>OX419585.1:11957843-13157843 GCA_948473455.1 Teleiodes luculella
CCTAACTTTTTCCTTTCAGTTCCAGGTTTTCCAGGTTTTCCAGGTTTTTTGACACTAAATGTATTGGATAATAAAATTAAAAACTCAGATGTCTTGTATGTAAAAAAAAATGCGTTATTTATAACAATCTTAGGTACGCTCCAAGAATTTTCTTGAAAATCCAGTTATTCCAGGATATCTCGGTTATCCCACTACGGAAGTCCTGGGACTTTCAGGAGCGTCATCCTGGGAGGTGTCCGAACATATTCCAAAAGATCCCGTTTAGTAATTTTAAATGTCCAACTTAAAACCTAATTTCACTGTACCGGTCCACGCGTGACAGACAATTTTGTCGTGCGTATTCTCTTATCCTATTGGAGGAAATTTCAATATTTCGGGTTTTTTGACAGTTAAATGTGCGACAAACTTTTGTCATAGCACTGCATGTTACGGGGGTGTTTTGTAACGGTTCCTAATACGAGTACATGCACTATTTACTGTGGAGAATCTTAAAACTATGATCAACATAACATAATTATAAACTAAACGCTCTCCAGCATACCACATATTATGAAATGATTACAAGCTGCAGTAGTTGCAGTACGCCAGTACCCAATGACGCGATGTTCTGATTGAGCAAGGGGAGCTTATTAGCTAATTATAGAAAATACTGCAGTAAGACATTAATTTCGAAAAAAATATAGGAGCTGTTTCCTAACATTATACACAGCACAGAACTGCATAACTATAGTGGTTGACCGGTAATCATTTCCAGTCTATTGAAAACTTCTTTAAGTTATTACATTATTATACATCGTGAACTGAACAAATTTCCCTAAAGAACATACTCGTAGGTTGAAATCTTAAAAATAATATTCACCTTTTCATACTTTAAACTTCAGTCACGTAACCGGCCACTTTGTATGACAAGTTGAATTCTGATTTTGAGATTTCAACCAATGTTCCTTAGGGAAAGTTGTTGAGTAAGGTCTCCTGCAAACCCGCCACTTACGACAGGTCTGTTTTCTTTGCGGGGACTGTACTACTAATTTCACGATGTATTACTACTTTACTACAGCCTCCGTGTAGTACAACGCTCGTGTCTCGTTACGGAGGTTCTGGGTTCGATTTGAATACCGATGGGATAATATAACTACTTGTCGAAAAAAAAAAACAGTTTCTGGCTCTTTTCTTTACAGGCAGAATCACCTAAAGTCTAAAAAAGAAAGATGATTCCGTGCTTGGGAAGGCACTAGCTGGAACCGTCTGCTATCTACAGATGTTGTCATTCTGTAAATTTGTTCCGAACCTTATTATAACCGTTGTAAAGTGCACAGTCGTTTAATTAAATCGAGAAACGAATGATATCACTTTTTAATTATTATTTTAAAGAAGCGATATCAGAAGCCGGTGGCGCAATATTTCTGACATCAGATTTTCCTTTTATTGCTTAAGAGGCTCCACTGTGCTAAATAGCGTCGCCATCCTTTAAAATATAACAACTCGGAAAAAAAATACTTTTAAAAAACTGGACGACAGATTTGGAGTCGGGGGTGGTCGGGGTACCAAAATCAAAACTGATAATCAGAGACGGAGCTCACAGAGCCCCTCAGGCGTCGTCTCCACGATGTTGTTCAGTATCAACGCGCTAGGCCGAGGTCCGAGGCTCCCTCGAGCCGCCCCTAGTCCTGTTGGTACATGACTATTTTGGGGTAGAGTCTTCCGCTCCCCCGCAAGGTGAAGCTTGATCCGTCGTACTTTTTCGATTCAAGCATACTTAGGTCAATAAAAAAAAAAAAAAATCGGGGTGCTGTAAGATATATAGTAGCAATCACACAATGTTTATTATAGTTAGTGAGGTATAATAAATAAAGTTAATGGCTTTTAAATATCCTACAGAACACCACCGTCTACAATCCTGTGTCCAGGTTTTTGAAAGATTGATTTATTTTCCGAGTTATTTTTTTTTAAATGATGGCGGCGCCACTTAGCTTTTTGGTACCAGCTTCAAATCAGTGTGTGTGTGTGTGTGTGTGTGTGGGTTTGCCTTAGTGTTTAATGTTTATACAGAGTATAAGTGAGTGGCGGATTAGAAAATACTGAAAGAACTTGCTAAGTCTGGATCTGATCAATTTTCTCAAAGAAACATTACTCGGACACATAAAAAAAATTACTTCTTCAAGTTAAGTTAAGTTAAGTTAAGTTAAGTTAAGTTAAGTTAAGTTAAGTTAAGTTAAGTTAAGTTAAGTTAAGTTAAGTTAAGTGTCGATTTTTTTTCTGAGAATTGTTGCTTAAAACCGTTGACAGATCACGTGTTTTGTATATATTTTCAGTGTTCAATAATATGTATTTGTATTGTACAAAACACCCTGTATCAGTAACTCTGATACAGTTAGCAGGCAGAATTTAATTGCTGTTTATGTTGGCACCTGCTGTTAGAATTTATAAGAGAGGAAGAGATAAAATGATAAGTAAATATCCAAGTTAATACTCCTAATAAATAACTGATATAAAAACGAGAATTTAATATTTAAAGAACATGGAAACTTAATTTTACGACCGAGTACTCTAGTAATACTATAATAATAAATCTTTATAGTGTGTTGGCCTGGTGTATTATATTTATTCAAAATTCATTAGCACATCAAAATCCACCAACGCCAATTAAAATAATACCCAAGCAATGCACGTATTCGGTAACAGACTGTAATATGTATGTTTTTCTTTTTAATATGTCGTCAGACCCTCAATCATCTCACCTCATCAGGGAAATCAGACCCTCAAATCAATTCAGTTCATTGACATCACACTAGTATGTATACACAAAGCGAAGAAATTCACCCTTCAGGTAACAATTATCCTTTAGGGCCCCGCCGCCGGCGGGGGCGCGGCCAAAATCAAACTTAATAATCAGAGACGGAGCCGGAGACAAAGCCCCTTCACGATGTTTTTCTGTATCAACGCGCTGGGCTTAGGTTTGAGGCTCCCTTTTTCAATATACTCTAGGTTACAGGTTCCAAGATTTACAGTTTTCCAGTCTTACTGATTCCCATCTCTACAGATTTAGGCCAGAATCGGGTCGATTGGGTTGGTCGTGATATGGAACGAAATGGAATGGAATGTAGATAGATAGATAACACTTTCAATAATACCTATTACTCAGCACAAAACAAACAAAAAACTCGGACAAATCATTCCCATTCACCGTATTCATCGCCATCACCGTAGCGTCGGTAAAGTAAAGAAAAAGCAAGTGAGTACTTATGCAAAAATATCCGAAACTGCTTTCAATTGGTTCTCGCGTTATCTCCGTGAACGGGATCAGTGAAATTACCTCCACCGTTAGTTTATGCTTACACCACCGTACTTATACCGTGGCGTGGTTTTATTGCCGTAACCGAAAAGTGTTGTTTTACTTACAGCTAGTGATGTGCCGTGAATATTCCCACACTAACGATGCTACTTTTTGTTCGAGGCTGGCTAAAACGAGTCAGTGGGATCGGTACAGTCTGTCGGGTTGATAGTTACCTAGCCCGAAAACATTAACTCCGCTAAGGTACATTTTTACAGGTTATTTCTGAAATTAAATGGAGAACTTAGCGATTATTAGGTACGTAAGTAAGTAAGTAAGTAAAACGTTTATACGTTTAACGTTTTACGTGTTTGTGTGATTATTGTGAGTGTAAAGCCAGCCACATTCTCACAAAAACACGAGACATGCCAAATACGAGGGTGTAGAGGGAGGTGTTTTCTCAAGTATAAGTATTGGCTTTTCGACAAAAGTTTTGCCTCTTAGCAAAACTCCAGAGTGTAGAGCGGGCTTTAGTGTATATTAACAAACCGCGAAAATCTAACATTGTTCATACCAACTCCGTCGACCGCGCATAGCCACCTTGAACAGCAAGTTTCATTCGAAATATTTCCGGGAACGGAATATTCCTGGGAACTATGAGAATATTCCGAGGAACGGTATGAAGATTCCCGGGAATTGTACATCACTACTAGAGCGCCTGCGCCTAGCCTGTGAGAATTTTGAACAATTGCATGATTTAGTCACGGGTTTATCAGTGTGTTTTATCACGCTAGTTTATCAATATGATAGTTTAATGGTTTTGCGTGTGCTCTTTGTTCTGCTGACCTATACAAGAATTAATGCATTGTATCTGCTTTATTGTAAAGACTATTTTTGAATAGATTAGGTATTTCAGAGAAAGAAAATGTCTTACTTATTTATACCTAGAACGACGACTGCCCACAAAAAAAAAACCCACTTTGCTATTACTACCATGGGCAGTTTAGTATAATAAAAAAAACATACAAGAATTATCGGTTTTGCCTCAATGGCACAGTTTAGGTGAAAAAAAAAATCATCATCAGAATAAAAACCATATAAAAACAAACATAATTATGTATTCTAAAAATACCTTTTTTACGTAAAATACGTCTTTAAAGTTAAAGATGGAACAATTGCGGAAAACGGCCACTTTTCGCAATTGTTCCATCTTTAACTACTAGCGAGATGTAATAAATAAAGTTAATGGTTTCTATATATCCTACAGAACACAACCTAGTTCCTCGCCGTTTTAGATTTTTGAAATATTGATCATTTTTCAAGTTATTATTTTTTAATGGGTGGCGGTGCCACTTAGCTCCTGTAGGCCCATGCGTATTGCTTATCTTTAGAAATATAGCTTTTGGTTTAGCTTTTTTTAACACAAAACTTTATCCTTTCTTTAAATTTTACAGCCGCGCTCTTAGTCAATGGAGTCTACGCCATTAATATCTTTATTAGTACTTAAACTAAGCTGCTTGTTTAAATGCAAATTATTTCCAAGAAAAAGCTCCATTTGACTTATGCACTAAAACAATAAGTAGGTAATTTTCTCTCTAAGAGCGTATGGTATAAAATAAACCAGCATTTATAAATAGTTTTTCGTTTCGCAGAAGTTATTAGCAGTTGGTCGTTAGACGAAACATAGTACTTAGTTGACTTACTTGCCTTAGTTGTCGTAAACACCTGTACTAGAGTTGTGTAGCGAACTGGTATAAGGCTGGTAGAACTTGAAGTGAACTAGGGGTGTCAACTGACGATTTTCGGTCGTATATTGGTTGGTTAGAGCTACCTTCCTGATATTATCGTGTGATGAGCACTTGTGTTTGCCCTGTGCCTGGATGTTGTATATTTATATATGTATGTATATCAGCTGTCTGGCACCCATAGTACAGGCCCTGCCTAGTTTGGGGTCAGATGGCCGTGTGTGAGATTGTCCCACATATTATTATTATTATTATTATTAATTAATTCTTTTATTTGGTGTTTTAAAAACCCTATGATATGAATATAGAATTTTGCGTATATACATACATATAAAACTGAAACAATAGCTGAACTTGAACTGACTTGTCAACAATCGATTCTTAGCCGTAGATTTTTAGGTTAGAGCAAAGCTTTCTGATGAGTTTTCGATTTGTATAGGGAAGGCCTTATTAAGCTTCCTCAAAAGTGATTTTTTCCTCACCACAAAAAAGTTAAACACATGTCAATAAACCTTCTATGAGATTTTTATACAAGCATTCAACGTGTACTTTTTGTGGCCAGACCTCGAATTTTACTGTTGATTTTTTTGTATTTATTTATTAGTTTATCAAGTGGCAACCCTACGGAGAGTGAGTGAGTGAACCCATACGTATAGCGGGCAGCATGATAGCCGGAAGTAGTTAATTGCTAATGCCATTTTTTCCCCTCGCTCATTATAATTAAGGTCTAATCTAACGTGTTAAGCTCTCGGAGTGCCGTTAGCGAGACAAAAAGCTCTAAACAAGTTTTGTATGATATGTAATCATTTATTTATTTTATTGTTAGTACAGTCAACAGAAAAAGTAGGTAAAATAACCTTTGAATTCTTGAAGTAGATATTGAATACCTAATAATTATCGTTGGGTTACTCTCCGAGGCTACCTACCCGGAGGTTACCGATTTTGTTCTTGTTTGATTTACAATACAATACAAATACTTCTGTTTTATACAAATAATCTAAGGGAACGTGGCCTCAGGGAGTGGTAACCTCGGGGAGTAACCCGAATTGGGGTTGGCAGTTCGTTTTAGAATTTGAATCACTATCACTCGCAATAAACAGGTTAAGCACCGCGTTTTATTTTGCTCCGCGTAATCTAAGTTAAGTTAATGTACAATCTTTAAGTCCTCCGGTATATTAGGACTTAAATTAAAACCAAAATATCCTATGGACGTCAATTATTAGCTGGTGTACTCAGTACTCTATTTGATAAAATTCATTTTATAATAGCCTGCAGCTAAAACGCTTCTTTAGTAATTATTGCATGGCAACATAAGATAATAAATACTATTCATTTAGGTAATTAATAATTAATTACAAGATAAAATTATATTTTAGTCAAGAAATATTTCGTTAGAGATAGACAAGTTTATTTTTATGTGAATTTTAGGGTATATGATTAAAACTGTCTTTATGTTACGAACACATACAGAAGACAGTTGAGGCCATTTTAAGTATATTCTCCTTTGGTTAGGTACTTTTTTGTATGTATGTTTTCTATTCCCCGTTTTGTAAATTACCTATATTATACTAATATTATAAAGAAGAAAGATTTGTATTTTGTGTGTGTGTGTGTGTGTGTATGTTTGTAATGAATAAACTCAAAGGTTAGTGAACCGATTTCAAAAATTCTACTAGGCTAGGTTAGCAATTTAGTGTTGTATTTGTGCAGTTATATATTGTGTGGTTGTAAAAAATAATTTAACTGGCCATAAATGATATATATCACGTCCTGTTGATCTTTTTTGGGTTCCGTAGATGGAATTTGAATAAACCTTCATTGAAAGGGAGCGAGTACCTTTTTCTATTGCACTAGTTATATTTTGTAGAGTGACTAGTTGCCATTACCCTTAGGCTTCGCATTTCCGTCTTTATAAGCATCTGTCCTTATGAGAATCTGTCTTTAAGAGAATCTGTCCTTGTTCAAAAGACAGTCCATTTTATTCAACAGTGTCCTAAGTCTTATAATGTAAACAAATATGATAGGAGTCTTCTCGACTTCGCCTGTGGAGTTTCTTCCGGCGAGTTCTTCTCCACAGAAGACAGTCAAATCGTTAACTCTCCTCGACGTCCAAAAGTGATTTGTAAAATCTTACTTCAAATAAACACTTTTTGAATTTTGTCTTAAAATTTTGTGATGGGTTAATCAACGCAAACTCACACCTAGTCAATTTAATTATTCAATAACTCATGTAAAGGGACGCCAAAGTGGCCGTCCGTCAGATACATATTAGGTAATAAGGAGGTGAGGTATCACACATTACAGGATATTTTAAATAATGACAATTACTTAAATGAACACGTAATGTATACCCAATGGACACAGGTTATAAATTATAAAGATATTGTGTAAATTGACCAAAATATATCACAATATGTACTACATTAACTTTTTTTTTTCTTAGGTTATGGCTTTTGCGTTTTCACAATACAATGTTTTATTATAGTTATGACGTGGTTATGTCATGTTGGTATCTCGATGGACTTAAAGAAAGAGTCCGAAAAGTATTTTACTCATTCAATTATTTGTATCCAAGCAAGGATGTTCTAAGTTATAAAACATCCTTGTTTGTAACAACTGTTTAAAAAATCTTCCGTTGATAATAAGCTCGTTTGAATTGTTCACGTTCCAAGATTCTTTGTTGAAAAAAGTGTTTGTGTTTGAAAAAAGTGGAGTAAAAAGTGATCGAGGTGCTGAAGTGATGAAATAGAGACGTGCAGCAATACAATTGTGGAGTGAATGAGAATGCATGGTTTGATAGGTAGGCTATTTGTATGAAGTAAAAGATGAGAAAAAAAAAACATATACGGTCGAATTGAGAAACCTCCTTTTTTTGAAGTCGGTTTAAAAAAGGAAAATGCGAATGGTAATCTACCTACACAAAAAAATAATAATTGTGATTGACTCACATTTTGACGAGATATCTTCGTGATAATAATTTAAATGGAATATATCAATATTGGCATGCGGTGACTATTACTCCACGGACAAGAGCCCTGCGCTTAAATTTTGAATGAATAACATATTATACAAAAAAAAAAAAATTGATGTGTGTCCACCAAAATTCGAACTCAGTATCTCCGAAACACAAAATGGCTGTTTGTTTTTAGGTTTTTTTTTTTACAATAGAACATTCGTTGCGTGCGATGTGATCTAATATCTCGGTTAGAGTCTTTATTTGACGGTGGAAGGAGTTTACGCGATAATCTTCTTCTTTTTCTATACTATAATAAAACTGAAGAATCGGCGTGTCTGTACATTGATTTGTTTTCCAAAAAAATTGATTGTAGGTAAAAAAATGAGTGTAGCTGATTTGAAAAAAATGTCCGTCTGTTTGTACACGCTGATCTCTGAAACCGTTGGACCGATTTAAATGAAAATTTTGCATGGTGGTACCTCATATCCCCGGTTAACATCTTAGATACTTTTTTTTTACCACGGAATAAAAAAACAACGCGGGCGTAGCCGTGGGCGAACAGCTAGTAAAACAAATAATGGCAACAAAAGTAATATACTTATATTTTTTCATATTTATCAATTTTCACAAATTTCAACAAGTTTATTATTATGCATAATGAATTTCAATTGTTATTTAATTCGAGCTGTATGAAGTTATGCATTTATAATAAACGTAAACGTAACGTAATCAACGTTTTTCATTTTCATTTTTCATTTTTTTCAATTAGATCTTATGCTATATAACTTTATGTATTTTGATTTTTAGTGTTTTAACTTTATGAATTCCAACGTTATGAGTTTTAATTTATTGAATAACATAAACCCACTTTTATCATAGTAAAGTAGTTATAAGACAGATGGCTTAACGAGTGGCTAATCTTAAAGCAATCACGTTAGTTAAATAAACCTAACAAATTAATGACTTCTTTTATGTCCTTCAGTTTACTATAAATTAAATAATCGTAAAAGGAGATGTAATAGTGTTATTTATTACTTATTTCAGCTTGTAATTAACAATAAACATTTTGTTACCGTTATTATCTTAAAAGTTTATAGAGGCGTAATAACGATATATTATTATTAATGATGAAATCATTTATTTTAAAAAAAGATTATTATTATTTTTAAAACTTTCACGGCTGTTTTCATAACTATTAAGATAATAAACGGGATATCCCGTTTTAAATCTTAATAGTTAAAAATTATTATTATTTTAGTTTTTTCGTTTTTAAGTATGAAACATTCGTAATCTAAAACTTATTATTTAAAAATAACTGTTATTATTTACCTAAACTAGCAAAAATATGCTAATTATGGGAAATAATATAATAATTCGGTAATGCATGTTGATTTAATTATATCATATAATTAAGTAAACAATGAAAAGCAAATAATGTGAAATTCACATAAACATTAAAGTTTATCGCCGAACATGGTCCAGTTTTCATGTCTTTATGTAGATGTAATGAAAAAGAAAAATAGACTGTATAAGATAAATTGGAATAGAAATAAAAACTATACTAAGCTTTAAGCTTAAACGTAGAAGATTGAAGGATCTAGCAGTTTTTTAATATTTATATATTAGATAGACTATTAACAACAGAACAGTTAATACTTTGAATATATTTGAGACGGCATTTAATAATTTTTAACAATGATATAAAAAGTTAAGACATTGGGTCATAAATTAGGCATTTATCATAATAACAAAACATTTTTTAGAATGGGTACAATTAATGTGGTAATAAAACAAGCACTTGTTCTGTACACATTCTATAGCTATTTACAACACTCTTTGCCAAACGAAGTATTGAATTTAAAATTAACTTACAACTTTATTTGTTGTACCTACTTATTACGATAGTGGGAAAAAAAAATTTTTTTCATCTAATAAAATGCTACAGCATACCATAATAAAACACTTGCTAACTGAAAATGTCAAAAAAATAAGCACAAAAAAGCTCCTATAGACAACTTTCAATCTTCTCTTAGTTTTATTTTTAGAATTCCATCAAAACATTCCACATACGAAATTGGACAAACAGAACACTTATTTTGACCTCAATCGAAAGTTTTTGCCAAAATCACTTGACTTAAAAAAAAACAAATTTTTTTTTTCAATAAGTATATTCTTTGTGCCAGGAGAAGCATTTTTCTTATTCTAGACTCACCACAACAAGACACTGGCCACGTAAGAACTGACTACTGCAGCTGGTTGCGGAGGCAGCGTCTGCGCGACAAGTATGCGGCTTGCGCGGGCGCACGCGAAGAGCAATGACTCTGCTCGGACGCTCGCTCTTGACCTTGCGCTTGCGCGGAGAGTACACGCGAATCACCCGCCCTACCCGTTTTATACTAGCTTTTTCAATGAGACCCATGGTCGGTGAGGATGGCGAACTCAGTGTAGTATTTTTATAATCTGACAAAAAGAGTAGAAATTAAAAAGTAGCAACACTGTAGTGTCGTCTCATTTGAAAGGGACGACACTACAGTGTTGTTACTTTTTAATTTCTACTCTATTTTGTCAGACTGTAATTAAAGCCTGACCAAAGAAATAAATAACCTGCTTTGGGGGCGCCACGTGTAGGTATATTTTCATGTTTATGGCAACAATTTCCATTATAAAATTAATGCTGTTGAAATTTTGCAATATAGCGAAAGGTCAGGCTTTACATTTCATAATCACACAGTCACATTAATACATATAATCACACTTATTTAAGAAGCTTGCGGGTGACTGCTACGAATTTATATTGAAATTTTATTTAATTCTGAAGCTTATATGTGCTATTGTTTATAAATTAAAAGAAATTTAAGTTGAGTGTTGAGTTCTATGATAGAGTGTTGATAGTCGAAGTTCCTCTTTACTCAACAATTTTATGTAATTAATAAGAAGTCTGTACATTTATTAACGTATAAGTCTACAATTAATTATAGGCATTTACATAACTTAAAGTGGTTATTTTGTAACATAATATTACTTCCGTGTCTGAACGTCAACTAAAAATTTTGCATGTAACAATGTATCAGTAGGAAAAACTTCAAACTGTTTTAAAAAGGTCCGCTGACTAAAGTCCATAAAAAATCCCTGTATATATTGCTCGATGAACAGCTAGTCAATGTGTAGCTAGTTTAACTTTGTCCATCCAGACTGACTTGGCTCACCCTTCACCGAAGGCTGTAAGCTCAAGTGTCTCATTCTATTGCATATACCTTTTTTTAAAATTGACCTATTCTTGTGTCGAACAAGTACGACCAATCAAATCGAGCTTTGCATATTACTTCACTTTAAATTTTTTACGTCATATGACATGATTATTTCAAAATCTATAAATCAAAGTGTGCATCGCACAAACGCCTGCTTTTGAAAAAATCTCTTTATTGCGAGTTCATTAATTTTTTTCTTGTTTATAATTTTTCTGAGCAAGCAAAAAAAATCTTCTGGCCATTATTGGTTGGACAAACGCCCCTTTTGAACGGCCAACGGACAGTCTGGTCCTTGGAATTTATTAGGTCGAAAAAATGATTTTGTAAATATTACTCTTTTGTTTTTTTATTGAGCCATGATCCCCAATCTTGGCAGGCGGGTGGGGAAAGCAAATGTTGTTGGTTATATAAGTGAACTGAACAATGATACGACATAAAAGGCAAAAGCGACCTAATTAGCAAATCACAAGTTCTTCTTAGTCGTGGTCATCATTTTGAAATACGATTAGTGACGATCTTGGTAAGACGGCGGCGCGGCGCCACTCCTCGTGGACTGAAGCTTTCCGGGTGCATTCGTGATCTGAACACTCATCACAGGTGCACTTCAGTGCAATCACAGGTTACCTTTATCTAAACTGAGCGGAGAGGAAGAATAGTATCTAAAAGGTTAGATTTACTTAGGTATGCATACGAGTATAATAATAATTGTGCAGTAGACGAATATAATATTACTAGCGACCCGCCCCGGCTCCGCACGGGAAAATGGTTATTGTGGGTTATCCTTAAGTATATTATGCATGTATTATACAATATACATATAAACCTTCCTCTTGAATCACTCTATCTATTAAAAAAAACCGCATCAAAATCCGTTGTGTAGTTTTAAAGATTTAAGCATACATAGGGACATAGGGACATAGGGACAGAGAAAGCGACTTTGTTTTATACTATGTAGTGAAGTGATAGTGATGTACCTGCTGAACACAATTTATTTAATATCTATTTTGTTTCCGTTTCGCTCGTTTTATACAATTGTTTAGTTTTAGTAATGTTTGCCAAGAAATTATGAGCTCTTGGGACTTTTTATGACATGAAATTTTTCAATCGTTTAGAAAAAAAAATAATTTATAATTTTAATTTTTTTTCTCAAAATATATGTAGTTTCCGCATAAATTAGTTTTTTTTACTAATTCTTCTCTTGAGCCTAAGTGGAGGATATTTGCGATTTTTATTTTGTATATAAAAGTGCCTGCGGTATTGGTCATAGCAAGTTATCAATACTCCCACGATATGAGAATATACGAGAAAGTGAAATAGTGTTCTACCATGAGTTCTACTATTTCTGTATACCTAACTAAGTATTTATGTAACTTTATGTAAGTACTCTATTATCAAGTGTGTTTACTATAGGGGGGTCGCACTGTCCTAGCTGAAATCAAACTCTAAAACACTTTACACTTTTTTTTATTTATCTTTTGCTACGTTACGTAAACTCCTTAAATAAAAGACTGATTCCCGGATTTGGAGAATCCTGGAGAGATTAGGTCTACTCCAAGAACGCGACACGGTCATAGAGAAAAATAACTTTAATACGGGGGTTTACCAGACTGAAACCATCAGTCAGTTCATTGGAAAAAGATTCAAATTTCGAACAAACTTTCGGCCAGTCCCAAAAGCAAAAGAGACGGCATAATCGATCGATGCCACATTACTCAAACGCCAACAGAGTATATTAGTCAAGGATATTTTATGTACAACGTATAATATTATAATATCTTTAATATTAGGTGATATTCGTATACTTACAGAAACGGAGTGAGAAGGTATTGTAGTCTGCAGGATAATATAAAAATCGCTGGTTTTATTTTAATTTCTGGTAAGTGATTCTTAAATTTTAAGACGGTCTTAACAATAATTGACTTCAAAAAAGTTATGTGAGACCGTATATGATTTTAACTCTCAGTAAATAGGTATACCTAGCCACAGTGTTCGACTGGTAAATCGCTCGCCACGTATTACAGAGGTTTCGGGTTCGAATCCCGGTAGAACAAATAATATAACTTTGTGATATTATCCTCAATTTGGTTAGGAATTAGGACATTGCTTACTGGAGACAAAACTAACATAAAAGAACTAATTTCTTTTTTCCCGCGGGTTTACGTACCCATGTGTTTTCGATTTACGAATTCATATGTACGTTTATTACGTTTACGGCGCTCTTACGGTGAAGGAAAACAAGGGTTGTGTGTGATGGTGACCAACCCGCACTGGGCCAGCGTGGTCGACTAAGGCCTATTATTCACCCTGACTTCAGGGTAGGCTCGAGCCCCTCGGTGGGGACATAAGTATAACGAGCTTTAATAATGAATTAAATAACGCAAAACCTCTCGGGGTCGGGTGATATGATAACTCAGCTCATGAAAGTGAATGAACAACTTTTGGTCTGCAAGTATCTAAAATTGTAAAATGTTTATTTAAATTAGCCAAAGTGAAAACCCTATGCCATCTTTTTAATTAATATGTCCCTTAAATCAGATTTATTGCTCGTAAACATTAATAGAAAAAGAAATCACGTAGCAGATGATAACGTATTTGTTTTTGAACTTTCGAAAAATTAAATGTTTCTTCATCAAAGAGCATTGTCGCATATTTTGAATCAACATACGACGCCGCGATGGGTACAATCTGTGGGTACAATACCTTCATTAGTACGCGAGTAAAAGTAGAATCACAGAATACCGTAGAATACAGAATGATGATGATAATAAAATAATAAAACAACTAGATTTCGGAAAACTGAAGAAAAACACATGTATTTAAGTAAAAGACAGTAATTTATTGAATTAGTATTTTTGTAAAAAAAAAGAACTAGTACTACTTATTAACTTTTTGCTGCTGTTTTGCTGCGCCACAGACTTCCTCATTAGTTGAACGTTTATTTTTTTTATTGTCCGAGGTGTGACGATACCAAGAATGTTATAACTTGGACAATACAAATACTTCTTTTTACTTCAAATAAAATGGCCGTAATTATCATCATATCGACGAAGAAGAAGCACGTCATACTCCTATCTTCCATTTAGGTCTGCATAAGATAGGATTTTTTTTTTTGAATTGACCTATGCTTTTGTCGAAAAGGTACGACTAATCAAGCTTCACCGGTCTTGCGGGGGAGTGAAAGACTCTACCCCAAAAAAAAGTCATATACCAACGCGTCTAGGGGCGGCTCAAGGGAGCCTCGGACCACGGCCTAGCGTGTTGATATTGAAAAACATCGTGAAGGAGCGTAAGATAGGAGTATTTGCTTCTCTTCCCCATCGATATTACTAATATCATGAAGAAAAAAAAATTTTTTTCTTCATGATATTACTGATATATTTACTCGATCGACATAACATATAACGTGTTATTTTTGAGAGTTTTTCGAAATCTGGTTGTTTTATTATTATTTGATTTTCTCAATAAAATCTTTACACACCCTGTATTCGTGTTATGCTCGCATATTAATTGATCTTATTGTTATTCGCGTTGATTTTAAAAATATGCAACATGCTCTTTTATTGGAAACATTTACGAAAATTGATAAACGGAGTAAGACGTCATAATAATTCGCAAAATGAAATCATCATTTTGGATACTGTTTGTGGTATGTAATATATATTTTTGTTATTACGTCGATATGTGAATATTTAAGTTTGAATCACAATAATAAATATCTGCTAGGGTTTATTCTTATTTAGCATTTTTACTGTCTTTTTACACATTTTTCAATATAGCACAATTTTATTGTATTGCATACTTAATGAAAGCTTAATGATAATTATTTTTATATGCGTTATTTGATGACGCCGCGCCAAAATACTTTCTTTCTGTACGGTATGTTTTAATTTTTTTTTTTTTGTGTTTTTAATAGATCTTAACGATTATGACTGTTTCCTTAAATGCCGGTCCGTACGGTCCTGGTTCTGGTAGTCCTATCATCAAACTTGGTAAGTAAATAATATTTATTTACATTGCTATTGACAAAATACAAAAAAGCTTCATAGATATCACTGACGTTCCGCACCGCGGTTTTGACCTGGCTGCCTTTGAAGCAGACCGCGGATGATCAAAATACGGGATTGCTTTTGAATACCTATGTACTTGTTATTTTGTATGGATGCGTTATACGTGCACTCAAATAGCGCTAATTTATAAGAAGGGCTGGAGCAGAATATCAGCGGCTGTTCATTTCGTCAGCAACTATAATGCTGAGCTTCAGACCTATTTGCACGTCACTTATTTTACTGATGCCTAAAATTTTATAAATAAGATGTAAATTGTCTTGTTATTTATATATTTTAATCATTCACGATTATTTCAGTCCGCTACTACAGCTTCGTAGTAAAACGTCAAATCCCTGGAGAAAAACCGTCTCCGTCTCACTAAATCCTACTAATATTATAAACGCGAAAGTTTGTGAAGATGGACGTATTTATGGATGGATGTTTGTTACTCTTTTACGCAAAAAATGCTGAATGGATTTTAATGAAACTTTACAGTAGTATAGATTATACATCAGATTAATATGTAGAATACATTTTACCGCAGGAAAACGCTTCGTTCCCACGGGAAAAATTGTTACAGTGGGCAGAGCCGCGAGGCGGAAAACTAGTAGTGACTAGTACGTATAAGAGCCACGTCTATTTACGGAGGGGTAGGCTAGGCACAGACCACTTCCTTCCACTTGCTAAGATCTAGACATACTTTAAAAACAGATTTAATCACTATCACTACATAGTATAAAACAAAGTCGCTTTCTCTGTCCCTATGTCCCTATGTCCCTATGTCCCTCCCTTTGTACGCTTAAATCTTTAAAACTACGCAACGGATTTTGATGCGGTTTTTTTTAATAGATAGAGGGATTCAAGAGGAAGGTTTATATCTATAATACATGCATAATATACTTAAGAATAACCCACAATAACCATTTTCCCGGGCGGAGCCGGGGCGGGTCGCTAGTTAATAACAAAATGATTCATAATCTACCATGTATTGTTTCAGCTGTGACAGACGAAGAGCTTCGCATGATTGGTTGGACAAACAATTGGCACTAAAAATATATTGGAACTACTAACATTTTTTCTGTTTACATTGTTTTTTTAGAGAATTTAAAGAAAGTTATTTCACGAAAATTTCAACAGTGTCTTTGTAAAAATAGCATGAAGCTATATACTGTATTGAAATAATAATAATAAAAAAAACAATTTTCAATTGAATGAGTCTATGTTACTTTTAATAAATAAATATTATTATTTTTAATTATAATTTAATGTAAAGTGAACCCTCGTGTTACGACCTACGATATTATTGTCTAAGTAATGCGACGTACTCGAAACTAAGACAACAAGGTCTAACTCCGACCACGTGACTGACACAAGCTATGTCATTTCTACGTTATTTTGACTGTTCATCCTTGTCCACTGCGTGTAATAGACAAGGATGAACAGCGCAAAATGACGTAGGCTTGTGTCAGTCACGTGGTCTGAGTGTTAGACTTTGTTTTCTTCGACCATGGGGTGAACTAAATCTTGTTTAATTAATGTGCATCTAAAAGTTCTTCGTTACCTCGTTCAATAAGTATTCTAGAGGTCTATTACATGCAATTTAGTTCTATAGAAGCTCTTCAGGTATCTTTAAAAGGCCCTTTCGAGTGTACAGCCTGATTCAAAATTAGGTAACAACCCCGGCCAAAATCCATGTAATATCTCTGCAACTGCGTCGTCGCCAGCAGCTTACCTAACTTCGCAATGAATTATTATTAATGATAGAGTGTACAAGTAGAAGTATGTACGTTGGAGTGTTAGACCTTGTTTTCTTAGACCACGGTTCTCCCTCATTTTCTGAGCCTTCCAATTTTAGATATCTTTACGCATGTCACTGCTACGTCTCTGAGTTTTATGAATAGTTTTTAATTTAAATAACAAACCATGAATCATTTATGTTTAAACACCTGTGAATGTTATGTGTAAGAATATAAGTATGCGGCATCCAAGAATGTTATTCAGTAGGTACTTTTGTAGGTGACAGCAAAGAAGAAGCACTTGCAAAATGGAATTGATGATCATATTTTTAACTCTGGTAAGCTAAGTAATTTTGTACCTCTATTAATTTATTTGTGTTATTTTTTACTTTACGTAAATGCTTGTAAATGCGAATGAAAGAAAATAAATAACCCTTCCTTTTTGGCTTCGCCGTAGTCGGGTAAATAGGGACTTGATTGAGATAACTTATGGAAATATACAGGGCGTCCCACGGCTATGCCACATGGAGGGAAAGTACCTTAAATATTGTAGTTAGAACATTTTACTGAAAGAAGACATTATTTTATTTCTAAAAACTATTAAAACTGCATTCATACATTCTTTAATAATTACATGGTTCAACCGGGAATCGAACCCGCTACACGAGAAAAAAAAAACAGCCTGTAGTTTTATCATACCAATCGAAAGGCTTCATCATAAGAATTATTTTTTGCTAAATAACATATTATCAGAAATAAAAGGAAGACTATGAATTTTAACATTTGAGGTGGCCGGCCTAGATCGCCAGATCTAGCCCCGTTAGGATTTTTTTTATGGGATTATGTTAAAAAATTTAGTTGACAAGAACCGGTACGAAAGTGTCCACGAGCTACAAACAGACCTTAGACGTATTATTCTAAATATCCACCACAACAAGTTAAAAAAATCGACAAGAAGTGAAATAAAGAGTGTGATTTGGAAGTATTCAACAGCGTGGGGGTCATTTTGCGCATTTGATAAAATTAATAAATTTTGTGTTAAAAATGTTAAAATACATAGTCTACCTTTTATTTCTGACACTATGTTATTTAGCAAAAAATAACCCTTATGATGAAGCCTTTCGATCGGTATGATAAAACTATGGGATATATTTTTTTCTCGTATAGCGGGTTCGATTCCCGGTTCAACCATGTAATTATTAAAAAATGTATGAATGCAGTTTTAATAGTTTTTAGAAATAAAATAATGTTTCCTTTCAGTAAAATGTTCTAACTACAATATTTAAGGTACTTTCCCTCCATGTGGCATAGCCGTGGGACGCCCTGTATATTGCTATATATGCATATTAGGAATAGGTCTTTTAGTTTTATTAAGTACTTTCTGTACCTATGGAAATTAAATATTATTACTTTCCTGGTATATACATACAGGACACAATTAATTTTCAGAAGTTTTAATTGTTTTTAACTTTTCTGTGCCAACAATACAAATTATTCTGTTTAGTTTTCCAAACAAAAAGTATGGCCCTCCCAGCCCACGTAGAAACTTTTTTCTAAAGTTACTTACTTTCTCTTTTTATTACAGATTTCAATTACGATGGTTTTTTCCAAAGGTAAAGGTGGATATAGTCAAAGTAGACTTGGTAAATAATGTTTTTGTTTATTTCATGTAACAAAATAAGCTGTTGATTGATATCCATACTAATATTATAAATGAGCCTTTTTTAACGTTGCAACGCATGATATGATATTTGTTAGGGGGATAATTTGGTGACTGGAGAGAGAAACAGACATCTGTGGACGGAAAACTAGTCAAGTATAAAAAGTTACAAAAATGTATGTATGGCTGTATGTAATATAATCAAACTATTTTAAACTTTGATGCTCTAAAAGAAAACAAAGCCATTTAAACCAGCATTTTAAAGAGGAATGATTTTATTGTTTGTTAGTTAGTTTGCATTTAATATGTTCCGAAACTACTAAAACGATTTGGGGAAGGACATGGGCTACCTTTTACCGTGGGAAAATTCCTCATTCCCAGCGGAAAATCATTAACGCGGGCGGAGCCTAACAAACAGGCCGTTTTCCCCCTCTTAATGGCCAAACTAATTCGTTGCCAGCCCTGCGGTCATCAGTAGAGATAGTAAAATTCGTTCCTGTCTGATGTGGTGCGGGCCGGTTGGTGTGGTTGAACCTTTAATTTAAGCTTTATTTATGCCGAGGTAATATCGTGTCAAGATAATTTTCAAAGCGTCTATTGTAAAATTTGTTTGTCAGTTATGTTTTTGGAATTTTTGACTGGCGATACTGTTGCATGTTGTTGCCTTGGTGTAAATGAGGCTTTACGAGACGTACTTACCGAAGCCAGCACATGCGGTTGGACATTCGCACTACGAAATTCACCCCTACCGCTACGGAGTACGGGCGCTTTTATGGTCAAATGTCTAGCCGCATGTGCTGGATACTCTACCAAAACATCCGTCGGGTAATAAATGAATTTGCTTGAGGTCCCCTATAGTCTATAGTCCCCATTACAATGAACAAGTTGTTTATTTCAGCCATAACACATGAAGATCTACGCCAGATTGGTTGGTTAAACGACTGGGAATAAAATGGGACTACCTAGGTACTCATAATACCTCGGGAACAACGTAGATTCAGCATTTATTATCAAAGAGAAACCATTTTTTGCAGATAAATAATAACCATGCATCGTCCTTCACACGTAGAGCCAAGTTTTTTTCGTTTCCCAATGTTGTTTTAATGTTATAGTTCAGTAAATAACGTAGTAAAAATAAACATGTATTTATGTAATTCAATTTTAAATAAATGATATTATGTCTCTCTTTATAATTTTTAATACTTTGTACTGTTAAGAGCAGCTCAGGTTGAAAATTTCGGATATTGGTATTGTTCTTATATATGGGAAATGTAGAGAATGATAATTGAGCAATTTGCGTGTTCAATCGTGTTCAATTTTATTCGTTCTTGACGATTGGCGTTCAAAAGCAAATATTTTCCTGTAAGCACAGTGTCTTTGTCTTTGTCCAGCAGTGGACGTCTTTCGGCTGAAATGATGATGGTAAAAAAATTAGGAAAAGAAAACAGATTTCAGAATTGTAAATATAAATAAATAAATATTTGGGCAATCTCACACAACACGCTATATTATTATGACCTTAAACTAGGCAGAG
This sequence comes from Teleiodes luculella, assembly GCA_948473455.1. Taxonomy (NCBI): domain Eukaryota; kingdom Metazoa; phylum Arthropoda; class Insecta; order Lepidoptera; family Gelechiidae; genus Teleiodes; species Teleiodes luculella. Next base: position 11,978,040 of record OX419585.1, read on the forward strand.
CCTCTGCTATCTGTCAGAGCTGATATCCATACAGAAGACAGCACATGCGGTTGGACGAAAGCGAAATTCACTCCCACTGCTACGGAATACGGGCGCTCTTAAGGTCAACACGTCCAGCCGCATGTGCTGGCTACTGTACATATAGTATAGAAAAATACATGTTTTTTTAATAAAACATTTAAATCACTATAACAAAACATTAATCGGGCAGTTTGTATGGAGAAGTAAAAAAGTATCGGTAGCAGCACAGAATCAATAATAGTACCTACTACATGGATAGCAGTGTTAATTTATTTAGTTTATTCACTCACTGGCTCAATAGAAGACCAGCGCTGTATTAGTCATCTCTGCGTGTGCAGCTAATGCTGAGTGCAAACCATTTTTGGACTATAGACTAGTTATATTGTAATGTATGCGTGTACGATAATAGTAACGTGTCCGAAATAAATGTTTTCTTTCTTCTTTATTTATGGTTTCCGAGAAAACTAACTTATAAAATCATTAACAGAGCATGCCTATTCGCTATTGTTACTTACATCCTGTCTATATAACATCCAAACACAAGGCAAACATAAGTGCACACACAAATGTTTGGCCTGGACGGGATTCGAACCCGCGACTCTTTTTGCTCAGGCTCACACTACAGAAGAGTACAGACAGGCTATTGGGACCGGGGCCGTCGTCGTCGTCGTCGTGCAGAATTATTAAAATTATTTTTGAGAAATAGTAGTACCTATCTATAGGTAAAATACTCGTACCATCTGTGTCGCAATACGTACTGAATTAATTTCTTTTGTGTTAACGCAAATAAATTGTTTATATTATTATTCACATTGTCATAATGTACAGGTGTATCTTACGTAATCTCACAAATTACATCCGCAACATAGTAGTACTCGTAGTACCTACCTACTCATGAAACTGAACAACACAAACCTGAACAAATTTCCCTATGGAGCATAGGTTGAGATGTCAAAACTAAAATTCAACTTTTAATACAAACTTCAGTCATGAGTCTATGTTACTTTTAATAAATAAATATTATTATTTTTAATTATAATTTAATGTAAAATGTACACTCGTCCTACGACCTACGATATATTAATTAACTAAAACGTGTGAGTACGTCGCATCTGAAGTATATTTTTTCTCTTGTCTCTAAACAGTTTTGAACTGTATGTGACAGTACCTATAACAAGTGGACCCGATTTTCTATTTAATTGTAACATTATACTTTTTTCGGGAACGAAAATAATTTGTTCTTTTATCTAGGGAAGTAAGACGTGCGGCTTTCCCAACCTCTTTGGCCTCATCCATACAAATTGGCTAAATAAAAACTATTTCGTATGCTGGTGACGGTTTTTTTTTTTCGATAAAAGAGTTAGGTGATGTGACTGAGTATGCCCTAGCAGTCAGTATTTACTAAGCTAAGCCCTAGGCCGGAATGATGAGATAAGATATTTATTGCAATCCACATGGTAATAAAAGATGTTACAGAAAGAATTAAGCCACATATGGACCAGGGCGGGCAGAGCAATTTACAAAAAAATAATTAAAACATACAAATTCTTACAAATATTACAAATTCTTCACACATTATTAGTCATTTAAAATATTAAAAAAAATTAATCAATTATAAAATACATATTATGTCAAAATTAAAAAAAAAAGAAAAAAGAATAAGAAATAAATAATGTCAGTTAAATAAAAGTAATGCTAATTGTCATCAAAAAACTCCTGCAGTGAATAAAAACACTTTTCAACAAGATATATTTTTAAGCCAGTTTTAAACTTGTTTATATTTTCTTCTATTTGTAATTCCTTTGGGATCTTATTATATATTTTTGCTGACATAGCAGGCGGACCCGAACTTATCATTGCCATTTCAGTTTTGGGAAGAGACAATAGTTTTTTAGATGGTCTTAAATTTGCGGGACGTAGGTGTTTGGGAAATAAATTGAGGTTCTTTTTCACAAAAATACAAACTTCAGAAATATAAATAGATGTCAAGGTTAAAATTTGATATTTTTTAAAGTAAGCTCTGCAGGTAGTCCTGGAGTCAACGTTAGCAATTATTCGTAAGCATCTCTTCTGTAATCTAAATAAAGTTATAATGTTTGTGCTGTTGAAATAAACTATGTACAATCAGCTGCAGAGATTGTTACCCAGCTGCGCCATAATAAATGTTTCTTTTTTTACTGTTTAATGCTGCTTTTCCACCAGAGGTGTGAGAGGTAAACACATACACACCCCCCACACACACGGTACCCCTACACATTTCCACAGCACAGCTACACATCCTCGTACGACACATTTTACTCGCACAGCTTTGGTGGAAAAGCAGCCTTAACGACGTACATGTTTTTTGACACATTATGTACGTTTGACGTACCTACACTTTATCATTAATTCATTGCGAAGTTAGGTTAGCTGCTGGTGACGCAGTTTCAGAGATATTACATAGATTTTGGCCGGCGTTGATACCTAATTTTGAATCAGGCTGTATTAGATATGAGCGCTAATAGGGTTTGGGTCGGCGGCGGCGCACCGAGTTTTTAGGCTCGGCGGCGGCGGCAGCGTCGGCGGCGGCGTGACCTTGTTCTTTCTTGACCAAAGAAAATTTTCGAAAATAAAGTAAAAAAGAATGTCATTTTTGTTCTTTTCTCACAGCCTGTTATCGACCTTACACTATCAACAATAACAATTGAATATTTTGAGAATTTTCGCATTGCATCGGCGGGGTGTCGGCTGCTTTGAAAGCAAAATAGGCGAAGGAAATCTTAATTTGTAGCAACAGTAGACAAATCAATTGATAGATATGTTATAAAATAATGTGAGAAATGCATTAAATCAATTATTTTAAGTAGAAATTGCTCATATCTAAGGGCCTTATAAAAATACTTGAAAGAAAAGCTTCTACGTAGAACTAAATTGTATGTAATAGACCTCTAAAATACTAAATGAACGAGGTAACGAAGAAATTTTAGATGTCCATTAATTAAACAAGATTTAGTCAACCCTTATTTTCTGAGCCTTCCAATTCCTGATATCTTTACGTAACCCCATTTCACTGCTACGTCTCTGAATTTTATGAAAAGTTTTCGAATTCTTTATTTATTTAATAATTTAAATAACAAACCATGAATCATTTATGTTTAAACACCTGTGAATATTATATGTAAGAATATAATATACAGCATCCAAGTTATTCAGTACTTTTGTAGGTGACAGCAAAGAAGAAGCACTTGCAAAATGGAATTGATGATTACATTTTTAACTCTGGTAAGTATTTTTGTACCGTCTATTAATTTATTTGTTTTATTTTTTAGTTTATATAAATGCTTGTCAATGCGAATGAAAGAAAATAAAATAGGGACTTGATTGAGATAACCTAAGGAAATTAAACATTATTACTTTCCTAGTATATACATACAGGACACAATTAATTTTAAGAAAGCAAAGTTTTAATAGTTTTAAACATTTCTGTGCCAACAATACAAAATATGATTTAATTTAGTTTTCTAAACAAAAAGTATGGCCTTACCAGCCTACTTATAGAGGTTATTTTTCTAAAGTTAGTTACTTACTGTTCTCTTTTTATTACAGATTTCAATTATGATAGTTATTTCCGTAAGTGCCGGTGGATATGGTCATAGTCAATCAGCTGGAAGTAGACTTGGTAAATAATGTTTATTTCATGTAACAAAATAAGCTGTTGATTGATATATATCCATACTAATATTAAAAATGAGCCATTTTTCCACATTGCAACGATGTGTCCTAACAAACTGGCGGTTTCCCCCTAATTCGTTGCCAGCCCTGCGGTTACCAGTAGGTAGAGATAGTAAAATTCGTTCCTGTCCGATGTAGTACCAAAATCAAAATTAATAATCAGAGACGGAGCCCTCTCAGGCGTCGTCTCCTTCACGATGTTTTTCAATATCAACGCGCTAGGCCGTGGTCCGAGACTCCCTTGAGCCGCCTCTAGACGCGTTGGTATATGACTTTTTTGGGGTAGTCTTCCGCTCCCCCGCAAGTCCGGTGAAGCTTGATCCGTCGTATGTTTTCAACTCAAGCATAGGTCAATTAAAAAAAAAGTCCGATGTGGTGCGGGCCGGTTGGTGTGGTAGAACCTTTAAGCCTCAATTACGCCGAGGTAATATCGTGTCAAAATAATTTTCAAAGCAATTTACAATAGACATTGTAAAATTTGTTTGTCAGTTATGTTTTGGCTTCCCCGCTACGGAGTACGGGCGCTTTCAAGGTTAATAAGTATGTATCTAGCCTCATGTGCTGGATACTCTACTAAAAGATCCGTAATATAATGATTTTGCTTGAGGTCCCCAATAGTCCCCACAACAACACCAACAAAAATAAAATGAACAAGTTTTTTCTTGTTTGTTTCAGCCATGACACATGAAGATCTACGCCAGATTGGTTGGTTAAACGACTGGCAATAAAATGGGACTACCTACTCATAATACCTCGAGGACAACGTAGATTCAGCATTTATTATCAAAGAGAAACCATTTTTTGCAGATAAATAATAACCATGCGTCTTCCTTCACACGTAGAGCAAAGTTTTTTCGTTTCCCAATGTTTTTAATGTTTATAGTTAGTTCATATAATGTTTAAAAAATAAACATGTATTTATGTAATTAAATTTTAGTTAAATGATATTATGTATCTCTTTATTTTTTTTACTACTTTGTACTGTCAAGAGCAGCTCAGGTTGAAAATTTTGGACTTGGTAATTGTTCCCTGGAAAAAGGTAGAAAATGTTATTTGAGCAATTTGCGTGTTTAACCTTATTCGTTCTTGAAGATTGGCGTTCAGGCGCCCCCACATTTTAAAAAATAATACTTGAAAAATAATCAAAATTTCCAAAATCTAAAACGGCGAATATCTAGACGGTGTTTTGTAGGATATATTGAATCCATTAACTTTGTTTATTATATCTCGCTAGTAGTTATTGATAGAAAAATTGCGAAAAGTATAGTAAGTAATAGCTTCAATATATCCTACAAAACACCGTCTAGTAGATATTCGCCGTTTTAGATTTTTGAAATTTTGATTATTTTCCGAATAATATTTTTTTTAAATGTGGGGGCGCCACTTAGCTCCTGTAGTCGCCTTAATAATTAATTTCATGAGAAGTAGTAGTACAGGTAAAATACCATCTGTGTCGCAATCGCAATACGTATTGAATTAATTTCTTTTGTGTTAACGCAAATAAATGGTTCATATTATTATTCACATAATGTACAGGTGTATAATATTTTACGTAATCTTACAAATTGCATCTGCAACATAGTATAGTAGTACCTACTCATGAAACTGAACAAATTTCCTTAAGGAGCATAAGTAAAATGTACAAACTTTAGTTACTTGACCACTTTATATGACAAGTTGAATTTTATTTTTTAGATTTCAACCCATGTTCCTTAGAGAAAGTTGTTCAGTTACATAAACTACTACCACTATATTGCGGTTTTTTAGTGTGGGTTTCGTTCGAGATTATCCTACCTCACAAACTCTGGTGTCGGAATTATATTAGGCTTCTGACATAGCTCCTATAACGACTACATCCGTAGATAGTAACAACGGCACGAGCCTTCCGAAGTATGGAATGCTCTTTTTTCTTTTCAGACAATCGGGTGATTCAACCTGCAATGTCCTAACCAAACTGAGGAAAGTTTTACAAAGTGATATTTGTTCGACGAGTCCCCACCGGGATTCGAACCTACAAAGAGTGCCTATAAAGAAGAATCTGCAGTAGATATATAAGTCCCTTTTGTACATGAATGTGCAGTAGGTACTGTACCTAATACAGGAACTAAACGAAAGCAACGGACCATAATATGCTATTAGCATACCTGCAGTTCAACCGACATCGCGAATCTATAAAAGGTGTAATGTAATGAGACTCTGTAATAGCTGATCTAGTGGCTGTGCCTAGTCTGGGCCCCGTTTCATGTTCTTTTTCAAAACATCTCGTGTTCTTTTTCCTTCCGTGTGGGTTTTTAGGTCGTCCACCTTTAGAAGGGGTCCATCAACCCTGGTGACAGAACTATTAAACCACCTAAGGCTTTTGACGTGACTCGTTTAACGACTACATCCGTAAATAATAGCCGGGATGGCCAGGATGGCCGGGATATTCCGAAGCACAGACAGTCTCTTTGTTTTCGGAAAATCAGGAAAACAGCATGTTCTAAACCAAGGAAACAAGGAAAAGTCACACAAAGATATAATATATTGTTCGACAAGTACCCCGTGGATTGGAAACTCAGAACCTTTGGTATAATAGTCAGAACATGTCACATTGAGAGCGCCGCACGTCGCCGCCGCCGCCGTAAATTCGTGTAGTAGTAAGGAATAATTTCGTAATGCAAGTGTCTGGCTAGCCCCTTGTGCTGGTTTCTGTACCTAATATGAGTCTTAAATGTGAGTTCTTGTGTTTTAGCCGCTTCACTAAGCGACTCCCAACTCTCTGGTTTTAGCACATTAAATTTGCAATGTACTACTTACTTACATGCCAGCAAATGCAATTAGCTACTGCTGCCGCATAGCTGACTACTGAACATTGAACTGTACCTACTTGTAATTTGTAAATTGTAGCTACAAAGCTATTATGGAACAGGCCCCTGAATGACCGACCATGGGTAGTGTCGGAGGTCAACCTGTATACGTAATAGTGGATTATCAAAGCTTAGGGCAGATTGAAGTAACGGTATAGCAGAATACATTTATGAACGAAACAATCCATGGGATAAATTTTCGTGGAGTTTCTTCCGGCGAATTCGTCTCCACAGAAGACAGTCAAAAAGACCGTGAGCAAAAGAGAAAATAGTCCGCGGAATTTCATGGATTATAGCGTATTTTAATACAATACAAATAATTAATACTTTATTGACACCAAACAGCACTGCCTTTAGGCACCCCCTATACTAGTGTTTTTCGAGCGTAGCTCTCATTGTTATTTTACTTATCTTCAGATAAATTTGTGTTTACTGTTCTAAAGGCAAAAAGAACTGTGAAAAGAAATCCATCAACATAATTATGTTCTTCATTTTTTAAATATTATGTTTCCTTTACCTACAACATTCCTAGATATGTAACAGTGTGTCTTTTTGTAGAGATGTCGAGTAGATAGGCCAGGAATAAACTGGTACAAGCGCGACTGATAATAATTGATAGAAACAGATAACTAGTCGATGCATAATGTATTTGTTAACGGGGATCCTCCGGCTTGGAGACAGGCGAGAGGAAAAGTACTAACAAACAGTACATACAGTCAGATGCTGAAGATGGAGGCTATATCTCCAATAATCTTGTGAGGTGAGGTGAGATGTACAGGGTTAAGTGACGGCTTAGAAACCAGCTAAATCAATACATTTAAGCTATGCCAATTAAACTTTAGACTTGACTTTGACTTGATACAAATTACCCGATTAAAATTACTTTTTTGGTATGGGAGTAACGATTTTCTTTTCTCGTTTCCAAGAAAAGCTTCTTCGGGAATGTTACTCAAAACCATTGAGTTGACTTAGCATATCCTACCAGCACCGCCACTTAATATATGTGGCGGTGCTGCTCCTAAAATATGTCTAACCTGCGGCTGCCCGGGGCCGCATTCTACAGAACGCAGATAAATAAAGCAGAGCAAGTTTTTTTATTTTTCTAGTCAGGCTTCACCTATCTTTTTTATTAAAATTGGAGATATGATTTTAAAAACAAATCTATTTGTAATTGAGTAGGTATTTTATTTTTTTGGATCCGATGGCCAGTTACAAAAAGCTATGCGCGGGCGGGACAAATCTTGCGTGAAAATTAAATGCATATTAAAAATCTGACCACAAAAATAATATCCTGCTCTGAGGGCGCCAAATGTATTTTTTGTTGTTTCTGACGACATCGCCATTACAAAATTAGTTACATTGAAATTCTGCAGTATGGCGAGGTTTTTTATTTTTTCTGGTCGGCCTTATTAGTGTTAGGTAGGTACTATACTTAGTAGGTAGAACGTAGATTGCTACAGACGATCGTCTAGAAACAGTACAGTTAATTGAAGTAAAATACTGCTGTCAGCGAGCCCGACGCGACATCTAGACGTAATCGAACTCCCTTTACTAGTTTTACAAGTCGTCTATCGCTATTTGCCACTATCAGAACTCGCTATCTAACCACTGACATGCTAAATGCCGCGTTCCTACAAATAACTGCTCCTACTAATGATATTTTACATGGGTTTATGCATAAAATAAATTAGTACTTACATTTTATTTATTTGCTGTTTTGATAACCTAATTACTACACGACGCAAACGGAGGAATAACAATTCTAAAGGACACGTCAAAATTTGTATGGAAGGTGGTTTTAAATTATTTCAAAAAATGAACTGGTATTCTACGCATATAGGATAAATAAAAGGGTATATTATTACGATTATCAGGATCACTTGAAAAAAAATGGATCCTCCGTTTTTTTATAAATTGATTCGAATCTCAGACCAAATCTTTGGTCTGAGATTCGAATAATATTGTTTAGATAAATAAACGATAGATCTGGCAATCCAATTATGCCTCTGGCATGGTGGCAGTCCTTTCAAACCAATTTTTTGTTGCGTGGTTGCTTTGAATGCTTTATAAGAAAGAGATAGGCATAACATAACAATCATGAAGGAAGAAAAAATCTGCTCTGTTTTATTCTGGTGTGCAATAAAGTATATTCTTCTTCTTCTTCTTCTTCTTCTAAAAAATTTTACGCGCCCAAATGGAGTAGTAATCAAAACGTACTATGGGTGCCGGCTCAGACATGTTTTTTGGACTCACACACACATTCACACTTTTCTTTCAAATAGTCGTTCACGACATGTCGTGATCTTCTGGACAGTTCTACAAAAGGGTCTATATTTTCACAATTCGGTGGGTAAATTAATATTTGGGTTTCATCAATAGTTTGATAACAAAGATTGAAGTTTATTCCATCTTGAGTCTAATGACGACATTTAGCACCAGATATTGTGAGTGGTTTATGTTAAAAGTCAGTCACCGAATTGAGACACCACCGAATTCAGAAAACAAGTCACCGAATTCAGAAACGGCTTAGGAAATATAGAAAATGAACGATTAAATTTGTAAATGTTATCTTATCTTACTTAGCCTACACTGTCCCAGTGCTGGGCAAAGGTCTCCCTCTTTTTCTTCCACTGTTTCCTATCCTAAGAGAATTCTGGCCAGTCCCCCAAGAAGCTGTCCAGTTCATCCCGCCATCTCCTGCGCGGCCGTTCACCTCTACGTCTGTTGATCGGTGAGTGCCAAAACGTAATTTATTTTGTTCATTGGTCTTGTGGCACGCAGCAGACGTATCCGGCCCAGTTCCACTTAAGTTTGGCAGCGTTTGACCTTTGTGGCATCAGCTATTTGAGTCCTGGATCGCAGCATGCTATTTCTGACTCGATCACGCATCCCCGCGTCCCCGGTCCCGCGCTGCACGCATCCAGCGGCTTCCCGCAACCCTCACCAGATTGTCGGTCCACCTTGTAGGGGGCCTGCCCACGCTACGTCTTCCGACGCGTGGCCGCCATTCAAGAACCTTTTTTCCCCAACCGCCATCGGTTCTACGTGCAATGTGCCCCGCCCAATGCCACTTAAGCTTCGCGATTCTTCGTGCTATGTAGGTGACTCTGATTCGCCTGCGGATCTCATCTCATCCTTCCTGATTCGATCACGCAAGGAAACTCCAAGCATAGCCCTCTTTATCGCTCTTTGGGTGACTCTGAGCCTTCTTATGAGGCCCATCGTAAGCGACCACGTCTCTGATCCGTAAGTCATCACTGGCAACACACATTGGAACCAAGAAATCCGCCGGAGAATCAATGTAACCGGCATAACCACTTGAATAAGCAAACTGAAGTGGCAGTGGGCTGGTCAGGTTTATCGCAGAAACGATAATCGCTGGAGTAACCGGCTTCTGCAGTGAAGATCACGTCTAGGAAAACGAAATGTAGGACGCACCTCAGCTAAATGGAGTGACGATCTGCAGAAAGTGGCTGGCAGCAGGTGGATGCGTACAGCCGAAGATTGGGCCAAATGGCGCGCCTAATTATGATGATGATGAAATATATACAAACTTCCAGATACAAGGCAAACACAAGTGCTGACCACACGTATATGTTTACCCTGGGCTGGGTTCGAACCCGCGACCCTTAGGTTGGAAGGCAGGTGCACTACTGACTAGGCTACGGGACCACAATAATACACACGTATAACACAATTCATAACATTATTGAAAAATTCTGAATTCAGTGGAAGATTTCTGAATTCTGTGCACCATTTTACAGGTAATTGAGATCCACGAAATTCAGAAAAAACCACATTTCATCAAATAACTTGTAAATGTTACAAATTAAAGTATTTTTTTCAAAACGTACTGGTAGATATCACTTAAATATTCAATAGATTTAGCTCAAATTTAATATAAGACTTCACTAACAAAATGAATTCCGTCCACAGTTTTCAGAAATTACCCGAACCCAAATTCTCGGAAGAGTTTTGAACCCTCGAAAAATGCTTCTCAATGCAGCTATCCTCAAGTTCATACTGCTCAGCCGCTCGGGCTCATCTGGTAGATTGCGGGAACCAGCTAGTGGCATTCGTACTTCGCGAAGTTAGTGATATAAGTAAATAAAACTATTTGGCACGGGATTGAGGCAGAAGCTTCGGACAAAATTTAAATGTGTTATTGTGTCAAACTCCAATGATTTACAATATATATTATTACTTATACGGCTTTGTTGTTTATCTCATGGTATGTGAACATTGGAATCATAATGAACTAGTTATTATTTAAAAAGTTATGAAGCAATAAAGAGTCAATTCTGGAAATCGGACACGCCATTTTAAGCAAAATTCTGCCCGTTTTTGAACTTTGAAATTTTTTTTTGGCGCCGTTTAAAACGTCCCGATTTTTCAGATATGCTCTCCATCAGGCCAATAGTCATGTAAATATATGTGTTTTTTTTCGATAACTTAATGAGCTGTTAGAGGTCCTTTTTTCGATACAGTAGCTGATTCGCATCTTCCCGTAGAAATGCCCTTCTGTCATAAAGCATAATAAATAAAATAAATTACACAAAAAGGTTAATTGTGCGGTGAAATTGTGCCGAAACCATGTAGCAAGCAAAACTACAAAGCTTGCTGGTATCACATTTTTCTGGTGAGTAGTAAACCGCTTGGTTTTTACAATTTTCGTGGTCAATTTTGTAGCAGAAAATTGTGTTGTTGATTTTTAGTGATGTGAAGTAGTCGATAAAAAATAATATAGAATCGAGTCGTCAGCTTATTTTTTTTTTATTTCATTTATTTAAGTTTTCCAAAAAGATCTGAAAATTAAAAATTATGTTTTAAAATTTGTGACAGTGACCACTAACCATCAGGTGCCGTCTGTCGTTGTGCCTCTCTAGGTAAAGTTCGCTGCGCTCTAGGAAATGGTTACCTATCTTAAATCCGAAAATGTTAATACCGAATATGTTTTTACCGAAAACGGATTGCATTTTTTTTACTTTTCATATTATTGTTTTACCAAAATCATTTATACCAGATTTTCATTTTCCAGAGTTTCATTTCTCTTTTTAATTTATTTACAAAACTAGATCCATTATAAATTATGGGAAAAGTAAATTCTGTTTAATAAACCTCCAGGATAATTATTATAATGAAGTAAAACAGTTGGTAAAACCAAAAATAACCTTTCGATAATATGGTTGCAGTTTTTCTGGAAAATGATACATCTGTTTAACATATTTATGGTACAATGAAGTTATGTCAAAAGAAACATATTTTGAACTAAATATTCTATGAACCGTTTTCGGTCAATTAAGTTTCGGTTAAGAAGAATTCGGAAGTACGAAATGTTACCAATATTATTGCAAGTTGCAAGTTGATCGCCATTGTTTACGAGAGGCTCGATAAATAAGTCCAGTAGCCATGTGATGAAATATACGAAAATAATCGATAAATATACGTTACGCTTCTTACCACACCACATCACTATTTTCAAATTCAGCAACCATTAAGTTTCATGTTTTTTACATGCCAAATAAAGACAAATAAATGTCATACTTTATTGATATTTTGTTTTTAATTGGGCATGTCATAACATGAATGTCTCTAACTTAAGGCGAGGTATTCCCGCGAAAATTTGGCAAGCGCCAGACGGGGTAGCGGGCGGCGCGGAACGAGCAATCCAGCGCGGCGAAACACAGTTTTCATCGGTTTTTAATTGATTAAAAAAAAAGGGGGATGTTTATCAAAACCTTAGTGCGTGGACAATCTAGGAAATTTAAAGAGGAATATTATTATATATTTTTGGGTAACAAAAGATCGTAATTATTAAATTGGTACACCTTGAAAGGTTTTATTACGTGTTGTGTTCGTGATGCATTTCTATCGAGCAAAGTATATGTAATCGTGTATCACATACGTGGAAGATCTAGACAGAGGTTCGAACTATAATATGATTTTTTTTTGGAATTTTTAAACGATATTTCAAACTTCTACAGGACTTTGAAATCACTACTTAACGCACGTTTTTCGGATAACCGCGCCTTAACGTATTCAAAGATGTGTGATAGAGACTGATAGAGTTAAAATACAAACCCCGTCTCCCGCTTCCACCTACCCTCCCACCCCTCTGAGCGGCCGCATTGGTTTCGATACAAAATAGGCATGATTACTACTCCATATGGGCGTGAATTTTTTTTTCCTTCATGATAACAATGATCTGTTGTCTCTTTCTAACTTTTTATTAGGATTTGATCGATTAAAAAAAAACTTGATATGACATAACTTGAATACCTACCTGTCAGTTGAATATCTGTCATCCATAACGTTGACATTCTTTTTTTTTATTAGTTTACTTTTTCTAAAAATGAAATGAAAGAGCCTCAAGTTATTCATTAATTATTTTAATTATTTACTGCAAAAAAGTACCTACTAAAAATAAAAATAATGTTGGTTAAAACAATCTTGGCTGGAAGATTTTAATACAAAAAAGATTACATTAGAATAATAGCTCGTGGAAATTCAATGATCGTTCGTTTCATTGTAACTTTTTATCTTCAATAAGTTTGCAATTTTTACGAAAACGGAGGATCGATAAAACAATTTGATTAGTTATCCTGAAACCCACTTACATAAGCTTTCTAAGTAGGTATACTACTTATCCGTTCAATTTTTGGCCGAATAAAAAACCACTTTTATACGTCTCCTTTACCATTATACTTTATGTCCAGCGAAATGATGTTATTGATACTTTTTTAAAAAATATTGAAGACTGATCATTACCCATAAATTACAGGAAACGGCTATCCGTTTCTCCTATGAGTTAAGCTAAAAATCAGTCGTTGTTTTGGCTGATGATGAAGATCTTTCTTTGTATGTACGGAACCATTTCACGCGAGTTCAACTCACACTTGACTCGTGCTTGCGTGTGTGAAAGCGTGGTATTTCACTGGCGACAAAGACAAAAAACGAAGGGGACGCAGTTATGCGCAAGAGTGAGCGCGGTGTATTTGAATCTCATTTTAACGCATAACTGCGTCCCTTTCGTCTTCTGTCTTCTGTCACCAGCATGGTCTAAGAGAAAACAAGGTCTAACCACTAGACCACGTGACTGACACGAGCTACGTCATTTTGCCTATTCATCTTTGTCGAATGCGTGTAATAGACAAGGATGAACAGTCACGTGGTGTAAGGGTTAGAGCTTGTTTTCTTGGACCATGGTCGCCCGCCAGTGAAATAGGGCCCTTACTTCTGTTCTGTGTAAGTTCTGCTGACTCTGACGATCGGTCGCTGGCAACACTGATTGGTTGTTGAAAGGACTTGGATCCAGGCCCGAAAAAAATATTAAAAAAGAAAAAAAAGCTTTTTAGGTTATAAAACCTATAAACAAACTAAAATTAATGCAGTTTAATGAATAAACTCGTTGAAATTACGATCTAAATTTGAAAGTTTCCCTTCAAAATGTCAAGTAAACCCAATTCCAAGCGGACGATATATGTAGGAGGTTTAGCAGAGGAAGTGGATGAGAAAGTTCTGAATGCTGCGTTTGTTCCTTTCGGCGATCTTGTGGACGTCCAAATACCTCTAGATTACGAGACAGAGAAGCATAGGGGCTTCGCTTTCATCGAGTTTGAGAACGCTGAAGATGCTGCAGCGGCAATTGATAATATGGTGAGGTTATGTTTTGATGAATTTTGTTGTACCAACACTATAATTTCTATTGGATTTCAATAAAAGAATAAAAAAAAAGTTTTGTTGACACCTTTACTATTAAGGGCACTGTAGGTATAGCATGGGCTTCAGGAAGTCATATGATGTGGGCCGTACAGAACCTTAGGACCATCATTCGGGTACAGTTGTGATTGGATTGCTAGTTTTAAGATAACAACCGTCATGAATCACGTTGTGTTTTTTATATAGGTATATTAAATTAATCTGATTACAGGTGTGACAGCCCACTTACACAATATTACACTTCGTATTGACTTAACCTGCCTGATACACTTTCAAACCCTGCCGACTTATACTGCCGTCATAAAAAAAGGGTGCATCTGGCTCACGGACAATTTCCTGAAAACACCATTATACTGGAAAAACAATCCTGAGTATTCCTGAGTAAAGCAGGGTTCATAACAAAGGACATGGCTTTTTTTGGTCTTTTATTCACAGAAAAATCTAACCACTATATAGAAAAAATATATAGATTCCAGACATAAAACTGAGTCCACATTTCCAGTTGTGGAATTTAAGTGCCCCCCATTTAGGAGATATTAATTTTTTTCAATGTGAAAAAGTTGTCCACTCAGCAAGTCTATAAAACGCACCTGCCACTACCTATCTCTTTCTAACACCTAGCTAAGGCTACTCTTGTCTTCTCTTTCTTACAAAATAGTTACTAAACCGCGAAAACGATTTATTCTGTATTCAAAACTTCAAAAATGAGCATAGCATGTACTGTAAATGTCTCGCATAATGTCACTGAAAATCGTTTTCGCGGTTTAGTTAACTATTTTAATAACCTTGTAAGAAAGAGAAGACAAGAGTAGCCTTAGCTAGGTGTTAGAAAGAGATAGGTAGTGGCAGGTGCGTTTTATAGACTTGCTGAGTGTACAACTTCTTCACATTGAAAAAAATTAATATCTCCTAAATGGGGGGCACTTAAATTCCACAACTGGACATGTGGACTCAGTTTTATGTCTAGAATCTATATATTTTTTCTATATAGTGGTTAAATTTTTCTGTGAATAAAAGACCGGGCCCCATACGATTTTTTTCCTGTCCTTTTCTGTAGAAATGTTAGTTGCTTCCTTTTGCATCTGGGATAGAGACAAGGAGTCTTTTGCATTATGGCAGCAGTATACAGACTTATACAGTTACCTTCTATTTGTTAATTGACCTATACTTGTGTCGAGAAAGTACGACCAATCAAGCTTCACTGGACTATAAATATGTATTTTCATATATTTATGTAAAAAACACAAAAAATACGCACATACGTCTGAAACATAACATTTGTTCTCATTTACAGAATGACTCTGAGCTCTTTGGTCGTACGATTAGAGTGAACATAGCAGCCCCACAGCGCATCAAAGAAGGCTCCACTCGGCCAGTTTGGTCCGATGATAACTGGTTACAAAAACACGCAGGAGAGACATTGTCCTTGAATAAGGATGGAGAAGAGGCTGAAAAAGAAAAGACTGATTCTAGTGTCACTGTAAGTTTCTTTTTTATCTCAATCCCTTCAGCTGATACAGAGGGAAAACGGTAGAATAACAAAAAACAGGGAGCAGATTATTTCACAGACTGATGCTTTTATTTAGGCAATACCCCATAACTTACTAGCTTACCAGGAAATAAATAATGAATTAAATTAAAAATTAGAATATCTAATTTAAAAAATGTATTTACATAGTTAATTTCATAAGTGAAATTATTAGGCAGAAATTTTAGTTTATCTCTTATGGTAAAGTGTTATTTAATCATGCTTTACATTGGTTTATAATTATAATATCAGATACTTTACTTACAGTTTTTTTGTTAAAATTTCGTTTACTTTGGTAAAGTAAAGAATCCTGTGATCTTTTTCAATGTACTTATATGTATAAATTTCTCCATTCCAGCCAATACCAGCAAAACCAGCTGAGAAACGTAATCCTCAGGTTTACTTCGACATCACAGTGAACAAGCAAGAGATAGGCCGCGTGATAATGTTGCTTCGAGCTGACATAGTTCCCAAGACTGCGGAGAACTTCCGAGCGCTATGCACCCATGAGAAAGGATTCGGCTATCAGGGATGCGGCTTCCATAGGATCATACCAGATTTTGTATCCTTTTAAAATCGTTCACACGTCAAACTTTATAATATGTATGTACAGTAGGCAGCACATGCGGCTGAACTTTTGAACTTTGAGGGCGCCGTTAATCCTTAGTAGTAAAAGCGAATTTCGTAATGCGAGTATATCCAGCTCTATTAGTTGGCTTCAGTACATTGTTGACATTGATTTTGATGTGGTGCAATATAAATAAGTAGTAGAATTTTATTAAAGATAGCTAGCTTTCCTACTACGACTACGCCCGCATTAACATTAAAAAATTTCAGAGAAAATAATGGTTTTTACTCTTGTGAAGTAAAGTTTCATCATAATTAGTTTAGTACTTGTTGCATGAAATATAAACATAAGGATGTATATTTTATTTATTTATTTAAGCCTATATCAACAGATGCTTAGTTTTAATTTCAAGTTAAGATTACTAATAAGAGCATCCGTGTGCCTGTTGGCAAGCAAAGGCCTCCCCCAATCGCCTCCATTCTCTTGCATTCTCTGCCACTCTATTCTATGTTCGGCCAGCCATCAAAGGATGTATATTACTTACTTAATTAGCCGAACTCTAACATAGAGATCTTACAACGTTTCCAAAATGGAGTTCTGCGCTCAATCACAAATGCCCCATGGTTTACGAGAAATCAAGAGATACACGAATACTTAGAGATGGAAACAGTGAAAGAAGAAATAAACAAGTACTGTAAGAAGTATAAAGCGAGATTGGAAAGTCATAAGAACAGTTTAGCTAGAAATCTATTACATACAGAAGACAGAAGTAGGCTGAAGCGATGGAACGTCTTACAACTTGATTAGAGAGAATGATCTCTAGAATCTAAAAATAGGCATGGTGATCAAGGGGTCAACACCTAACAATGACTATACGTATGACAACAAATCTGATAAAGGCCAAACGGGTCGAGGGCAGATAAAAGAAAAAAAAAAAAAAAAAAAAAAAAAAAATTTGCCGACGACGACGACGATTAGGCGACGCGGTAGACCCAGACGACGACGGCGAGACGAGCTAGACGCCTTCAGCGAGACATGACAGGCCTCTTCCTGGAACTCTTACAGGAAAGAGAGTCATGGAGAGAGCGGAGAGAGGCCTTTGCCCAGCAGTAGGACACATAAGGCTAATTAAGTATGTACTAGCGACCCGCCCCGGCTCCGCACGGGAAAATAGTTATTGTGGGTTATCCTTAAGTATATTATGCATGTATTATACATATAAACCTTCCTCTTGAATCACTCTATCTATTAAAAAAACCGCATCAAAATCCGTTGCGTAGTTTTAAAGATTTAAGCGTACAAAGGGACATAGGGACAGAGAAAGCAACTTTGTTTTATACTAAATATGTAGTGATATTACATGTGATCGAAATACAGATTTCCTTAGCACTCTCTCAGATGTGCCAAGGAGGCGACTTTACGAACCACAATGGTACTGGAGGCAAGTCAATATACGGACGAAAATTCGAGGATGAAAACTTTACATTAAAGCACACAGGCCCCGGGATACTGAGCATGGCTAACTCGGGGCCTAACACCAACGGATCACAGTTCTTCCTTTGTACTGCCAAGTAAGTTTTATTTATTTATCGTTTACCATTAACTGCTAAATTTAGAGAAGTGGGAATAAGCCATGGTCTAAAAAAACAAGGTCTTCTATTCCCAGAGTGACTTACGTCACAATAACAAAGCGAGAAGGAAATAACAATTAACATGCATTCTACAAGGATGAACAGCATGATGACGTAGGCTTGTATTAAGTCACGTGGTCGGAATAGAAGACCTTGTATTTGTAGACTATGGAATAAGCGAAGCGCGGGTTTTCAACCTCTTTGGCTAAATTCCACTACGCTTAGTTCAGGGGCTCTACTCTTTTAATCAATATCGATCCCGATTTCAACACAATGAAATACCAAAGTCAATTTTAGACCGCTACTCTTGAAAATCTGTCCGCCCAGAGTTGACAAATGTCCGATTTCATTTAGTTCACGTAATACGCGCCCAATATGGAACCAAGGTGGCGCTAGTGTGGCATTTGAGACTACGAAACGCCCGATCACAAATACAAACAACATACATTGGTCAAAGACCTTTGTCTTTAATACATCGCTATATATTCTGTTTCGGACGAAAATGAAACCCTGCAAAATCGTTTGACAAACAAATAAAGCTTATTATTTTTCGTTATAACACAGCGTCTATTTAATCTCATTTCCTTTGTAAAGCTCAATATCCTGTCTGTTTCTAGGACTGACTGGCTGGATAATAAACACGTGGTGTTTGGTCACGTGATCTCCGGTCTCGACGTGCTCAAGAAGATGGAGCGCTACGGCAGCAAATCGGGCACGGTGTCAGGCAAAGTCGTCATCGCCAACTGCGGGGAACTACAATGAAAGCATTATACTTCAACATTTTAGCAGCACAGAAGAAAATAATAGTACTAACCCGTACAGAAAGGACACTCACCCCCCCGCGCCAAAATGAGTTTCTCGCCCGATATAGCGCCCCACGCCCCGCACCCCGCAGGCGCCGCGGGACTCCGCCGGTGGTGTTCGGGGGTGTTTTACATAGCGCCTAGCGCCATTGAAGTGTAGTTGTTATTAAAAAAGAAGTAGTTTGTCAAAATGCGTTTTCTGTATGGAGTGACCGCCCAGTGATTTTAGTCTAAAGACTTCCATTGCTGGACAAAGACCTCCCCCAAAGATCTCCGCAACGATCGGTCCTGCGCTTCCCGCATCAGACGGCTTCCCGCGACCCTCACCAGATCGTTGGTCCGCGGTACGTCTTCCGGCGCGCGGCGGCCATAAACACTTATTTATGAATACTGGGATACTTATTATTAATTTGTTCTGTAATGTAGCTTTCCTAGGGGTAGGCTAACACTATATTAATTTATGCCTTAGAGGAAGGCAGACCCATAGACGAGGGGGAGTTTGTGAGGAAAACAGCAGTGGTACAACTTATACAAGTATTTATTTCACTCAACTTAAATAACATTCAATTCAAGTAAAGAGACGCAGTTAAAACGATTTAAAACTATTATACACATACGCTTAGGTACTATCGTAGTTGAGGTTAACAGGAAGAAGCGAACCTACCGCGATCGTAGCCAGCCGGCAAGGGTACGTTGCTGAAACTAGATCGGGATAGGGCGCGAGACAAAAGCTTATTTATATTAGAGCTATACGGCGGGAGAGCGTGGCTAAGCGGGGACTGGTAATAATGAAAGCAGTGCGCGGGTATGGACTCTATGAGGCCACTAGTGGGCAAAGCTATAGACGAACGTGGGCACGGACGCGGTGGCGGGCGGCAAGGCAAATATAGTACACGGTGAATCAGTTTATGACAGGTAAATAGAGTGAGCCGGGTTAGTACTCATGTGGCTAAATAGCATCTAATATTAGCGCCTGTGTTATAGGCTAGCGAAACGGGTTCGATGTGGCACCAAGCTCTACGTGCGTCGGGATACGCACTCTTACAAACGGAACGCGATACAGGCTTATCACAATTCCCGGGTAGACAGTGCAGTGAACTCACTAGACCCTATCTCATCCCTACATTCGAACGGCAAACTAAGTCGTGCTTTGCAGCTCACATAAATGAGGCAACTGGCAAGTTTCCCTACGACAAGTTAATCGTATCCCTCCGGGGAGGTCTACGTTTTGCAAACCTACTGCGACCACTCCTCATTAAAGGGGTCAAGCTCTGGGTCCCTATCGCAAGCCCACAGACGGTGAGCTGCCTTTCACAAGCTCCTATGCAGCTGCCAAGTGAATTGACACTGCGCTGGGTCCCTACTGCAAACCCAGTAACCGCCCTCTGAAGGAATGACGGCTACTCAAACGCGGGGCACCATTTACTGGTGAATCATCAAATCAGCCGAGGTACCAAGTCAGGGTGGCTACCCTTCAATCACAATAATCAATAGCGGGGTCGAATATCTAAAGAAGGTCCGTAAGTGGCTTCTAGTTAGACCCGAAACCACAACGGTAAATCATCATATCAGGCCGGATTGTAAACCCTACCTAAATTGCCTAGGTAGCTAACTGCACGTCTGTCCAGGGAGCGCCGGGTTAATAAACCACCCGGAGGGTAAGAGAACGGTCGCGGGCACCAATCTCTCCCTTACCTTGCAAATCCCAAAAACACTGCAATCCAAATCACTGTAATCCAATATTGGGTCAGGCAATTAGGCCACACACTATTTACGTGACACACGCGGCGATTCTACTAAACTGGTAATCTAACGGGAGTCAGGATGCTCCTCCTATAGAGCGGGCTGGAGTATTTAGCGGTCGCGGTGCCGGCCCGTTGTGAACTGAAGTCCTGCGGGTCGCGCAGAGCCTTATATGCGCGCGCCATCCCTGCCGCCCGCTCCGCTCCGTCGCGTGCGCAGGTCCACTGCTGGGCGGGGCTAGCCGTTGACGACGTATGGCTACGTCACACTCTCCCCCGGGTTTGCGAGATTTTTCCTGAAAGGAAAAATCACCTGCATGAGAAGTGGTAACACACCAACATGGCCTACCTAACCTCATATTTAGTGCATTATAATTTTCTTCAAAAGACAGGAAATAAGAAAGAAATCATATTTATTGTTATACAAAAATATAGAACAACTATTTCTATTTACTGGACTTCAATTTTACTGGTACTGGTATAGAAAGAAACACTAAGTTGTTCTCATATTATACTATTTAAGGCACACTCACTTATCTATCTCTATTGTATGTTTTTAACTAAAATTAAAATTAATTCTTTTTCTAAACTGCCTGGTTCTGTTCTACAAGTAACCTCTAATTTGTACACAGGTTACCTACATCATGATCAAATAAAAATAAAAATTATATAAATTTTCTAATTCCTTACTACCACCTTCTTTTATTTATACCTACCTAAAAAAAATATATGATTACTTTCTGGTTACTGGTTTTAATGTTTTATTATACTCTGTAACTGGGTACTTATGGATTCAAAATTTAAAACCTGGGCAGGGTCTTGATATTACAATAATAATAAAGTTATTAAAATCTAACTATCGGCCTGGTGGTTTCATAAAAAAAAACAGCTATAATTACTTTGACGGACCTGGCTGTTATTGATAACTATGTTAATATTTTGAACGGGCCTGGAGATTTAAACAAATGATGCACTAATTGTGATTTAGTTAGGGATAACGGACTAGACCTAACTATGAACTTAACTTAAATTTGACGGGTTTCCTCCCGCTGGCTGGATTCTTGCTACCGCGCCTCTTCTGGGTCTTGCTAGCGGAGTCGTCTGGACTGCGTGGCCGGTGCAACGGCCCTGTGCTCCATGGGGCCACCAGGACCTCTGGTTCGCCGCTGGTTCACGCGCCAACCCACATTGTGGCTCTCGTGACTGCGGCCGCATTGTTGTGGCTGTCTGTAGCCACTCAGGTTCTGGTGTATTACGGTCCAGCACTGTCCCTTCTATTGGTGTCGCCGTAAGGAGTACTGCGCATGCTACTGCGCACACGCCGTTCTGGTTTTCCTTCTGGATATTTCTTCCACAGATCAGTAATATATACACATTTCTTCTATAATTCAATTAAACGTATCCTCCTTGTTTGTTTACTTTCTGTGTTTTTTTTTATATTCCGGATTTGAAGTAGGCAAAAATTTCCTTCACGTACAGCCTTCTGCTAGTACGTCGTTCTAGTTCTCATCGTGATTTTCTCTCGTTTTTCCGTCGTGTGTCAGTGTGTGCCTTTCCTATGCCTTAACATAACCCGGCTCTTATAATACTAAGTATGTTTTCCGTTTTTCATCAGATTATTACATAGTTAATGCCTTCGCGCGTTTAGCCTGACATTAACTTAGGCTGCCCGTGTTATTGCCTGCCGCCTTTTCTCTAGCCGGCCTCACGCCCAATAAAGAAAAATAAAGCACTTTAGCTTAAAAGCGGGAGTTTTAAATAGGACGTAAAGGACTCCTACCTACACTACGTTTATTAATTTATTTCGTTTATTAAAAATAGCAAAGCTGTAAATTATTTTCGTGTGCAGTAAACTGCCTATTATCACTATACCCTTTGAGCACGTATATGAAACGGGATTTCTTCCCTACCACTTGGAGCGGTCCTATGTATCTCGTCACATAACTTTTATGACGACTTCCATTTGATGTAGGCTGTACGAAATAGCGTTTGGTTACTATATCGCCTATTTTGTACTTGCTATTTACCCTGTGCTGCACAAAATAATCTTGTTCTGGTCGAACCGACTTGTGGTATCGGTATTTAGGTATATTATGTTCGTGTCTCCGACTGTATTTATTTTCTACTGGTCTTCTCGGTACTTGCTTTATTTTAACTGGATCTGGTGTGTACGTCCTTTGTGATACAACCTTTCCTAAAGGCTGTGTAGGCCTGGGCGTCGTATTACGCTGGGTTCCAACATTTTTATTTTTTGGTTTTATTTCTTGTCTGACAGGTATCATTTCAATTCCTCCTACTGGATGAAATTGTAATTTTTCTGGTCTTCCTTCTCCACTAATTTGTTTGCTGGTAGATGGTACTGGTACGGTATTTTTCGTCTTTTCTTTCGGGCCGGATAACGCCTGATTGTTTTTCCCCTTCTTATTTTTATTCGACTTCGGACTTTTTGCTTGTTTTGTTTTGTCAGGCGTCGGCGGTTCTGTTTGTGTAGCGTCCCATAATTTTTGGAGACCGATTCGTTCAATGATGTCCATGCCCAAAATAGCCATCCTCGTTGTTGATAACACGAACATACGATGGCGCACGCGCTGCCCGACGACTTCCATCGTCAGCGGTACGCTCTTCGTCAGACGGACTTCCGTACCGTCTGCGAGGAAGATCTTCTTGTCGACATCTTGACTTGGCAGCGCGTGCTCGACGCACAGCCGGTATATACTTTCGTTAATATACGATGTCGTGGACCCCGTGTCAATCACGGCTTTGAAAGTCTCTCCTAGTACTTTCATATTCACAAACCGCCGATTATCGTTCCTATCTGCTTGCGTCGTACAAGCGTTGTAGAAACCTTTGTCCTTCTCGTTTGACTTACAACAATTTTTACTTAGTATGCCTATTCTGCCACACATACTACAGAATATTATTTTTCTATTCTTACATTGTAAATAGTTGTGTCCCGGTTTTCCACAACTCCAGCAACATGTATCTTTGTTATAACTGCGAATATATTTTTGTTCACTCTGTCTCTGGTTGTTTTGTTCTGGTCTTCGTTCCTCGAACGTTTTATACTGGTGAGTGGTTACTTCTGGTGTACTTTGGTACCTGGATGGAAAATTTCTGTATTTTTCCTCTTTTATTATTTCGTAGTTGGAGCTTTGTTCAATTAATTCTGGTAATGACTCACAGTCGTGTGGTTTAATGTATAGCTTGTAATCTGGTGTCATATTTTCATAGACTCTTTCCAGCGTTTCCTGTCTGCCTAGTTTCCCATACCGTCTTATCAACGTTTGGATGTCGGTTAAGTACTCTATGAATCTTTCATTATATCTTTGTTTTCTGGCTATTATTTTCTCAAGCAAAGATTTATCATAGCCACGGGGGTAAAAGTACATCCTGAATTCAGCTGTAAAGTGGGACCACTTAGACCAGTTCGCATGGTTATTTCGATGCCAAAGGCTAGCTCTACCTTTGAATAACCTGGGTAATAGGGGTAGTAATTTTTCTTCCCTTACTCCACATGCTCCCACTAACTCGTCTAATCTCTCTAGGAACTCTACTGGATCGTTGTGTGTATCAAACGACACATCCCAGCTGTTTATTATACTATACAAGTTCGCTTCCTGGCCCTTTTCGGGATTGACATCTCCCTTCGAGTCTGTCATTTTTTCTGGGTTCGACGACACCTGTTGTGACGTCACAGGAATAGCGTCCTGAAACTCTGTTTCAGACTCTTCGTCAGCCGACAAAACAGTCTCTAGTAATTTCTGTGATACCAGGCTATCCTCAAAGCACTCTATTTCTATCACTATCGAACGGCTTAGTTTATCTTTTAACTGGGCGCAGGTAAAATCCTTATTTGTGGTAGAATCCCGGATAGGTAGGCCTCTTTGTGTGGCAAGTTCCTGAAGGTCCTTTTTCCTCAATCTATCTAAGCGGGCAGGATCGGACATTAGTGTCTAACCTCCTGAGGCCCACGGTACTACAAGAAGGCCTTCCATCGACTAGGGGTAAAGGCCCAGCGAAGTAAGCAATATTATCAAATAATGACCCAAAGTACTCTATAAAGGACCCTTTTTCTAATCGAATATTAGAGTTTGAAATTCCCGCTATTGTAGAAAATAATGTTTCTGAACGCACTCTTTGCTTTTTTTTAAATTCGATAGTCCAAAGCAGTTGTGCCAACAAAAAAATATTTATTTGTTATTTTGACGTTTCCGGGAACGAGATGGGTACTTTTGGTCGACAACGTATGTAAATCCATATATTTCTGAGTAATCTTTAGCTCTCCGTGTATTGTTTTTAATGTAAATTACTGGTTAAATACCATTCTCAAAGAATACTCATTTATTTTTTGCCTCTCTATTAGTATTGTAAAAATACGAAATGACGAAAATTGTATACCTTTTTAAAGGCCTATGGATCGCAATCGTTTATTATTATTATTTTATGAATGTAAGTAAAAATCTTTACATCAGTAAATAAGACTTATATTTTAAACTGTAATTTCTTTACTGTAATTTTTCTTTGCTATATTATAATTTTCGACAAATTCTATGTTTTAGTAATAAGTAAATTCAACTTATTGTTCCACTTCAGATTAAAATACACAAACATTTTCTATATCTTCTTTTGATAATTTTGAAAAAAAAATAGCGTTAATGTTGTGATGATCCTTTTTCTATAGAATTACTCTTATTTTTAAGATTTCATGTGTTTTAAATTGCAGTTTTGTTTAATAATTTAAAAAATGTGTACAGTCAGTTGGATATGTACAAGTTTTCACAAACTTACTTGAGACTATATGATTAAAATAATAGTAACTTGTGGTAAATTATAATACTTTGTTTGTATTTTTACTAAAATACAAATAATTTATACATTTTATGTATTAAATTTAGAAATACATAATTTTAGTTAAATCTTAATTTAAAAATACTGCAGCCCAAAGGCCTTTTTAAAGGTATTACAATATTCCAGTTTTTTTTACCTTACTGAGTACTAACTGACCCTAACAAGTCACCAAAAAAATATGGAGCATATTTGATCACCTTAAGGTAGCTTTTCATTTGTTCAAAGTTCTGGGCCTTTACCATTAAGTCCTATGTGAAGGACCGTGGGCCTTTAGCTGATAAAATGATTTAGAGCCCTGGGCCTCAGGAGGCTAATGCGGGCAGGGTAATGCGTGCGCTCTTTGTACTAATTTTTCGATTACGTTTTTTTTTAGCTTCCTACTCTATCCTGGACGTTTCCTCACAACTCGTCTGGGTTAAAATGTGGGTTTTTAAGTTGGGCGCCAAATGTAATGTAGCTTTCCTAGGGGTAGGCTAACACTATATTAATTTATGCCTTAGAGGAAGGCAGACCCATAGACGAGGGGGAGTTTGTGAGGAAAACAGCAGTGGTACAACTTATACAAGTATTTATTTCACTCAACTTAAATAACATTCAATTCAAGTAAAGAGACGCAGTTAAAACGATTTAAAACTATTATACACATACGCTTAGGTACTATCGTAGTTGAGGTTAACAGGAAGAAGCGAACCTAACGCGATCGTAGCCAGCCGGCAAGGGTACGTTGCTGAAACTAGATCGGGATAGGGCGCGAGACAAAAGCTTATTTATATTAGAGCTATACGGCGGGAGAGCGTGGCTAAGCGGGGACTGGTAATAATGAAAGCAGTGCGCGGGTATGGACTCTATGAGGCCACTAGTGGGCAAAGCTATAGACGAACGTGGGCACGGACGCGGTGGCGGGCGGCAAGGCAAATATAGTACACGGTGAATCAGTTTATGACAGGTAAATAGAGTGAGCCGGGTTAGTACTCATGTGGCTAAATAGCATCTAATATTAGCGCCTGTGTTATAGGCTAGCGAAACGGGTTCGATGTGGCACCAAGCTCTACGTGCGTCGGGATACGCACTCTTACAAACGGAACGCGATACAGGCTTATCACAATTCCCGGGTAGACAGTGCAGTGAACTCACTAGACCCTATCTCATCCCTACATTCGAACGGCAAACTAAGTCGTGCTGTGCAGCTCACATAAATGAGGCAACTGGCAAGTTTCCCTACGACAAGTTAATCGTATCCCTCCGGGGAGGTCTACGTTTTGCAAACCTACTGCGACCACTCCTCATTAAAGGGGTCAAGCTCTGGGTCCCTATCGCAAGCCCACAGACGGTGAGCTGCCTTTCACAAGCTCCTATGCAGCTGCCAAGTGAATTGACACTGCGCTGGGTCCCTACTGCAAACCCAGTAACCGCCCTCTGAAGGAATGACGGCTACTCAAACGCGGGGCACCATTTACTGGTGAATCATCAAATCAGCCGAGGTACCAAGTCAGGGTGGCTACCCTTCAATCACAATAATCAATAGCGGGGTCGAATATCTAAAGAAGGTCCGTAAGTGGCTTCTAGTTAGACCCGAAACCACAACGGTAAATCATCATATCAGGCCGGATTGTAAACCCTACCTAAATTGCCTAGGTAGCTAACTGCACGTCTGTCCAGGGAGCGCCGGGTTAATAAACCACCCGGAGGGTAAGAGAACGGTCGCGGGCACCAATCTCTCCCTTACCTTGCAAATCCCAAAAACACTGCAATCCAAATCACTGTAATCCAATATTGGGTCAGGCAATTAGGCCACACACTATTTACGTGACACACGCGGCGATTCTACTAAACTGGTAATCTAACGGGAGTCAGGATGCTCCTCCTATAGAGCGGGCTGGAGTATTTAGCGGTCGCGGTGCCGGCCCGTTGTGAACTGAAGTCCTGCGGGTCGCGCAGAGCCTTATATGCGCGCGCCATCCCTGCCGCCCGCTCCGCTCCGTCGCGTGCGCAGGTCCACTGCTGGGCGGGGCTAGCCGTTGACGACGTATGGCTACGTCACAGTTCTTTATATAAGAGAGCGTCGGTGGCCACTTGGCTTGGGCCGTTGACTTCCATTTGGAATATGATAATGTTTCCGATTTTTGAATTCATATGTGCGTTTATTCAACGTTCTTACTGCGAAGGTCTTCGTGAGGATACGTGCACACGAGTACACTACATAATTCCGAATAATTTATTTACGAATTTGAAAATGACGATTATTAAAATTCCGAATTTCATACTTCCGAATGATTCACAATTCCGAATTTAAAATTTCCGAATAGTGAAAATGACGAATAGTTAATTAACGAAATTTCAAACAACCGATTTATTACAAATACGAAAGTCAATTTTCCGAATATTATAATTTCGATGTTTCAAATGTACGATTTTTTAGTATATCGAATATTCAAAATTACGAATCCCGAAGTTTTAATATTCCGAAAATCAAAATCCCGAATTTAACTTACAAGTAATCAAATATTAAGAAATATTATTAAACGCCTGCTGCTTGCAGTAAGCGTGCAAGCAAGCAAGCAAGCAAGCAAGCAAGCAAGCAAGCCAGCGAGCGTGCAAATAAGCGCGCAAGCAAGCGTGCATTCAAGCATTGCATGCCTGCTTGCATGCATGTCAACCTAACCCCGAAGGGTATGGCAGAACGAGCGGGCTCGCTCCGCTCGCCGCGCTCCTTTCTGCCATACCCTTCGAACCTAACCTATCCGTGTCGGGGTGCCAAGAACTTCCGTGCTCGGTTCGCTCGCACCCGCTCCTATAGTATTTTTGCCAAAAATCCTTACGTACATCCTAAACTATAAAACCAGAACTAATCAGGTACTTTAACCTATTATATTCGGGTACAATTTTCTTTCAACCTTGAACTTTATTAAGGTTTTTTATAAATCACGAATTATCACATTTCCGATCGGGATATTAATTTTTCGTGATTTTAAAAGATCGGTATTTTATTTTTCGTATAATAAAGTATTCGTAATTTTTAACATTCGTATATTTAACAATCGGAATAACAAATCTTCGTGATTAAAATATTAGGAATTTAAAATTTCGTAATTTTTATAATTCGTTATTTAAAAATTTCGTAATTACAATATTTCGTAGTTTTTCAAATTCGGGAATAAGTAATTCGGAATTTTTGGGTGTTCCCCGTGCACACACCCGCGAAGTAATTCAAAGGTGTGTGTAAAGTTGACCAACCCGCATTGGGCCAATGTGGTCGCCTAAGGCCTATTCACCCTGTTTTCAGGGTAGGCTCGAGCCCCTTGGTGGCGACTTATATAATAATTATGACCTGTTAACGTAATATTGGCAAGTTAGTTGCTATTTCTTTATTGAAGTTGGTACCAACAAAATTAACTATTTTCGTATCATCAAGTGGAAACATCAAGCCTCATCATAGTTGTTGTTTAAAAAAATATGGAGCATATTTGATCACCTTAAGGTAGCTTTTCATTTGTTCAAAGTTCTGGGCCTTTACCATTAAGTCCTATGTGAAGGACCGTGGGCCTTTAGCTGATAAAATGATTTAGAGCCCTGGGCCTCAGGAGGCTAATGCGGGCAGGGTAATGCGTGCGCTCTTTGTACTAATTTTTCGATTACGTTTTTTTTTAGCTTCCTACTCTATCCTGGACGTTTCCTCACAACTCGTCTGGGTTAAAATGTGGGTTTTTAAGTTGGGCGCCAAATGTAATGTAGCTTTCCTAGGGGTAGGCTAACACTATATTAATTTATGCCTTAGAGGAAGGCAGACCCATAGACGAGGGGGAGTTTGTGAGGAAAACAGCAGTGGTACAACTTATACAAGTATTTATTTCACTCAACTTAAATAACATTCAATTCAAGTAAAGAGACGCAGTTAAAACGATTTAAAACTATTATACACATACGCTTAGGTACTATCGTAGTTGAGGTTAACAGGAAGAAGCGAACCTAACGCGATCGTAGCCAGCCGGCAAGGGTACGTTGCTGAAACTAGATCGGGATAGGGCGCGAGACAAAAGCTTATTTATATTAGAGCTATACGGCGGGAGAGCGTGGCTAAGCGGGGACTGGTAATAATGAAAGCAGTGCGCGGGTATGGACTCTATGAGGCCACTAGTGGGCAAAGCTATAGACGAACGTGGGCACGGACGCGGTGGCGGGCGGCAAGGCAAATATAGTACACGGTGAATCAGTTTATGACAGGTAAATAGAGTGAGCCGGGTTAGTACTCATGTGGCTAAATAGCATCTAATATTAGCGCCTGTGTTATAGGCTAGCGAAACGGGTTCGATGTGGCACCAAGCTCTACGTGCGTCGGGATACGCACTCTTACAAACGGAACGCGATACAGGCTTATCACAATTCCCGGGTAGACAGTGCAGTGAACTCACTAGACCCTATCTCATCCCTACATTCGAACGGCAAACTAAGTCGTGCTGTGCAGCTCACATAAATGAGGCAACTGGCAAGTTTCCCTACGACAAGTTAATCGTATCCCTCCGGGGAGGTCTACGTTTTGCAAACCTACTGCGACCACTCCTCATTAAAGGGGTCAAGCTCTGGGTCCCTATCGCAAGCCCACAGACGGTGAGCTGCCTTTCACAAGCTCCTATGCAGCTGCCAAGTGAATTGACACTGCGCTGGGTCCCTACTGCAAACCCAGTAACCGCCCTCTGAAGGAATGACGGCTACTCAAACGCGGGGCACCATTTACTGGTGAATCATCAAATCAGCCGAGGTACCAAGTCAGGGTGGCTACCCTTCAATCACAATAATCAATAGCGGGGTCGAATATCTAAAGAAGGTCCGTAAGTGGCTTCTAGTTAGACCCGAAACCACAACGGTAAATCATCATATCAGGCCGGATTGTAAACCCTACCTAAATTGCCTAGGTAGCTAACTGCACGTCTGTCCAGGGAGCGCCGGGTTAATAAACCACCCGGAGGGTAAGAGAACGGTCGCGGGCACCAATCTCTCCCTTACCTTGCAAATCCCAAAAACACTGCAATCCAAATCACTGTAATCCAATATTGGGTCAGGCAATTAGGCCACACACTATTTACGTGACACACGCGGCGATTCTACTAAACTGGTAATCTAACGGGAGTCAGGATGCTCCTCCTATAGAGCGGGCTGGAGTATTTAGCGGTCGCGGTGCCGGCCCGTTGTGAACTGAAGTCCTGCGGGTCGCGCAGAGCTTTATATGCGCGCGCCATCCCTGCCGCCCGCTCCGCTCCGTCGCGTGCGCAGGTCCACTGCTGGGCGGGGCTAGCCGTTGACGACGTATGGCTACGTCACAGTTCTTTATATAAGAGAGCGTCGGTGGCCACTTGGCTTGGGCCGTTGACTTCCATTTGGAATATGATAATGTTTCCGATTTTTGAATTCATATGTGCGTTTATTCAACGTTCTTACTGCGAAGGTCTTCGTGAGGATACGTGCACACGAGTACACTACATAATTCCGAATAATTTATTTACGAATTTGAAAATGACGATTATTAAAATTCCGAATTTCATACTTCCGAATGATTCACAATTCCGAATTTAAAATTTCCGAATAGTGAAAATGACGAATAGTTAATTAACGAAATTTCAAACAACCGATTTATTACAAATACGAAAGTCAATTTTCCGAATATTATAATTTCGATGTTTCAAATGTACGATTTTTTAGTATATCGAATATTCAAAATTACGAATCCCGAAGTTTTAATATTCCGAAAATCAAAATCCCGAATTTAACTTACAAGTAATCAAATATTAAGAAATATTATTAAACGCCTGCTGCTTGCAGTAAGCGTGCAAGCAAGCAAGCAAGCAAGCAAGCAAGCAAGCAAGCCAGCGAGCGTGCAAATAAGCGCGCAAGCAAGCGTGCATTCAAGCATTGCATGCCTGCTTGCATGCATGTCAACCTAACCCCGAAGGGTATGGCAGAACGAGCGGGCTCGCTCCGCTCGCCGCGCTCCTTTCTGCCATACCCTTCGAACCTAACCTATCCGTGTCGGGGTGCCAAGAACTTCCGTGCTCGGTTCGCTCGCACCCGCTCCTATAGTATTTTTGCCAAAAATCCTTACGTACATCCTAAACTATAAAACCAGAACTAATCAGGTACTTTAACCTATTATATTCGGGTACAATTTTCTTTCAACCTTGAACTTTATTAAGGTTTTTTATAAATCACGAATTATCACATTTCCGATCGGGATATTAATTTTTCGTGATTTTAAAAGATCGGTATTTTATTTTTCGTATAATAAAGTATTCGTAATTTTTAACATTCGTATATTTAACAATCGGAATAACAAATCTTCGTGATTAAAATATTAGGAATTTAAAATTTCGTAATTTTTATAATTCGTTATTTAAAAATTTCGTAATTACAATATTTCGTAGTTTTTCAAATTCGGGAATAAGTAATTCGGAATTTTTGGGTGTTCCCCGTGCACACACCCGCGAAGTAATTCAAAGGTGTGTGTAAAGTTGACCAACCCGCATTGGGCCAATGTGGTCGCCTAAGGCCTATTCACCCTGTTTTCAGGGTAGGCTCGAGCCCCTTGGTGGCGACTTATATAATAATTATGACCTGTTAACGTAATATTGGCAAGTTAGTTGCTATTTCTTTATTGAAGTTGGTACCAACAAAATTAACTATTTTCGTATCATCAAGTGGAAACATCAAGCCTCATCATAGTTGTTGGAGCTAATCGTTTAGTTGTTCGGTTAGGGATAATCTATTGTTTTTAGAGCATACAATATTTACTTCTAGGAATACAAACGTGCTATAAATTAGATTATTAGACAGTGATTATGGTCATTGATGCAATCTAATATCGTCTAGTTTTTTGTTTTTGTAACAAATATCTACCCTAAGTATGTCTGTTCTTTTAAACAGACATGCAGAATAGTTTGCGCGAGAGACGCTTCCAAAGTGGTAAATGTGTCCCCCCCACTCCCCCGATGTGACTTCTAAAATAAGAGAATGATAAAACTAAAAAAATATATGATGTGCATTACCATGAAAACTTTCACCGAAAATTGGTTTAACGAGATCTAGTAAGTTTTTTTTAATACGTCATAAATCATAGACCTCAATTTACCTTTCACTATTATTAAAAATTAAATATCGATCAAAGTTACAACGAACTACAAGAACTTTTATATTTATGTTACTTGCTGATACGGAACCCTTTATGGGCGAGTCCGACTCGCACTTGGCCGCTTTTCTAAGCCTTCTATCTCCATAATAATTGTGATTGGGTTTGGTTTACGAGACTCAAAATCCAAACTTAAATTTAGTTAGCTTTTAATAATAAACATTTTTGTAAAAGAA
This sequence comes from Teleiodes luculella, assembly GCA_948473455.1. Lineage (NCBI taxonomy): Eukaryota > Metazoa > Arthropoda > Insecta > Lepidoptera > Gelechiidae > Teleiodes > Teleiodes luculella. Next base: position 12,010,807 of record OX419585.1, read on the forward strand.
CCTAATCCTGTATTATACGATGTCATTTAATGTTGTATTATATAGATTAAGTATTTTATAAATTAACTAAGTAATTTAAAATAATGTACAAGTTAAATAAAAACAGACTGTTGTTTTGTACTTGTTTGTTTTATTGAGCAGAGTTAAGTAAATATAACGTGTAATTTGAAAAAAATCAATAGCAGGCCCGTTCAAACCTCGGCACGTACCTACCAATGTGTTTTCGATTTTCGAATTCATATGTACGTTTATTCGACGCTCTTACGGTGAAGGAAAACATCGTGAGGAAACCTGCACACACCTGCGAAGAAATTCAAAGGTTGTTTGTGAAGTTGACCAACCCGCACTGGGCCAGCGGTCGACTAAGGCCTATTCACCCTGGTATCAGGGTAGGCTCGAGTCCCTCGGTGGGGACATACCTATATGAGCTGTTAACGACAATTTTATAAGGGAAGTTGTTGCCATAGTCGTAAAAATATACACGTGGCGCCCGCGCCCCCAGAACAGGTTTTTTTCAGGCTTTACGTAGTCTTTACTGCATTGCAGAGTAAAAAGACCGGAAGCAAAGCCGGAAGATAGGTGTAAAGGAAGCTCAAAGAATTCCCTTTCCGACCAATTCCGACTAAAAGTGCGCTGATTGCGTAGATCCGATCACCAATTGCATTTGATACTCTTTGTGAACGGAACACGGACTATTTTATCTACAAGGAGCTACGTGACATTACAAGCTCGTTTCCAACAATTTTATTGGACTTCATTGCAAGTGGTTACACACACCGATTTTTCTTTATGTTCACTGTTACCAGCTGTTACAAAGCTAATTACAAAAACGCACTAAAAAGTTCTTTGTTGACATAGGATGAATTAAGCTGACTTTCCCCCACGAGAGGGGATGAGGCGACGCATTTTTTTTTAAATATTGTCATGACTAGTTTTCCTAAAAGCTTTCGTAAGTACTTACCTAAGTACTGTGGAGTTTGCATCATCGCGTTTGCAACTCCTTTTTAAATGTAACTGGCGCTTATGCCGCAATTCTAGAAAAACTATTTGATTTTGAATTAGGAATAGTCTCGCGTTAAAAAAAAAGAATATAAATCATTGTGATTATTGTATGGGTCATGAAATGACCATTTTCCTATTTTGAAAAGAAATAAATAGCTCTCGAAGATACATGGTTGTTCTCATTCCACTAGAGGACGATCGTGACTGTACATACGTACGAGTATGTCCGTCTCTGCCTTTCTTCTGTTTCTAAACCGTTTCTCGTGTTTGCTGAGCAGATTTTAATAACTAAAATATATGTTACCTATTTATATTTTGTCGAACAAAGCCATTATTATAGGTAGGTACTTACTTTTGATATGTTGCTTCATCCAATCTATAGGTAATCATTGTTCCGTTTCAGATTTTTAAGAATGTTTTGAGATAGAACAAGATATTCCGCACCAGGTGCATTATCCATGCACGCGTTATACGGATTCCGAAACGCCCTAGACCTTGGAAATAGAAAGATACCGTGCAGATGCTTAGGTACAAATAGCAACATACTTAACTATACAGGTGATGAACCGGAAGTAAAACAAAACAGAGATTTCCATTTGACGTTGACTGTCACATCTAATAATGGATGAATCACACTAGTACTTCTTAATTTATTCGAATAATAGGGATGTTGACTGGCTTGTCAAAAGAGCTTCTATTTATGAAATGTCAAAAACAATATTCAAATCCGGGCTTTTATATCCAAATCAATTTATATTCTACTAGCTTCCCGCCGCGGTTCCACTTGCGTTAATAGTTTTTCCCGTGGGAATGAGGAATTTGCCCGCAGTAAAAGTTAGCCTATATGTTCTTTTCCAAGATCTATTCTATCTTTGTTGCCAAGTATCACCAAAATCGGTTCAGTAGTTCTGGAGCCTATTCGATTATTAGGAATATTTTAGGTATTTTTTTACACCTTAGTTTACATTATTGAAGTTTTAGTAAGGATCCCTCATTTTTTTTAAATAAAATACTCATAGCCTATGTTACTCAGGGATCATGTAACTTCTCAACAGTGAAAGAATTTTTGAAATCGGTTCAGTAGTTTCGGAGCCTATTCGATGCAAATCAACAAACAAACAATAAAACCTTTCCTCTTCATAATATTATATTAGTTAAAATAAATGAATTTGTGTCAAATAATCAGAATTGTTTGTCGGATATTATTATGTCATAAAGAAGATTATAAAATGGTTTCTTCCTTCCTAAACTCTAAAAACTTCTTACAGGAGAATTCATACGAAGAGAATATATTAGTCTAGATTCTCTTTGGACGAGTTTTCTTATAAGAATAAAGTAGTAAAATCAAATGATAGATTTTATTTAATTTTGTGTGACGTAACAATAGTCAATTTGTCATTCATTCGTAATTCTTCGGAACACGAATTTTGAAATACGATCTGCCCTATACTATACGACGGAATCATGAGAGTCTTACTAGTGACTTTGATTAAATTGATAGATAAACGTAGATACATATATACATCCCTTTCGGGCATTAAATTTTTCACTTTGTTTCGTCTTTAATGGTCACTTAAGTATGTTGCTGTTTGTACATCATGCAGCATGCACAGCATCCAGACAGACGCCACGCAGCGAGATTTTCGCGCGCTTACCCGAGATTTCCCGCCATACGCCAGTTTCCCAAGAGATTCGGCGTGGCGCGGTTGCGTACGTAGTATCTCACGAATTCTGTACTTCTCGCGCGCTTTGCGAAACATTTCTCGAACGTATTTTAAAAAGTTAGCGCTTCTCGTTTGAAAACTTATTCATTTATTTATCGGTGATTTTTTAAATGAAAAGTTAGTCTTTAATTTTTTAAAAGTAGGAGTGGTGTGCCAAAAGTTTTTTTTTTATTGTGGACTGGTATAAAACTACTTAATTAGTTAACGGACGTAAAGCGGTTGGGAGGTAAGTGCACAATTTTCATTTAATAAATCGATCTTTTAATTTATACTAAGTAAATAAAAACAAAGTTCTACCAAAATTATTGTATATATCTTTACTTTATGGGATGCATTTAGTGCCACCATGAGAGAGAATAATCAAATATATTATTTTCAAATTGTGGATGATAGTTTTAATGGTTTCCTTCCTTTGATTTGATGTAATATTTAAATTAATGTAAATTGAATTTTAAGTTCATTTCTAAATACTTTCATTACCTAGGTACCGATTGTTTGCAAATAAAAATTGTTTTTTCATGAGTGGTAATTTATGCTTCAAGTTCAAGTTTACACTGCCGGTCAAGGGCTTATTGGTGCAATTAATGAGTTGTGTTCTTTGAATAAATTATAATACTATAAACTGCGAAAAACCCTTTAGTTTAAAAACTCTATCTATATCTACTACTTACATAAATATTCACTTGGTTCATTCATTATTCAAACAAAAGAAGTATTTTGGCGAAATGTAGAGTTAACGTCATTATATTTTGAATACTTACTAGACTGCCTACGTTTTAAATATTTCAGTGGAACAGGTATTTTACCGTGGGAAAAAGTTACCCATATTCAGAATATAAATTTGCAAACCGCATCCAATTTGGTGAAGTTTCGCGTGATGCGTTCTCAAAAGTACAGTCAAGAGCTCGTCAAGCGGAACTCCTTGGACTTGGTACCAAGAGGATCGCTGTATCGATGCAAGTAACCAGTTCTTGACCGTAAATAGCCCAGGGAATGAGCAGCAACGTTCACCTATATAACCAACGTCAATAAGATCACCAAGGCAAGTGTTAAACGGGCGTTCAGGAAAATCAGGATCAGGAATAAAATTCGTGGATCAACAAGAACGTGTGTAGGTATTCGCCTCAACGAATCAACAAAGACAGAGCCCGAATAACTGCCTAAGCTCCCTTTTATACAAAACAACCCGTATAAGAATAATGCTACCCACTCAAAGTTAATAAATTAAAAGATTAAACGAATCATATTCAAATATAATATGAAACAGTATGAAACACGTTGTACGTTTAGTATTATTAGATTTAGCAGTGGTAGTGGAAAGTCACGCGGCGCTAACACAAGTACCTACCTATTAGGATTATAGCAACTAAATTAGTCCTACAGTGCAGTGGATTATTTGGACATGCCACAGTTTTCCTTTTTTTAAACATAGAAATCTCAGCGTTTTACGCCACTAAACGCTTTATAACAATTACTTTTTTCACAAAGCCTTTTTTTATATCAAACAGAAGCCTTTTTATGGAACAGCCGCTTCGCCTAAAGGTTTCTTCGTGAGATCATCAATCTTGTAGGTAATGGTATGGTCCATCAGCGCAGCGTATTGTGGGCCAGTGCTGGGCCGAAACTGTGACGTCATTGGTCTTACTTAATGTCTAGGGAAGTACCGTTTATTGAGATTACAGTACCCCTACCATGAGTTGCTAACGTAACTTACGCGCTCGATATCGACTACGTAAACGTGCATTTAGTATGGAATTAAAACTACGCCATCTATTGACAGTTATCTGAAGTAAAATTTCTCCATACTAAATGCACGTTTACGTAGTCGATATCGAGCGCGTAAGTTACGTTAGCAACTCATGGTAGGGGTACTGAACTGAGTCGATCGCTCCTGAGGGCAATGGATTTATCAAAAGAAAGTCCTTGTGAAAATTAAATAGCAGACTACTTCCTCACTAGCCAAAATAAACTGCTACGGTAGTATTTTAAAAAATCAATCTTTCTACTCCGGTGTAGTACCTATATTGAGTTGGCAGCAACAATATTTTATACATTATTGATTTCTTAAAAATAATAACGTAGTTTTTTAATAAAAACTAATATCTCCATCGGATTTTATAACAATAACAGGCTAACTGGACTAAGTCCATCATTTGTCATAATCCCCACGCTTAGCAGGCGGTTTAGGGATTGCTGCTATCTTTAGTATTTTGAACATTCTTAGATTTCCTTATTTTGTACGATATCTACCTGTGTAGAGCTATATAAGTAATTGAACTTATATATAGAATAGAATATTCTAGAATGTCTAAGCCCAGTTTTGGATCTACCTTTTGACGCAGTTTGGTTGTAAAACTTGAAGATTCTATTTTATTAACTACCCCTTTTTCTCGTTCTCAGTTAAAAAATGCTTACAATGTGAAAGTCACCTACCTCAATCTCCAAGCCTGGATTGATCGCGATTCCAGGTATTTTTAATATGAATGTAATAAACTTTCGTATATTGTTTACACGTGGGCCTCAATATTGGCTAAATTACATTTTGTTTTATAATATTATCTTGTAGCTACTTGTATTGAAGAAGTTTATAGACTTGGATTCCATAATTTCCACGCTTGGCAAGCGAGTTTGGAATCGCAGTTTGTTACTGTTGATTATACAGGTGAACTTTGTTTGGCCTGGTTAGTCTAATTTTAAATTGTGATACTCAAGGAAAATCCACTATTCTATAGCGTAATCTATACCATTCTATTCTATGTAAACTGAAGTCGAAAACACGCATTATTATTAATTTTTCTTTGTAAATACAAGCTCTTACAAGATCAGAGCTGATCATGGTTGTACGTTCAGAAGTAGCGTTCGTCTGTGGAAAATCTACAGTAAGACCACAATTATTCTAGATTCTACGCCCCGGGAACCATAAGGATAGCACTCTTGCTAGGAAAGGAACCAATCACGTTCCTGTACATGCATGTTCGTACATTGCGTAGTCTAAATGGTACCGACATGTAATTTTACTTTTATGACTAATTTAGCTATGCAATGAATATCAAATTGTGTTTGTATCTGTAAAGATAGTCGATTGCACCAAAAGTGATTTCGATTTTCGAATTCAAGATTATTCGACGCTTTTACGGTAAAGAAGTTCTCACCAGGATTCGAACCCGGAACCTCCGTAACGTCAGGCGAGCTTTTGACCACTCGACCACGGAGGCTGTGTCGGTCGTCGAACAAATATCACTTTGTGAGACTTTCCTCAGTTTGGTTGGGACATTGCAGGCTGAATCACCTGATTGTCCGAAAAGAAAGATGATTCCGTGCTTCGGAAAACACGTAGGTAAAGCCGTTGGTCCCGGCTACTATCTACGGATGTAGTCGTTATTGGAGCCATGTCGGAAGTTTAAGGCATTTCTATAATTCCGACACCAGGGTTTGTGAGGCAGGTTAACCTTGAATGAAACCCATACGATAAGCAAGCAACGGTAAAAAACATCGTGAGGAAACTTGCACCGAAGATTAGGTCGTGTGTAAAACTAACCAACCCTTACTGGGCCAGTGTGGTCGATTAAGGCATAATAACCCTCACTCAGAATAGGCTCGAGTCTTTCGTGAGTACATTTAAATGGGCTGTGATGAAGGCCAAAGATGGTGAAAATCACAGAACATTTAAAAGAGGTTAGAATGGCGATAATGCGCCGTCCGTATGAAATCCGGTGTCGCCGATTCCACCCCGTGAAAATCATTGAAGGTCCCAAAACAGATCCCAGTTTGTAATAACAAAAGGTGGTCAAGACGGAGGTAGTGAAACAAAAGGTACGCGCCGTTAATAACTTGGGGTGGACCTTGGGCCATTCCCATGATTTGTGTCTCTCACTCGGTCTCACGCGTGCGCGATTTATTATCTCACTAATACAGATTTATACTTATGGGAAGGAATATTTTTGACTAAAACAGGTCAACATAGAAAAGAAAGTATAGAAAAGTAATGGGTGAACGTTAGTAGTAGGTATAATATAACACCAATGTTACTAATACTGCATAAATACACTCCTTTTGGTGCTTTTGGTCAGCTAGGCGGGAAAAAATCAGCAGTTTGACAATTCAGAGAAACAGAATCGTTAAAGGAAAAAAGAGGTACTTACGTACTTATCTCCAAATACTATTATAATACTTCTTTCAATACAATAAGAATACAAGTTGGAAAATATTCAAGTAAATGACATTCCATTTTTTATTCGAATTTATAAATGAACAAATTGACAATGGTAGTACAAACACAACACGTTTATAAAACCCCATCTCACAAAATAAAGTTCACAGTGCATAAATAAATTGGATTTCAATTTGTGACATGAACCCGAATACACAGGTTTTTCATTACTGCCGTTACGTCACTCTGCTGAAAATGAATTGGTATCATCAACCGGCTTAACTTGATCCCTTTTGATATTATGGATGAAGATTATTGCTTTCCAGTATTCAACATCAGAAAATGTCGTCTGATATGTTTCTGCGACTTTCTCAGCTAACTGAATATTTAAATCGAGTGCCGTTTTGGGTAACAAGAATCTTACTAACCCTGCTAATGTTGCAATGCGAAAGCAACTCTATCTGTCTGTATGTTACGCTTTCAGGCCAAAACCACTGAACCGATTTTGATGAATCTTGATGTAGAAATATATTAGGTCTTAAGGAAGGACATTGGCCATAGGACATTACCTGCGAAAAAATACCTCATTCTCACGGGAAAATCTGTAAATGTGGGCGGAGCAGCGGGGCAAGTTGGGAAGCTATAGTACATTCGCGTTAGCTTGGCAATAGCGAACATTGACAAGACCGGTATCAAAAAGTAATATTTTTAAACGATAATTATCGCTTTCCGTACTAACTGTTCTACTATTCATGTACTATTCATATGTACTATGTACTATTCATATCGTATACATTTACTAAGGAAAACGATATAATACGAGTACAGTGGTAGTAAATGTCAACGCTCGCTATTGCCAAGCTAACGCGAAAGTACTATAGTAGTGTTGTGGGTGTAAAGTAGTATGTAGTAGTAGTATGGTTATTAACCCCGGTAGGTTGCCAATGACACACAGGCATGAGCTGGCCGGAGTTAGAGGTTGCGGCGCACGATCGGTCGCGGTGGAGGAGTATGCTGAGAGCCCTATATCCCTGATTAGGGACTACAGGATGAGAAGAAGAGAAGAAGGTTGCCAATGATGACTTACGGATCAGAGACGTGGTTACTTCCAACTACTCAAAGATCGATGGAGGTGGCTATGTATGGAGTTTCCCTGCGTTATCGAATCAGGAATGAAGAGATTCGCAGGCAAACCAAAGTCACTGTCATAGCTCGAATAATTGCTAAACTTCAGAAGCAAGTTCGTACCTATAGAACCGACGGCCATTAGGATAAAAAAGCCGGAAGGCGTAGCGTGGGCAGGCCCCCCACAAAGTGGACTCACGATTTGGCAAGGGTTGCAGGAAACCGCTGGATACGGGCAGCGTAGAACCGATTTTTAAGGTCTTTGTCCAGCAGTGGACGACTTTCGGCTGAAATGATGATGATGACTTCAATCCAATTTATGTTCTATCTGTATATGTGGTGATTCTTGAACGGGTCAGCTTTGCCTTAATTGACTATTACATTTAGGGTCAATTTGCAATGGTAAATGAAACCTTAAGGGCGATGTCCACTTACCATTAGAACAGGGCCATTTACTTTATTCAGTACGAATAGAATATGTGATTCCTATATTTATCTATGGAGTAAAACTTGATTAGATATTTCAGTAAACATTATTTGAATTACTTACTTGCTAATATATAAACACTAGCTTTCCGCCGCGGCTCAGCCCGCATTAACAGTTTTTCCCGTGGGAATGAGAAATTTTCCTGCGGTAAAAGGTAGCCTATGTTACTCAGGGTGAATGTAGCTTTCTTATGGTGAAATATTTTTTGAAATCGGTTCAGTAGTAGTTGTCTTTATTCATTACAAACATACACACACACACACACGAAAACAAATTAAAGAAGAATTGCGTTAATTAAAAAACGTACCTATAGGTAAATAGGTTATAACAACGTTAAACAACTTTTAAATTTTAACAAAGACTAATCCCGATGATAATTCAGATTAAAAACACGATTGGTTAGTTCGACAAAATAATAAATTGTGGATGACTTTTGCTTAAACTTAGACCTTCGACTTTACCTGCATACAAAGCATCAAAAACATTTTTAATTGTCCTGTGACCTTTCAACCCAAGTTAATAACAAGAGCCAAAGTTCACCTACCGCTGCATGATCTAAAAATGGCGGCTAAAAGATATTTACGGCTTTGAATGGAAACGGTAGAGCGCTGCGGTTCATTTTCTGGATACATTTTATATACAACTCACTCCCTGATCCACCATTCATTCCCCCACGTACCATTCACTCCGGGATAGAAGTCGCTTCTTGCATTGAATAGCTGTTTGAATTTCGTTCACGGTTTTTTTCATATTACTTATGTAGGTACTTACTTACATTTATATTATGTTTAGAACGTGTTTTACATGTTGAGGCTCTCGCGCTTAAATAAAATAATAAAACACACATTATTACGTATTTTTACGGTTAATGCAACCCCGACGTCACGGTCGGACAAAAGTGAGGTATCAAAAAATATACCTATTTAAAAATGTCGCGTTAAAATACTTATTAATGTGTTTTTCATGCTTGGAAAAATAATAAAATATGTAAAATATTTATTGGCGCAATTTCTTTTAAGCGCCTATTAAAACTTTTTAAGAGTAAATAAATCTGTCGTAGTCTCTTTATTTTTTTCATTTTTGTAGATAAAAACTAATTTTTTTCTACAAAGGTGAGTGACTCATTCAAATTAATAGAAAAGTTATTATTAAAATGCAATTTTATTTGTAAGTAATAACTGTATTGAAAAAATTCTAATATTCATATCAAAGAAAAAACTCATTGTCAATTACCTGATATCCGAGCTTTCACTGTTCAAGCAGCAAATTGCCGTTTTTTAATAAATCCGAGACGTAGAAAATTGGAGCGAAATGAGTTTTTTGGAACAAAGTGTATGGCAAATTGTAAATAAGGACAATAATCGGGGTTCCATCAGCCACACAAGCTTACTGAAACGTGATAATCCGACATGCAGAACGTAGGGTGGCTATGATGTTAGATATTACTGAAAACTTATGCAACCGCACAACTCTTTAACTTGTTTTAGTTTTTCGCTTTGATAGGTTACGAAAGAAGCGTACTTTCATAAAACACAAATTTTTACTATTGTATAATATTTTTATTGCAATCTATTCGACTGTAAACGATAGTAAGTAGTTTTAACAAGCAAATATACTTGCCACAGCGTTTATAATATAAGTAACCTAAGCAATCTAATATTTCCGCGTGAGTGTTGTAGCATTTTTTTTGCTGGATTTTATGTTTTTTCGCCTATTTATCTATCCGAATTTAAAATGAGACGTGACGTGAAGTAGACATTATTAATCTTTTGGACTTTTTTAGTTCTTTAACCATGGTCACCGTACTCCCGGTTAGGTTTATTTGCGTAGAAAAGTAAACAAGAGGCCACAGTTCCGCAGCGAGGCTGAACCTGTCTGAGGAAATCGAGAAAAGGGTGCGGAAATTGACGCCATTTTTATTTCACGCCTGTAAGAAAACGAAGTGAATCGGCGGCAGCTGGGCAGTATGCTTATAGAAACGAGGGTAGTATGGTAAATAAATAAGAGTGTAAGTGCTCGTTACTTCGTGTTATCTATTTATTATACAGGATTACGTTGGTCGAAGTCAGTGTGCATGTTTTGTGTACTAAGCAGTAATATTTTGAATTCATTATTTATGTCACACATCCTGGCCGATGAAGAACTCCAAAGAGGCGGAACTTTTAAAAATGTAATAGGATGGTTTACTAGCTTTTTGCCCTGCGGTTCCGCCCGCGGTAACAGTTTTTCCTATAAGGAATTTATCTGTCTAATAATAGCCTTTGTCCTTTCTTAAGGTCTTTTCTATTTCTGTACTAAGTTTCGTTATTATCGGTTCAGTGGTTTTGGCGTGAAAGCATATCTAATAGACAGATAAACAGACAAAGTTACTTTCACATATACATATAACATTTGCAGGGATAGATCCCATATATCAATGATGTCAAGGAGTTCTTATAGGAACCAAATTTTAGCGTCTTGAGAAGGTTACCACCATTGTCAATAGAGACCTTTTATAATCGCAAGGAAGCAAAGGAAGTGCCCTTCAAATACTCCTTGACGCTCTGAAGTTAATTTCGTCGTAAAGATCCTAATAGCTTGGAATCGTGCTTGGAATACTAAAGTGAAGTGTAGCATATATCGTCTAAGTGTATTTGCAAATAGACTGAAACGTCAGACAGGCTAAACCAAGAGTCGTATAATCAAACGGATACCTAGAAATCATTTAGCGTTCGCTGCGTTGCACTGGACCAAGCGGCGTGATCGCGCGTGTAGCCATCCATTGATGGTTCAATAAGACAGGTTGGAAAACAATCGATAGTGTAACCGTCGATGGAGTAGGCAACAATACGCGCCACGTGCTGTCCAGTGCGATGAAGCTGAACGTCTAGGAAAAAAGTCTGAATTTTGAATGTAGGAAGCAAAGCAAGCAAGTAAGTTTCAGCTTTAGCGATATCCAAAACCCAGGAAAATCACTCTAAGTAACTTGTTACATTACAAGATTTGCTTCTCACCTCAAAAACTAGAGCAAAATTTCAATTTCTTATAAGCCCTACACGTCAGGTCTGTTTTCTGTCAGATAGACTTATCCGAGTTAATATAAAAAAGTTACGGCGTGTATAAAAATATTTTATCAGGTTTTTCATTTTTAGACAAGCGTAGGTATAACGTGTTTACCTTTTTTTCATAGTTGATGAAATAATCCTTTGATTTGATAGTTTCCACGCTAGTCTGATATTACGGAAGTTCCGGGTTCGAACCCCGGTGGGGTACTCGTAAACCTTATATCATTTTGTGAGACTTTCCACAGTTTGTTTAAGGCATTACAGGTAGAATGATTTGATTGTAAGAGATGTTTTCGTGCTTCCGAAGGCACGTAAAATCTTTGGCTTTGAATACAACACAACGCAACAACACAATTACATGCATAAACATTTCAAGTCCGGTGAAGCTTGATCCGTCGTACTCATTCGACTCAAGCATAGGTCAATTAAAAAAAAAAAAACTGGTTGCCTGTAAAGTCGGTATACGGGCGAAAGTTTTACGTGACAACGACTTTCTCACTCTCTCTCTCTCGCTCTGTCTCTCTCGCTCTTAGGCGGGCTAACTGTGCTCGAGTGGAAGGGACGCGTGCCTTTCACTTTTTATGTCTGTCTCTCTCGCTCTTAGGCGGGCTGCGTGCCTCTCACTCGCTCTCATTGTGAGCGCATAACGTGAGCGGAGCGTAACGCAGTTTCTTGAAGTGTCACCCGGCAAACCAATTTATAAGACGTTGTCACGTCAAAAGAGCATAAACATTTGAAAGCGTTAAGATAAATATTATTATTACTTTTTTTACAAAAACTTATTGCTGAAATCCGTTGAAAACACCTAAGCTTCGTGCTATGCTTTTTTTTTGTATACATCGATCAAAAATTATTATTTTATAATATATCGGACACCAATAACCATCTCCTTCTCATAAAACCTAGCTATAGTACTCGTAAAAATGTTGTTATCAACTTTTCGTAGAATTCAATGTTATTTTAAAAAAACATTCGATAACATTCAATAATGAAAGAATAACAATAAAAAAATAATAATCCTGTAACATTGTGAAGCTTTACAAACTTAAAAACGTGCATAACTCACTGCATTTTTTGTTGCTACGCTAGCGTAGCAAAGTTCTACAATCGCGCTACGCCGTAGCCATGTCGTAACTTTGCTAAATACGTGTAAACAAACTTGTAATTAGTATATTTTGAAATAGGTATTGGTCATAAACTAATATATTTATAGATGTTTGCGAATGATAAGATTGAACATAAAAGTTTATACTACTCTACTGTGTAAAACTGATTTAACAAAATACGATTGTTCCTATTCTTCCTATTTTAAAAACAGTGCAAGGTAGGTCTAGTTAGGTATAATTACAGTATGTAGGTATATGTATTAATTAGGTTAATAAACGTAATAAAAAAATAACAAAAGAATAATCATTTTTATAAGCCATTCTTATCACGATATCAAAAGATCATTGCTATGTAAAGTATATTTATTTCAAATTAAAAAGTCTGTTTATTCGAAGTGATACAATTTTAAAATAACCATTTTTCGACGTTAAAGCTTAAGAAATACCAGTTGAATAAAGTAGTTTTTATTCGTTTATAAATTTCTCAATGTTTTCCAACGAACAGTTCATCTATTCGTATGCGGTCTGCATCAAAGTATCTCTTATTCCAATGCTCACTCAATGTCCAAAGTATTTGCTTCAAATTCCTCATGAATTACTTTAAGCGGCCATGATCAATGGTACTTTGGTTTCGTTCAAAGGCTCCCTGCTAGATTTGTGGTAGCATTCGTCTTTCGTTGGGTTAGGTTGAATAACGTAAGTGCACCTGGGTTGGAAGCAGAGCGCATGCCAAAGCAAGACTGATTGAATTACGTACTTTCGGAAAATATGTTTGAACTAGCTTTCCGCCCCCCAGCTCGGCCTGCACTAACAGGTTTTCCCGTGGGAATGGGGGATTTTCCCGCGGTAAAAAGTAGCCTATGTGTTATTATGATGTATAAGCTATATCATTGTAAAGTTTAATTTACAATTCATTCAGTAGTTTTTGCGTGAAAGAGTAACAAACATCCATACATCCTTACATCCATCCCCACGAACTTTTACAATTATAATAATTAGTAGGATTTGTTTATTAGTGTTTGATAGGTTATTGAGTCAATCACAGAATATTAGACGGTTCTTTCTAATTTGTGGAATTATTGTGCTATTCTTAATACAAAGGGAAATGAGACTTTTTCTTTAAAGCACTAGTAGTATTGGTGTGTTGGTTAGTTGCCAAATCAAAACCTCGTGACATAATTTTAAAATCTAGTCTTTCTTAATTTTTCTTAAATCATTACTTTTTGTACAGCAGCCAGCACATTCGGTTGGACATTCGCATTACGAAATTCACCCCTAATACAATACGGGCGCTCTCAAGGTCGACATGTCCAGCTGCATGTGCTGGCTATTGTACTATTTTTTAATGATTGTTCTATTGCGCAAATTTAATTAAAATGTAATTTATGGAAGTAAAGGTTTTTAAAGGTTTATGTTTTAAAAATAAAGATAGGCAGATTTTTTTTTAATTCACTGTACACTAATACTGGCTTAGCGTCCCAAAGGTAATGTCGGCCTTCAATTAGTGAGTACCTACCTATTATAAAAACCACTATAATATTTTAAGCTTATTATACGCAAGAATAATACTATTTTACTTAATATATTGAAATTGTTAATAAAGCTCCTGTAAGAAAAGTAATTCAGTGGACAAATACTAAATAGATAGAAGCCCCAGTAGGTATGTAATATGCCTTGGTCAAGGGAAATATCCAATCCAGCATTATTTGCAAATCCGTCCTTTGAGAGCCTTACATACAATAATCCCTTTTGAATGGTAGCATAATACGAGGTCCTAATATTGTGAGAAAGATATTAAATGACTAATGAAATGAATGATGACGTACAAATGCACCGCATAATGTAATTATCTTTTTTGTTGTGAGGTCTTTTGGATAAAGTACTGTTTTTTTAAGCTTTTATTTAACTTGCAATATTTGTATGTGTGTAGGTAGGTATGTGTGTAGGGGTCAAATGTTGTAAGCTTAAAAGTTGACCCACTTCCCGGCCTCCGATTGAGCTGAAGTTTGGCATACGCATGTAAGTCCGGTGATAATGCAATGTTATGGTACCAACGAGCTGATCTGATGATGGAGCCGGAAGATAACCACTAAGACTAAATGAAATCCTTAAGGCGAGCTTGGTCAATTTCTCAGATAGTCAATTTAGAGGCACGTCATATTCTTTGTACGTCATTTTCTATGTATTTAGAAAGTCGAATTTTGGTTACTTATCAACTGTCCAAAACCCAGATAGTTAAATTATAATATTAGCATTTTACACATAACCATAGAGATAGTTTTTTTTTGCTTCACTTTCTATATCTATGCACACAACACACATTCATACTTTTATCCCATCTGTGTCTTAGAGTCGTGTCGTGTGTGAGATATTCCACATAATATCCGGACATAACGTACTACTTTTCCAGTCCATCTAACTCAAGAGGCACCAAGTTCAGTATAAAATAATACGCAGTCATATGGAGGGGAAGTAAAATTTTTATGTAGACGATATTTTGATACGCTCTCTGTAAAAGTTGATCGTCATTAATAAAACATGTTTCATACTAGCTTTCTGCCCCGGCTCCGCCAGCGTTAACATTTTTCCCGGGAATGAGGAATTTTCCCGCGGTAATAGGTAGCCTATGTTAATTCCCAAAGTTTATTCTATCTTTGTACCAAGTTTAATTAAAATCGGTTTAGTAGTTTCGGAGCCTATTCAATGCAAAGAAACAAACAATAAAATCTTTGTTATCACTACATAGTATAAAACAAAGTCGCTTTCTCTGTCCCTATGTCCCTCCCTATGTCCCTTTGTACGCTTAAATCTTTAAAACTACGCAACGGATTTTGATGCTGTTTTTTTTAATAGATAGAGGGATTCAAGAGGAAGGTTTATATCTATAATATATGCATAATTTACTCAAGAATAATCCACAATAACCATTTTCCCGTGCGGAGCCGGGGCGGGTCGCTAGTTTGTAATATTAGTAGAGTAGATTAAACTCTCTTTTCAGATTTCAGCGTAATCCATATCGTCGAAATAATATATTTTTCGTTTCATTTGCGGCGCTCTTCAATACAAAGCTTGGAAAAATTAGGAACAGAATGAGCGCGCAATTGGATCAACTTTTTTTGCTTCTTTGCTCAGGTGGAATCCGTTGGAAAATAATGGAGAAGAGTTCAGATGCGAATGAAAATACAGCTTCAAGTTTGTATTCGGTTATTCGAAAACAAATAAGGAGTTATATTGTGGTGGCTAATCGGACTGCTTTGATTTCAAATAAAAACAAGTATTAGGTATACCACTGAAAGTTTTTAAAAATAGGTATATTAAACAAAAGTAGGTAAACGAATTTTTTTATTGCTATTGAAATAATTACAGCAAGCTTAGCTTATTGTGAGTATAATACTATGATTTAAATTAGAGCAGGATTTTTATTAACTACGATTTTAAACAAGCTTATAAGAACTTTACTTAGGTATTTTACTTTGAATTTCGAATTTTGAATTTTAAAGGGTATTTAATAAACTGTAATTAGAAAAAAACTGGTTAAATTAAATTGAAAAATTGAATTAAACTTTCATTTTATTCCTTACCATTCTGTTCTGTTGAAAACTAATTCACAGAAAATCGTTAACCCTTTTATGTAAGATTTTGTACAATCTTCCCGCTGGATAACCAGTACAATCATATTATATACTAGCGACCCGCCCCGGCTCCGCACGGGAAAATGGTTATTGTGGGTTATTCTTAAGTATATTATGCATGTATTAACATATAAACCTACCTCTTGAACCACTCTATCTATTAAAAAAAAACCGCATCAAAATGCGCAGTTTTAAAGATTTAAGCATACATAGGGATATAGGGACATAGGGACAGAGAAAGCGACTTTGTTTTATACTATGTGTACCTAGTGAAGCACAATGCAAAAACTTGCATGCAAAATTTGAGAAAATTACATTCGTTTCAAGTGGCCTTGCATATGTAAGAAGGAACCGATCAGTCAGAAGAAGTCGGAAATTATTTCAAAGAATTATTATTATACAACTTCCTGAATAAATACTGAGGTCATTCATCAATACAACTTGTAGTTTTAAGAGAATAACAACTTTATCTAATCGTTGTAGATTTTTTCAAAGTTGTTCCGAGACGCCTCATCATTCAGTTGCAGAAAGTTGAAATGAAGTTTTAGTAATTTAGTTTGTAGCCAGTACGAGTGCTGAGTGCTAAATATGTTGAAGCTTTGAGTTAGTTTACTTGTTTGTCTAACTCAATTTATTCAATAAAATACAAAGTATTAAATAATGTCATACACAATAATAGTAACAAATAAGTACTTTACAACAAATATTTTTGTTGATTATAGGAGATTGTTTTGTTTTGTTTAAGTTTCGCTGCTTAAATAGAATAAAATTATCTGTATGTTTTGATAGGCCTACTTGTATATAATTTAGTAATGTTTATAATAATCTTAGTAGGTACTTACTCTAAAAAACATTAGAAATCCGAAACATTTATTTACAAGATATCACAAGACAACAGTGGCTAGGGTCTTTGAATTCCATTGAAAAGTTCACCGGGCGAAGTAATTCAACGGTTGTGTGTAAAGTTGACCAACCCGCACTGGGCCAGCATCCACTAAGGCTTGCTCACCCAAAAATACTATTAGTATGATTAATTTTTCAATAGTTCAAGCTTAAAATCAATTTATTATATTATGCAGTCATTAAAACAATAAAAGTAGTAGGGAAAAAAATATTGAATCTCATTTGTTATTAACGTAAGAGAAGTGCTACTATTTCTTTTTATTACCTTATGTACCTTTAGTACTTGAAAAAAGGACAAACGATGAGATATTAATGTGCGTACAGAGAATAATAATTGTTTTGCGTGTAACAATTTCGTTTAGTCATTGATGTATCTCTTGCGTGCTTCCTGGAGATCCAAATCTCTTATAACCCTTTAAAGGGGTCAATGTAATGTACAGCAGGCAGCACATGCGGCTGGACATAATGACCGGCGATGAATGAGGGCGAATTTTGTAGTGCGAATGTCCAACCGCATGTGCTGGCTTCTGTACGAAGACTTCATTCGCCAAATCGACTTCCGTTCGTTTTATGTCTAATCTAAGTATATCGTATGAAATGGCCATAAAATGAACGAAATGTAAGAATAATGAATTTGCTATTAGGCTCGTATTTCCCGGGAGACAAAAGGGAGAAGACGAAAGGGACGCAGTTATGCGTTAGAATGAGATACAAATACACCGCGCTCACTCTTGCGCATACTGCGTCCCTTTCGTCTTTTGTCACTGTGAAATACCAGCCTATTGCCAGTTGTGCTTGTGGTAGATTAATTGGTTATATAGTTTAGTTTTTTTAATTTGTCTAGTTGTCTTCCTCCTTTCTTCGTTTGCACTCTTTGTTATATATATTTAAAAAATAATAATAATAATGATATAATTTTGTAAAAATATTTTGAAAAGAAGCAACGCGTATGGAGTTTCTTCCGCCGATTTCTTCTCCACAGAAGACAGCCAAATTTCTGAACTCGCCAAAAAAGAATTATGTATCTGACTTAACTAAGTGATCTAAATATCCTGAAGTTAAAATAAATACAATGATGATGATGAAGGTCTATTTAATCTTATACCAAGTTTCATTAAAATCGGTTTAGTCGTTTCGGAGCCTATTCAATGCAACAAACAAACAATCAATTTTCTCCTCTTTATAACATAAGTATATTCTTAGTAAAATAAAAATACACTGCCTTATGAATAGACCTCACGTCTTTCATATATAAACGAGGCTAGTCGTGAATGCTCGTGAATAAGACTGGGTCAAGATACGAGTGACTTCCGTAAATATTTCAGTCAAGATGGCGACGGGCTTGAGCTCATAAAAATTACTTGTAAACGTTATTAAAATCAAACTGAACTTACAACTTCTTCTTTAAATGGATAAAATTGCGATCACAAACTTTTTATGCCGACAAAATACTTGCCCGTCTAAACAATGTCAAAGCAATTACACAACAATAACGGCAAAAACATTGTTTTACAAAATTGCTTTTGCTGTTATACTACATTCACAATGTATCGAAACTTGTGGTGAATGACTGCAAATATATTGTTTTATTCTTTTTTCTATATACATATATAATAATAAACGAAGCGTTATGGCAGCCTTATTTATAAACGCTATGTATTTAGATACCTGTTGGTTTAAAAGTGACGTTGATGATGTAGAAACCTTTAAAGAAACAATTTTTTTATAACAATAGCAAAAATAAGAACTTGAATTGAATAATAATAATAACAAAGTGTGTAGATATTTCCTTATAATTGATCTACGCTTGTGTCAAAATAATTGACGTATCAAATTTCACCGGATTTATAAAAAAGTGTGTAAAATTGACCGCCTACGCTGACTCTTTTTACATAATCATCATCATCATCATCTCAGCCGAAAGACGTCCACTGCTGGACAAAGGCCTTCCCCAAAGATCTCCACAGTGATCAGTCCTGCGCTGCCCGCATCCAGCGGCTTCCCGTGACCCTCACCAGATCGTCGGTCCACCTCGTGGAGAGCCTGCCCACACTACGTCTTATTCAAGAGCCTTCCGTCCGGCCGTCGGATCTACGTGAAATGTGCCCAGCCCATTGCCACATTTGCCACTTACGTTTAGCAATAGGCTATTTGACAATGCGAAAAATAAAATATTAATTACTGTAATCAGTATGTGATGTAAGTTTAAAAATGGATATTTACTATGGGAAGTTGAAAATAATAATTAATTTATGTAAAAATCCGTAAATAAAAATGTATTTTTTTTGGCGTTTGTCACGTGACTCAAAACGCTCCTGTTTGGTCGGGTATAGGACATAATATGTCACTAGCCAGTAAACATCGTTTTCTACTTAAGCAACTTGTAGTAGTAGTACTGGGTGGTACTGGCTAGTGACGTCACCGATGCCATTGCGACGCCATATTGTCAAAGTAGCGTTTTGGCGCGCTACTTAAATATTGAATTATTATTTTGATATTTTTCAGGAAATATGATCCAGAATTAAAAAATACAACTATTACTGGGATCCACAAACTCTACTGAATAATAAAAAATATATTTTAAAACCAGTCAAATAGCCTATTCTTCGGGCTATGTCGGTCATGTCGGTGACTCTGGTTCGCCTGCGGATCTCATCATTCCTGATTCTTTTTTTTTTAATTGACCTATGCTTGTGTCGAAAAGGTACGACCAATCAAGGACTTGCCTTCACCGGACTTGATTCCTGATTCGATCACGCAAGGAAACCTAACTTAACCTTATATACAAACCGCCTACGCTGACTCTTTACATGAATAAAAAACGTAAATTAAATAGGTATAAAGTACCTACGCGAACATGTACATAATAAGTTTCTATTTAAATCCTGTCCCAAAGCTATCAAAGGGAGCTCCCGAGTGGTGATAGATAAGAAATTGGATTTAGGATAAGCTTTCACGAGGACTGACATTTCAATTTAAGAATTTGAAAACATCTCGTAGAGGTGTGCTTACACTGTTCCGGTGAAACAGAAAATTTTAATAAAGTTGATAATTCGTAATTTGTGATTCATCTATTCTTTAATAACTTTAAACTACGCGTAACAATAATATAATTAGCTAAAATCACATCAATGATTGTTGATGATTTACGTACAGACTATAATTTATTAATATTACGGGGTAGGTATATTGTATTCTTTTAATTACAATAAAAAATTATTAGATGATGTCTGTGTTCAATTGAAAATATTCTCCAGCAAACCGTTGTTTGGCTGAAGAATTTTACAAATATAACAATCTGTAAGGAAGATAGTTTCTCCTGGCCATAAAATATTAAAGCAAACATAAAATTACAAACTTTAATAAGGTGGTTTTCTTATACGTCAATAGTACTTTTAGTTCTTAATTGACCTGATTGAATTAATATCTCTTGACTTGTGATAATATCTGACTACCATAAGATGTCGAGTTGCGGAAACAGCCCGTTGAACTAACTAAAAGACTAGTTACTCCATAAAACTGAAAAAAAAAACTAATATATAGGCACCAAGAATTTTTTTATGTCTTCATGATGTCGCGTCAAGAATAAAGAGAATATGTAATATATATATTTTTTTTAATTGACCTATGCTTGTGTCGAAAAAGTACGACCAATCAAGCTTAACCGGACTTGCGAAGGAGCGGAAGACTCTACCCCAATATGTATAATCATATTACACTTCACTTTGTAAGAACTAACCTACACAGTGAGCAGTAGTTATCCAGTGGATAGTGAGCAAGTCAGTCTGTGTACTAACTCAGTGTAGACGGAAGTTAAATGGTCGCTAGAAAATCTTAATTGACGGCTCATTAAAACCCTGATGAGGCAAAATGAGATAAGATCACATCAAAGTTACATTTGAGAGGTCTAAATTTAATCTATCAAAAGTTTTTAGTACGGACTTAACGTAAAAAACAAGATAAAAAATCTAAAAATATGAAAATTAGATAAACTCTAAAGCGAATTTTGAGGATAATGTTTTGATAGATGGTCAGGCCATACTAGGTAATTTGGAGGCTGTCGGAACAAAATTTGTGAAAACATTTTAGTGTAAAAAGTGTAATACAACTGGGCCAGCACAGTTTTTCTTAAAATATATTTACCGATTCCTTTGTACGTCACATCGTATATGAATGAGCTGACGACGAATACATACAAAATAGTACCACAATGTGTGTAATGTGTACTAAGCGCGAAAGCCTCAAACAAACAATAGTACCTACACAAGAAAGTAAAAATCCACTTGCTAGAGGAAATTGTTAACCGGTACCTATACATCATCATAATCATCTCTTTATACGTTTTAAACTCTAGATGGATGATTTTATAGATTTTATAGATGTTTATTAACCGTAGACTACCGGTAGTTAATCATATTTTTGGTCAGTGTTGCCACCTTGTAAATAATTAAATCACTAAATTTGCTCTAGAAAGTCACTAGATAATCGAATTCTTGCTATCAAAATGTTCCCTAGATCTCGCTAAATAAGTCTAGATAAAAAAAGGTAGTATTTGCAAGGTGGCAACTCTGACCAAAAATTTGGTTAGTTAGTTTGGTAGTCTACGGTTAATTTACATCTAAAGATGATTCTCATGACCAAAAATTTGGTTCCTTACTGGTAGTCTATGGTTAATTTACATCTTCGGTTGATTCTCTTATTTTAGCAATATACCCACAGTGAAATGTTTCACACGCAATGGCGCCAAGCCAACTAGCAGTGAGTCGTTAGCCGAACGAATGGTGGTCAAAAATCCCTTTGTTTCAGCCGCCACTGTTAAAATAGCTTTCTGTCCGGAACAGATGTGTTCACGACATTGTTGTCGTAATGACGTGGAGCAATAGTTATTAATGGAACGACCGTTACAGGAATTAGCCGAACACTGATTGTTATAACGCTGTTAGACAAAGGAAATTGCGAGAGAAAGCAGTATTTTTGTTTTAGGTGTAGGTACAGTAGAAAACCGCAGATAAGTTTATATAAATTTCGACTTATCTTACATGAAGTGAAACTCAAAATTGAATGGTCAGTGTACAGTTGTAGGCTGAAAATGATGATGCTTCAGGTATTGTCATTATAAATACGTAATAAGCAACATTTAAAACATATTTTGTTTTTGAGAATGTGGTTCAAATATCGGGCGGGGCAAGTAAAACGTATGAAACATGTACCTGCCTTTCACACTATATCGGATCCGATAATTTCATACATTTTACTCCATATCGGCGTAAGATACCGATATCGGATCGGATAATGTGAAAACGGTCTCATTCGATAAAAATATTAATATGATTATTGTCAAACTTATAAATAGCGTTCCGCCTCGGCTCTGCCTGTGTTAGCAGTTTTTCCCGTGGAAATAAGGAATTTCCCGCGGTAAAAGGTAGCCTATTTTCTTTCCTATGGTCTATTTTATCTTTGTGCCAAGTTTCATCAAAATCGGTTCCTTGTTTCATGCCTATTCACTGCAAACAAACAATCTAAATCTTTCATCTTTATAATAGTAATAAAGTAACAAATTTTATTATTATTAGAGCTAGTTTGGCAGAACAGTGCAAAATACTTTTTGTAATGTTTATAATATTTATTCACATATTTGATATAATACTAAAACTGAATCAAGAAATTCCAGGTGATAAGTAGTCCTCATAGCCTTCGTCTTACCTCTTACTGGAATGTGTAGGATTTACAAGATAAATGTGCCAGTGTTAATTATCTATGTAATTATCCATCTATTTGCTGTCTGTTTGATCGCATTAATTGAATTTGATGTGAATACGTTGTTATTCACCACCTATCATAGGGAATCCTATCTTATCCGGTTTAAAAGCGAAGTACTGTTATATTACAAGTTATTTATTATTTATCAGTTAAAATTGTTTATGTGTAAGATAATAACTATGCATATTGTTCGTCACTCTTGAAGTAAGTTGAAAAAAAAAAGGAACGTAGGTAAAACATTTGTTACTTTTTTGCCTTATTTTAGGGTTGGTAGAGCCCCACACTGGGAATTTATATCAGCCAATAACAAGGTTAAGACTGGAGGTATAGAAGATATTTTTCTGAAAACCACTCTTAAAATTCATCGTTCAACGCCTCTATGAAGTGTCTATGTGGGCGCTATTTGAACAAATTTGAACCGCAGAATTTCAAAACAATTTCATTTGGAAATTTTCTTTACGCCGACTATCAAGTTGATTTAAATTGAAAAGTATTTTTATGATATTACTAGAGTAAGTTATTTTAAGAGCTTTTCATGATAAGTATTCTGTGATTAAAAAAAACATTACCAATGCGGGTTCTCAACTTGATTGTATTAAAATTAAATTATTTTTACAATACTTAAAAAATAAATAGCCTGAAATCACTCGTAAAAAACCAGGTATGAGAAATGTTTTAAAAAAATTACGATTTATTATGGTAATGAAAGTAAAAGTTGTACGGTTAATAATAATATCGGTTATAATAATATTAATAACGGAGTTGTATATAATCAAAGTAATAACGGTTAAAGTTATATTTTTGACGTAACTAACGATATCCCATTTGCTATAATATTCAATTCGGTGATCTTTTCGGTGATGTGTCAATATTTCAAAATTCAAAAAAGTTCTAAATTCAAAAGGTTTTATAAAAAGAAGCCCCTTTAACTAGCCAGTCAAGTACCCAATTTTAGCTTAAAATGACTTGAATTACTACTGAACGAAGGTCTCCCTCCCCAAGGATTTATTTTCCTTGGTCACATCCTGCGGTTTCCGCTACGACCTTCCTTATCTACCCTAAATTTAAATTATGCAAGATTTTTACGGTAATATAAATGACCTAACAAGACTCAAGTCTACGAAATATAATTTAAATTTATTTAGGGAATGTTGTTCAATGTTGTCGACAACGTTGACATTTCTACATTGTGTTTAAAGAAATATAATTAAGCGATTTGCTTCTGAACTTTTTATAGTGTTTACTTATGCGGTGTCTATATTTGTAAAAGAGAAAAATCAAAATGGTCACCAAAAAAAACCAGTTTGCGCCCCAAAGCTTAGGTTATATTAGGTTTTGTATTTTTGGTGTGCATTTAAATACTAACATTTGTAGAACAATCGAATATTTATTCATGTGGGAATGACTCTTCCAATAGATAGTTACCACGGTATAAAAGTGGTCTATTATTATCCTTCCTCGTGAAATCTTTCTTATATTTCGTATTTTTTTGTACTTTGCCTTACTCTAACATTTATACGCATTCAGTTGAAAAATATCTATCTAAATATGGTTGAAGCTAGAGTCGGAATCAATCAGAGATGCGGTATAAACAGAGGATACACATCACTGCCCTTCTATTGACTCGCTGCGAACACTACCCGTTTGTAGCAAACATTTCTCATCAGGGTGACCACATGCCCAATGATAACGCAGCTAAAAAAATGAGGTGAAAGCAATTTTTGCAAGCATCGTAGCCTCTCCATAGTAGAATTTAAAATGCACTTTGACCAGAATTCCAATAAGACCGTTTTTTTTGTTACTTTTATTTAATAGTGATAAAGAGATTAAATCTATCTAGAGCAGGAATTTTACTAGAATTGTTAAGAAAAAGAGCCTTTTTTAAATTGTATCATCCGACAGTCATGGTTATTTGCGAAGGTGTGTAAGGAAACATCGTTGTTATTTAAAATGTTTGCATATAATTTTTTTTAGTTCTAAAATATTCAAGAACTTTTACGACATAAAGTAAAAAATATTAGTGGAAAATATCTAAATAAAGTGCATCTAAAGAATGTTTTTTTGGTAATTGAGAAGAATTTTTGGTAATTCGATCTTTCAGAATAAAATAAATTACAGAATATATTTTCATTTCATCGCGTGGTCACCCTATCGCTTCATGGTCACTGCATGATCCGTTCCTATTAGAGTAAACAAGAACTGATGCGTAAACTTCAACATTATACGTGCATTCACAATACCGTGCACGACGTTGACTTTGAGCTACACAATGTTACTTGCAGAATCGAATCCCAATTTGCACAACCGAACATGTACGTTATTGGAACGTATGTTTTGCGAATGATTTTCACAAAAAATGAAAGAAAACTGTTCTAATTGTATAAGGATTACAAAAGTATATGCATTTTCATATTTTTATTATGATATCGTCAACATTTTTAAACATTATATTCTAAAACGATGTATGTACTCTTTCTTCTTCAGATTAGCATTAGTGTACCTGTCTTTATTGCACAAAAACTGCGCGCGAAACATTGACCTTGTAGTCGCGCCTTTATGAAGACTAATACATATAATGCTGTTCATTTTTATACACAGATAATAATAACACGTTTTGCTTTTCGTAAACTTAATCAGACATAATTTGAAAGTGTTGTAGCTACTCGTACAATACAAATCAATGTCGTACGTTTTTTGAAGAAATAAATAAATAATCACTACATAGTATAAAAAAAAGTCGCTTTCTCTGTCCCTATGTATGCTTAAATCTTTAAAACTACGCAACGGATTTTGATGCAGTTTTTTTAATAGATAGAGTGATTGAAGAGGAAGGTTTATATGTATAATACATGCATAATATACTTAAGGATAACTCACAATTACCATTTTCCCGTGCGGAGCCGGGGCGGGTCGCTAGTATATTATAATTATTTTTTTTTAGTTTCATTCTCCCTTATGAGAAAGGCAAAGGGATCTAAGCCCATACAGCCTAGTCTTTAGTAGTTTCTTGCATTATCCAAGTTTAATGTCTTCATTTCGTCGTCTTTAGTCATTTCTTGCATGTATGTTAAACTTCTTCAGTAGTTTCATTTCTTGTTACGGGATCATTGGAATGCAAGGGTGGTTCTTACATTCCAATGATACTGAAGTTTAACGCGGGGTATCAAACCAGAAACAGCTAACCACTCATTATTTCTCACTTTCATTGAATAGTTCTTCTTTAACGGCACATTATCGCACTAATTCCACCATATTAACACCACAATTACCATGAAAAACTATTTTTAAAAAGGACGAAACAATGAACCCGCCATTTCCTCTCGATTCCCGCGTAAAACTCGCCTGGTATATTATAATTATAATAGCATATACTATTATTATTTATCTTACTAGATAGATATTTAGATGCTAAGAACTTAGCTAGCTTATATCACCATTCAGCCCTTGAATTAATTTATGTGCTATAAAATGATAATATACATTCTTTGATTCCGCAACCTTACTTCAACGTGTACACTTTCTACAGTTATTTTAAATTTTTCACTGTGCTGTTTTGTGTGCAATAAAGTATATTGTATTGTGAATGTAACACAAACAAACCCATTTCAAATTATAATATTATTCTTTTAAAATACTCATAATTTAAAATGTAAAAAGTAAGTATGCAAAATTCACAAAACGAAAGGGATGACACACCAAAAAAAGAAAAAAAGAAAAGTAAGTATTCTATTCCATTCCATACGACCCGGTTATTTCTATCAACCAATACACCAATAGTAAGTAGCCAGCCTGGCGTTACTGGTCACCGGTAATGATTGCGGTTTTCAATTGTCCACGAACCGGTATTTGCAATGAACAAACATTAGACGTTAAATGCTTAACAAATTATTGGTTGCGTGCGGTAATGTTGCACTTGATGTGCAGTCTGTGGTTAGACAGAGGGAGAGAAAGAGATATTAAATTTTAATTACATTTCTAAATTTTATGCTTATCGGCATAGAGAGTGTCGTCGGTGGCCCAGTGGCTAAAGTTGTTGTCTTTCATTCGACAAGCTGTTTGGGGTTCAATCCTTACCGCGTACCTATAAGCCGCCGTTAATAAAGAAACGAATTTAAAATGGTGTCTGAGTGTCATGCACTTAGTAAAACATAATAGTTACACTATACACATACCTGCGAATAATTTTAAAGGTTGTGTGTGAAGTTGACCAACCTGCACCAGTGTGGCCCAGGTCCAGCATGGTCGAATAAGGTCTGTTCACCCCGATTTCAGGGTAGGTTCAAGCTCCTCGTTGTGGACATAATACGAGCTTTTAACGAAACAACCACTCAAACTTATTTTGCCTTGTAGTTTTATTTTAGGCGTTGAGTGTGACAGTGTGAGATCAATTTTAGGTATATTTCCTACAACCTGGTAACGTTGCAGAAGTAATTTATCACTTTTGTCACTTTGCCTAGCCCTTGTATAGCCCGTTTATTTTTCCAGGTCCCGAGGGCGTCCCTCCCAAACCTCTTCATAATAATCTTTTAGGGTTAGAGCACTCTCTCTTTTGTCTTGGAGATGAGGTAGGTGATGGAGATTTCCACGTCGTTAAACATATCGGGTAATCAGCAAAACGGTTCTTTTAGTAAAGGGGGGGGGGTTTAGGGTGTAAGCGAGGACTAAGCAAAAAATTAAAGACATGCTGTCAGTCGATGATTTTGATAAACTTTCTCAAAGACAGGAATTCGTAAACAAAAAAAAAAGTTCTTCATACAAACTGTCTCTGAATAAAAACTACACCCGTTTGCAGAATCGCTTAAGTTGATGCCTAAAGTAGTTAGGTGAGATTTATTTATTTGCCTTCAGAATTTTTTAAACTGCTTAGTTTCTGCCCACCTTTATGAGCCCAATTAGACTGTTAGTGTAAACCAATATTTTTTAAAATTTTATTTAGTTTAGTTCTTTCTTAACTACGAAAAGCCTAAGGCAAGGTTAGTGCAAACGGGGGTTACTGTTTTATAGGAAAATGTAGTTAGAGTTTCTTAGTAACTGTGGTTGTTGTAGTTGAGTACTGATGTCGTCTCAGAATTTGCTAAGCGGTGTCTAACATCCTGTATATTAATTATAATGTCTACAATTTGATGAAATTAAGGTGTTTTAATTTCTGTAAGGCGAGGCTCACTCGCATGGGTTTTAAACTTATTCATCATCATCATAATTTCAGCCGAAAGACGTCCACTGCTGGACAAAGGCCTCCCCCAAAAATCTCCACGACGAACTTATTACATTAATTATATTTAGTCGAGCAGACTTTATTGTTTTAGGTGCTAATATTTTAAGTTTTTTACACTTTTTATTGAATTTCTAACTAAGAACTTTTCTATTTTCGCTTAGGGGTCGATTTATCTCTTTAACCTGAAATTAGTCTGTTCTTTGTACCTACATAATCTACATAATAAGATTAATGTTAATAGAAAGGTATAGATTTTTGTAATGTTTCTTGTAAGCTGAAAGAATCAAAATTTGTTTTATGTCCTGTAATAATGGGCTAGTTTCCCTTTGTAAAAGAAGCTCAGTTATAAAGGAAGTGTTATAGGATTATTTAAAGTCAAGTCAAGTCAAAAGATTTTTATTTGAAGTAAGAGTAAGAGTTTACAAATTACTTTTCGACGTCAAATTTTAATGAAGTTACTAAGTTTTGCTCAAACCAAGGCTAGCTCTCGTCTCACACTAATGAAGAATAAACTCTTAAAATATTTAAAGATGCGATGCGATATTAGTTTGAACATTGATAAAAAAATTGTAAGGTAATAAATACAAGTATGAGAAAAGACGTCATAGGCTACATTTTACCATGGGAAACATCTCTATCCCACGATCGTGGCTCACAATAATATTTCCACTGAATCTCCTTTGATTATTTTTCTGAAGCACTATTTTTATATCCTTTTACGTTCGAAACGAACAGTCCCTCTACAGTTTCGTAATATGGGAGTGCATGTTCGTTCCATGCAGGTGGAGTGTGGTCCTCGGGCGCATTGGAGCGTGCTTCTGCGCACCAAGACCTGTTCGTCTCTAGGTCCTTCTAAATAGAGCATATTACTCAGTATCCTATTACACACTGCCATATTAGATTGTGTTTCATGGAGAAGTAATTAATTAACACGTTCACGGACATCTTCCAGTCAAATTTTTTTAATATGACACATAAATTTTCATACAACGGCTACAGGCGGGCTGTCATACAAGAAGAACATTGTATTTTATGATATGTAAATACCGGCGTGAAACTATGATGCACTGACAGCTGCAGGCAGAGTGTCAAATAGGCACACAACGGGAGGGGTAGGTTCCAAAATACAATATATTGTGAGCTTTTCCTGTGACACTAGCAAACTAAAAGTAGAACGTGCTTGACACTAGATCTTGCTGTGCTTGTTATTGTATGAAAAATTACCGGCCACGGACGGAGCAGCGTTTTATACACATTTTAACAAAACGGCTGTAGCCGTGTTGTCGCCTTGCAATCCACCAATCTTATGGCTATCGACGTTATGTCCGTGAACGTGCTAAGTAACTAATATTGTGTGCCGGTCCCAGTAGTGAGTTTGTGACTCAGATTTTTTTTCGAAAAGGTACCATAGGTATGAAAGGTAAATTGATATCAGTTTTAAAAGAACCTGGCTGACACATACACTTTTGATGAAAAACCGGTCAACAATTTCCAAATTCGGATATCTACCGATAGCCTAATTAGACTGCATTTTTTTACGTGCTGTTTAACTACCATTTTATTGGTAGTTAACAGCAATTCATTATCTTTCCTTGTCACCGGTTTAACTACTGACCTTTGCAGGTCACGTTGTGACCGAAATACTTAAACTAGTGGGTGATGATCACGTCACAACCAGGGAACGTGACAAAGGATACCCCTGAAGGATCGGGATTAGTCACAGAAACTTTAGAAGTTATACAGGGTCTTACTCTAACATTATTTTAGATAGACCATCTCTTTTACTTGACAAGTATATTCTAAATTTAAATATTATTCGAGACATATTTTGTTTTCGTAGATTATCTCAGTTTGATTTTGATATCTTCCTGTCGCAGCTCTCGTCTGAGTGGGATATTTTTATTATAGTGAGGAGCTGAGGGATATAGCCCGAGCAGACTGAACCAAAAAGGGGAAAATAGGAGAACTAACCTATGTAGTTCCAAAAGTTTTAGGATTGTGTAGGGGTAGGTCCCCTGAACAAAGTCTAATAAATTCCTCTCGATAACACGCGCCGCCGGGGGTGGGGGGGGGGGGGTTAAAGGTCCCTTTTTTTCTGTTTTTGACTCGTAACTCGAAAACGGTGCGCATTAGCGACCTTACTTCTAAGAAGCAATTAAAGCTTATTAAATTTCCTACAATTTTGGTCATATTCAAATTACGAAAAAATGCATGGTTTTTAAGATATAACCTATACAAAGTATGTATGTAATTTAAGAAAAATCTATAATTTGTCACTTTTGTCTCCAAACTTGACTATCTAGGTCCTCGCTCGTTTGTTTTACAGACTTATCATCTAAAAAAAGTTGTTGACCATTAAATTTATTTATATTTTTAAAGAAAAGTTAATGGTCAACAACTTTTTTTAGATGATAAGTCTGTAAAACAAACGAGCGAGGACCTAGATAGTCAAGTTTGGAGAAAAAAGTGACAAATTATAGATTTTTCTTAAATTACATAGGGTACGTTGTGGTACAATGAACCGGGTAAATTTTGAGACCCTGTATCTTTTTTATTTATGTACCTTTTTCTTTCAGTTCTTTACTAAAAGTTAGGAAATTTATTCAAGTTTCTAAGTGCATTTATGCTTTTAGTAAAAAATATCATTTTCAGGTGAAATTATCAAGTTAAAAAGAAAACGACATTTGGTTCATTGTGTACACTTAGCATTATACAATGAACCGGGGTATTTTCCACAGTGAACCATCCTATTTTGAACACATAAAAAAATGTAACAAAAAAGAAATAATATCTGAATGATATTTATCAATATTAAAATATATTCGTATATAAAATGAAACTGAATAATATAATCATCATGTGCCTGTGGATTGAAATTTTATCATTAGAGTACATTTTTTAATTAAGACTTATATAATTTATATTTTATTGACATTCTTACTTGGTAAATTACATAAAATAAATTACGACTCAAAAGTTAATCGTCCAAAAGTAAATAAAAGTTGAAAAAGTAACATGAGCTAGTTGTGCGTACGATTGAACCAGGTTCATTGTAGACCTCCTTAGGATGGTTCAATCTGAGACTCCTAGGTATTTTTAGATAAATTCAAATTTTAATTGTTTTTAAATTTATCTCCGAAATACATCGTTTACGCAATTTACAAGGTAAATATGTGTGTGATAACATAAAAATACTGAAGTAACTAAATTGTCTTTCTCCAAGCTATTAAAAATCGAAGAAAGCTGTCAAAAATTTTTACTTTTGAAGTAGATTTTCACAAAAATGGTCCGCATTTAACCGTTAAAAAGAGGATCGCCGCGGCGATTGGGGTGGAGGAGGGGGATGAAGTTGCGATTTGTTTACCGGTATAAGCACGATCGGGTCATGTCGTGTTTCAGAAAAATATCGATGGTTCACTGTGCCTGCCTGGCTCATTGTAGAACTACCGACCCTACATTACATTACATTCTTAACCATGTATTTTTTCGTAATTAAGAATATGACCATAATTGTAGGAAATTTAATAAGCTTTAATTGCTTCTTAGAAGTAAGGTCGCTAACGCGCACCGTTTTCGAGTTACGAGTCAAAAACAGAAAAAAGGTACCTTTAACCCCCCCCCCCACCCCCGGCGGCGCGTGTTATCGAGAGGAATTTATTAGACTTTGTTCAGGGGTCCTACCCCTACACAATCCTAAAACTTTTGGAACTACATAGGTTAGTTCCTCTAATTTTCCTATTCTGCTCGGGCTAATAGCCACGGACTCTCTACTCCGTGGGGAAAGCCCTTTTCCCTCTTTTATCTTAATTGTTATTTTCAAAGTTATGTTATGTTAGAAGTGTGTGCCAGTGCCAGTTAATTAAAGAGTGAATACAAAAGTTACGCGAGTCTAT
Source organism: Teleiodes luculella (assembly GCA_948473455.1). Taxonomy (NCBI): domain Eukaryota; kingdom Metazoa; phylum Arthropoda; class Insecta; order Lepidoptera; family Gelechiidae; genus Teleiodes; species Teleiodes luculella. Next base: position 12,042,848 of record OX419585.1, read on the forward strand.
TATTGTTGAGGGCAGCCAGACCGATATAATACTTATCTTATTCCAACATTACTATTGCAACAGCAAACGAAACATACCAAATATCTAAATAAATCATTTTTTTTAGGTTTTAGGAGACGCATAGAAGGAACGAGCATCACTTTTAACTTGTAACTGCATAGATTATGTTATAGTACTGCAACTATCAAAAAATTGCGGTCTCTAATCTTTATGTAACGCTACACCAAAAATGAAAGGCGATAACCTAACGTTGCTATTATTTGTTTTTACTATAATTTCAGTGATAGTAAATCTAGTCGTAGTCTAGATGTGGTAAGTAAAGTAGTTTGTAATCAGTCAACGCGTACCAAGTCTGAAAAAAAATCTTCTTTTGTTGGTTAAATAAGGCGAGTAGAGCGGACCCTGTATATTTCATAGTTCAAACTTTGCCTTAGTTGGAAGCGTGGATTTAGTCAGATTTTCTTCAATCAAGGTTTCTAGTTATGTATGTTTTAGTTTCGTTTGATCAAATCTAATAAAATATCAAATCGCCTTGAAAATAAAAAGTGTTGTCGTCATCCTCACGCTTGTCAGCCAGATTGGGGTTGTAGTTTGTTACCTAATTTTTACACTGAAAAGTGCTGCACTTTGTACTTTTTGTCGCTTCCATTATAAGCCGGACATCAAACGTATTTTTTTGTGCAGAACATGGTAGAACTAAATAATGGTTAGTCGGGTATACCATTGGAAAGTATTATTAATTCACTGAATCAGCAGATTTAGATAATCCGTAGTTTCAAAATATATCTCCGTCAAAATTAGTCGAGCAATGTCAGCACCAAAAAGCGAAATGGTTGCAACATGGTTTCAGTTTCAATTTTCAACTCATGAGTTAGCAGCAAAAACAAATCTAAGTGTGTGAGCGTTCCATCAATTTGATGTAAAAAAAGAATAAAAAAAAGAGTTTTTTTCATTCTCGGCTTACCTATGGTGTGTAGTGAAGGCAGTGGAAAGTATTTATAAAATTTCTCGAACTAAAAATCAATTTTGTAAATAAATATCTTGTCGTAAACATATTTTTTGTTGCAGTTTGTTTTAATGTTTAAATTATTAAGATGGAGAAAGTATATTGTAATCTTATAAAATTTTCTCGTTTCTTTTATTAATATCTATATTATTTTACTATAAAAATATCAAAATGTTATACATTAATGACTGATAGTAAACCCTGACTTTTAGATGTGTAAACATCTGAAAAAATAAAAGTTAATAGGTAATAAACTCGATGATAAAAATGTATGAAAACACACATGAATGAAACTGAAAGATTTACGAGTTCAGATGCCTGTGCTTAATTTATTGCCGATACACGGTGCGTGTGATGTGCTGGCACGGACTTAGGAATACTTTTTTTGTGTATCTTTGTCTTGTTCATCTATAAATGAAAATCATTGTTAGATCGTAATGTAACTTTGTAATACTGTTTCGAGGAAGCCCGAGAGGATTTCTGGTTTAAAGCGTTTTTTTTTAATTTCCCGTGGTAAAAAGTATCTAAGATGTTGACTGGGGATATAAAATACCACCATGCAAAATTTCATTTAAATCGGTCCAACGGTTCCAGAGGTTAGCGCGTGTACAGACAGACGGACATTATTTCAAAACTTGTATTCTTGTGTTCAGCGACATTCCCTTTAACACCTACAATCAGTTTTTTTAAAAACAAATCAATGTACAGATACGCCGATTCTTCAGTTCTATTATAGTATCGATAGATTCGCGTTGTTGCTGAAGCGACGTGAGAGGTATAGATAGGTATTAATCGCTAGCTCACAATTATTAGTCGGCATACAATTATTTACTTAGAGAAATAATGATTAGACTACAACCATCGTGTTGGGGCATATCTATCTACCCTGAATCCATCTCTGAGCTAAACCCCGTGGAAATAGAGCTAGGAACCCGCACGTCTGTAGCAATTTGTAACAATTGGCGCTCACCACATCACACTATATTTCGTGCCCCGCTCTATTGAAATCTATTTACTATCTCGCATGCACATAATATACCCGATGGTTTTCATAGCACGCGCCTTGTGACGATGAAGTATATTTGGGAAAATCTAAGAGACTTAAACAATTTTAACTTTTAAATAGGTGCTTAAGACTCGATTAAAAATACTATCATATCTGATAGTATGATTATTCTTTAGTTTTTATCTGTATATATTTTTGTAGCAAATATCAAAATCATACGTTTTTAGCTAAAAACGCGCTGCGTCGCCGCCGCCGCCGCCATCGTGGGCAGGGGATAATAAGAACAACAGTTGTTTTGTTCTATTTATCTTCTAAAAAAGTTGGTAACAGATAGTTGCTGACGTTGCGATCACGCTAACATCTGATTGGATACGGATGAAGATGTTACATCGTCAGCACATAACTAACGTCACCAATTAAACTCTTAAGAGCGTAGCCGCCGTATATAGCCCCCCGTAACATGCAGTGCTAAAACCGCCATATTGAAATATCCTCCAATAGGATAAATGAATACGCACGACAAAATTATGTCTGTCACGAGTGGACCTGGCATGTTAGAGGGGCAGGTTTGCGAAGGAACTGAGAAATAGGCACTTGAAGCAAACAATTGCCGTCATTGCTTGACTTTCCCTAACAACCAGCATTATCCCTTACCACTATCAACAGTTGTTCTATTTATCTTCTAAAAAAGTTGGTAACAGATAGTTGCTGACGTTGCGATCGCGCTAACATCTGATTGGATAGTGGGAAATCCGTTTCTATTTGCCAAGGTACGATGTTTATTTACGTGGCTTCCATGGTCGGCGTTTAGCTTTATTTTTAGAGTAGAATGAGCTGCGATTTTTACCTGCTAGTACGAAAAAAGGTTAACGATTTTTCTGGTTAGTAATGAGGTCATATGGCATAAATGTGGCAATGCGGCTTTAAGATAAATTCTAAACTTTGTATTTCGGAAAATTTTGATGGTACATTTTTCGTATTTCTTCTGATTTTGAATATTGTTTATTAAAGTTAGCGTTTCAGTTAAATTTTTACGAGAATTTCATGTAACTTTGTTGACCAGATCTTAAATTGGTTATCTTTTGTTATCAGCTCATAATTATGTCCACACCGAGGGGCTCGAGCCTACCCTGAAATCAAGATAAATAGGCCTTAGTTGACCTCGCTGGCCCAATGCGGGTTGGTCAACTTCACCCAAAACGTTTGACTACTTTACAGGTGCGTGCAGGTTTCCTCAAGATGTGTTCCTTAAGAGTATCGAATTAACGTACTTAATGAATTAGAAAACACATTGGTACGTGCCGAGGCGAGGCTTGAACCCGAAAACTTTCGAATGGAAGTCAACGGCTCCAGCCACATGACCACCGACGGTCTCAGATTTTCTCTACGGAAAAAAAGTACACAATTGGAATCGAATTGTAAGCTGAAAAGATATAAAAACATTGATATCTAGATAGAAAAACCATCAAAAGAAACGTGAGAGAATTCCTAACTGCTTTATTTATTAAAAGAATATACTAGAGTTGTAATTAAACTACCCCGTAGTAAAATATATATATTTACTTAAGTAAAGTCCGCGTAAAGTCTCTGGTTCACTGGTTCGGAATTGTTTGAAGGCAAGCTTCTTACTTTATATCATACATTATGTAGATTTGTTTCATACTAAGTTATATTAGAACAGAAGCCACGTATGTCAGCTGATAGCGTAATGGAAAAATATAGGGAAATAGGGGATTATTTAAAACTCACCGTTATCATTAACGCTGGCCCAGTGCGGGTTGGTCAACGTCACACACAAGTACACAACCCTCGAATTACTTCGCAGGTGTGTGCAGGTTTCCTCGCGATGTTTTTCTTCACTGTAAGAGCGTCGAATAAATGTACATATGAATTCGAAAATCGAAAACACATTGGTACGTGCCGAGGTTCGAACCCGCGGACTTCTGAATGGAAGACAACGGCCTTAGCTACTTAGCCACTGACGACGCTCTAAAACATACGGTTATAAAAAAATAAAAGTGTATGGAAAAAAGTGTATAGAGATCAAGTGCCTACATTTTACCGGCATATAATTATTTAACAGTACAAAAATCAGTATGCCTCGACCTTTTCTTCCACTGCTCCCTATCTTGAGCTATGTTTAAGTAGCCGGTCTATTTACCCACCTCTTACGCAGCCGTCTACGTCTACACCAGTTGGGTTCCAGATCGTGGTTTCTTTCGTGGAGACGGTCGGTGGTGTTTAGATATTATGTAGAATTTTGTTTATGATTATTCATGTTTAAAAAATGTTGCAACCATCTCTCTTTATTTCTAATTGGATTTAAGGATTGTTAACATATACCGCATCAGACCGCATGGGCTGTTTCAATGATTGTTTTTTACCACCGATAATATTTATTAATCTCTTGGGTGTACTTTGGACCGACTGTTTTTGGTAAACAAAGGTCCAACGAATATTTATTTTTCGAGGAGAACCTTATAGCTTCGGAAACACGGCAGTGAAAAAGGTAACAAGTGTATATAATATTCTTCATGACCATTAATTTTTTTGCATAACTATAACTAACTTTTGTATAACTATGCAAAAATAAATGGCAAGGGAGAATATAATACACTTGTTTACAAAACATTGGCTCAAACTCATTTGTGACGAGTTCAATAGTTCTAAATAGGTATTTCAGATTTCTCAGATTATCTCAAATTTCAGCCTACGAGACATACCTACCTCAAACCTGTAATCAGAACTTCTTGACTTTGTGGTGTCTATAAGGCTACCTGTCCTGCCAAGTTAGTGGTTGCATAGTTAGTGACTAACTAATACAGTAACTATGTGGGAGTTTCTCACAAGTTCATTGTTATTGTGGGTTAGTGGAGGTATCCCTTTGAGAGGTTAGTCATATGTGTGGGTGTGTACTTGTGTTTGTTCGTAACTGCGTTTTGTCTTGTAGCGTAATTTGTTTGGACTTTGAAAACTTTGTTTGAGTTAGTGTGGTTACCTTTGTGTGGTAGTGGACCTTATTGTGCTAACGGAATGAAAAGTTTGTTGTTGATGATTGGGATTATTTGTTCGTTGTGTATTAATGTGTGTGTTTGATATTTCTACCCATTAAAGGATATTAAGCACTGTAGAGAACTAAGAGAAAGGAATATTGCACTTCGGTAGAGACATAATACATGCAAATGTAAAAGAAACAAATTTGTCAAGTAGCTTTGAGGGTTGTTTCGGGGTTGTGTTGTGATTGCTTCGAAGGGCTTGTTTTTTTTTTTATTGACCTATGCTTGTGTCGAAAAGGTACGACCAATCAAGCTTCACCGGACTTGGCTTCGAAGGGAATATAACTACTTTCTATTGGTTGAAACTGACGGAAAACAAGGATATCGCATAATCTCCGCGACAAATTATTGATGTGTTGACAGCATTAGGTAGCCTTATATCTCTACAACAAAAAAATAATTCTTTCTTACACTATTCTACAGATAATAAACTTCAATTTTTCTTTAATTAGACTAGCTTTTGCAATAAATCATAGCCAGTTTTATATTTAAATCTATTTATTTATTTTATCTTTGGAAAACTTACAGCTAAATGAGTATAAAATAAAACTGAATCAAAACTCCAATTTCTAATAACAATTTAAGTACCTAACTAATATCTACAAAAAAAAACTAAAATTTTGGGATAAAATTCCTGTCAATTTCCATCTACAATTCATGCATCGTTTACCACAGAATAAATACTACTAGCCCATACCTAAATAGTAAATCAAGCGCGTGCATATCACCATGTCCAATCATGTTGCCCGCTCCTGGATAGGATTAAGCCGATGACGGCGTCTCTCATAAGTGCACTAGTGATGTACTTAGTCAGTTATCGATACCAATTAATGCTATGTGATCGGTGAGTCCTAGCCCCGTTTCATACGGAGCTACTCTAATTCAACTGGTTAGAAACTCAATTCACGAGTTACTTAAACCTCACGATTTATTCTGATTGAAATCCTTTCAACGGTTCCAGAGATTATCGTGTACAAACAGATAGCCAGACAGACAGACAGTAATTTTTTTTCAAAACTTGTATTTTAGTGTTCAGCTACACTCTCTTTGTCACCTACAATCAGTTTCTTGAAAAACAAATCAATGTAGAGACACGCCGATTCTTCAGTTTTATTACAGTATAAATAGAAGAGGATAGACGAGGAGTTTGAAACTAGTTCTGTATTAGTTACTTCGTATAAGACAGGGCAGATAAAGATTATATTATAGAATCTATCTACATCTCTCTAAGATAATATTGATATAATATAGATAGATGTAGATCTTTGATTGCGGTTTGGGCTGTAGCTTCTATTCAATTAAATTCCACGTGGTCATTGATTTTCTGCCCAGTGATCTCTTCAATGTTGAACAAGTTAATTACATGGTTTCAATTAGTTGCCGGTTAGGTACACTGTCTCATTGATAGAACTACTCTACTAACAATAGCCTCCGGACTCTGGGTCAATAACACCAAATATACAGGACACATGAACATTGAGAAGGAGTTCGGTGAGAAGATGTCGATGGTCCTGGTCAGAAATGACCTGATCAAGAAACAAAGAATATTTGACAAGAAATATAGAGTACGAGTACACATAGGACCCAGGTCATCATGGGAGCTGGAACATCATGGAAATACGATGGAATGCTACACTGATGGATCAAGGAAAGAATCATCGGGGCTTTCAGGGGCTGGCATATATGTTATGAAACCCAACCCGATTCTCAAGAGAACTATAGCTCTGGGCAGATTTGCGAGCATATTCCAAGCGGAGATATATGCCATCATGGAATGCGCCCGCACAATAGACAACATAATTGACAAGAACATAGATACAGTGCTGATATACAGCAACAGTCAAGCAGCCCTCAGAGCGCTTGACAAACAAGAAACTATCAGCAATGGTCAAGGAATGCAAAAGATAACTGAACCTACTGGCGGCAAAGGCGAATGTCGCTATTGCATAGGTTCCGGGACATCAGGGCACAAGTGGCAATGAGAAGGCGGATGAACTAGCCAGAGAAGGTGCGGACACAGTCTTTATAGGCCCAGAACCGTACCTACCCATACCAAACAGAATTACCAAAGGCGTCATTGATATAAAGATAAGGGAGGAAACTAATGCCAGATGGAACTCGTCCACTGGCAAGAGACAATCCAAACTTTTCATAAAAGCAATAGACAAAAAGACCACAAGGCTCTTGCTACAACACGGCAAGCGAGACATAAGAACCATCACATGCATAGTGACCGGACATTGTGCACTAAACAAACATCTGTTCACTATGAAGAAGATCACGGATCCAGGATGCCCGGAATGTGGCGAAGATGAAACCAGTCTTCATTTCCTTGCTGAGTGTCCAATGTTCTCGATGCCCAGATGGGAGATATTAGGCACAGACAGGATAAAAACACACGGACTAGCTGAAATCACCTTAGGAAACATTTTAAGATTCTGTAGGGCTACTGGTAGGTTCGAGGGAATGACGCAGGGGCAGCAGTAAAACCAGAGCCCCTTGATGGTGCCATGATGCTGAGTAGTAGCAGAACCACTAGTCTTTGCGAACCTGAGAGAGGTGGAAAAACTGTGCGGCAAGCTCTCGAACCCCTCGGTTGCGGGGCGGGTCTGGGGCGGTGCGTAGGGCTTGCGGGGTGGGGGCCCGGTAGAGGCACCATGCCGACACCGTGGCCATCCGCCCGCAGCTTGCCCGTCCGCGCATTCCCGGTTACCGTTCTTGCGACTGGGGGCCTAGGGAAGCGGGCTGCGCGACACACTCTTGAAGGCGAGGTGCGCGGATAGGAGGGGAAGCTCACTACATACGGATGAGTGGCATCATCAGGCTGGGATTAGGGGTGAAATAGTTCCTATACCGGGAGCTGATCACCCGTCTGCGCCACTCGCAAACGACCCCCATATAGATAGATAGATAGATAGATAGCCTCCGTAGCCAAATGTTGGTCTTACGTTAAGAAAGTTCTGGGTTCGAATTCCATGGAGCACTTGTCTAACAAAAATGGTTAAAAACAGTCTAGTCTATCTTAGTTTAGATCACGTAAAACGTTTACTCAAAGCAACATGTCAGAGAGTATTCTGTGGACACGTCTACGGGTGTGTGTAAATTTATAAACTCAAAATTCATTATGTTAGATTTCATAACGTTAAATCACTGAAAATTGAAATACCTACATAATAATGTTTGAAGTTTAAAGCTTTCTTCGCAAGAGCTTTTAGTACCTACTTAGATATGAGTTCTGTTAACTTAGTTTTTTAAGCAAGCAGCAACGACGACGACACTAACTTTCTTTCTATTGCCCTTGGTCACATACGTACGAGTAAAATGGAATTCCTGTAAAAAACATCGAACTCTCAGTTCGATATTTTGTATTGTATGTAAGTAAACCAATACCTGTGTTCATTTTGCGATCTGTTCTCTTGGGAAATTTGAATATGATGCATTTGGATGCAGTGTGCTCAGCATTGTAATGAATGCCAAAACTATTGGTATAATGTAGGTTATAATACTTATTAAATAAAGAAAGTATATGAATGTAGAAAACCTATTTCGTTTTTCAAATATAGTTTAAAATAGGGTGAGAATAATTTTCTGGACTGAATATAATTATTTAGACATATTATGTTTTTATTTTGTGATTTTCTATAAAGTGATTTAAAAATGTTTTCTCGCTGTTTGAGTACTCTCCTAATGTAATACCTAATTGTTAGATGAATGCATATAAAGACGTCGATATAAATTTATATACTGGGATTGTAATTAGAGTAATATTTTCGTTATCATAAGTTTCTCTGACATAAGTTTTTACAAAATGTACTGTAGCCAGCACAATATACGGCTGGACATGTTGACCTATAAAGCGTCCGTATGCCTTAGCGGTAGGAGTAAATTTCGTAGTGCTAGTGTTCAACCGCATGTGCTGGCTTCTGTGCCTTTGCTTTGAATTAGTGTTTTAATTTACCTTTTATTTTTTAATTCATTTTAGGTTTTTCTTACAGCCTAAACTTGTTTTCGTATTTACTCTCCTTTACCCTTTCTAGGTGCCCTTTTTGTCTCTCTCAAATTTTCATTCACAAGCGCATAGGTTGGCTAGAAAAGATCTCTTTATAGAGATAATTTTGCCTTTGCAATGAAAGTAACGCATTTTTGTTTTTGTTTGTGCAAAGCACATTTATACTATTTTTTGCTGTTTCTATGCACTTGATGGCAGTATGAATTGGGTTTAATGAATCAACAGTTTTATTTAAAAACACACGTGGCTTCTCAATTAAACCCATTTGACGGAGGCCAATAGCCCTCTTCTTCCAGCATCGGGACTCGTCGACCGCTCAATCAAGGCTCTGTCCCACCCTAATTGGTCTGTCATGTCACGTCATGTACATTGGTGGTGATTCTCATAATAACCACTGAAAAGACGTGACTATAGTAGTAAAAAAAACGTTTAAAACCAAAACTGATGGCACACAAGTATATAATAGTACCGATACCGTAACGTACAGTAACCTAACCTAACCCTCTATGTTTAAAGTGGTTGATGATTTAAAGCCGTTTGAATTAATTTAAGACACCCGTCTAGTGAAGTTGACTATGATTTAAGTATTAATGATTTTTAAGGAATGAAACAAAAATGTTATGCAACTAATTAACTCATGTTAAGTAGTTTATTTTAAAAGACCTAAAATCTGTAAGAAGGTGATTATTATTGCCTTTAAACTGTTGAAAACAAAATTATTCGTTTCCAAGTGGTTTGCAACTTAAATCTGTTTTGTATCCAAGTACATCTAAATACATAATATATTTTAAATATAGGGTTAGAGTGGGGCAATGTGAATCAGTGCCATTGTTTGCCTTTGTCGTAGATAACGGAGTAGTATGAGAGTGTCATGGTTAGTCCAAGATCAGACTAGATTCAAACGGGTGTGTAATATATGATATAAATTTAGATAAACTAACGTTCAAGTGCTATAATTTTATATAATCTAAAAACATTTAGTATAAGGATTCAAATGATATAATTTACCATTAATATAATTTGATTTAGTATAATTTCACTTGGTATAACAGTTATTTCATATAATGTTCACATTAACTAATAATTATTTGTCATAACGGACAATTTATATAAAATTTAGAAGACATAATAAACTTTTCGTATAATGCCTGATTTGTACTCAAAAGTAAACGACCGCAAATACTTTGTATTTTTTGACACATGCAAGCATCCAGGCATGCAAACGTGCGAACAAGCAAGCATGCAAGCAATCATGCAGGCAAGCATGCAAGCAAGCATGCAAGCAAGCATGCAAGCAAGCATGCAAGCAAGCATGCAAGCAAGCACGCAAGCAAGCAAGCAAGAAAGCACGCAAGCAAGCAAGCATGCAAGCAATCATGCAAGCAAGCATGCAAGCAAGCATGCAAGCAAGCATGCAAGCAAGCATGCAAGCAAGCATGCAAGCAAGCATGCAAGCAAGCATGCAAGCAAGCATGCAAGCAAGCATGCAAGCAAGCACGCAAGCAAACAAGCAAGAAAGCACGCAAGCAAGCAAGCATGCAAGAAAGCATGCAGGGATGCATACATGTCAACCTAACCCGAAGGGTATGGCGGAATCGAGTGGGCTCGCTACGCTCGCCTCACTCGTTTTCGCCATACCCTTCAAACCTAACCTATCCAAGTCTGTGTGCCCCGGATTTCCGTGCTCGCTACGCTCGCACCCGCCCTGAATTAAGGTGCCCTAATTTAAATTGTACTTTAATATAATAATAATGTGTTTTTTTTTTCAATAAAAATAATCTGGCATTTTATATCATATGATCATTATAATAAAATATCTTATAATTATTAGTTGAAATAAAGGTTATGTGACACGAATGTTATATGAAATGAGTGTTATACTAAATGTTTTTATAAAAACTGAACTTTATACCAAATGAACTTTATATGAATTAAAATTATAGCTTATAAACGTTATCCCAAATGAATGTTATATGAAAATAACGTTATGTCTTTTGAAATTATATTATCTGTTTTTATACGAAATGAACCGCACCCGATTCAAACTGGATTTGAATATGCGGTTGGTCGCATACAGAGCGTTTTGACCCTTTGTTCAAAGACACTAGTTTGTTTAGTTTAGTTTTTTTATCACATACTACAAATTGTACATGTTTTTTCAATGATATAAAACAGGACATTCGTAGTATGATTCAATTGGTACACAAGTCATGTCAGAAGCCATAGGCGGCTCAATAATTCTGACACCGCACCGGGTTGATGACGATAAGCAAGCAAGCATGGTACCTAGAGTACCTACTGTGTTTTTAATTGAAATAATTTTATGTTTATAACTTTGTGCTTTACTTTATTTATTTTCAGAAAATGAAACGAAACTGCAAAAATATTTGATTTTAAAAATAAAATGTTATTATTATATGCAGTAAATATAAAATTTAGGTATGTCGTAAAATATACATACATATACATACATATTGTATATAATCATGTAGGTATATTATGTATATAGGTATATATATTTTTATTTAAGTATATATCATATGTCTTTATATATTTATTTATATATATTTACTGTGTATTTATCTATGTCATTGTATGGTATATGTAGTAAATATTATTTATGTGTTTGAGTTATGTATGTATTCATAATTATTCGAATAAATTGTGCACGTCTATGCCCGTTTATTGTAAAGTGTTTTCTTATCTTAGCCAAGGCCAGCTGTAAGACATTTCGTAAGAAATAAGCTGTGCCTGTTGTGTCTGTTTTTTAAATGTTTATTCCTGTAAATAATATTGTGTACAATAAATGATAAATAAATAAATAAATAAATATATTTTTTTATTTATAATACCTACGGACAGGAAGAGATCAAACTAGCCTTTAGGACTAGGCTAGCTTTATTCCTACCGTTTCTATAAAAGAACGAAAAACAAAGTAAATAACACACTCTGATATTTATTAAATGAACGGACGTACAGAACATAAAATCTTGGTATGCTTACTTACTTAAATTTATTATTAAATGAACGGACGTACAGAACATAAAATCTTGGTATGCTTACTTACTTAAATTTATTGATACCAACTATTGAGTGCAGGTACTAAAACTAAAATATTCCAAGTTTGGACAAATTTACGATCACAGACTTTTGCGTCATTGCTAAGTGTTCTAGAGATCAAGTTTTATTACCATCATAAAAAACTTTAATTTGCACAAAATGTTGCCAGGGTTAATGGCATCGGAATGGGGGGAAATTGAAAATATTTGAATGTTTTAGGAATGTAACATCTGAGTTGGAACGAACTTACGGGATGGTTACAATTATTTGCTGAATTTTTAGAAATGGTTAGTCGATTCCAGATGAAGAAAAAAATTACGTTGGTCCACATTTTACCAGCCTCTTCTTACCCTTAGATCGCGTGGGTCTATCTTGTAGGCTATCATCTTATGGTTTAGCAATCGTCAATTTTCTAAATGTGCCTCAACACAGGATCAAACCTTCATAATTGTGGTTAAGTGTGGGACGTTAGAATAAAATACGGTTTTGGTTTTTTAACCTATTATTGATTCCTCTTCGACGTATTAATTCTAGTAGTAATAGCATAAGAAGGAATGTCTAGTCGCAGTTAAGGAATTAGCAATGCAAACAGTAAACACTTTGCACTGCATCCTGGTCCCGGCACCATCTAGCTAATTAGAAGTGCAAATGTGCACATTACATGCCTTATGACTATTATACTGTGACGTGCTCAAACTGACATAACGATGCCATTTCATTAGGGTTGTCGATGTTTTTGTCAAAATATATAATCGCTTTAGAAGGTAGGATAAAAAAAGCGTCCTTTCAAATTTTACATTTATTTCTTAGAATACATTTCATGATGATCAAAAATAAACTTAAGTAATTCATTAGTTGTCATAAAAAGGTACTGCTTTTGACAATTCATTAAAAACATATACAAGCTTTATGTGAATCCGTAGAACAAGGGTTGCAAATACGTTTGCGCGTAACTAGACACACATTTACTAAGTTTTATGGACGCTTACAGTTTTTAGTAGCTGCAGAATTTCTGAAGACAACCTTTAAAATAATTATTAATCTTAGCATTCCATCCCTGCGATAATGAGAAGAGCGGTATGGAAATGAATGCAGTTGTGCATAAGATAATACGTCAGCACTTTGAGATCCGCTGCCTTTGTAAGCCACTGAGTTGATGTACTGCTCCAAAACTCAAAGGGGCCTCTGCTATGATTCATGCTGCTTTCAAGATCTGCTTCTGCATTATGATTCCTTAAGTCGTAAGTTGCGGAAATAGATTAAAGAACAAAGTTTGGCTAAAAATAAAACGTACTTAATAGCTTACAATAAAATATCTATAGGGAGATACAGAGAGTAGGTACTATGAAAAGAGAAACTATTGGCATCATTGGTGGAGTAATATTGGGTACTGCCTTCATTATAATATACCCAGATGGCATTTAATGCGCTAAATCGATCTGGAGCGCAGTGTTTTAGCAAAGAAAATGCACTAGTATAGGTAGTTCCTTTTTTTGAAAATCCTAAATGTTTTACCTAGAGAGCTTTGTAACCATATTTATGCAAAAAATGCACCTATCTATATTTTTTTATCTATAGTTTTCGTAGGTGAAAAAGTGTAACTATGTTACTGTCCATGTAGGTAAATGATTAGAATTACGTGAACAATGTTTTTACACATTCTAGTTTTCGCATCATAAGTAAGTATACACAACAATAACTTTACCTACACGCTTTAGATTTCTCATGACCTTATATCACGTGCATAACATTTTTAATACTTACTTCAATAAAGAAAATGACAAACTATAATAAAACTACTCTATTACTCCTATATTGATGCCGTATGACGAAGGCTGTTTCTTATCCTATATTTACTTCACGTTCCCTATGTTGAAGGCGTTTTAATATGCAAGCTGAAGAGTTATAAACACTTCACGAGAGCTGGCAAGGCGAGGAAAAATCAAGTGACAGTTTGGCTTTATAAAACTAAACGCGTAGATTCAAAACCTTATTATAAGAAAAAAAAAATAGTATAAAATCTAACGTATGCTTATTTTATATACGTCATTAATTAGACTGGGAAAAAACATATATCTACTACGAGTGTGTATCCTAGTTGCAATTTTCTTGACTGATTGTAATTCGTTAAAAGCCTATTTATGACCCCACTGCCTTCTCGAACCTAACCTGAATTAGAATGAACAGGCCAGGTCGACCACGCTGGCCCAGTGCGAGTTGGTCAACTTCACACACAAACTTGAAAGTTGTGTGCAGGTTTCCTCACGATGTTTTTTTCACTTTGTATGTACAATAAAATGTATAATATATAAAACAATATCTAGGTCGGAAATTGGAAAGTGCTCGTAAGTAAATACATATTGACTGTTGAGACTATCAATTTAATCATGATTCAAATCACACATAATAATATCAAATGGAAAGTATTTGAATAGCGAAAAATATTTTTTCTAGTTGAAAATGGTATACCCATGGGAAAATTCGGATTCGCCAAATAGGTACAGCAGTTTTCCCACGAAGCCAGTGAGGTGGAAGTACTAAGGCTAATGAAACAGGCACGTGTTATGAAAACGTGCCTAGACTAGTGCTTTTAGCAGTGAGCATTTCCGCTCCGTTACTTAAGTTAACGCCAGTTTTGGACCTCAGATTTACTTAGTAGGCAATCTAGGTCAGAGGATCAGTTTAGTAAGTAGTCTTTGTACTAGTTGCTTTATATGGAGGTTCAAGTAGGAAATATACTAAATACATACTTATAGAATCAAAAACTTCGCTAAAAAGATTATTTTTAAAGTCACCAGAAGAAATATGTTTTTAAAGTTGGAATTAATTGATAAAAGTATGTAGATAGAAGACGGACCCTTAAAAATGGGATGGCTGTGACTTTGAAATAAATTACCTTCGACGAGAACTATATTCAAAAACTGCATGACAATTAGTACAAATTATTAACGTCAGAAGGCAATTTGTGAAAAATAATCATATCACAACCCTTTTCGTTGACAACTAATTTCCACGTTTACTTCATTATTTTCGAGAGCATCGTACCGTGTACGGTTTCATATTGTATTTTGCGACATTGCAGTGAGCTATGCAAAGGGAGCGGTGGCGGGCTTTAGAGAAACAAACTTTTTGACACGTTCTGCATACATAACTTCAATTCCAAGACTTATTACATGAAAATGGTTATTGTGGGTTATCCTTAAGTATATCATGCATGTATTATACATATAAACCTTCCTCTTGAATCACTCTATCTATTAAGAAAACCGCATCAAAATCCGTTGCGTAGTTTTAAAGATTTAAGCATACATAGGGATATAGGGACATGGGGACAGAGAAAGCGACTTTGTTTTATACTATGTAGTGATATTTACGTTTCCTTTTGTTCCAGGCTCTACGCGAAATGCCGGCGCACTGAAACGAAAATGCTGCAAGATGTGACATGACGTCATCTTCATGGAAATAGCGAGGCTATGTCGAATTATACTCTGTTGGAGACAACCCTGAAAGACCAAGTGTGTCGACTCATCCCTGGATACGGTTGTGCTAATACGACTCTACAATCTGGACTCGAATGCGACGCGTATGGAAACTCCATCAATTATAATTGTGTGCTGAATATTGACATCCAAAATGAGACATCTTATTCCTGCTATTCATGTCTTGATCACTCAATGGACAACATTAGCAACAATACTCTATGCAACTCTCACTTTAAGTTGAATCTAGTGACTATTATATTCGAAAGTGCGCTCAAAAGTCTATGGCTTAGGTTACCACATATAGATTACTGTGATTTTGCTAATTTTGATACTCTATCCTGTTACAATGACGTCGTGAATCGGACGTTGTACATAGACGCGTCGGAAGTCAGTGTAAATAGTACGGTGTTTGAAACTTTTCAGTGTAGTTGGAATTTCGGAAATATTTCTGGGGAGTATGTTAGTGAGAAGGGTTACGACTGGAGTTTTCTATTTGTGATAGTTTTTATAGTGGCCGGTGGTTTGGGGAATATTTTAGTGTGTTTAGCAGTGTGCCTGGATAAAAGACTGCAGAATGTGACAAACTATTTTCTCTTGTCGTTGGCGATCGCTGATCTGCTGGTCAGCTTGTTTGTCATGCCCATGGGGGCTATACCTGGATTTTTAGGTAAGTAATTTTCATTTGTTTGAAGCTATAAGACTCTAAATAAGTAATTTCCAACTGTCCGTTAAGACTGTTTGCGGGACTGGCTGCGGGATGATATCAGAATTTATATGTAGACTATAACACCGATAGCCGATATACTTCCTATGAGACAAGCTGCATATAAACTCAAATATCTAATAGCGATCGCGCGTCTCGTGACTCTAAGTACGGGCTAACAATTATTAATTAAGTGAAGACAGCGATTTGTTTAGCGAAAATTCAGATAAAATTTATGAACAAAAGTCACTTTTATGTAAAAAGTTTAAACGGATTATTCCAGAAATACAGAAAATTAAGTCCAAATTTTGATAAATCTGTTGTAACCCCCAAAAGCCAATTAGTCAATTAACAGCAACGGAGAATCTAGATTCCAGGCATTGTGCCAATTCCTGACCAAAAGCAAAATATAAAAGAGTTAGGAGTAGAAATGGTCTAAAAAAAATTGTCGTGAAATTTCATTCGGCGTTAAAGGGTATTAAAGGAAATACTTATGGTAATAAATTCTTGATCATCATCATCTCAGTCAAAATAAGTTCAAAAGACATAGCAAGACATAGCACCGGCTCTAAATAATATTTGTTTATTAGCTGGTGATTAATGATTAAAATCATCAAGTTTTTTTTTCTAAAATACACCTACATCAGAAATTTTATGAATGAAAATTCTAGCTTTTATTTCTAGCTAAATAAATGCACAATTATAACTTCGTAAAACTCTCGGTATGTGGGGCGCCTAAGGAGCAAGAAATATGCATTTTAATATATTATCAAGACATACTATATTAGTCAGCTTTCCATACCTAATATTGACGGCTCCATAGCTTAGTCTTTAATATGCTTGCCTTCGAAGCAAAGGGTCGCGGAATCGAACCCCGCCCATGGCAAACATCTGAGTGATGAACGCTTGTGTTTAGATGTTATATATTATTTATATAAGTACGAATTTATCTATATACTTGTATGTATATTATACATATAGCTGTCAGATATACAAGTATCTGACAGCTATATGTATAACATACATACAAGTATATAGATAAATATATAGGTCAGATGGCCGAGTGTGAGATGTCCCACAAATTATTTATTTACCGTTAACCTATGATTATATGCATTTTTCGGCCAAAATCATTTGGGAAAAACATTACCAATCGATCAAGTAAAGTTAGAATAAATATAAACTTATTGAATACCTAACTATAAAAAAACGCTATATCAGTCAATCAAATTAATGTGACACTAATAATGAAACAGCAACACTATAATAATGCATTTTGCATGCAAGCAATTCTGACTTTGATTATACATAATATATATATGTGAACGACATCCATTATGAACGGAAATGAGCGTCGTGTGGGAAATAGAAGTGAAATGGAATGGAAAAGCGAAAACCATGTCATCTGTTTCGGGACGTTATTCGATTGATAGATCTGACGAACGGAAATTTCTGTAACGAGCGCTTCAGTTCGCTTTTTTTTTATAAATGTTGATTCAAAGATGGAATCCACATAATGCTTTAATTAATAAAATGTATGTGAATACAATATATATATAATATATACCTACAGTACCTACAGGCTCTAAATACATAGTTTAGACAGCAGAGATGATTTCAGTTCGATTTAAATTCAATTCAAAATGGTTTAGATTGGTTTGGTTTGTATTGTAGGTATGTCGCAATTTAATTTTATGAACTACCTCGTATTAGCTGCTTTCGAATTACGGGGTCGCGGGTTCGAATCAAGCTCAGGGCAAACATTCTTGTGATCAGCATTTGTGTTTGCCTTGTGTCTGAATTCTGGGGAAGCGCCTTTTATTTCGCTGATCGCTACATAAATTAGTTTTTCAAAAATTGTAGGTGTACTATACGTTACACTATAGATATATAGATATCGGCTCCAGACACACTTACACCACACAGAGACACAACCTTCCCGCTCAGCGGCTAGCTCAAGACTGCCCTCTCTCTAGCCCCACTCCGCGTGGTGCGTGCGCAGGAGACGACAGATATTGGCTTCTCTTTCGCACATATACTACATCTCTCCCTTATTAATAATTTTGTAATTTATTTATTTCATCGCTACTATTTGTTATCTTCAATCATCTGTTATTTACACAATTTTATTTTACCTCATTACGTTATTTATTACATAATAATAATAAATTGATTTTCAAATAACAACTTACATCTTCCTTTACTTCTATTACTTCTACAAATAACTTATCTTCAATCGTCTTTTATTTACACAATTTTATTTTACTTCGTTTCATTATTTGATTTATAAATATTTTCAAATAACTAATTTAATATTTTTCGCTTCTCTTGCTTCCATGATTTAACTTCATTACATTAATGGCATTATACTAGAATAACTGAATAATTATACGTACATACATACCCACGCACAGTATCAATAAACATAATACATCGTTATTTATTTGCTTCGCTTCCTTCGTTTCCATTATACTGATTTAACCTTCCACTATCTATACTGAAAGTAATAAATTCATTATGCTTCACTTCCTTCGCTTCCATTATACTGACTTAACCTTCCACTATACTGAAAGTAATAAATTCAATATGCTTCGCTTCCTTCGCTTCCATTATACTGATTTAACCTTCCACTATACTGAAAGTAATAAATTCAATATGCTTCACTTCCTTCGCTTCCATTATACTGATTTAACCTTCCACTATACAGAAAGTAATAAATTCAATATGCTTCACTTCCTTCGCTTCCATTATACTGATTTAAGCTTCCACTATACTGAAAGTAATAAATTAAATATGCTTCGCTTCCTTCGCTTCCATTATACTGATTTAACCTTCCACTATACTGAAAGTAATAAATTAAATATGTTTCACTTCCTTCGCTTCCCTTATACTGATTTAACCTTCCACTTTTATTGAAAATAATAAATGTAATATGCTTCACTTTCTTTGCTTTCATTGTACTGACTTAACCTTCCACTTTTGTTTAAAATAATAAATATAATATGCTTCACTTCCTTCGTTTTCATTATACTGATTTAACTTTTCACTGTTCCTTCCTCTCTATCTTCCTTCCTCCTTATCAGTATTATTTCCTTCCACAACATGCCACTCACCCTCAACCTTTTTTTCACAACATTTCTGCGTAAATGTTGTCCGCTTTCGCCGTTTTGGATTGTTACATTAAAATTTCCGCTTACTCGGGATTTATCAGTATGTGGAGTTGGGTCAACTTATACTTTGTCATTCCCTTCTTCTTCTTATCTATCGGCATTTTATTTTCCTTTTTATAACTTCAGATTGTGTTTTACCAGTAACCATGGGCCGCAAACATATAGTTCGATTTGTCATCGATTCGCAAAGAAGAAGAAACCATAATGCTGAGTATTGCTATACATTGTCAGGTTATTGAAAATACATTCCTTACATTGTATTTCTTTTCCATTTGACAAAAAATCGGCCTTTTGATTATATCTCAGTTCTAGTTTTTCTTTTCTCTCCACAATGTAGTCTTTATTTTTCTGTGGTATTGAAAGAAAATCACTTTGTAAGAAGATGACATCATTGGTATCCGCAACATTATAAAAAGGTACTGACTGAACTAAGTGATGTAAGGTAAAAATAAAGAGGTACTTTGTCTTCGACATTATAACATCCTTGAACTTCGAATGAACTTCCAGCTCCACACTAAAATTCAATCTTATCCTAAGATCACTCCTAAGAATTGTCCTCCTATTTTTTTTTTTTTCTTTTTTCTTTTTTTTTTTGTGTTGTATTTTGTATTGTCAGATAAATTATGTCTATGTCCGGTTTTGATATCTAATAAATAAGTAACTTTAATACTGTTTTTCTTCATTTCAATCCACTTATTGCATCTCGTATCAATCAACGTATTATATCGGATAAGTAACTTTAATACAGTTTTTCTTCATTTCAATCCACTTTTTGCATCCCGTATCAATCAACATTATTATCTACTTTTGTGCTTCCAATAGAAATAGTAATGGTGTCGTCTCCGTCAACGTCAAATATGTGCTAACTTTGACTATCTTCATCATCTACCTTATCACTGACTGTTTTACTGTCTTTTTTTTACAATTGTTTTTTTTTTCATCCTTATTGTTTTTCATTTTTCCTCTTAGTGTAGGTACTTTATGCTCAATATATCCACTTAAAAAACACTTTTTTAGTATATTTATTAAATGAATCCAGATGATCCCAACTTCCACACCTGTAACACTCCTTTTTTCTTGTCTCCTTCCAGTCAAATCCCCTAATTGTACAGACAAACAGTTACGGCTTCTAAAACGTTAGCTTCCGCAATAATCTTATTTAAATCTATCTTATCTCCCGACTTCAAATTTCCTGTCCTACATCTTCTGATCTCACATAGCGGCATAATTCAAATAAATAGCAAGTCTTGCTCTGCTTACAACAAAATGCAATTCAGATCGCATGGCACCAGCCAAAAACACGAAGCAGCTGCCTGACATTCTATCACGCGTCCCGCTATTCGCGCCTCTGTTTAGTTCCCTACTCATACAAACTAGGCAGTGACATACCCCTGGTTTCGGTAAAAATATTAGTTTCCATTTCGCAACATTAAAGACATTTTCGTTCCTTTGAGGGGGACCTCCGAATTAACTTCTGCAGCTTCCAAATATATACTTATTTAACTTCCTTCCTACTTCTCCTGTCAAACGCTAACAGAACTCGCATTTCCCTCGAAATAGAACTATTCTGAGGCCAAGTTCGTCATGATTTTATTGATATTCCATCATATAAATGACTGTTGTTAAATGTTATGTATTTTATCTGTTGCCAATTTTGTTTAAAGTAATATCGCATCGCCTCTTAAATTTAAAGAGTTGTTCTTCATTAGTGTGAGACGAGAGCAAGCCTTGGCTTGAGCAACATTTGCTAACTTCATCAAAATTTGACGTTGCAAAGTGACTTGTGTAATCTTATTTCGAACAAAATATTTTGAATTTATGAATCACTCAAACAATACTGCAAGATAAATATACTTATATATTAAAGAAAAGGAACAACAAAAGACAGTATCCTGTGGAGCCTCCCCGGCGGCGGGCTTCCCCCACAGCAGCGCACACATTGCGCGAAACCGCCTGCTCCGTCTAAACCAACATCGCATCATCTCCCCAAAATTTAAGAGTTCGCTCCTCATCACTTCACTTCACTCACTCGAAAGTCAGCCCCAGCCCGAGCAAATTTGACGTCGAAAAATAAGCACAATCTTACCTCGAACAAAAACCTTTAGATTTTGACCAATTAATTGATTAATTGATGTGGAGTTTATTCGGCGAGCTCCTCTCCACAAAGACCGCACATTTTGCTTTGCTGAACTTGCCACTAAATGAAACTTAATTTGACTTAACTAAGTGACCAAAAGTGTACAAAGGTTAAAACAAATGATTTCATTTAATTTCATTTGATAACTTAACAAATTGTATAAAATACACATAATTTAAATGTTAATACGAGTAGGTACATGTCCTACATAAACCTGCGTCGTCTGTTACATGGGCTAGCATCCGACCACTATTTCGGACTACGGCATTATTATTTTTTAGCGTCTACTTCTATGTGGGTTAAGTTCAATTTTTTTTCGTTCCTAAATGTGGTTGATCTTTTATTTTCTTTTTCAAGTACCAACTGACTTGGTCATGAACGGAGTGCACTTTGTAAGTGGTTTCTCGAGTAGGTAACTGAATCTCATTTCCCACCCCGTGATTAAAACGTGAGTTGACAACACACAAAAATCTTCGGATGAATCAACACAAAGTTTTGTATTTAAATGTCATCTTCTTCCTTGTTTTTTAAGTTTGTAAAGCTTGCTTCAGCATTTTCCCTGGTGGAACATTGTGCCCAAAATTTAAAAAGAGCGCCAGTCGTCGCGCCTGGCCTCCTTGAAAAATATTTGGCTTTCGATTCCTCCTCAGTTCTGGTACTAACCAATTCCTGCACGCACACACAATTTTAGGTTTCCTTTACCTGTATATATTGCAACATTCTAAACTATTAAACAAAAACTCACCTGGAGGAATAGACCATACCACTATTTCCAACCTTCTCAATCTATCCGTGTATTGCTGTGTGTTATTTTAATTAAAACCTTCAGTGCAGTCTATTCATTCCTTATATCTCTTACATTACACATTGGGCACTTTTAACCAAATTTTTAGAAATTATAAATCATTTATTGCATCAAACATGGTAGTAAAGATTATAAATAATAGTTTACGCTTCTTCCTTTTATTGATTCACGCCTGCACCGAAAATGCACGACGAATCAAGCCTTACGGGAGGAGTTGTTTGTTTTACGCATAGCAATGTCCAATTTCTTACACGCACTACGATAGTCCTTATTTTTATTTTAATAACACAAGTAGTTACGGTACGATAACGGCGCAAGGTACGGCGGGTGGTACCCAAGGCAATATACCTTTTATCGCCTAAATAACAACAAATTAACGTCGCGAACCTATCTCCTAGCACTATTACTGTAGATAAGTTAAAAACAACCCAACATTATCAAGTAAAAACGGTTGTCTTATATGTATTACATAAAACGTTTTTGTATTTTAACTCGACCCGTTCAAATATATTATTTGTTTACAATGAAACGTTCCTAGTCATTTATTTTCAACTGCAATAACATCGCGTATTTCTTTCTTTGTAACTAAATAGATCAATGCCTAACAAGTTGTGTTGCAGACTGAAAACAAAGAGAAGTAGATAGTCGTGGTAAAACAAGGTAAGTACACCTTAATTATCTTGCAAATAAAAGCGAATTTAATACTTGTCGTTTATTTTCACGGTTGTTTTCATAACTATTAAGATTTAAAACGGGATATTTACCGTGGTACAATATATTTATTTCTATTATAATGAATTATCTATAACAATTTAAATAAATTAGAAATAAAATTAAAATCGCTTTAACGTTAGCTAAACTATAATTCTGTGTGAGTTTAACAAACCTCCGCTAGGTACCAACCAACAGTCGATACGAGTACGAGTAACATTATTAATAATATACAGTAAAACTTCCAGATATTTATTTTAAGATGAAAGAATGTTATGTACCTTTTATAACTTATTAATGGATTCATATAAAAAAAACATTTATTATATCCCAGTAGACTGCTTTAACTTGTATTGTAATCTTTTTTTATTAAAAAAAAACGGTAATCATTCCCTCACCTTTTCTTTTTATGACAAATTTCGGTTGTCAAGTAATTACAAGTATTCGCAAAAATTGATATATATCGTACTTACAGTTTTCATCGTCGCCATAAATGTACTATACGTTACACTATAGATATATAGATATCGGCTCCAGACACACTTACACCACACAGAGACACAACCTTCCCGCTCAGCGGCTAGCTCAAGACTGCCCTCTCTCTAGCCCCACTCCGCGTGGTGCGTGCGCAGGAGACGACAGATATTGGCTTCTCTTTCGCACATATACTACAGTAGGTAATAAAGGGATTGTAGCTGAACACAAAAATACAAGCTTTAAAAAATATATATCCGTCTGTCCGATCCGAGCGATCCTGTTGGACCGATTTAAATAAAATTTTCCATGGTGGTACCCTATATCCCCGGTCAACACCTTAAATTACCACGGGAAATAACAAATAAAAAAAGCAACACGGCCGTAGCCGTGCGTAGCCGTGGGCGGACAGCTAGCTGTAGCTAGTATGTAATAAAACCGTATAGGTCGAATAAATACATAGAAAGAAAACTAAAAACCGAGTCAGGGGATGTAATAAGTAAATAGAACATTAAAGGTTTCTTTATCACCTGTTTGTTTGTATCTATTTGTACGGGATAATCTCCGGAACAACTGGACCGATTTAAATGGCATTTTGTATGGTGGTATATCCCCGGTCAACATATTACATACTTTTTATCCCGGAAAATTAAAAAGTTCCCGTGGGATGATTAAAAAACTATAGTACAGACAAAGAACCAGATAGCTGACCCCCCTGCCGAATGCTGTGCGAACGCCATCGAGGGCGCCATCTATCGCTCCAAAAGGGCAGAAAAGAACGAACCAACGGCCAATGATACTTCTAAAATTTCAAACAATGCCATCTGTCGTAACTTACAATAAACTAAATCGTTAAAAGAATGTTGTCAGTATAGCTAAGCCAATAATTAGGAAGGTGTAGTCTTATTTCGATTGTGTAGCTAAGTTACAGTGCACGGTGGTCCCGTAGTAGGTCATAGGGTATGAATCACGATACACTAATTACACTACTATACTTCGCCTAAATACTCACTATTTGTCATACCACTTAATGGTATAAAAGAAATTGCGACAGGTTACTTCCTACATTTACTTTTGTGCATTGGAAGTAAGCGCATCGAGAATCCGCTCATTAGCGTAGAAATTTCGTGCGATTCGTCCTTATCACTTACGTGTATTTTTCCAAGAATTACTTATCTGTGACTTGGTGTTTTGCAATGGATATTCAAGTTCAAGGTATGTATTATATATTTTATATATTTTCATATTTTTTTAATGGCGTATTTTTATTCAAAATGGGTGCTACGCCAACGCTATTGAACATTGTATTTTTTTGTTTGAACTTATCTTTGCTGAAACTTTCAAGAACTTTCTCGTCATATCTCGTGTATTAATCCTAATTTAAAATGTTAATTAAAGTCTCTACTTTTTAATTAAAAAGTATTTACCTGCCCTAGTCTGCCTCTGTACGTTTTACTGAGGGTCTACGCCATACGTTAAACTTCGTAGCGGTTGCTACGAGAAATTCATTATTTTTAAATTGGAACTAAACAATTTTTTTTTTGTTTCAGGTGCAACTTACAAGTGTTCTTTTACTAGAATGATTGTACTAGACACATGGCTGTCTATAAAGGACAGTAAATCCGAAGCTGATAGATGTCGTCAAGTTTTTCAAAAATTTACGCAGTTGCTGCCAGATATCGAAAATATTAACACTGATAACTTGAAAAATAGTATCTTAAACCTTTGCCATCGTATAGCGCAATGTTGGAAGGAATCAAATCGGACACGTGCTCGACTGGAAGAAAAATACGGCAACTGGCTGAACGAAACTATAGTTTGCGATTTGTCAAGTGCGGCCCACCATGATGTCGAACAGAGGAATCTTCCGTCTACAAGCGGTCACCAGCACAAAAAAGACTTTAAGGATTGCAGCAAGAGATCGAAACGACGCAGATTAGCTGATTTAGCTAAAGTAGACAAATCCGCCGTTAACTCTTTACTGGAAGATTCCAGCCGGTCTAACATAGCTCCTTTAGAGTTTGAAACTGAGGAAGTGTTGTCTTTAATTAATGAGACCAAATTGACAAAAAATCAATATATTTTGCTAAAGGAATTCATAAATTCAAAGTCCCCAAATGCAATGCCGTCCTATCAAAAAATTCTAGAAGCAAAAAAGCGGTGTTATCCATCCGTCGAATATTTTACGGAATCGTCTGCTGAAATAGAGTTGCAGTCTTTGTTAGACCATACAACATCCCGAATACTAGAATCTCAAAAAGATGTATTGAATAGTATTGATTTAGATAAACAATTAGTTTTAATAGGTAAATGGGGATTCGATGGTAGTACAGGGCATAGCGAGTATAAACAAAAATTTTCTGATCCTAGTATCGAGGATGGCAGTCTGTTTGTTACCTCATATTGTCCGCTTCAATTAATTTCAAAATCAAATACTTCCGATCGAGACCAAATTGTCTGGAAAAACCCTCGCCCTTCTTCCACTAGATTTTGTAGACCTATTCGTTTTCAATTTGCAAAAGAGACAAAGGAACTTTCTGTGCAAGAAGAAGCTTATTTCAAAAACAAAATTAATAATTTACGACCGTCCTCTTTCAATTTTAACGATTGTGAACTGAAAGTGGTACATTCTTTACAATTGACTATGGTTGACGGTAAAGTGTGTGGTGCTCTTAGTGACACTTCATGTAGTAATTGCTATATTTGTGGTGCAACACCGAAAGAGATGAACGACATTGATAAATCCCTAAGTAAACCAGTAGATATTAGTAAATTTCAGTTTGGCTTATCGCCCCTTCACTCATGGATTCGGTTTTTCGAATATTTCATTCATGTTTCTTACAGATTAGACTTTAATAAATGGCAAGCACGTTCAGCAGAAGATAAAGCTCTTCTTACACAGAAAAAACAATATGTTCAACAAAAGTTTAGGGAAAAATTGGGTTTAATTGTTGACAAACCGCGAAGTGGAGGAAGTGGCACATCTAACGACGGGAACACTGCCAGAACTTTTTTTTCTAATTCAGCTATTACAGCAGAAATAACTGGCTTAGATCAAACACTTCTAGAGAGATGTTATCATCTTCTGCAGTGTCTTTCGTCAGGTTATAATATTAATACAAACGCTTTTAAAGATTATGCCAAAGAGACCGCTCGAATGCTTGTTGCTAAATATCCTTGGTACAATTTGCCTTCTTCTGTGCATAAAGTACTGATTCATGGATCGGAAGTAATTGAACATTGTTTGTTGTCTATCGGCGAGCTCTCGGAAGAGGCTGCCGAATCATGTAATAAATTAATTAAGCAATTTAGGCGTGACAACACGAGGAAAATGTCTCGAGTTGTCACCAACACCGATCTTATGCACAGACTTCTTCTTAATTCTGATCCATACATATCTAGTTTAAGAAAATTGCCACGCAAAAAGAAGTCTGTTCTATCAGCTGAGGTGTTAAGTTTATTGTCAATAGAGAAATAATTTGTTATATTTTGTGATAAGTAGTATAGTAATTTTAAATTAAGTAGAACTATTAGATGTATTTTTTTTTGTATATTTTTCTGTAATTTGTTAATTGTTAAGTCATTTGTTAATTTACTCTAACATAATTATATTTATTGAAGCTAATTATGTCAAAAAAGTAGCTAGTAATGGACATGTTTGTATTAAAAAAAATTATCAACTATTTTTATGATTTTTAATTGAATAAATTGTTATTATTGTAATGTAACATGGTTTTTAAATCATTATTTACCCTACTTGACCCTTAAACGGTATAATTATATGCATAAACATCAAAATCAATAGTGATTATGCCCGCGACACCCCTATGACCGCCCTTCTTAGAACGCGGGACCACCGTGCAGTGTGGCGAAGTTGTGCACGGTATGGCTGTAGATCTAGATTTGCCTGGATCAAATCCACGAGAGCATTTTAATTATTTTGTCTTTTTATTTTTTACTTTTCCAAAAAGATGCAATTACTGCTATGAGGATTTGATTCTTACATTAAAGATTAAAATAAAACAAAATATATGTTACAATAAATATGTTAACATTTTATTCTTTATTATTTTATCGACTAAAATGTAATATCCAGAGATTCAAACTGGCATTTTTTAGGAGAGAGAACCAACATGCTACTTTTATAATTTAAATTACATTTAAAATTATAAAGTAACAATTTATATCTCTCTTAATTTTGTTTCAATCTCAGGATGATTTTAGTTTATATAAAAACAAAGTTAGGCCAAATAGTGGTAAGTTATACAATAAAAAAAGAAAGGGAAAGTAGCTAACATAACCGCTGGTTCTCAAAGGCAAAATACTTATTTTGAAGCTTGAAACGTTCCCCAGGTCTTCTCCACAATAATTTTCTTCCATCTTTATCAGACTTGAAGCTCTTTTCGTCAGTAAAAATTACAATTTCGTTCTCCCAATCAAAATTTAAATATTCTGATGCGAATCTCATTCTGTTCTGGCTAGACAATGGGCTTCCGATGGTTGTTTTTTTTATAATTGGCTTATAATTATGTATTTCACATGCTTGGAGTATTTTCAAACTGAGTCAAGCGATATATTATATGTTATGGCAGTTGACCAAGTCGTTTTAAATGGGACTTCGCTATGAAGCCTTACGATTCCACAATGACGTTCTGATGCAGCAGTATAAGCTACCGGTGGTCGTCGGTCAGAGCGGTTACGTTTCACATCACCAGTTTCTTGGTATCGCCGAATCCATAAACGAAATGTATTTCTCTGCAATATAAAATACTATGATATAATTTTTGTCACGAAATCACATTCCACAAAATATTATTCTATATTATTTTTATAATTAGGTTTTATAAATAAGTATTCATATACGTATTATCTACATACCGTGACACCTAATTCTCTAGAAATACTTTTAATACTGTGGTTATCTTTACAACGCACTGTTGTTTTTGCTTTCATAAAATCATTTAGGTATATGAGAAGTAATGAAAATTGGTAACAGATTATTTTAAATAAAAGTAACCGGAGAGTGCATGAACGTAACGACGACGACGTAAAGTAAATACCTTGCCACGAACATTAGTTTTCTTTATAGTGTAAAACTTGAAATAATAAGTAACTACCCTCACATAATTTGTTCGTGTTATTTTGCATGCATTCTTTCTCAAAAAAAATACATCATAGCTATGAGTCATAGCAAAGTGTGGTATGATATCAAATTTCGATACACTTGACAACTTGTCAGTTGGCGCAGTGGTTTAGCGTTAGCTGTGAAGCTTGTGAATGCTAAGTTACGCGGTTCAAATCCGTTGACTATTCAACATAGTTTTTTTCCGTTTAATAAAAACGGACTTCTCACTATAATATTTATAAAATCAAGATATAAAATAGTGACGGCGCCGCCCGGCGGCGCGGCGGTCGAGATAACTAGTTTCTTGTGAAGCAAGTGTAGGCACATAATCATCTACTCTGCAGATGACGACGATTCTAATCGATGAAATATTGTAGAATAAAATGCAGACATAACATTCATAAATTATAAGTATATTTTGTATTGATTCTAATTTTATTAAAAGAATGAAATCCCCATAGCAAACACTGCGTCTCTTATAAAAAAAGTTAAAAATAAAAAAAGACTAAAACATGAATATGCGCTCGCGGGATCGATCCAGTTAAATCTCGATCTACAGCCATACCGTGCGCAACTTCGCCACGCTGTGACTTAGCGACATTTCCGAAATAAGGCTACACCTTCCTAATTATTGGCTTAGCTATACTGACAACATTCTTGTAACAATTTAGTTTATTGTAAGTGTAAGACAGATGGCATTGTTTTAGAAGTATCATTGGCCGTTGGTTCGTTCTTTTCTGCCCTTTTGGAGCGATAGATGGCGCCCTCGATGGCGTTCGCACAGCGTTCGGCAGGGGGGTCAGCTATCTGGTTCTTTGTCTGTACCTAAATAGTAACTTATACGGCTCAGTACACGTCTTTTGACTAAAATGATGACGATATGATTCATTGCCAAATAAGCGTACCAACAAATTAAAAATTCTGCCCACTTTACAGTGGTTACCCATTCCACGCGAATGAAACCGCGCGCCGGAACACGTAGCGTGGGCAGGCCCCCCACATAGTGGACCGACGATCTGGTGAGGGTCCGGTCGCGCGAAGCCGCTGGATGCGGGCAGCGCAGGACCGATCGTCGTGGAGATCTTTGGGGGAGGCCTTTGTCCAGCAGTGGACGTCTTTCGACTGAAATGATGATGATGATGAAGCCGCGGGTAACAGCTAGTACACAATAAAACTAGGCAAATTATACACAAACTGACACATACCGTTGAGGACCAAGCCAAAACATCTCAGAAACACTTTTAATAAGGACTCGCTATAATTTTTTCGCATCAGAAAATTTGCTTTCTCGGAATTCTTTTTAATTTAATATTCTTTAACGATATTGCTTGAAGTAATTGAAACAAATTTGCGTCAATCGCGGGACAAGAACATAATTACATTTTGAAATGTTTTTAAGTATGCAATCAAGCAATTATTATAAACTTACTTAGTATAGAAATTTCAAAATTAAAAAAACACAACACACACAAGAACACTTATATTAATGTACAACATCCAGACTCAAGGAAACAACAGTGGTCATCCATCATACGAAGTCTGGTGGGATTCAAACCCGCGAAACGACCGATCCTGCTTCATAGGTAGTTGTATTACTAAATAAGCTATACGGGGTTATCAAATAAGAAAACGAAAAATGATGTAGGTACCTATATTTATAAAGTACTAGCTTTCCGCCAGTTTTCGGACAGTTTTTCCCGTGGGAATGAGGTATTTTCCCGCGGTAAAAGATAGCCTATGTGTTATTCCAGGCTGTCAGATAACTTCATACCAAATTTTATAAAAATCGCTTCTGTCGTTTCGACGTGAAGAAGTAACAAACATACACACTCACACACTTCCGCTTTATATAATACTAGCTTTCCGCCGCAGCTCCGCCCGCGTTAACCGTTTTTCCCGTGGGAATGAGGCATTTTCCGCGGTAAAAGGTAACCTATGTTACTCAGGCTGAACGTTGCTTTCTAATGGTGAAAGAATTTTTGAAATCGGCACAGTGGTTTTTGAGTTTATTCATTACAAACATACACACACACTCAAATACAAATCTTTCCTTTTTATAATTTTTATTATTTGCATATTTTTTTAAAAAACGGCAATTTAAAAATAAATGTCTTTATTTATTTCTTATTATCTGTTTCTAGGTTACTGGCCGCTAGGTGTGGTCTGGTGCAACGTATACGTCACCTGCGATGTCCTCGCCTGTTCTGCTAGCATCATGCACATGTGCTTCATCAGTATTGGCAGGTGAGACACATTAAATAATCAAATCAAAAATATAGGTAAACCCATGGCACTGGGCGGTCACTCCATACAGAAAACGCGTTTTGACAACCTACTTCTTTTTGAATACCAACTATAAGTCAATTGCGCTAGGCGCTATGTAAAACACCACCAAACACCACCGCGGTGCCTGCGGGGCGTGGGGCGCTATATCGGGCGGGAAACTCATTTTGGCGCGGGGGGGTGAGTGTCCTTTATGTACGGGTTAGTACTATTATTTTCTTCTGTGCCCATGGTCTAAAAGAACAAGGTCTTCTACGCGGACTGTCAAATTTGACACAAGCCTACGTCATCATGCTGTTCTTCATCCTTGTCGAATGCGTATTATTCGACAAGGATGAAAAGCAGATGACGTAGGCTTGTGTCAAGACACGTGGTCGGAGTGTTAGACCTTGTTTTTTTAGATCGTGGGGAAACCCCGACCATAAAAATAAAAATCCTCGCAATATTGCGGAATTGTAATGGAACTATTATAAAGAAAATTGTTGCCATAAACATAAAAATATACACGTGGCGTCTCTAGTACAGGATTTTTATTTTTCTGGTTAGGCTTGAATCATTATTATATTTATTTCTTTTTCTGTAGTATTTCACTGCTAGGGCCTCTCTCACCTATATTATATATTTTTAATTTAGATTTAAGGCAAAATAATTTCTTTTCTAATCCGCCTAGCCACTTTTCGCGGGGCTAACCACGCCACGGTACCTTTTTGCCTCTTTAGTCACCTAATTGCTGGTAATTTTAGATATAGATAACTTGCCTGCGCCATTTCTGACTGATTTAGTAGGTTGACTTAGTCGCTAGCAACTAGCAATTTAACACTGCCTGTACTTCATTAGTAGGCAGTCTGAGAATTAGGGTACTTGATAAAATTCTGAATGAGAAATAGGACGTTTGTTAAGTGGGCTGTTATATCTTTGCTAATAGTAACTTTGCCGAAATGAGAAATCGGCCATTTGTTAAGTAGACCCCTGGTGCTGGAAGGGTTTTAACTTTGCACTACCAATAATTAATACCTACAGGATGTAAGTGACTTAGCAAACACTGAATGGACATGCTCAGTCAATTTTCCAAAAAAACCTATCTCAAAAAAAAGAAAATGCGACAATTCCATACAAAATATTTATTTTACTCGTACAGTTTGTATCTAATCTCCGAAACTGTTGGATCGATTTAATTGAAATTTTGCATAATGATACCTTGTATTCCCGGTCGACATCTTAGATAGTTCTTACCGCAGGAAAATATTTGCACGGAAATGTAAAAAAACAACGCGAGCGTAGCCGCGGGCGGACAGCTAGTTCTTTCATAAAACTGTTTATATCGGTCGATGACAACAGGCAATAAGGATATGCATGGAAATTGCTCGTATGGAAATTCTTGCAAAGGTCAGGACAAAGCAATTTGTATGCAGCACTAATTTGAACAAATAACACATAAGTCTTTGTTTATAGTTACCTAAGCACTTTAATATTGTTTGCAAAAATTATATGCGACATAAACTCGAGTATTTCAATGTTAGTTTAGTATACATTATTAAATACTAAACATGATAGTCTAGGCGTGGCTACGCTTTAAAAATAACAAGAGAAAACTCAACTCCATCAAGGTCGAATATTTGGTTCAAACAATACACGATATATGAAAACACTCTATACGTATATTACCTAGAAAGCCAACTAGCGAAAGGGTGACTTTCATAAAATCCTGTCGTAAAAAGATTTATCCCAAAACACAACATACGACCATATAATAAAATGTCGAAGGGTATAAGGAAATACTTTGTTGCCGTACGACTAACTATCAAAGCCGTCCTTAACTTCATAACGTTATTGGCTATTATATCAGAAATCATATCAGCCCATCACATAATATTTTCATTCGCCCGTGAATCTAATAGAAAAGAGTACCCTTGAATAGGAAGACCATCATTTTGGGATTGTTTTGGACTTTTTCGTCTGTAATGTGTAAAACTGGAGATGAAATACTTTGAACTTTGAAAAAAAAAAGATTAAATACCAGATACGATATCCTTTTGTAAGGAATATCATAAAAAATAAATTTGAGGGAAAGAAAAAGAGCAAACCAAGAAGAGCATTTATACAAAAGATGATAGAGAATGTACAAGCAGAAAAAAAGAAAGATTTTGGAATATTTTAACAACAAGATCAATTTAAACTGAGTAAGTTTAATGAGTAGTTAAAATTAACTTTCAAAAAGAACTTATTAAAAATATACAGTTTAGAAAGCTTACTTTATTAACCCCCGACAAAAAAGAGGGGTGTCTGTCTGTAGCATCGTAGCTCCTAAACGGATACTCCGATTTTGATCTGGTTTTTTTTTTGTTTACAAGGTGTCACAATTGAAAGCGTTTTTAGCTATGAGCCAAGAAAATATCTGCAGCAATTTAAAGATTATCATCTTATTTCTAGTCGTTGAAAGGATCAAGTAACGGTTTTGTAGCGGGGGATTTTTAATTTTGTATATAAAAACAAGTTGGAATGAGCAATGATAAAGTTTAATGCCAGTACATCAGTAATAAAGCTTTATACTGTCCGAGTTACTGCGTGGTTTATGGTCACCCGACACCTATTGGACTATCTTTATGACTCGCTCTGGACGACCCTCGTTACGGTAGAACGATGTTTTATCAGACATAGAATACTGATATGAACACTTCTTCTATTAATATACGGTTCATATTTAGATAGAACAACATTTGAAAACAGGCCAATATCAATTAACTAGTACAAGAAGGCCGCCAACTTAAAGTGGGACTGGGCTGGCCAGTCAACCATATGCCAAATTGGCTCAGTGGCCTCAAGATGCAAAATGGCGACGTAGTCGGCTCCGTAAAAGGTGGCGAGACGAGCTAGATGCTTATTTTGGTTTGGTGGCTAGAGATCGAGATATGTAACAGGAGGCGAGAAAGGCTGTTGCCCTGCAGTGGAAAGGCTAGAAAAAAAAATCAACTGACCTGTAAGTGCTACCCAAAAACTGATCAGAAAAAGAAATAACTTGCTCTGGGGGCGCTACATTTGCTTTTTTTGTGTGTCTAGCAACAATCGCTAAGGAGAAATGATTATGATTTGGATGAAGAGGGAAGGGCACTAAATACCCAAGACCAGTGCGACCCAAAGTGGATCTATTGTAGTCAACTCTCATAGGCTACATTAGCCCATTCCAAAACGACAGATTTGAAGAAGATCGGGCTATAACTTATTTTTCTTCAAAAAGAGACTCCTAAAATAACAACAATTTGTCCAAACAACAGTATACTTTTTCATACGTACGGGTATATCCAGTTTCTAACCACAAATGAGATTGTTCTCTGAATCCGTCTAGATTATTCTTTTGAAGATATTAACGAAAATAAAACCTCTTCACTCAATATTAAATCAAGTGTTCGGTTTCTTTGTAAGAGAAAAAAGTTTGTTTCGAAAAAAAAAGTGGAAAAGGTATCTTCGAAGCGCGGTTTTCCCACCTCTCAGGTGTCTCTTAACACCTACGCCACTTCACATTTCTTTTACCTCTGGGATATCACCGATTTGACAATTTCCAATACGTTTCTATCACGATATGTTTTATTCTGCGACAATATTTTTGTTTCGAGTATGAGCTGCGAAAAGTTTAACTGATTTTTGTACCTATTCCTGGAACAAGACCATTGACCATTTTTATGACCTGTCAACGTCTCGTTAAAAGTTCAAATTTCAAAGTATTTATTTTTAACTTTATATTATTTGGTGGCGAGTTCAGAAATTTAGCTGTCTTCTGTGGAGAAGAACTCGCCAGAAGAAACTCCACAGGCGTTGCATCTTTTCAAAATATGATTACAAAATTATAAATTATTATTTTATACAATTTTATTAGTATAACAAAAAGTGCAAACGAACAATTAGTGCAAAAACACAAGAACAAGTAGTAAAAACGTACAATTAGAGGAAGGCAACCAGTCAAAGTAGAAAAACTAAACTATACTACTAACAGCTAATATAACATCATTATATCATAATATAACATTTCCTTATCGAAGAGCTCAAGCGTACCCTAAATTCGGGGTGAATAGGCCTTAGTTGACCACGCTTACCCAGTGTAGGTTGGTCAACTTTAACACAACTACTAAACTAAACTAAACTAAACTACTGAACTGATTTCAAAAAATTATTCACCATTATAAAGCTAAATTAAACTTGAGTAACAAAGGCTAGCTTTTACCGCGGAAAAATGTCTTATTCCCACTGGAAAAACTGCTAACGCGGGCGGAGCCGCGGCGGAAAGCTAGTACTTAATAAAACCGAACTTACTGAACACCATAATAATCAGATGGTAATAATGGTTGTAATATTAAACTTTATTACTAATAACAGTATAATTTAGATTACAATCTATTTCAATAGTGTTAGATAATAACACATTGCCGCGTCACATTCAGAAATGCATTCAAATTACATATTCAGTCACATTTGCATGGCTAAGTGTCTATCTCCTAGGTTTATTAGATTTTGTGCAATTTAGAGTACAACAATTTGAAAATTACTATAGGTAATGAGTAATATAATGTTTGTTTAAACACATGTATAATCACTACATAGTATAAAACAAAGTCGCTTTCTCTGTTCCTATGTCCCTATGTCCATACATAGGGAATGTATGCTTAAATCTTTAAAACTACGCAACGGATTTTGATGCGGTTTTTTTTAATAGATAGAGTGATTCAAGAGGAAGGTTTATATGTATAATATACTTAAGAATAACCCACATTAACCATTTTCCCGTGCGGAGCCGGGGCGGGTCGCTAGTATAAATAAATATAAATGGGTTTAAATGGCGAGTTAGCAAATAGTTTGGAAGTTAGGCAAACATTTAAAGCCAACTTTCTTAAAAAAGTTTTCTCGGAAACGTTAATCTATATCGTCACTTCCTACAAAATATGAACTTTAGTTGAATAATTTGTATGCAGATTTATTTTTCTTTTCGGGAAATTTTTATTTACTTACTGAGTATCTCTTTGAATTTTTTATATTTATGTTAATAAATGTTCCTCTAAATTACCACCCAGTGAGTCATTGAGTTCCTTATTCAAGCGTGGTAGAGTCCATTTTAAATAGCTCTTTATTATACGGGACATTGCCTCTATTCATGTAAGAGCGTCGGTGGCCAAGTGGCTAAGGCATTGACTTCCATTCGGAAGTTTGCGA
The DNA here is from genome assembly GCA_948473455.1 of Teleiodes luculella. Taxonomy (NCBI): domain Eukaryota; kingdom Metazoa; phylum Arthropoda; class Insecta; order Lepidoptera; family Gelechiidae; genus Teleiodes; species Teleiodes luculella. Next base: position 12,079,074 of record OX419585.1, read on the forward strand.
GTTCAACCCTCGGCACATACCAATGTGTTTTAGATTTTCTAATTCATAAGTACGTTTATTCAACGCTTTTACGGTGAAGGAAAACATCGTGACGAAACCTGCACACACCTGCGAACTTCAGGTAACAACGCCCGTACCCGCCGGCGGCGCGGGGGCGGCGCGGCCAGAACCAAAATCAAAACTGAAAATCAGAGACGGAGCCCCTCAGGCGTCGTCTCCTTCACGATGTTTTTCAATATCAACGCGCTAGGCCGTGGTCCGAGGCTCCCTTGAGCCGCCCTTAGACGCGTTGGTATATGACTTTTTTTGGGGTAGTCTTCCGCTCCCCCGCAAGTCCGGTGAAGCTTGATTGGTGGTACCTTTTCGACACAATCATAGGTCAATAAAAAAAAAAACACCTGCGAAGTAATTCGATTACGATCCGCATTGGGCCAGCGTGCTCGACTAAGGCCTATTCACCCTGATCAGTGTAGGCTCAAGCCCCTCGGTGGAGACATAATGTGGGCTGTTAACACGTTATCTTCAGGTCGTCGTGGCTGTACAAAACGTTTACATTTGCTTCTCGTTTTGCGGCTGCCATAACTTTGTACTATCAAAAGTTATGGTATTTTATATTATGTCTGCAAACATTTCTGAGACAAATTTGTCGTCACACACTCTATGACGCATGGTACGTCCCATATTATTTCAGCAGTACATGAGGCGTAACACAGAACGCCTCTATTTCGCTCGAAATAAGAGCGGATTTCGCAGTGTGTTGCGCTCAATGTGTTGCCGTGAGTACTACGCTTCTGTCGACGTGGGAAATGGTTCTTTTCAAGTCCATTTCTCTGTTTGATCGCCTCATGAACTTTGTTCATCTACATTTTATTTCACGCACAACCATCTCAAATATACAGGATGTTAGAGAAAGGAAAACATATCTTTTGGGCAGGGGCGTAGCTACCTCACTATATGTCGTATCAATTATACCGGGCCCCCGGGCTACGCGGGGGCCCCAACGTGCGTAAGCGAAAAATAATAAAAAAATCCCATTTTATTATTTTACAAATGACAAAAGTAAAAAAAACAATTTCTTTAGATAGATAATTATGACGAATAAATATTTCTTTTTGTTTATGCTTTTTTTTTCTTTTGTGAGAATTCTTTACCCTTCCTAAGGGCCCCAAAACATAATTTTGGTACATAATATTTATGGTAGTAAAAGTGGTCTTTTCTCATAGAATATTTTAGATGGTTTTGTAATTTGTAGTTATTATGATTGTTGCCATAATTAATGTTTTATTAAAAGCTGTTGACAAAATAAAAAACAAAAAACCAATTTTACGCTTTCATAAATTCATAATTAATAGCAATTCAAATCAAAACAACGAAAGCAAATAATGACAAAAAAAGGAAAATCCTACCTAACAAACAAAAAATATTATGTTACATTGACATCACAATAGGTCTGAAAAACGGTAAGGAAAGCATTTCACAAGTTGCATGCTGTATTATTTGTCAGAACATACTCTACCCTATTTAAAACATATAATTATTTTCTTTCTGATAAAGATTTTATTTTAAGTTATTCAACTCACGAGGATAATGTACACACCCTTTATAACCTTTGTTACTGACACAAGGTTTTACATTACGTACAATCGAGAACGTATGTGGCGTGTGACTCGTCTTAATTGTTCCGGGTTGTGGATTACGCGGCAACCGAATTAAGCCTGGCTAATGGTACGGCCAGCCAGACATGTCTTCGAGCAAGAGTTGTAAAGGGATGGGACACTTATTGACATGAGTGAGTGATTTATACACAAACATCAATGCAATCAAAATAATGTACCTACTGCTTGCTTGCATATCCTGTGAGTTTCAAACTTTCAAGCTAAACATACCCTGGGTGTCAGAGTTATTCAGTCGACTAAGGCTTCTAAACTGACTCATATAACTACTAAATCTGTGTACATAGACAGATAATAGCCGAGATCAACAGCATAACGTGCCCTTCGAAACATGGAATCATCTTCTTTTCGGACGCTCAACCTGCAAAGTTATGTAACCAAAGTTACGTAACCAAAGGTGTTTGACGAGTAATGTGAGGTGAGTGTTTTACTAAGACGAAGACTGTTATCCAGTCGCTTGGTGTGTACTGAATTCCATAACGTTTGCGCCCATGGTTATATTCTCTGGTGGAAGTGTAAGTAAATATTATTTTTGTGTCGTGCAGGCCTATCCTAACAGTCGTCAGTTTCGCAAATGATAATTATGCCTACTATACATCAAGTAAAAAAACTAATCGGGCTGTATCGTTAATTTAAGATCATATAGAACAATTTCAAGCATAACTCTACATTGCTTTCTAGATTACATATTATTATCATCTATCTGTTTAAAAAGCAAAATATCAAAATGCGAATGAGAAGTTTCAACTATAAGAGTTTGTTCTAACTTGTTCCATTACTATTTTTTTTATGAAGACAAAATATTTTTTAATGTCATAAATGAGTCAATCGTAAAATTACAGCTTCACAGGTAATACCGACTCATGTGAGTGATTCGTGTCTCCCGTCCCTTTAATTGCATCATAAACACTCGTAAACCTTAGTTGGAGTGGGTTGCGGTTTATCTACTGCAGTCCTCTATCAGGCGGTCACAGCTCCGGTAGTCTAATAGGGTACAATTATGTTAAAGTGAAATTTGAGGAACTGTGTTAATAAATTATGTGGGACATCTCACACAGGGTCATTTAACCCGAACAGAGTCTGTACTATTTCTGTCAGACAGGTCTTCTTCTTATCGAGTGGGTTTCAAGGTTAACCTCACAAATCCTGGTGAAGGAATTGTTAAACCGCCTTAGGCTTCTGACATGACCCATATAACGACTCATCCGTAGATAGTAGCCGGACGGAACCAACGGCTTTACGTGCCTTCCTAAGCACGGAATCATCTTTCTTTTCGGACAATCAGGTCATTCTGCAATGTCCTAACCAAACTGGAGAAAGTCTCACAAAGTGATATCTGTTCGACGGATCCCCACCGGGATTCGAACCCGGAACCTTCGTCACGTCAGACGAGCTTTTGACCACTACCACGGAGGTCAGGCCAGACAGGTGATATACACTCGTATATAAATATACAACATCCAGACACAAGGCAAATACAAGTGATCATCATACAAATGTTTGCCCTGGGCGGGAGTGGGACTCGGAGTCGCGACCCTGTGCTTCAAAGGCTGCTAGGCTACGGGATCGTAATAAGTTGAAGCTAAAATTAATAAACAGCACACATTAATGTTTTAGTGTGTAACAACCAACTGCTCTGTGGCACAGCGTGGTCGATTAAGACCTATTCATCCTGATTCGGAGGAAGTTTGAAACCCGTTTTTGGGGACGTAATATGGGCTGATGGGTTGTTAACAACATATTTTTGGAATGAGAAAATGAAATTCAATTTACTTACACAGCTGGCTAAAGGGGATTACCTATGTCCCAACGGCCGTGTTCGTCTTCTGCGCAATGTCCACTAAATTTAGAAATTCTTCGCGCTCGATTTTTTTTTATGCTTGTGTCGAAATGATACGACCAATCAAGCTTCACCGGACTTGCGGGGGAGCGGAAGGCTCTACCCCAGAGTAGTCATGTACCAACGTGTCTAGGGGCGGCTCGAGGGAGCCTCGAACCTAGGCCTAGCGCGTTGATACGGAAAAACATCGTGAAGGAGACGTCGCCTGAGGGGCTCCGTCTCTGATTATCAGTTGTGATTTTGGTTTTGACCGCGCCCCCGTTGGCGGGTACGGGCATTGTTATCTGAACTATTCTCTCAGAAACTCAACTTTGTTGCTCAGTCAGGTTTCATACTGCCAGAAACACGAAAATTTAATCAAGAAGTTCAGGGTTGAAGACGCATACTCCATCAATGTACAGAAGCCAGCACATGCGGTTGGACATTCGCACTACGAAATTCACCGCTACCGTCACGGAATACAAGCGCTCTCAAGGTTTACAATTCCAGCCTTATGTGCTGGCTTCTGTAGTGGAGACTAAATAGTCAGCTATTTCCTTGGAAGCACAGGTGGTGGTATTCTAGTTATTTCGAGTTGCTAAGAGTGAATGCAATATCACAGGCAATATCTCAGAAATGTACCGTTTAAGCTACGCCAAATGTGTGGGCGTCACTTGACGTAACACAGTTTGATTAGGACATTCTGTTTGTTTGTATAACAGGTTTATTGCGGTTTTGTGAGAAAAACGTGCTCGTAAATATGCGGATTGGTCAGTTTAACGACTCAGTAAATATTAATGATGACTATGTTATTTGTTATATTATAAGCTAGTAGATATGTTAGATACTAGCTTTTCAGTGTACGGTGGAAACACCTTAGTAATTTTCCCGTGGGAGATATTTTCCTACTAATTTTTCATCTTCGGCCTAGTGGCAGAGTCCGATTTTCTATTAATCCTACTAATGTTATAAACGCAAAAGTTTGTGAGGATGGATGTAGGTATGGATGTTTGTTACTCTTGCAAAAACTACCGAATTGAACTATACAATAATATGGCCTATACATCAGAATAACACATAGGGTACTTTTACCGTGGGAAAATACGTCATTCTGGGCGGAAAGCAAGTTAAAAAAAGTCAATTACAATTTTATTATACCTTACTTACTAGAGTGGCTCAGCGACCCAAAGTGGGTCTTGGCCTCCGACACGAGAAATCGCCACTTGTCACGGTCTTGCGCCGTTTCTTGCCAGTTGATGGCTTGATTATTTTATTATACCTAGTTCACATTTAATTTTACCATCTTTTACATCACTTAGTAATTTGAAATAAAGCTTGGCTAGAAAAAAAAATCCTGTGCCCGGGGCATCAAAATATCCTTCTTAATCTTCGTTGCAATAACCGTTATGAACTTATTAAAAATTTAGTTTAATTGAATTACATCGCAATATGGCGAGATTTTTCTATCTTTCTGGTCGAGATAGTAAAAATGAACCCCTATTCCTACCTACTAGCAATACTACTACTACTAGAACGAGAGAACGACTTTGCCGGTTTCATTCATCTTTTAAATGTTTTCTCATTCTTCCAAGAAGGTTATTACTTAGGCTACTTTTTACCGCGGTAAAATTACAATACAATACAATACAATATACTTCCTTATTTCCATGGGAAAAACTGCTAACGCGGGTGGAGACTAGTGTTTTCCGCCACGGTACTAACCTATGTTAAATTTCTAAGAAATTCAGACTTCAAAATCTCGAATAAAGCTACAAGATAGTAATTCATCAATGCTGAAGTCACATCAACTACATATTAATCTTATGTACTACACATAACATAGTAGTAGAAGTGGCAGATTTGCTTCTAACGACTGGTTTGGTCTGAAACGACTGTTCAGCAGGAATTTACAGCTGCAATACAGCCTGTTGGAATTAATAGTGCCTTAACGCTATTGTAACGTTAACTTACAGCGATTTGATGCTGGCTGGTATGCTGTATTAAGCGTTGGTGAAATTAACGGGATTGTATTTAATTTGTTGTTTCAATGCACGATTTCCAAACTGCGTAGTTAAGTTCTTGACATCAAAACCATAAGGTCGGAAGTCTCAAGTTTGATCTAAAATAATCTAAAGTCGACCACGCTGGCCTAGTGCGGGTTGGTCAACATCACACACAACCCTTGAATTACTTCGCAAGTGTGTGCAGGTTTCCTCACGATATTTTCCTTCACCATAAAGAACGTCGAGTAACGTACATATGAATTCGAAAATAGAAAACATATTGGTACGCGCCGAGGTTCGAACCCGCGAACTTCCGAATAGAAGTCAACGGCCTTAGCCACTTGGCCACCGACGCTCTTATATGAATAGAGGCAATGCCCGTATAAAATGACTATTAGCTACTTTAAATAAATAGCTATTTAAAATGTACTCTAGCACGCTTGAATAAGGAACTCGATAACTCACTGGGTGGTAATTTAGAGGAACATTTTTCAAGCTACGTCCGCCCTTTATCTAGCTGGCGCATCCTAAAAAATGTTAGTAAAGAACCCGCAGTTGGGAGAAATTAATCCCCTGCCTAAAGGTGAATAATAATTGCTGGCCAGTAAACGGGTTTTACATAAATATTAAGAAAATTGTGACGAAATTTATTTTTCTAGTAGGTAATCTTTATGCGATGGTAAAAATTAAGAACAGACAAATATGTGAATTTATATTTTCGTTACGATCTTTAATTGTCTTTGTTTTTCGTTGTATTAATTCACTTGTTTGGAGATATTACGGAATAATTGTTACATAGTATTTTATGCTGTTGTTCTAGTTGCCAGTAAGCCTTACTTTTTAATAGGCGAAGGGGTAGGTAGGGGTGTGCATGAAATTTTAAGTAAAATGTTATGAACCCACGAAATTATAAGTTTGACTTGCATACATAAGTAAGTATATTCATATAGGTACGTTTTAGAACAAAAAACGCGCTTCACAGCTCAAGACTATGTTTACTACATCGCGCTGCAACAAATTTTGCTTGCTGCTAATATTGCTAGCTTGGAGTTGTATGTTAAAACTTCGTCAGTTTGTCTATGGATTTAGATCTGTGTTTATCAAACCACGAGCTCTTTGAGGGAGGATGTTTGAAGCAAAGCCTAATCTAAAGTTTTGAATCCTAACATTTTGCAGATTTTACTACTTTAAAAATGTATTCCCTCCATGCATGTAATTTTCTGGAACAGTAATTTTGGTGTTAGACGGGGCCCTGGTACTAGGCCGAAGAGGAAGGAGTCTTGGTGTCAGTCTCAGTATACAAGTTGAGAGAACAAGTATCTTCTAGGATCACTACGTAATGTGTGAGAAGGTCGAGATAGAGTCAAACGCGATATAGTGACATAAGAGTCATAGTAGTTGTTCTGTTGTTATGTCGCGTTTGACACATTTTCCAGCTTCTTGTGCGTTACGTAGGTGACTAGTCCGGCGAAGCTTGATAAGTCTATTTTTGCTACAAAAGCGTAGGTCAATTTAAAAAAATAGTAATTTTGACACAACAGCGCCGCGCGTGGACAGATTATAAAACAATTCGTCAATTTGCCGCGGAATTTTACAGAATACGATCGACTTCTTTTGGAATTTTATTAAATGACAAGGCATTACAAGTTTCCTTCAGCATATTGCAAAACAGCGAGCGTTTTTAAAATGCCAATGCATTCTTCAAAATGACTAGTTCTATGATTTGCCGACGACATGCACACCACTACACACTATGCGATTATAAATTATTCAGGACGTGTATTTCTTCTTCTTTCCATTTTATCACTACATAGTATAAAACAGCTTTCTCTGTCCCTATATCCCTCCCTATGTATGCTTAAATCTTTAAAACTACGCAACGGATTTTGATGCGGTTTTTTTAATAGATAAAGTAGTGATTCAAGAGGAAGGTTTATATGTATAATACATGCATAATATACTTAAGGATAACACACAATAACCATTTTCCCGTGCGGAGCCGGGGCGGGTCGCTACTATGCTTATAAAATGAAGACATATAATATGTTTAAATTCTCGGTCATAAATAATTGTCACCGTTATATTTTCATAACTTTTTATAATGTTAAGGGGGAACCTAATTACTTAAAATTGGTTTCCTTGGCTAATAAAGCTACTGTAGCTGCGGAACCAAATGAAATATTTCTCAGAACACCAAGTCATTTATCACAAAGTAATTAAACAACACCAAACTTCGATCAAAACAAATCCTGAACATTTCATCGTTTGTGCTTATGATTTATTGACTAAGACAAATGTTCGGCTAATTGATTTCGTCTGAAGGCCTGTCTCAGTGATTTTCTATTGTTATTTCAATGGCGAGGCCATGTTTGCCTAGTATAAATAGGGTGTAAGTTATATGCAGGGTGTTAGACTAAGGACATGCTAAGTCACAGGCATACAGTGGAGTGATCAAAAGCTCGCCTGACGTTACCGAGGTTCCGAGTTCGAATCCCGGCGGGGCACTCGTCGATCAAATATAACTTTGTGTGACTTTCTCCAGTTTGGTTAGGACATGCAGGCTGAATAACCTGATTGTCCGAAAAAAAAGATGATTCCGTGTTTTGGAACGTAAAGCCGTTGGTCCCAGCTACTATTTCGTAGTCGTTATAGGAGCCATGCCTTAAGCGGCTAAATGATTCCGACACCAGGGTTTGTGAGATAGGTTAACCTCGAAACCTACACGATAAGCAAAAAGCAGTCAAATGTAAGGATAGCAGATTGTCAGTTTAGTATTGGATACGTCAAATATTAATTCAAGGCGTCGATTTACTAGTTATAGACGCATGCGAAAATATCCGACTTAAAATTACGCCTCATTTTGATAGCTGCGTAAATATTTTAAGTATCATTCATTCTAAATTAAGATGTATTCATCTCCTGTCCTCCTTTATTAACGGAAAGAGACCGCGAGCTAAATTTATGTTAAGATTGTGACTTAGAAGAATTACGGGAAAAATGCGTTATTTTAAGTGTGTCTGTATGAAGTACTGCTATTACTGCAGTGTACCTAAGAGAACATTTTTATAACAAAAACTTAGTAAAGTAATATGTGCTAAAACCAATTTTAGTATCGAAATTTACTGCTTTTTTATGTTTATAACGCTCGTTTTATGGAAAAGGTGTTTCGTTAACTAACTCTAGGTAGGTACTCTATTTAACTGGATTCGAATATTTTTAACGGATGTTTTATGACTATGCAGACAAAGTGTGATGGAGTAGAGTTTTACCTTAGTTCTGAAACTACATTAAAACCACAACCACGGTTCTGTGTAAAATGAAGCAGAAATAACGCTTTCTACATTCCAGCATAAAATATGTTTTATTAAATAATGATATTAAAAAATGGCCTTAGGATAGTTTGCCTCTAGTATTCAGATATATGGCTGCAGTTTTTGTGTACCTAATAATTTATGTTATTCTATTTTACGTTTGACGAGTTTGCTCTTGGTGGGTTAGTACTTTACTTTCTTCTGTGTCTTGGTCACAATCAGTAGCGAGATGAGATCAAGCGTCGTCGTTAACAGCTCATATATGTCCCCACCGAGGGGCTCGAGCCTACCCTGATACCAGGGTGAATAGGCCTTAGTCGACCACGCTGGCCCAGTGCGGGTTGGTCAACTTCACACACAACCTTTGAATTTCTTCGCAGGTGTGTGCAGGTTTCCTCACGATGTTTTCCTTCACCGTAAGAGCGTCGAATAAACGTACATATGAATTCGAAAATCGAAAACACATTGGTACGTGCCGAGGTTTGAACCATCGAACTTCGGAACGGAAGTCAACGGGCCTAGCCACTTGGCCACCGACAAGCGTCGTAGCGAGAGTTTAATAGGTATTAATAAAGAGCTGGTTTGTAAGCACCAATCAGAACAGACACAGACAGCAATACATACACCGGTAGTTGTTCTAGGCAGTATATATACTAAAATTGGAACGATACAGAGAAGATTAGCATGGCCCCTGCGCAAGGATGACACGCAAAATCGTGAAGCGTTCCACATTTTTAGTAATGTACTTGCTTCTTCTTGCTTGTTACAACTTGGCTATGCGCGAAATGTATATGTGTGTTTTGAATGAAGCAATAAACGTTTTACTTACTTACTTACTTACTAAATGTGATAGGTAATTAAATAACACTGAAAATAAGTACATTACAAATTCATATTTATTTTAAAAGAGGTTAATATAAATATATTTTCAGCCACCACCAATCTAGCAATATTAGAAAATTATAAGTGCTATATGTTTATTCCCAATCTACTCTCAGTTTGCCATATTTCTTTGATTTAAAAAAATAAAATTAAAAAACATTTTATCATCTACTCTTTGCGCGTTATCAGGTTGTCTCGACAAACCAAGATTTCTCTTAAAATATATGAACCAAAAACGAATCTGTATTGCACAGGTAATAGTGGGAATTGCATCACGGAGCCCACGTTTTCCTTATTTTCCAGGAAATTGGTATTATTTTTATCATTTTCCTTATTTAATACGGGGAACGTGTTATTTTTAACTGTGACTGACTTTCGAAACACATGGAACATTCATTCATTGATTAGTAGTTATGAAAGTAGGTATTTGGATAATAAATAATAAATAACTCTCATATATTTTGACATTTTGTAATTCAATTATTAAAATTAATTTACAATTGTAAAATAAAGCAACTTTGCATGCTTAGACCTAAGCTGAAGACACTGTGCTTAATTAAGATATCACCTATAATACTGTCTTCTTGCAAATAAAGATATTATTATTATAAAATAAATTTCTTTACAGCTTATGAAAGAAAGCATATTCGCTCATTTCTGAATCGCAAAACACGGAAAGCAATAGTTACTCAATCTGATCTCTCGACTCGTACTAAAATATTTTTGAAATTTAGTCATTCTAAAAATAAATTAATACTCAAATGTCAAAGTTTACATTTATTTATGCACAGCCAGCAAAGCACGGCCAATAAAACATGGATTGCAGCTATAGAACCATACCTTGTCTTGCATTATTAAGCGGATTTGATAGATACAGTTCGATATTGTATAGTCAATATTTTATGTGGATTTTATCTGGGGGCACGGCAGTGCCCCCGCCAAGTCGAGCAAAAAAGCGGCACGGCCGTACCATACTTTTCTCGAAGCAGTTCAGGCCATTTTCGACCCCCCTATAACTTCGTTGTGGATAAAACAAGAAGCCTGAGTATTCAGTAACCAAGCAGGCATTGTATAAATACGGTACATTTCAAATTTCAATCAATTAGAACCAGTAGTTTATGAATTATAACTAGTCAAAGTTTCTTAATTTTGTCACTCACTGACTGACCGATCATCAAAACTCTAAGGCACTTCTAGCAGACATAGATGCTTCAAATTTAGAATGAAATTAGTGTTTAGTATATAAACCAAGGGAAAACTAAAATATTTTGCAATTTCGGGCTACTTTTTTAGATACATCATCTGCTAGATAACTTTGTAATCCCATATAAATCTGGGGGCAAACATAGAATTACAAAGTTACGTTTGCAGTTATCGAATCAGTGTACCTGTATCAATGGAATAAATAGGTGTAGATAAGTACCTAAATAACTTTGAGAAAAAAAACAAAGGAAAAAAGAACTGCATAAATAAAATAAATAAATAATTATATTTAATATTAAATAAATATATAAATAATTATATATAATAATTAAGTTGATAAGTTGAGTTGAGTTGAGTTGGAGTTGGAGTTGGATTTGGATTTGGGGTTGGGGTTGGAGTTGGGGTTGGGGTTGGGGTTGGGTTGGGGTTGGGGTTGGGGTTGGGGTTGGGGTTGGTGTTGGGGTGTTGGAGTGTTGGGGTGTTGTAGTGTTGGGGTGTTGGAGTGTTGGGGTGTTGGAGTGTTGGGGTGTTGGAGTGTTGGGGTGTTGGAGTGTTGGGGTGTTGGAGTGTTGGGGTGTTGGAGTGTTGGGGTGTCTGGGTGTTGGGGTGTTGGAGTGTTGGAGGTGGAGTTGGAGTTGAGTTTGTTGTTGTTGTTGTTGTTATTGTTGTTGTTGTGTAATTATAATTGCATATAAGTTGATAAAAATGCTATGCAATAGCTTTACCGTGGCAGTCCCCGAGTGCAGTACCCGAAAAGAAAAAGAGGAAGACTACCTACAAAAAGAAATGAGATGCCATCAAAAACACAACTTGTAAAAAAACCAAGTCGCGCAATTCAGTTCTTCTACCGTAAAAAGTTGTGAGATCCATGTAATACCAAGTCGGTTAATTTATTCAGTCCCTACTTAAGGGTCCTTCTGTCTTAAGTTGTTACGTAATTAGCTAACCTAACAACATCAGTAATCATATTAATATTTAAAATCTTTTATGTTTTAAATAAATAGATTGACTTGGCAATCGCACTAAACAGTTAATTTAATGCAATATGTATTACTTGTGAGATACATTATGTTTTCATGCGATGGCCAAGTCAATCTATTTATTTAAAACATAAAAGATTTTAAATATTAATATGATTACTGATGTTGTTAGGTTAGCTAATTACGTAACAACTTAAGACAGAAGGACCCTTAAGTAGGGACTGAATAAATTAACCGACTTGGTATTACATGGATCTCACAACTTTTTACGGTAGAAGAACTGAATTGCGCGACTTGGTTTTTTTACAAGTTGTGTTTTTGATGGCATTATTATGTTTGGTTTAAGGAGTTTGTGAGTTGAGATGTTTGTTACTCAATCACGTACCTAATAAGTAGAATAGTATGAAAGTAATTTACTTGTAGACAACAGCTTTTTTATAACTATGTAGGTATGTATGTGCCAGCAGCATACTGTTATAGTGTAACTTTGTTACTAAGTCCATGACTACATCTGACATCTGACATATACTTAGAACATCGAAGACTTAGAACTATTAGACGGCCGTCAACATCAGACTTCGACATATCAGCAGCTATTTGACACCTAATCATACTAGATACAGGCTCGGCTCAGTTAGGGGTTTCATGGCCGTGTGTGAGACTATGTATAAATAAATGAATAAATATATCCTTTGGATAGTTTTTTCATATTAGAATGTTTTCACAGATACCTGGGTATCCGCAACCCGCTGAAAAGCCGCCACCACTCTACCAAGAGAGTCGTCGCTATCAAAATCGCACTCGTCTGGCTGTTAAGCATGTTCGTGTCAAGTTCCATCACGGTCTTAGGTAAGTTTTACAACCCAAAAGAAGAGTATAGCCACAAGTATATACCGTGAAATTTTACTGGTTTTTTTATCGGCAACATAGTGTTAGTACTCAGGGAACTGAACAACTTTCTCTAAGAAACATAGTTGAAATCTCAAAAATAATATTCAATAGCCCAATACACACGTAGCTATAATCTATATTAATATGCCCAGCTCTAACTTATATTACATCTCGCCACCACACACGGTAGCTGTATTGAAATATATTTTACAATGCATGTGCTCGAAAAGAGCGTTTTTCTAAGCAGCCAAACAGTGCGGAAAGTAGCACTTTTCCGCACTAGTGCTTTTTACTTTTCAGTTTTTTTTTAATTTTTGCTCAGCCTGTCATTCAGCCAGTCAACCTAACATTTCAGTATTTGAGATATTTTTATAACCAATTGTTACTAATATAAAGGGAACAATAAAAATAACAATTCAATAAACGCGTTTATAATTAGTATAATTACTTTAGAAATTGATTTTTATTGATAAATTACGTTCAAATATTAATTAAAAAGCGTGGCTGAATAAATTTTACTCATTGCCTTATTGCGATTCGACAGCTTTGCACATGCGCAGTGGATGTTTTTTTCAGCGCGAATGTGTTTTGTTTATGAAGCCCGTCATTTATACGCCTTTTTAATATAACTGTTTTTTTTTCTTGCACAATGCATTGTAAAATCTTGTATGATACACGTGCGAAAGATGATTTCCGACTCGTGTCGGCTTATACACTCGCTCGCTTTGCTCGCTCGTGAATAAAATGACACTCATCGGAAATCACATACTTTCCGCACTAGTATCATAAATAACTATTTTCACCCTTACTGCGTCCACTTACGGAATACCTATAATATGTCGAGATTTATATTAATATACCGAGATTTATATTAATATGCCTTGCTATATCGGTCGACATATTTTGGTGACGTCACAGCAAGCGACCGATATAGCAAGGCATATTAATATAAATCTCGACATATTATAGGTATTCCGTAAGTGGACGCAGTAAGGTTGAAAATATATATTTCAATACAGCTACCGTATGTGGTGGCGAGATGTAATATAAGTTAGAGCTGGGCATATTAATATAGATTATAGCTACGTGTGTATTGGGCTTAAACTTCAGTCCAGTCACGTGACCGGCCACTTTGTATGACAACCAGTTAAATTTCACGGTGATAATAGTATTAGCTGTACAGAAGGAAAATTCACCTCCCCTCACCCGATATCTACCGCCCCGCACCCCGCCGCCGCCGCCGCCGGATTCCGCCAGAAGGCGAGTGGTGGCGGTACATGAGTGGTACTTGATGAAGCATAATAACTATTTACCTTTGATTTTCATTTACGTCGGGCCGTTGTCTATTAAAACTTCAAACTGCAAAAATATAGACGAAAATTCTAAATAAAAATATAGAAAAATATTAACGCGGGCGGAGCCGCGGCGGGAAGCTAGTAAATTATAACGTCATTCATTCATTCATTAACAGCTCAGATATGACCCCACCGAGGGGCTCGAGCCTAGCCAGAAACCAGGGTGAATAGGCCTTAGTCGACCACGCTGGCCCAGTGCCGGTTGGTCAACTTCACACAACCCTTGAATTACTTCGCAGGTGTGTGCAGGTTTCCTCACGATGTTTTCCTTCACCGTAAGAGCGTCGAATAAACGTACATAATGAGTTCGAAAATTCAAAACACATTGGTACGTGCCGAGGTTCGAACCCGCGAAATTCTGAATGGAAGTCAACGGCCTAGCCACTTGGCCACCGACGCTCTATATATTATATAACGTGAGATGAGAATATTATTATGTTAACTGAGAAGTCCATTGAGCACGTTCGACAATACATGAGCGATGACAATGCCAATAACATTAATCCTTCACGTTCAGCGAGACAGATTTCTGAAGTGCTCATTCAAGAAATACCTTCATGCGTAAACGTTTTCATATGAAACGAAGCTTATTTTTCATAAGCGGATTCCCTCAAATGTTTCCAAATAATGTTTATTGTTTGCTGAACATGTTTTGTCTACCTTCCATTTGTACGAAAACCAACAGACTCGTATCTAATCTACTACACGATTCTGGCATATGACAGTAAATAAACGAACAGTAGGATTTAGTTGTGGTAATTGGGTAGGTACTTGTATATTGTAAAATGGAATAGAAGCGTAGAATTACATTGTTTTTGTTTAATTGATATATGCTTGAGTCGAAAAAGTACGACGGACCAAGCTTCACCGGACTTGAAACAAATTGCATGCATACCATACTATTATTATAAAGAGAAAAGATTTGTATTTTCGTGTGTGTGTATGTTTGTAAGAATAAACTCAAAAACTACTGAACCGATTTCAAAAATTCTTTCACCATTAGAAAGCTACATTCACCCTTAGTAACATAAGCTACCAATTACTGCAGGAAAATGCCTCATTCCCACGGGAAAAACTGTAAACGCGGGCAGAGCCGCGGCAGAAAGCTAGTTATTATAACATTAAATTTCACACAACATTATATGAGCAGCAAATGTTATTCTCCAAAATTTTGATTAGGTACAATATATTTTGCTTGATTGTACTAATTTTACCTTCAAAATATTGAGGTTAGAATAACAAATATTGAAACATGATTCCTTTCCTAGAATATAATATACCTATTACTATGTATTCAAGTACACAAACTTTACTGGTTTCTCAGTACTGAACTAGTGACTACGAATTAAATTTCAGACATAATTGCGTTTCAAATCAAAAACCTTCTTAATTATTAAGTTAAGTTGCTTGTTTATGAATCTTAAATTTATTTTTCACGCATATTTCTGGATGTTTCTAATAAAAAAAAAATACTAATAAAAAATGATTCACAAATTTTGAATCTACTGCAATGCAAAGTAGGAACAAAACGCTACAATCGAAAAAATATTTTTAAAATCACTTTGACCAGGGAGGGCGGATATAGCAACATGTTATACATTTGTAAACTACTCATGATTCCATTTCATTTGATTCGGCCAAAAAAAAAAACATGCCATGTAGGGGGGATCTACATGGCATGTTTTTTTTTTTGGCCGACATGGATTTCATGTGTAAGGAGTAATTTTTCGAACTGCTAATAGCAATTTTCGGATACAGCGATGTCCAAAACCCCGAAAAGCACTATGAGCAACTTGTTACAAGATTTGACTCTCACAAAACTAGAGCGATATTTCAATTTCTTTCCTAGTCTCTAACTATCTTTCCTAAATTTAATACACGTATTTTATTAAAGTAGTGCGTAAAGACACGCGCTCTTGTGGGACTAAACTCAGCGCTACGCACACAAAGACAATGTATACACACAAGACACACAAGCATGGCTCGCCTGCACTCGTAAGGAACATCCTGTACTTATTAGTTTTATTACAAAATATGCTATGCAAATTAAAAAAACATAAAACCCAAATCAAATAAAACAGACAGATTTAAAGTATAATCAAGTCAATAAACCACTCGACCGGTTTTAATTAATTTTAGGAACGACTTACTAGCCCTTGATAAATAAATTAACGCTGAGTTTCGCTGATACTATATTTAACTTTGAAATTAACATCTGATGTAATTTGTTTGACTAGTTCCGTTAGATTACATCAAGGTATTTGCCCTTGTTAATGATTTAGGCTCAATTCACACCGAGACGGCAGCGACGCGGCGAGCACTTTTAGTGTGAAATAATTTTAAACTTTATATACATATTAAAAAGACTAGTATAGCTTAAAGCTGCCGCGCATCCGTCGGCGGTTTCAAGCGATACTAGTCTTTTTAGTACTTGGATAAAGTTTAAAATTATTTCACACTGAAAGTGCTCGCCGCGTCGCTGTCGTCCCGGTGTGAATTGAGCCTTAATGGATAAATAAATATAAAGTACTGTAGTTTTTATGTTCTTCGAGTATTATAGGTACATTTTCTTTTACACCCTGAAGCTTTCAGTACCTTACCCTTACTGCTACTACTGAGTGTTTTAAAATATTAATAAAAAGTTACATAGTGGTGTTCGAGTGTGTGTGCGTGGGATAGTAAACTAGAGATGCGAATTGTGTGTGTGTGCGTGGGGGATGTGTTTTAGTCATTTGAATTGAAAAACTTAAAGACTTTCATCCGTGTGGTTTCCTGTTCAGAATTGGACCAACCTATTCTTCTTGCGGGTGTTGTATGAGGGACTAAAGAAACATCCAGGGAATAAGCAGCGTTTACTATTGTAATCAAGAACAACTGCGATTCCCAATTCGCCTGGCAATCTTAGGGATTATGGTTACACTTACCGTACAATAACATTAAATAATAATAAAAAAAAAACTCGCCACCAAACCGATTAGATTCTTTTAACAACTAGAAAAGAGCTGATAATTTTTAAATGGCTGAAGATATTTTCTTGGATCATAGCTAAGTAAACTCTCGATTATGACACTTTGCAAACAAAAAAAAAACTAGATCAAAATCGGCGCATCTGTTTAGTTTAGGGGCTTTGATGCCACAGACAGACACATTATTTATTTTGACGTTCACATTTTATTACTCCTGACAATAAAATTAATCAATTTAATTTTTTACTGCAATTCTCTAAAAATAATTCTTATTTGTATATTTTTATACCTTTGTAAAAACGTGTGCAATCGTGTGGTATGTGATAAATAAAACTAACTAACTAGCACACACACACACACACGCACGTCAAACTTATGACACCCCTCTTTTTCGTCGGGGGTTAAAAATGGACTGTAATGGGCTGTAGTATTGACATGTTTCTTAGTTTAATATTGTGAAATTAATAATATATTACTATTTATTGTAACAACACAACACGCATGTCTCAGTTTCATAGCGTATTTATATTGCTTTCTATACAAACCCATTTTCAAAAGGATCAAACGATCCATTTGACAATTTCGTTTCTGAACCCATCCGTTACGGACTCTTGTTGAATTTCCTACATCCAATACAATTATTTTGTTCCAAAAGAGCTCTTACAGGCATCTTATAGGACAGGAAGTACTACCGGATACATGTATGTAACTGATGACGACTTTGTTGAGTCTGTTTAATCGTAGCGATAGGGTTTTAAATCCTTTGAAGCCGTATTTATTGCTACATTTGACATTATTTTGATCTAAGCTGTTTTTTATCAAATGTAGATCATGCTTGGTAACAGCTAGAGCGTACCCTGAAGTCAGGGTGAATAGGCCTTAGTCGACCAGGCAGGCCCAGTGCGAGCTGGTCACATACGACCTTTAAATTACTTTGTAGATGTAGGTATGCAAGATTCCTTTACCGTACGGGCGTCGAATAAACGTATATAATGAATTCGAAAATTGAAAACACATTGGTACAGAAGCCAGCACATGTGGCTGGATACTCGCACTACGAAATTCACCCCTACCGTTACGGAATACGGGAGCTTTCAAGGTCAATATGTCCAGCCACATGTGCTGGCCTGGCTACTGTACGTGCCAGGTACTTGCAGTAGCTTGAACCCACGAACTTCTGAATGAAAGTCAACGGCTTTACCCCTTGGTCATGGACACTCTCAGATGGTCATACACTTTATTTATATATTATATTACTTATCAAAAGTGTTCTTTCGAACCCGCGACTCTCTGCTTCAAAATCAGGTGCACTACCAACTAAGCTACCGGGCCGTCAATTCTCAATGTGTCGTATATTTTCGCGGAAAACATTATGAAGCTTATAATAAAGCAACCAACGCACGTAGTGAATAAACAGTACGAGCTATATCCGTACAGTATCCATACGCTGCGGTTTTTCGCGGAGCGTGCAATCATGTGCATAAGATTTGAAGGATTATAACGAGGGATCCAACAAAGACTATTGGAACCAGCGCAATATGCTAATGAGCATCGAAGCCGGTGCAATTTACCCTCCACCGCAATGTTTGCGGCGAAATTAATGAGCAGAATTAGGACATAGTGGTTCATGTTTTCCTTGTAGATTCTTGGCATGAATGGGAATTAACTTACATCTTTTGTATGTTTGTATACAGTCCCCTAAAAAATAAAAATAATGTAGATATTATAATTGAAAGGAATAATTCAATCACCTTCTTGTGGTTACTAAAACACATTATAATAAACTTTTGTTATTAGTTGTGCTGAAAGTTTAAAAAAAATCGAAAATAAAAAAACTAATTTTAGCAATTGCATTTAAACTTCAGAGCCTTTAAACGCTCACTTGTTTGTATACTCGCACTACGAAATGTATTTTATTTATAAATAGAAACAAAACTATGCATTTGAGTAATAAATTGAAGAAAATTTAACCACGAAATGAGTTTGAAAGCCTTTGCCCTAAATCTTCCCATCCGAAGTTTCTTTTTGGAGATTACTTGAGAAATGTCGCCATTACGCGACCAATCTTCGTTGATTCTAAACCCAATCAAGATCGGATGCCTCAGCCAGTTTGCGCTCCAATATTGAATCAATGAAATTTTCTGAAGACTGCCTCAGTACTGAAAACCCCTCAACACAAAATAAATATTACCTAATTTAAATTCTTCTCTCATACTTTATACAATACACCTGCCGCTAATATTTTCAGACTTTTGTGAAAAGAAAAAGTATATTGTATTTTATTTCTTTTTAGTAAATTTGTAAATTCGATACCAGCGTAGGCATTTTTAGAGATGATTGGCTAAAGTATTGATTTATTAATCAACATAATTGATTACTTGCCGAGAAATAAGAATGAGAACATTGAGTAAAGCTACAAGTCTGAAAATACTTTTCGAGAAAAAGGAACGATACGATATTCAACTTGAGGTTAATCCTTTATTTAATCACGTAATGTAAGCAAGACACGTATAGAGATAGGGGTTACGTCATACAAACGTAATTAATCTGTAGTTAGAACCTTGACATGGTTTCATACGAACACTTCTTTATATATTCCACTGTTTACAACTTATTATGATGGATTTTCAGTAATCCACTTTTCTTCTGCTTTGTCAAGAATTGATAATAGTCCGTTTTTAATACGTTTACAAATTGAAATTTGTTTTATACAGGCTTTTATTAATCACATATCTCACGTTTATTCGTGGCCTTGGCGCATTGTGCGTACGTATTATAACGCATTTAAATGTGTCTGAAACGTAATATTTTACATATTTTCAAAATTTTAATTTTAGGAGTTCAAATCATGTTTTCTACGTTATGTAATTTCCTGTTCTTTTTGTAATACCTACGTCGAAAGTATACAGTATTTGAGTTAAGAGCATGACTATTTTAACTATTGGGTAGGAATAACTTTTTGTGGACTTTGTAGCACTAAATTCTATGAATGCTGAAGTTAAATCGACGGAGAGCGCCCAAATTGCCAGTTACAAGTTTCAGACAAACGTGGTCCTGGAGAAATTCTTCATGATTGATTAATATGTAATGATAGGAGACGAACCGACCCCATTCACCCACCGGTTTTGAATGAATTATCGGTCCCTTTCTACTTTGGAATGATCAATCGTTTCTGTATTATTATGGGATGACAATAACTTTTTTTAAAATATTTATTTTTGTTCATTTTTTTGGCGCAGTACATACGATATCGCTTGGCGAAAAACCGCGCCGCGCAGCGCATTATGAACTTGTATGAAATCCGTGCGTTTCCTTCACTATCTCAGCAGCGATCAAGCGAACAGCCTCCCTCGGGCGAGGCACGCCGCGCGTTTGGTCAAATGACCATTGATATTTTAAAATTTGTTCATTTGTTCGTCGTTCTTTTGAAATTTTCTCGATGAAGTTTTGATTTTCTAATATGCAACCTTTATATAGTAGTAAGGTAAGCTACGCTCGTGACAATCTGCCTGTGACAAAACGCGCCTTGTGTATTTAGCCCTAGGAGTTATACAAAAAAAAACGTTGTACGATAACTTGTGTGACTGTTCGTCCGGCTGTCCATTTTTTACATACGAGTACAACCAATGTTTTACTGTGGCGCTAAGTCTTGAAGCTTGAGATTATCAAACGCAACTTCTTCTCCACAGAAGACAGCCAAATCGTGAACTCTCCTCGACGTCGAAAAGTGATTTGTAAAATCTTACTTCGAATAAACACATTTTGAACTTTTAACTTTGAACTTTGACATTGTGACAAAAAAGCCACAGATAGTAATTCTGACAGTATCTCGCGTTATTCAGCTTCTCGATCTTCCTGCGCGTTACATACCATATTTTCACTAGTATTTTTTCGCAGGTCTCATCAACCGAACGAACATCATGCCTACTCCGGACCTGTGCGTGATCAACAATCGACTGTTCTGGATCTTCGGGTCGCTGGTCGCGTTCTACATTCCGATGCTGATGATGGTGGTCTCTTTCGCACTCACTGTACAGCTGTTGAAAAGGCAGGCCAAGCTTGCGGCGACGCCTGTACCGGGAGGGATACAGAGACGGTAAGTGTTGTTATTTCTAAGTTTGCGTGCGATGAAGCCTGGTTCGTAGCGCTTGCCGACAAGAGACATAGAAAGCTACAAACAGTTGCAGTACCATCTGCCGCGAATTGTTTTTAAGTTTGCGTGCGATGAAGCCTGGTTCGTAGCGCTTGCCGACAAGAGACATAGAAAGCTACAAACAGTTGCAGTACCATCTGCCGCGAAATTGTTTTGTCAGGCCTGCGGCAAATCGTGTCGTTCTCGCATTGGTCTGTTCAGCCACAAAAAGCGATGTCTCTTAAACATTGCACCATAAATCGTCTGAAATAGACGTACTAGGCTAATGATAGGTAGAATTACAAAGAAAATAAGGATTTCAAGAAATCACGGATGATATCTAATTTTATTGTTCGTTACGTCTTCTTACTGAACGATTTTTGTACAGAGATAGATAGAGGACCGGAAAGAGACATAGGCTACTTTTTACCGCGAGAAAATATCTCATTCCCACAAAAAAGTCGAAAAACATGGGCATAGCCGCAGCCGAACAGCTAGCAGTAGTGCAGTAAAGTGAAATAAATTACAAAGTGAAGATCATTAAGGGTGAAAGGCAGACGAGCGTAATTTTTGAGTTGTGAGTCGCGCATTTTCGGTCTCGCGATTTCTGTTTCATACAACGAAACTCATTTTGATTCGCCGTGTGAACGGAGTTTTGTATGAAACTTAACTTAAAACTATACAGGACAGTTCTTCAAAGTTCGTTTTTAAAAAAAGAGTAAAAGAGCACTTTATTTCGTTATGATTTTCTGGTATTTATGTATATATATATATTTATATTTTATATATGTAGTTTATATTATTATTGTTATATAATAATTATAATACTATGCATTTTATTTCATGTAGCTTGGTATAATTTGTAGTTTTTGGATATTTTTATTTTATTATTTCTTAAACCCTTTTTAGTGCACTTTCTTGTCTATCTCAAAATTATTTATTTATCAATTTTCTCTAACTAGCGTATAGGTTGGCTGGAAGAGATCTCTGCGTAGAGATAAGCTCGCCTTTGTTGTGAAAATTCTAACTGATGTTGTTTTTTATGTGTGCAATAAACTATATTTTAACGTAGCAGAAACTGCGCGACCGAAAAAATGCGACTCACAACACAAAAAATTACGCTCGTCTGGCCTCAGCCTTACTATGCTATTGGTTCTTATAAGGCTCGTTTCTGAAATTGGCACATAGCATATAATAATATCATTATAAGATGTGGGGACACCTCACACACGGCCATCTGACCCCAAACTAGGCAGAACCTTCTACGGGCGTCAGACAGCTGATATACATACATATATGAATATACAACATCCAGACACAAGTGCTCATCACACGAATGTTTGCCCTGGGCGGGATTCAAACCCGCGACCCTGTGCTTTGTAGGTAGGCAACTACCAACTAGGCCACGAGGCCGTCATTAGCAGTTTCGAGAAATGAGGAACTGATTGGGAAAGGTTCCCCCTTCAATGTCAGATAAATTAATCATAGGACCTGTCTTGTGCGTGCGTACAGTATTTATTCATGACTAGCTGTCTGCCCGCGGCTACGCCCGCGTTATTTTCGGACTTTTCCGTAGTAATTTTTAACTATCCCACGGGAACTCTTTAATTTTCCGAGATTAAAAGTATCCAAGATGTTGACCAGGGATGTAAAGAACCACCATGCAAAATTTTAATTCAAATCGGTCCAATAGTTTTGGAGATTAGCCAGAGAAATAAAAAAAAAGAAAATTGTCTGGATATGTTCTATTTCACTTCTTACATCCTCCTGGGTCGGATTTCGTCTTTTTTTTCTATGTACAGACATTTGACCTCTACAGTTTTATTATATAGATAGCTTAGCGAATATAATAACAATGGAACTTACCGCGTTAATACCACTAATACGGTGGATTACAAGTCTAGACACCATTGTATGCAAAAAGCATTTATATGTGTTCAGATTTGAAATCTAATTCATTTCGGAATACTGTTCTCTGTTCTTATGTCCGTTGAGTAAGGGACAGATTCGCGAGGCACTTGTATAATGTGATATTTTCTGGGCTGTTTTAAGATATAGATAGAAGTTTAGCAGCACTACCCTTAACATGCTCTCGACTACTAAAGGTTAGCTGAAAGAAAAAGCTTTGTAGCATTAAGTTCGCCTGTGTACATTATTAGTGCAATATATAATTTTCATTCATTCACTGCATTTCTATTTTCATTTTTCATTCATTTCATTTTCACTTTTTCTATTGAAGTTCCGTTATTATTTAAAAAATCTATCTCGGTATTACTTATTTTATTCAACATAAATGTTGTATTTTATAATTTACGTGTTTATTGTCAGTTAAATCGAAAATTTAATAAGACAGAAATGTAAATTTACTATTATGTAGCGACCAAATAGGCGAGTGGAAGCGACTCTGGCACTCAGGATAACAATTGGTTCTGTATTAATTGAAATTAATTTCCATTTCCATAAGCTTCGATATTAAACAGTTATCATTTAATTATTTACCGTTGACATAGTTTCATCCCTAATTGAAATTTCGAAATTCGGAATTATCATCGGTTTCGATTATTTGAAGGGTGTAAGTGATGAGTATTTTTATGGTATGTTAATTCTCTACTTTTGCTCAGAAATGGCGGAACATCTATTCTGCCGGTTTACTCAACACGACCGCTGACCGCTTTTTTTTTTTGCAATTTTTTTTGCAAGGTTTTGCAAGAACCAAAATAACTCTGCAACTATAGTATTATTCTTGATGAAATATGAGAATATTGCAGATAATTGATTGAACTATTTGTTTTTTGTTTGCTTTTTAGTATAAATTACGGTATATGACCCTATTTTTCATAGTAAATATCGAACAATGGAAAAAAACTTACCATGATGCCGAAGTAAATTTTCGTAATTTTTTTCTAATTGGAAAACACATAATTCTTATTAGAAATCCTTTTGACACATCACTAAATCATTATGTAACACTTATTAGTCGAGTTTAAACCTCATTTGTGGTAAATTCTTATTGTAAATTGTAAAATAACCTAGCACTTCCACAGCGCTCATACAAACTGTCACTTTCGTTTTTTTTTTAATATTTTTGTACTGGCACATAGTGAAATAAAAGTGCCAATAGATTGCTTCATAAACGCCCTACCATACGTCCATACACTGTACAAGCGACTTTTTCATGGTTTAGCCGTAAAAAGCCGATTTTAGAGTTGAGAATTTCGTACACGAGCTCGTGTCTTATTGAGTTTGAGCCTTCATGTCAAATGTAGCCGCACGAGCGCGTGTACTATCTTTCATGAGGGTGTAGAAGAAGTTCATTTTAATGTAACCACCGAGGGTGCCGTGGGGTTCAAGTCATATTGGGGTATATAGAATAGACCTCTCATACTCGATATTTTTTTTTACCTTTAATGCCAACTTCGAAGACATAAATTTCATCTCCAAGGCTATTCAAAGCCTGCCATGTAACGATGTATCTTTAAATCATAAGTAACACCATGAAGGAAAAAAAAATTACGCGCCCTTAGAGTTAAAAGACAAACCCCGTCTCCCGCTTCCACCTACCCTCCCACCCCTCTGAGCGGCCGCATAGGGTTCGATACTACTCCATCTGGGCGCGTAAAATTTTTTCTTCCTTCATGAGTAACACAAAAAAGCACTGAGTAATTGGTTTTACGATGCGATTTTACACTAGTACTATAATTATATTTTTTATGGTTTTCATCATACTAATATTATAAAGAGGAAAGATTTGTATTTTTGTGTGTGTATGTGTATGTTTGTAATGAATAAACTCAAAAACTACTGTGTCGATTTCAAAAATTATTTCTCCATTATAAAGCTACTATCACCCTGAAGGGATTTTAAATTTAAGTATTGCTAATATTACTGAATTCCAAAACATTCACAAATCATACTATATCATACTAACATTATATAGAAGAAAGATTTATATTTTTATGTGTGTATGTTTGTAATGAATAAACTCAAAAACGACTGAACCGATTTTAAAAATTCTTTTACCATTAGATAGCTACATTCACCCTGAGTAACATAGGCCAACTTTTTACTGCGGGAAAATACCTCATTCCCACGGGAAAAACTGTTAACGCGGGCGGAGCCGCCGCGGAATATATTCTCCAAAAGATGCCAAAGAGCTACGCCGTAGCAAATAGCTACGAATGCTACGAACTTTACTACACCATACGTTAACTGCATCCTTGAGTTAGATTATTAAAAGAAATAAATGTGGTATTTTTATATTATTCTTAGGTAATATTTACCTACAGGAAAAACGCCCAAAAAACGGAATCTTCATAATTTTTCTCCAATAAATCAAGCCTTAACAAGAAAAACACATTGTTGACATAATATGATTTAGAAGGGAACATGGCGCTCATAATATATTTAGAAGAAAATCAAGGTGGTTTTGGTAAAAATATGTTGTAGCTGATCAAGCTTCTATGTGTGTGTTTTGAACACAAGCATTTTCACTTTTTGAAGTATAACCATAATTTATAAGTAAATTTTGCTTAACGCAATAACTTTATTTTGTTACTAGCTGTTGCCCGCGGCATCGCCCGCGTATATAAAGGGTCAGTAGTCAGTAGCAATTTAATTAATTAATTAATTTAATTCCGACTTATTTAAAACGGATGGTTTGTGAACGCAGAATATAGATTTGATCATGTGTATGAACTTCGCGTGCCATACGAAGATTTTATTTTCTTCTTATAAAATTTTACCCCTATTGCAACCCAACCAACCAACCTATTGTGGGTTTGGTTTTATTTACTGTCAAATATAATCCTGCAAAGTTTCAAGCCAAAACGACCAACAATTTTTTTTTCTCCATACAAATTTTCCACCCCTATTTTAACCCGTTGGGATTGTTTGTCGGAAAAATCTCGAAACACGTATTAATTTTTTAATGTTAAATATTGACCTGCGAAGTTTCAAGTCAAAATGCCTAGCAATTTTATTTTCATACAATTTTTCAAAATCCTATAACACGTGTTTATTTATGTTTTTATGTTGACACAATTCATTTGCTATATAGTTCTATCTAGTTTTCTTAGAAAACAATTCCGAATTGCATCTCGCTAGATGACGTGCAGAGAAAAGTGCAACGATGCATGTGATTTCCGTTTTATATGCGTCTCCGTCTGGTTTGAGTATATTTTTAAAGCTGAGCTATTTCCCAAGATTGGGTTGCTGGTAGTACAGTGGCTAAGCCGTTGCGTATCTGGTTTAAATAGTTTTTTGTAGATTTTGGCAAAAAAGATTATAGTTTTAGGTAAAATAAATAAAAATAAATAAAAAAAAAAGTTCTTTATTTCATTTCACAAAGGTCTTAAAATGCTAGTGGCAGGTTTCTCTTATAAGGCTCATTGCCTGAGTTAGGAAGCACCACTCCTCTTCAGTTAAATTTATAGAACAAAACAAGAAGACAAAGCAAATTGCAAAATTAGGAAGCAAATTGTCTAGGAAATCTTTACGCGCCATTGTATGAAATCTATGTCTTCATTTGTGTATCATTTCTCGCTATTACTAATTCAGGTCATATGGAATTAAATACATAAATACGTATATAATATATACTGGTGTCAAAAAACTATCTTTAAATGAGCACTTATTAACTTTAATTTTTATGATTGTACTACTTACTGTGTAAAATTTTGTTTTCGTTCGTTTCATTATAACAATACACCGGGTATCAATTCATGATGAAACGAACGGACCGAGTTCGGAAAACAAATGAATAAACAAGAGTTTTGCAACCGAGTGCATTAGAACGGGCATGTTTGCGTGATTGATGCAGCGGACAGACAGATAACTAGCTGGCCGGCTGCCAAGAGCGAGCAGTAGGGCTGTTTACATCATGCTAGTTGCTTGCGAAATGTAAATAAAAAGTAACGAAAAGGAAAACAAGTTTATTGATGGCAGAAGACTTGCTACCGCGCACTTGCGAATTACTATTATTTTAAGTATTGAAATTTGTTCATTACACATTAGGAATTACAAGAAATACGATCCAGAACAGTGAAAGTGTACAGCAATGTGTGTAATGGGAGGTCTTAATAGCTTGGGTAGCAAATAAAATGTTTTTAATTATTCTAAAAGTTCCTCTACACAAAAGACTGGGATTGTGTTAGTGAACTTGTATAAAATAAATAAATATATCATCATCATAATTTCATCCCAAAGACGTTCACTGCTTCGTCCATAATAGTAAAAATCATAATTTATATATATAAGCTATCTTATTCATATACAAAGTAACGGCATTAGTTAAAGTTGAACCAAAAAATAATATACAGAAGTACAACACCAAATTATTTAGTTTCAATATAAATTATACTTGGCAAGAATGACCACAGCAAGAAGATTCATTATACTACACATCTTTATTTCCCAGCTTGCTAATATATTATTCTGTACTATATTTTCCAGTGTGCAATAAAGTATTTTCTATTCTAAAACTAACCAACCGCTTAAAAAGGACCGTATCCAGTATCAAGGTATACTGGCATAGTATACTGGTATAGTGTACACGTAGCATATCACAGGGGAATGGAAACCTATTTTGGAAGATAAATTTGGGTTAGCCGGGTGAGGACTGGCCGTTTTGCTTACCATTATTTACTCACCATTGGCATTGCATGGGTTAATTTTCCGATAGAGCAAATGAACAATATGATGTCGACCTTATGAAAACTAGACAGAGGGCCCCGTAGTCTAGTTGGTAGTAGGCCTGCCTTCGAAGCACAGGGTCGGGGGTTCGAACCTCGTCTAGGGCAAAACATTCGTGTGATGAGCACTTATGTTTGCCTTGTGTCTGTTGTATATATATATAATTGACACCCATAGTACAGGCTTTTACCTAGTTTGGGGTCAGACGTGTGTGAGATGTCCCCACATATTTATCATCAACAAATTATGTTTCTTTATTATTCATGCTATTTTAAGTATAGTGAAATAAAATATATATTTCTAAATTTAATTCCTAGAAATATTTCCGCAAAGCTAACATTTTTAACTTTATTGCACAGAAAATATTGTCAAATCAAGCGAGAAAGTTTTATGGTCCACTCGAAGTCACAATGTTTTAAAGCTGAAGCGGCGATCACGAATTCGGAGAATCGTAAATTTAACAATACCTAGAACAATTCGAAGTTCGGGGGTACTTCGCAAATAATTGCCGACATTCCGTCGAGCGTGTAATTGAATCACGCGCAGTAACATCTAATAAACTAGTTCGCTAGACTTATCTTTGTAATGGACGTAAAGACTGGACATAAGATGTTGAAGTTCCTGTTACGTGATAGAGTTTGTAATAAAATAAACCACTGGAGTATTCAGGTACTAATTTTAAGTATACAAGTTACAATGGGATCTATATAAATGTGTTGTTAACAACTTACACGTTTTTAAGGGATTATATTCTATTTCGTGCAGTTTAGAGGTTCAAGAAAAACGTTTTTCGTCATGCTGGGTAGGACAAATTATGTTTTTACCTATTGGATATTGCGATAAGTAATACTTTAAAAATAATAGAGTTATACATCACTACATAGTATAAAATAAAGTCGCTTTCTCCGTCCCTATGTCCCTATGTCCCTATGTCCCTATGTCCCTTTGTACGCTTAAATCTTTAAAACTACGCAACGGATTTTGATGCGGTTTTTTTTAATAGATAGAGTGATTCAAGAGGAAGGTTTATATGTATAATACATGCATAATATACTGAAGGATAACCCACAATAACCATTTTCCCGTGCGGAGCCGGGGCGGGTCGCTAGTAAACAGATAAAATAAAAATACTCGTTTGATTTAAGTACTTCTCGTAAAAATATATTGCAATAGTCGTTGAGATAATTTAAAATATAGATAAAATAATGATTATTAATTATTTGATAAAGTTATTAAAATTCCTAGATAAATTAATTATTAAAAATTAACTTAAAAGAATAATAAAATAAAGTTGTTGCTAGACCATTTAAAATGTAAATATTACAATACAATACAAATATGCTTTATTGATACCCAAGGAAAACACAAAAGAAACCTCCTCCTCCTCCTCTTACCTCCTTAGGCACGTCACTACTCCGAAACAGCATGTTAATTGAATTCATTTTAGAACATTAATATTCACTCCAGTAGCAGATGTAGATTTAGAAGTCAGTGGATCAAAGGGCATGTTTGTGCTTGTGCATGATTGAGGTTGAAATCTGGCTACTAAGCAACTTAAATTGAAGAACACGTCGTAATATAGTGGAGTAACTAGTTCGTAACTACTAACAGTGAGCCCTATTCTACACAATACGCTCTAACTTAAATATAAAAATCATATGTCCCATTCACGTTCTTAAGAATGAAAAGGGACAGGTGATTGTCAACTTAAATTTAGTCAAACGTCGATTTTACGCGTAGTTAGCACAAATTTAGCAGGCATTTAAAACATCCTGACTTAAGCTGAATTTGATAGTTGCGCTGCTTATTTTAAATATCATTCATTCAAAATTGAATTCAGTCATCTTCCATTCTTTTCGATTCCAATATGAATGAAAAAGACAAATAACTTAAATTTAGAGATTTTAGCGGCGACGACGCCAGAATTGAGCCCACTGTAATTTAAAGTGGTTTTCATGTAAATTGCTCTGGCGGGAAGTCAAATGCACTGTAAAACATTTTGCGAAGCGTAGTATTGTGGTTGTATTGCTAATATAGCTTTTCAAGCTGCGGAATAACGACGATTACGAGGTTTGTTTTTTTTTCGATCCACATCCACCCATATAACCCATATTAAATTGTCGAGCTTTTTCAACATAGAATCTTTATTGTATGTTTTTGTATTTTAATAGTCAAAATATGTTTCAGTTCTGTAATTTCTAAGTTTTTTTAACTTAAATCATTAAAATAAGGTACGGGCGCCAAAGAAGGCCCACTTAAATTTTTAGATATTTTGTTTTCCAAATAAATATATTATAATTTCCATTATGTTTTTTCTTTACTTTACTAAACTGCAAGATTTTACAAGGATTTGTCCTTGTAGGTATATTTATTTGGGAAACAAAATATCGAAAAATTTAAGTGGGCCTTCTTTGGCGCCCGTACCTTACTTGTAAATAAGGTCTTGAAATAATAACGAAGTATTATAAATATAGTATTATAAATGTAGTTTATTTGAGGAGCACAAATAACAACCTTAGCTTATGGCGGGAAAGAATTTAATAACTTTTTTTTCACATTTTTATAACCTTTGTTGGTGTAGCAGTTGTGTTAAAAATTAAAAAAAAAGTGTTAGGTTTTTGGTTCTTTGTCTTGTATTATAAAAATCTTATTTTGTATAAACAACTGTATTCTGTATCACGACCACCAATAAAATCCTAATGTGATTGTATTTTGTACGAACCAACAATATTGTCGGATAAACCAATTTATAGCGCGGCCAACCAATAAAATATCGACATGGATCCGTATGGACTTGTTAAGTGTTTTGTATGGTCTGTAAGGGAATCAATGTACTTAGAAATAGTCGTTTCGGGTTGTTAATGGCAAATTTATGAGGGTGTTGTTAATATTGAGAGGTTATTTTATAACTCATATCGGTTTGGTATGAATAAAATTTGAAAGAAAACACATAATACCTAAATTGTAATAAAATATCGAAGAGTTCATTTATCGCATATAATCGAGAATAAAATATTTTTCTGTGCAATAAAGTATTACAAATATTACCAAGTCAAATTAGCTAAAGTTTACTTTTCAAAGCAGAAATAATAGCTCATCTATAAAATACCTCAATTAGAGAAACTTGTATAAAATATTCTGTTAAAGAATAGAACAAAGTGTAATGCAGTATTTAACTTTAAGACTACCCTTTAAATTGTTTCCTAAGATCGATACAAAAATAAGAAGTCCACGTTTAAACAAGTTTGAATGAACAGTTTGAAGTTTTACGTGTAGTCTTGTATGGGACAGATTTTCGTGGAATCTCACGTTTATAACAGGATAATATTGACGAGGGTCAATTCGTGACGGTTTTTTTTAAATCCCTGACGTGGGTCGGTCTGGCTTTCACATTGGAAACGACAGACCCTTACCTGGTCATACCTTTTGGTGTCGGATCAAGTGTTACTGGAGGTCAATTTGAGATCAAAAGAAGCGTAAGATTGGGAACCGGATTGAAAACTTCTGAAGTGTGATCTGGGAGGACAAATATGTAACAATGTTCATATAAATAATACATCATGTAAATCGAGAAAGATACAGCTAAAGATTATGAAAGATATTGAGATGTATAACTTAATATTTATTATTAATTTAGACATATAAAACTTTTCCTGAAAAAAGAAAACGACCCAAAAAAATAGAATGCGGCACAACAAGTTTCAGAAATATTTTTTCTTAAAAAAGTAAATAACAAAACCAAAATAAATAAAACCATCAATAAGTCAGGAATTAACGTACTGATTGATAGTTCTAATATCAAGTTGTAGAGATAAACCATGTAATAAAAAAAGCTGATAAGATAACCCCATATTGTGAATTGTGAATCATACTAATAAAGAGGAACGATTTGTATTTTTGTGTGTATGTTTGTAATGAATAAACTCAAAAACTATTGTACCGATTCCAAAAATTGTTTCACTCTTAGAAAGCTACATTCACCCTGTGTAACATAGGCTACATAAACTACCTTTTACTGCTGGAAAAACTGTAAACGGCGGAAAGCTAGTATATAATAAAACTGAAGAATCGGCGTGTCTGCACATTGATTAGTTTTTCAAAAAACTGATTGTAGGTGATAAAGGGAGTGTAGCTGAATGCAAAAATACAAGTTTTGAATAAAATGTCCGTCTGTCTGTCTGTTGGTTTGTACACGCTAATCTCTGGAACTACTGGACGGATATAAATGAAACTTTACAATAATATAGCTTATACATCAGAATAACACATAGGCTACTTTTTACCGCGGGAAAATAATTATTTCCCACGGGAAAACGTGTAAACGCGGGCGGAGCCGCATGGCGGGAAGCTAGTTGTCAAAACGTCAGGTGGTTTAATATTTGAGTCCACTCAGTCACCCTGCGAATCAGAATTGACATCGGATAAAGGCATAAAGCACCATCAATCAATCACTGGGCTTCACGCTGATGTAAATTGGACTGAAAACCTTCCCCTTTAAGTTCTATTTTCGCAGAATCCGTGTATAGAGCATAAACCCATCATCATGCCATCCATCTTTCTAGAACTTTTTAGAATTTTTCAGGATATTTTTTTGGAGTATAAGGATATTAAGTATGATTATTTGTGTTAAACAATGTAAATTATTTATTTTTTTGCTTCTATTTATAACTAGCTGTCTGCCCGCGGCTACGCCTGCTTGTTTTTCGACATTTATCGTAGTAATTTTTCGCTATCCCACAGGAACTCTTTAATTTTCCGCAATTTAAAATATCCAAGATGTTAACCGGGGATATAAGATACCACCATGCAAAATATATCTCTATACTTCTCAACCCATGAGCTGTCTGTATGTCTAAAAGCTTAGATTACAATGCTGTTTTTTGTTGCGATGCAGGCAATGCGGGGGTTTTGACAACGGCCCCATGCAGGTCAGGAGAGCGGGAGCGAAAAGTTCTCCAGACCTCTCCCCCGGGACATCGGTAGCCAGGCAGCTCACTTGGAGAGTTACCAGCACTAGGTAATACTATTTTGTGTTCGTCGGAAATATCTGTGCACCTGGCTTAATGACGTCATGTGTCGGCGCGTGCGTTGGCAACGGCACTGGATAAGCGAAAACGGGGCGAGGTGCGGGGAAGCGCGAAGGGAAGTGCATTCCAGCGAGGTGCGCAGATATTTCCGACTGGTTGTATTATTGTCATTATTCTTTTGTTTTGTTGAAAATTAAAACACCTGATGTCATTTGCTCTTTGTGTATTTGAAGAGTCCTAAGTCAAAGAGTGGACTAAAACAGGCTGAAGATGATGATTTTTCTGGGTTCCACCTTCAGACTCATAGAATATAATATATATACACTTACCCAGACTCATTTTACCCAAGATTAGAGCAAGTCCATTAAACTTAAAAAAAATGATGAATATTATTTGGTTGTTGATTTTTCTTATAAAGAAACTATGTGATTATTAACACAGAATCTTTATCTTTATCTATATATAATAAAATAATTAGCTTTTGATAATTACTTCGATAGGTAATAAAGCAGGACCTGTTTTTCATTTGTCCTATATCATTTTGTGTACGGTTTAACTATTGTTATATGACAGTTTAAGCCTTATTTATCACCGTTCAAGATTCAATTACATTTTTAAATTCAAATATCTTTCAACAACATACTCTTTTCCTAGGCCCCAACGCAACAAGATCGGAATGAGTGTGTCGCACCCCCAACTCAGCTACATGAACGGCTGTGGCACCGGGACTAGCGGGAACCAAAAGAGGGGGAGAGATGTTGCCACTCAGACTCCCCCCAGCATCTCTGCGGAGACGAGGAGAGCCAGACTTCGACCGTTGAAGATCAGTTTAGCCGCGCCCAATGCTCTTACGTTGAGGTAAGGTTGTTGCGCCTGTGGCACCGGGACTTGCGGGAACTAAAAGAGGGGGAGAGATGTTGCCACTCAGACTCCCCCCAGCATCTCTGCGGAGACGAGGAGAGCCAGACTTCGACCGCTGAAGATCAGCTTAGCCGCGCCCAATGCTCTTACGTTGAGGTAAGCTTATTGCGCCTGTGGCACCGGAACAAGCGGGAACCAAAAGAGAGGGAGAGATGTTGCCACTCAGACTCCCCCTAGCATCTCTGCGGAGACGAGGAGAGCCAGACTTCGACCGCTGAAGATCAGCTTAGCCGCGCTCAATGCTATTACGTTGAGGTAAGCTTATTGCGCCTGTGGCACCGGAACTAGCGGGAACCAAAAGAGAGGGAGAGATGTTGCCACTCAGACTCCCCCTAGCATCTCTGCGGAGACGAGGAGAGCCAGACTTCGACCGCTGAAGATCAGCTTAGCCGCGCTCAATGCTCTTACGTTGAGGTAAGCTTATTGCGCCTGTGGCACCGGAACTAACGGGAACCAAAAGAGAGGGAGAGATGTTGCCACTCAGACTCCCCCTAGCATCTCTGCGGAGACGAGGAGAGCCAGACTTCAACCGCTGAAGATCAGCTTAGCCACGCCCAATGCTCTTACGTTGAGGTAAGCTTGTCGCGCCTGCGGCCCACAAGGACCTTGGCGAGCCAACAGCGGCTGAAGATTGAAGGTTTCCTTAAGTACTAGTAGTAAAATACACGAGGAACTGTCTGGCACTGGTTTATTTACATGGAAACTAAACTGGTATAAACACGGCAGTATAAATCAGCTTATTCTTTACATAATTATACAAAATTAAAGAAGTACGGCCGTCAAGGCCGGAAGTCAAGGGGAAAACTGAAGAAAAATGGACGAGGATGACCAATTGACACTAATGATAAAGAGTACATCAATATCTTTTTAAATTTTTAGAGAAAAGGGTTTGAAGAGAATATTGCCGATGTAACAGTAAAAGTAAGGTAAGGTATTCCTTTAGAGACACTGGCAGAACTCCAACTCAGCGGCAGTAAATCACGTCGATATAAATTTTAAAAGCCAATTCCGCTGCAGTAAAGGTATCTAGCAAAAGTATTCAGTTCGATACTTTGAATAACACGAGTAGATTCCAAACGAAATCATGTTTATAGAGCTGATATTGGATTCTATGAGGGACTTGAATAACAATAATAGTCCTTTGCAGAGTCTTAGTACTTTAGTCTGTAGTCGATTGCCAGTGGTGATAGATTGATTGTTTTATATAGTTTTATTTTTCTATTTTGAAGCAACCGCCTTCCTCTAATTGTATATTTCGTTTGCACTCTTTGTTATATTAATATTATTGTAAAAAGACTAAAATAATATTGTAATATATTTTAAGCATATTTTAAAAAAAGGAAGATATAAAATATGCGTTACTGTGTAGTTTCTTCGAAGGGTTCTTCTCCAAAGCAGCGCACACTTTAGTTGTTTATTATGCAACTGGTAATAAAATTAATTATTAATGAAAAGGAAGAGACATAATTTATATTTTTATCCTCAGTAATTACAGAAAAAGATAAATAAAGAATCGTATACACAGGTGTGAGAAAAGGCGGACAGCGGAATGATATCCGAGTTTTTAAGCAACCTGTCTCATAAAATTCGGACGCAATCTTTCTGCGTATAAGTTCGGATCCACATTTCTTAATTTATATTTCATGGTTCGGATATTTCCTTAAAAAGTCACAGTAAAAAAAGAAAAAAAGTGCAATGAAACATTCTGTTGCAACCTCTGATAATGCCTATATGTAAATACATTTTCATTTCAATTTCATTTTCATTTTATTTCATTAAAATTCTTAGAATACCTTAATAAAGTCACCGTTTACGATATGAAAACATTATGCTTATAAATAAAGTACCAGTCTATTTTCTTCCTTATCACACAGACTAGCCATAACAACCCTCATAACTCTCTAAAAGTGACGTAACGATCTCAACAACCTTTAAATTCAGACCGAGCAGGCCATATATCAGCTGTGGGCAAGTATCAGTGGGGCGTCTTTATAAATCAACCTCCGTTAATTACTAGTGGCGTTGTTATCGAATAAGTTATTCCCTATAAGACAATACATATTGTTCATGAAGCTTACCCGTTTTACAGGATCCCTATACCTATTATTTCTTATATTTATTCATTAAGTATTACAAAAGTTGAGCTTACAAGCTAAAACAAAGTCCCCTAAAACTGCACAATAGTTTGTTTGTGGGATCAAAAAATATTTCCACAGTTAGTCTTTTTTTTTTCTAAAAAAAAGTAAGTAAGTAAAAACAATCAAAAGTCATAATTTTATAATAATACTCGTATATATTTAGGACGGATATAGATAGTGTGTATTTAATCTTAGGATATTTATCTATTTATTTAACTGTATATGTAAACGTACATATGAATTGAAAAGTCTAAAGGTATTTTATACTTTCCGAGGCTTGAACCCTTGGCCTCTGGGGCATCAACGCTCTCTTCTTAAATATTGGACAAAATATTATTATAAAAAGCGGCCAAGTGCGAGTTGGACTCGCCCATGAAGGGTTCCGTATCAGCAAATAACATAAAATAAAAGTTCTTGTAGTTAGTTGTAACTTTGATCGATGTTTTAGTAATAGTGAAAGGGAAAATGCGGCTTACGATTCATGACGTATTAAAAAAAAACTAATTACTAGATCCCGTTCAAAACAATTTTTGTTGGTAGTTTGCATGGTAATGTACATCATATATTTTTTTTAGTTTTATCGTTCCCTTATTTTAAAAGTTAGAGGGGGGGGACACACATTTTACCACTTTGGAAGTGTCTCTCGCGCAAAATATTCAGTTTACAAAAAAATGATATTAGAAACCTCAATATTCATTTTTGAAACCCTATCTATAGATAACCCACACATATGGGTTTGATGAAAAAAAAATTTTTGAATTTCAGTTCTAAGTATGGGGACCCCTTGAAATTCATTGCTTTCTTTCTAATTTTTTGCAAAAATCTAAATGCGGTTCACAAAATACATCTACTTACCAAGTTTCAACAGTATAGCTCTTATAATTTCGGAAAAAAGTGGCTGTGACATACGGACGGACGGACAGACAGACATGACGAATCTATAAGGGTTCCGTTTTTTGCCATTTGGCTACGGAACCCTAAAAACAACATAACAGTATTTTACTGTTGTGTTTTATTCCCTTGGTATTAATAAAGCACACTTGTACAGTATTAACACGGACCCACAACAAAAAGAAAATATTTTCGCGACCAAGAACCAATTTGCGCTATTCCTTTTGCGTCAACTTCTTTTTACTCTTATTACGTTTTCATGACAAGGTTTTTTATCTGAAAAGGACAGCAGTTCATTACGGCGGGCCGTGCTATTCAAGGTTAATGAACTTATAAACTTTGTTCAGGGCAAAAAAAGCGAAAGAATTTTCAAGTAGGTATTTTCTTATTTACCTCGGTTTGCACTTGACACGTGTGTGTGTAGGGTGCCTAGTATGCTCGTTTCAGAATGTCAATCTAGAGTATTGTAAAGTGTAGACCTAGGGGATATTGAAATGTATAAAATTGGATTCGTCTGCTCAATGCTAACTATTTTCTTTGTGGTGTGTTCCATGGTTTGTGAGGTAACTTAACTTCGAAACCCACACGAAAAGCAAGCATAATTTTCTTTTTTAAACTTAGTAC
The DNA here is from genome assembly GCA_948473455.1 of Teleiodes luculella. Lineage (NCBI taxonomy): Eukaryota > Metazoa > Arthropoda > Insecta > Lepidoptera > Gelechiidae > Teleiodes > Teleiodes luculella. The sequence goes on from OX419585.1 coordinate 12,116,580, forward strand.
ACAGAATAAAGTTACTTTTGCAAATTTTTGTCATGTCAATCATTCTTTTTATATGGTATTTGTATAAGAATCTAGTATTAAGATACAAATATCGAAAAATCTTTTATCAAATATAAAAAAACATATTGCCGAAGTTTATGTACTTCAGGACTGCAAGGTGTGGCTGCTAATATAATTAAATTTAAGTTGTTGGTCTCTTTCATTCATATGGGATTCGAAAAGGATGGGAGATGAATGAATTTAATTTTGAATGAATGATATAAAATAGCAGCGCAGCTGTCAAATTCTGCTTAATTTAAGTGGGATGTTTTTTATGCGTAATATCGATGTTTAACGTCTCTAAATTTAAGTTGACAACCACCTGTCCCTTTTCGTTCTTAACAGAGAGAACTCTCTGGTTCTTAAGAACGTAAAAATGACATATCGTTTTTCGAGATTAATTTATGTTAAAGCTTAGTATGTAATGGGAAAGATTTTATTGATTAAAGAATTAAAGTAAAAGCTTTTAAAAAATTTCTCCAACTAAATCCGCCACTGTGCCGCCAGTAACCGAGTTCTACAACTTCTTTTCAAATTGGGTCGGCCTTTGGGTTAATGTTAATCCTGACACTCGCAAATGTTTGGGTCGGACGAGGCCAATAGTGGGTTTAAAGTAGTAAATTGGGATGAGCAAGAGTTGGGATATAAAGTGCTGGATCCAACATGGAACCGAGATTACCTGAGATTACTGAGTTGTTTATTTAAATTATTTTATTACGGACTACGATCTATTTTATATAAATCCGGACAAAAGTTTATTGACCTCTTTCTTTTCTTGAAAGTTATTAAAAACAATGTAACACCAACATTTCTGGCAAGGTCACACGCTCACCCTGCCATATACTTGTACTACGGTATGCCAAATTACGTATTTTGCGATAATTTCCTATAGTTTTACCACAAAATACAAAGCGCTCCGCGCGCCGCTATACGTAGTTAGTGGTTTTACTGTATCGTTTGTAAAAAATGTGCGCATTGTATGCAGGTTTCAATGACCTTGTGTCCAGATTAATATGAAACAAATCATAGCTTTCTGCCTCTTGGTTCTGCCCGCGTTAACAGTGTATCCCGTGGGAACGAGGAATTTTCCCGCGGTAAAGGATAGCTTATGTTACTCCCTAAGGTATATCTTTAAATCAAGCTTAATTCAAATCGGTTTAGTAGTTTTGACGCCTAATCAATGCAAAACAAAAACGCGAGGGAGATGTCTAGTTCAGTATAAATACGTATTTTACAACTACTTGAAAAGTTTGCCCCGTTGCCCGTTGACTTCCGTTCCGAAGTTCGATGGTTCAAACCTCGGCACGTACCAATGTGTTTTAGCGATTTTCGAATTCATATGTACGTTTATGCGACGCTCTTACGGTGAAGGAAAACATCGTGAGGAAACCTGCACACACCTGCGAAGAAATTCAAAGGTTGTGTGTGAAGTTGACCAATCCGCACTGGGCCAGCGTGGTCGACTAAGGCCTAATCACCCTAGTATTAGGGTAGGCTCGAGCCCCTCGGTGGGGACATATATGAGCTGTTAACGAAAGAACGATGTTGAATTTTAATTTACTTAATCCATATTGTTTTAGTGTAATTTAATTTATATATAACTCTACCTATAGAATAATAAGCATATTTGCCTACTTCCCCGTTTTCCTCACAATGAAAGTGGGTTAAATAAGCGGACTAGTTATGAATATTGCTATTATGTTACAGTTTCCATTGTTTTTGTTCCGCTACTGCAGTTTCATTACTTGAAGCTAGTTAGTGTAAGTGCTACAAGTTTTTAATTTCTAAAGGATTTTTTTGTTGTTAAATATCACTTGTAATAATACCAAGGCTGTTTAACACTAAAAAGGCAAAAGTTTGTGTGTGTGTGTATGTTTCTTACTTCTTCACGTCTAAACAGCTGGAGCGATTTTAATAAAATTTGGTACAATGCGCGCAACCAAAGATGAGACTTGACGGATCACGTGGTTGATCACGTGACGGACCACGGTTATATCTGCGCAGTAGTTACAGCGATAAAAGCGATTTTGAAATTCAATAAATATCTTATTAATCCGATCTCATATTTTAGTTTAACTATTTTGAGCACGCGCGACTGTATCTACCAGCGCAAAGTCCCCTCTTTAGCATCTGACAGGTCTCATCTTTGGCTGCGCGCATTGTACCTATGGAGTTAGCTGACACCCTGGATTAACACATAGGCTACTTTTTACCTCGGGAAAATACCTCAGTCCCACGGGAAAAATTGTTAATGCGGGCGGGGCCGCGGGGCAGAAAGATAGTAAAAAATATGTATGAAAAACTAGTTTCCATACGCACTGTGATGCGGCTACCGCCCAACCGTTTTAACCCTTTATAAGGCAAAACAACTTTATAATGTGCATTAGTTTACGACTTTATGTTAAGGGTATAAAGTTAAAATTAAAGTGGCAATATAGTGGCCACTGCCTTGTAAAGGTTTGATGCATATGGAGCCTTACAAAAACGTGAAAAATATTTTTTTATATGTAAAATGGGTGCTTTCCTTTGTTTGCCTAGTTATTTTTGGTATTATTTTACTGTAGTAAATATTTTCTGTAGAAAATATTTATTGATTTTTTATGCTTTCACGATCTTTTTTAGTAATCATTACAACGACATACTAAATCGCATAAATAAATTACTTAGGTCTTACTGTACTCATAGTAACAATGATCTTGTCATACTTAAATACGCAAATTCAACTCTTTTAACTTTACACTACATGTGTGAAAAAAGCGAAGCAAAGCAAGCAACATTGTCACCCTTTACATCTTCATAAAAACCTTTTTCTCTTAGAATACCCTTCTTTAGCCAAAGCGGTCTCGATTGTCCTAACTTACAGCCACAAAAAGAGCTTTTCCCGCCAAATAGCGCTACTGAGACACATTTTGAACAGGGTTGCCAACTTGCCACTCGCCCTCGTTAACAACCTATATTATATGTACTCACCGAGTGGCTCGAGCCTACCCTGAAATCAAGGTGAATAGGTCTTAGTCGAGAAAACCTGTTAGTTATTGTAATTGTTACTATAAGGAGCAAAAGTGCGTAACAGGTGCCACCGCAACGCAAACGATTGTGGTTTTCTTGAAATTTTTTAATGCAAGTGCAATATTTTATTAAGAAATCGGAAAGTAATTTGAATCATACTAATATTATAAAGAGGAAAGTTTTTTATGGTTTATGTAATGTAACCTTTTTATTCTCGTGTCGGAGGCCAAGACCCACTTTGGGTCGCTGAAGCCACTCTAGAGAGCTACCTTTTACCGCGGGAAAATGCCTTATTCCTACGGGAAAACTGTTAACACGAGCCGAGCCGCGGCGAAAAGCTAGTTCAATATAAGTAAGTAAACTAAAAAAGAAATCTTATGCACTTTTTTCTCTCAATTATACTTGTGTAATATTTTTTATGTATTCTAAAAAAGGAATTACGATATAATTTGTATTTTTTTGTATTTTTCCAAATATACTTGCCAACCCTACTTTAGACGGCTATTGTTTTGGAGGACGCGTCGAATCCAGCTCTGGCGTCCCGAAAAACAAAAGAGGAGCAGCAGAAATTAAACAACCTTTAACAAAATGTTTAGGATAGTTGAAATGTGGCAACATTGTAGCGAGTTGTGGCGTGATGTGACTGCTACAATGTGGAGGATACTCGAAATAGTGAAAGCTGGTCTAGGTTTATCATTGAATCAATTAAACATAAAACATGGCTTCAAGCGAAATTATTATTAATATGTATTTTTGTTCGAAGACTTTCCTAAGGTGAAGGAAAACACTACAGGAAATAAAAGTTACAAATAAAAGGGATAGGGATTAATATTATAACCACACAGTCAGAAAAATATTTTTTTCATTTTTGACCCATTTTATTTTTATCGCGTCGCCTATATTACGTCTATGGACTACGCAAAAAAAAATCTTCCTATAAGCTGTATTGCAGTTTAAATGATCTATCATAAACGTAATAGGCCAATGATGAGACTTAAAAATGCCCTGCAGTAGGTTTCTCCTGTCTCTTTTAATACGATCATCAAATAAAAACCCGCGCGTTATCGGCCCCGCGTTCTATGAGGAACTACCCACCGACCTTAAAAACGAACAGACTGATGAAACATTTGGCCGCCGCCGACTGAAAAACCTCTTGTTAGAAAATCCTTTGTACTCAGTAAATGAGTACAAAGATTTATGTAAAAAATTGTAAACAATTATTAATTTAATTTTCATTTTTGCCTGGACATATTAAATTATTTTTTGTTATTATTTATATTATCTGGACATAAGTATTATGATCATTTTTACCTTTTGACATGAACTAATTTACCATTATGGTAATTATTTTTGACATACATATTTGGTTTTATTATTTCTTTGACATTAACAAACTTTAATATACTTAATTTTTATTTTTATACATACTCGTATTGACGATCGTACTACGGATGTCCTTTTTATACTATTGTAAAAACGTGTGCAATCTTGTAGTCTGTGATAAATAAAACTAAACTAAACTAAACTATCACTACGCGTAAACCAACATTCGCCCATAGAGGTATGGACAATGCATTTCCCTCCATCAGTATAATAAACCAAACGTGCCACATTTTTGACGAGATTCTTGTGATGGTAATCCCCGTCTGCGCAAAATCGAGTCGAATGCTTTGCGGAACACACAACAGCACAATTAGTAATTTTTCAATTATATCTATTACTAGCTTTCCGCCGCGGCTCCGCCCGCGTTAACAGTTTTTTCCGTGGGAATGAGGCATTTTCCTGCAGTAAAAGGTAGCCTATGTTACTCAAGGTGAATGAAGCTTTCTAATGGTGAAGAATTTTTTTAAATCGGTTCAGTAATTTTTGAGTTTATTCAATACAAACACACACACAAAAATACAAATATGTCCTCTTTATAATATTAGTATGATTAGTATGACTAGGTACCGATAGCGATCGAGACTAGTAAAACGAGAACATTTCGTGTTCGTTTGGGCACGAAAAGTACATAGATACTTGCCGCACCTAATCAAATCGATGCTGCCGCCATAACGCAAAAGGACGTGACTTTTTTTCGATAATTAGTTAATAGCACCGTTTTACTCAGATTCGTTTTCTCAGTGTAATGGTGTTTTCAGCAAATTTTGAAGAAATCTATTACATGCGCCCTTTTTCTTATGACGGCAGTAGGTATATCTGAGCATAGACCACACCCTTAACAACTTAAAGGGCTTATACCAAGGGTATGTCTCAAATTACAAGATACTCCGCTTCCTACAGTGTAAGGAACCCCTTCAGACAGAAGCACACTCCATAAAAATCCCAAGTAAGGTCGAGTTGCTTGTTGAGTGCTCGTTTCAACAGCTCATCTCTTTTAACTTGCACCTCATCAAAGGGCGACATTTTTCCATAAAAATTGTTGATCGATCCCTCAAAGCGGTTTATTAGTCTGATATTATATGGAGGTTTTCACACTCAATTTTAAATTTAATGTTACTTGATGAAATACAAAATACAGGTTGGCGTGTATGAAAATAAATTAAAAAGTTAAAGAGGTTATGCAAAGAAATACAACCATAACAATCTAATAAAAATAAATTTAATTGACATTAATAAAATGTACATTAACACAGAATAAATAAATATCCAACAGGCATTATTTACAGGCAGCCTGTAAACTGCGAAAAAATAAGACCAAGAAGCTTTTATCGATTTTGAATGTCTTACAAAACATATTTCAGAATATTTTAACACAAAGTTTATTTAATATAAGATGTGTGAAAATCCTAAATAAAAAAGACTTCGAATAAACCATGTTGATAGGTTAAAGTATAAGTATGTCTTGTCTTCATTATTATTTCAAAACTGTAGTATATCAATATTTACTGGTTATGGTTGGATACTTAATTTTTATGAGAGTCAAGTTTGGGAACGACGACGTTTACGCCAAAACAAAAGAACATCAGAGTTTGAAATTGATTTGCGTTGTTAATATTTTATGGTCATAGTACAGGCAGCAACAGAAAAAGGCATACAACCTACTTCTCACAAAAAATACATTTTTTTTTGTGGTTAATAAAAGCGCAGGGAAGTTGGACATGTACACCGCGATTCCAGTTCTTATTCAATTGACATTAGAACGGTGCAAAGTCCAAAGTGTCCTAGTCAAAATTAAGCGTGCTTTTGACTATTTTCGTAGCCATCATCGTCATTATTTCAGCCGAAAAAATTCCGCTGCTGAAAAAAGGTCTTCCATCAAAGATCTCCACGTCTATCCTGATCGATTTTCGAATATTACTCGTTGATAGCTAAGAAACATTTTAGTAGCAAATTCTCTAATAATCGCTTTTCGAAGGGCTGCATTTGTATTTACTAGCTTTATAATATACGAACATTAAAAAAAATTATTGGAGATAAGGCGAAAAAGATACAGTACAAATATTCTTTATTGACACCAGAACTTAAAAGTAGTAATACAAAAGAGAAAGAAAATGATAACTTGAAACTCATTATATCTCTAGCATTTAATTAAATCTGTTTTGCAAAGCTCTATATTACTATACTCGTATCCGTGATAAACTACAACCTTACTGTCGCGACTCGTATTCAAAGCTCTAGGTTACGAGTATAGCGTGGCGATTTATATCGCTTTTATGTTACGCTTTATACGAGTATATAGCAATAAAAACCAAGCAGCTACTTATTTCTGCAAGCCGCATAAAGGATTAATGTCAGACGAAAATATAAAACGAATGCTGCTTTCCGGTACAGATGTTTTGACTACCAACCGTTCCAGTTTTTATTTTTAAATGTTTTAAACATCAAGAATTTCCGATCCGACACTTTATAGTGTCTTTCTTTTACGTCATAAAAGCGGACGGTATTTTTTCCGTTAAAAAGAGAACACACTCTTTTATTTGTTGTTTTGAAAAGACCTAATGGTCTTGTCGAGTTATTACTCAGCTTCTAAGTGGTTAAAAAATTAATGAAAAAAGATGTATATTTATTACTGTACAAGATGAACATAAAAATATTTTTTTCACTGATAGCAATACGTTTTTTTACACGAATCTACTCGTAGTTAAAAATTCGCGCAAGAAAAAAATAATACAAATTGCGATTTATATCCGCGCGAATATTTTGTGCAATAAGAAGTAGGTAGTATACTATAATTCGTTATTCTGAGATACTATGGTTATAAAAAGAAAAATAAAAAGAAATAACAAAAAAGTACATAGTAAATTATCGAATTATATTTTACTCGTTCGTTCGTTAACAGCTCATATATGTCCCCACTCATTTTGTAAATATTCGAATAACTTTTTACTGTATTTCCTAGTCCTTGATATTTATGCAGAAAAATACTTTCATAGGACTTGGACTAAATAGGGCTAAATTTTAGTAAAATTATTTATTTATTAAAAAAACATTAACATAAGTACTCCATTGATTTAATAAAAGCTTTCTCAATTATTCTTATATGGCTCATCAAATTTTCAAGTCCGCTGAAGCTTGATCCGTCGTACTTTTTCGATACATAGCAAATAAAAAAAAAAAGGCTCATCAAAACTTATTTGTCTTTGCCCACAGGTTTCTGGCCAATCGCAAGAAAGGGCGCTCCATGTCGGCCAACGCTGTGGCGAACGAACAGAAGGCCACCAAGGTCTTGGGGCTGGTGTTCTTCACTTTCGTCCTCTGCTGGGCTCCGTTCTTTCTTCTCAACATACTGTTCGCTGCGTGTCCTGCTTGTATAGTTCCCGGTGAGTGATAAAGATGACTACCGAACACATGAAGGAAGAAAAAAAATTTACGCGGGATTTTTTTTTCCTTCATGACCGAACATAATGTTTTTTTCTTTTTTTTGAATTGACCTATGCTTGAGCCGAAAAAGTACGACGGATCAAGCTTTACCGGACTTGGAAGAATCTAATTTTACCTACATTTTACCACGCGGTAAAACGCCGCCCTATATATGTCCCTGCCGATCAAGATACGGGTAAATCAGCCAGAAAGTTCACACTTAGTAGAAAGCCCTTCTGGTAGTGAATACCGTTCTGGTAACAATTACCCTTCAGGTACCCGTCCAGGCTTTATCTTAAAAAGTTATTGAAGCAGAGTCTATCTGGTGACGTCTCCTTCACTACGTTTTCCATACCTACATTTAGTATGAGGTCGTGGTAGACTCTTTTGTGTTATATCTACTTTCTTAGTCCGGTGAAGCTAGATACCTTGATTTTTGTGATACAATCGTAGGTCACTAAAATAATAATAAAATATATCGACATATTTTTATATTTATTAATAATTTTAGATTTTTCGAAATGATATTAGTCATTTTTTCTGTATCCAGTAACAGCATACCTAGCTTTCAATTTTTTAGAGCACGTGGTGGACATCTGTCTATGGCTGGGCTACGTGTCTTCCACAATCAACCCCATCATCTACACGGTCTTCAATAGGACCTTCCGAGCTGCTTTCCTCAGGTTGCTTCGATGTCACTGCTCAAGGTAAATTTACAGATGGGCTTTCAAGCCAAAACTTTTTGCCTTTCTGGGACAATTAGTTTACACTAGCAAAACTTCTTATCCGCACTTAAGAGCCGCGCTCTTGTCGGTGGAGTCTACGGCATTCTGTTCCGTCTTTCGTCCTCTGTCTGACCTCTTGATACGACACGACATCTATTCCTTCCTTAATCTGGTCCACATATGTTCTTCCAGGTCGTTTTCTCTTCCTTTTCTCTTCTATCTTTTCTTTGATCATGTTTTTGATAAAGTCATCTGGTGACCCAGCATCTTCCCCTTCTATTTGGAAAACTATTATAACGCTGAAACCTAGATAATTTCTTCTACTTAAGTTATTCTTATATTCGGATTTTAACTTCTGCCCCCGCAGCATTGTCTTTAGACTTTCCCGTAGGAATGAAAAAAAACATAATATTATTAATATAGAGGGTGCATATGACAGCTTAACAAATATTACTTAAAGGATATTCAGATCTGATCGAAAAAAAAAATACATTTACATACAAACTGTTACTATTTTGTAGGAGTGCCGATTTTATTAATATATGTCTAACCTAATTTATGAGGATAACCTACTTTTTACTCAAACCCGTTTAGACAAACTGACAAAAAAAAATTCCTACCGAAATACAGAAGCGTTCAATTATCCGCCATTCCAATTATTTCGTCACCCAAATCCCAAATACTGCTCTTGCACGAGGGTTGTTTAACTTTCACGATGGATTTAAATCCGCGCTTGGACTACAAATTAAAACAAGTTCATTCAAATGACTTTGATTGACGTTTTCAACTGAATTTGGAATGCATTTTTGTTTATTCTTCGTGAAATCCAATCCGTGCAGCTCGTCAGCTTTGTTGTCAAAATTTTAAAATATGCCCACAATATTGGGTTGACACTCGACACAGTGACAGCGACACTGAAAAATGCAGGCGTATTGAAGTGACACCGGGCTCAATTCCGGCGTGGCCGCTAAAATTAAGTTCTTGCACCTGTTTGCACTAAACTTGTCTTAGGATTTTCGTAGTTAAGAAAGACCTAAGCTAACTAAAGCTTAAAAAAAGAATCAGTTTTCACTAACAGTCTAATTGCGCTCATAAAGGTAAGCAGAAACTTAAACAGTCTGAAGGTTACTAGCAAACAAAATTTTCACCAAATCTCACCTAAATACTTTAGGCATCAACTTAAGCGATTCTTAAGTTTAGTGCAAACGGGTGTTGGGCTTTTTCATTCATATGGGAATCGAAAAGGATTGGAGATGAATACAATTTATTCATCTAATTTTTCTTTCATAGGAACGTAGAACATTTATGGTTTTTAAATTTAAGTTGAGCGTAATATGTGGAATCGGGCCCACTTTCTGACGTAGCATATTCGCTGCAGAAATTCAGTCTATTTTTGTCACAAATATTTTGTTTGAGAGTCTGTTATTTTTAACAAGCACTCTATCTTTTTATTTGGAAACATATAACCAGCTAAAAATTGACACGGTGAACGAAAGGGGTATTCACCAATTTCATTTTCTTTTCTTATTATTGATGTATTTATAAATAAATGGTGACTGTGTTCGATAAAAATACATATTTTTTCTAATATGATATACATATATTGGAATATTAATAGAGTTTGGCCTGCTTGTTACTTTATTAACTACATTAAAATTTGTAGAAAAGAAATTGGAGTTTCGCACTACGTAACCTCTCATTTTATAAGTTTAACTTCTTAAATCCTGAAAAGAAAAGCTTACTGTATTTCTTATCACACCTCAGTTTAATAATAAAAACCTTAGTCAGCGTTTAATCAACGGGGGCCTGGAAGCTGTTAGGTCTTCTTAATTTACTTTATTCGAATTTTTTTAGTGCCGTGTAAGTAACGACTACGAAGAGAAAAGCATAGGGAGATTGGCCAAAACATAAAAAAATGTTTATTTTATTATTCAATCTTACATTTTACTTTTTTGATGAAAGGTTGTACCAGATAATCATGAATATTGATAATTTAGGTTGCATTATTTTTTTTTCATTTTTATCGTAATCAGTGGTAGTAAGTCTATTTGTCAAGAAAATAATTTGTGTCTGGTCATGACGAATTTTAGAATAGAATAGAATAGAATACAATAGAATATACTTTATTGCACAACAGAATAAAACAGAACAGTAAAATTCACGAAAAAATAATAAAGAAAGTGTACATGTAGGCGGCCTTATTGCTAAGTAGCAATATCTTCCAGGCAACCTTTGTCTAGTCGTTGTTGGATGCGTAGAATTTTCAGTTACCAAAAATGTACATGCTACCGGACATAGTAATACAATTTACACAACAACCAACATTTGTTATTGGGGAAATGTCCGTCTTATTTGGCTCTGTCTACGGCCCTTCTCCCTATATTCCAGTAATCCTCGATGTTTCCTGACTTGCGGCTATTTTGCACGCGGACGTGACAGGAGAAGCAATGTCCCCTAGGTGTTTGGGCCCGTCCAGGATTAAGCCCAAACAAAATGGCGGCGAATAAAGATGGCCGACCCCATTCTGTCAGATAGAACAATGAAGCGCTTAGCTCTGAAATGTCGGCATATTTAAAATTTGCGGACCTAACTTAATGGATATTTCATTGCCCGAAATTTTTAGTACCAGTTTTTGTTGGCCGTCCCGTTATATAGGGATTTATTTGTTAGTCAATCACACAAACAATGTAATTTTTTTGGTGTGTGAGTTCTTTAATTTTTACTGTTAGGGTACCGTATTGTGTTAAATTAATTTGATTCAGTCTGAACAAAGGCCTTACCTTTTTATAAAGCGAGTTATAGTAAAACATGTTTTATAAACATACGACCATATAAGATAGAGAAAAAGCAAAACCGACCCTAATGGCTTTACTATTGAGACGCTTCGAGCTTAAAGTGTCACAAACGTACCACAGACGGTAATAACTTACAGTACTTAGTTTCATGTTATTTAGGTCTGGATTGGACTAGTGTAGATAAATGTTAGACCCTAGGGTTTAAGTTATAATTTTATTGTCATTAGTTCACATTTGTAATTTTCAGTCTAGCCGTTCTAGAGTACAGCGAGGGAAACCACGTAACTTTATAATCAATTTTGCATTTCGTTATGATAAAATTTTCCACTCCACTTTCACTGTAAGACTGTGTTGGAAAACCGAATAGAATAGGTATAATATACTTTATTGCACAGTAGAAAATACAGTACAGTATTATTCACAAAAAGGACAGAAACCGAGTTAATTAATAATAATTTAGTTGAATATTATTTTGTTTTATTTTCCTTTTTATAACAAAACAAGTATAAGATTCTAAAATAAAAAAACAACTCTAGTGACATTAAATTATCCTCTTTTCATAAAAACTATTCGATGACTTTTTACTGTGTAGCTTAATATTAACAAGCATTTTAAATATAATTACTCGTCATATGTTTCTAGCTCTAATAAAAATCTCTGAGAAGCGTATTAATTGAAAATACCAACTTTAATGTGCTGAAATACATGCTTTACAATACACGAAATCTTGATTAAAAAACCGTTAACAAGGGTTTGGTGAGTGACGTGTTTCAGCAAAAATTTGGAACGCCCTTCAGTCGGGAAATTTAAATTATTACTCAGGTGCAGTGATAAAAGATCTTTTGGGTACCGTATGTAAATTAACAAGATAAATATTGTGGCATCGGTTAGGCCATCTCTTTTACTTGTGGGTCTGGCCGCAAGTACGTTCTTTTAAATCTATTTCGAGATATTTATTTTCATAGTTTGAGTCAGATGGATTTTGACGTCTTCCTGCACCAGATTAGACCTGGGCAGGGCAGGATAGCTTGTGATATAGGGAAGCCAGAAATTAGGATAAGTTTCTTTTAATGTGTTCTGAGTGAGTCAATAAAGTACGTGAAAATCAATAACTGTGTTGTGATTTGGAAGAACCCGCGCTATAATATATATTTTTAATTATATCGCGCGGTTAACAGTAATTTAGAAGTACCTAAATAAATGGGCATAATGTAATGTCATGCAAAGTATTTATAGTCGTGAAAAGTACCTTACGTCTTTTTCTATGATAATATTATTATTAAAATTCTCAATAGGTTTTATTGTTAAAATATACTAAACTCGCACTTGACCGTTTCCTTTGTGTGAAGGACAAAAAACTTGAGTTGAATGGCTCAACGAAAGCAAGTGGTTGACAAAATGGCTGCCAAGTTTTTCGGCGTCTATCAATCAGAAGAGATTTACTTTGTTTTGAAGGAAATTCTGCTGAATAAAATATTCACTGTCATCACTATCTTTTCAACCGTCAAATCTCGGCAGTTGGCACGTACAGTGAGCTGACGAATAAGGTGACCCCCCCCCCGACACGCCACGCTACTTTTGCCACGCTGTAACTTAGAGAGACCGTTGGAATTAGGCAACACGTTCTTAATTACACTGATAAAGTATTATTAGCCATTAATTCGTTATTTTCTGCCCCCTTGGAGCGGTAGATGGCGCCTAACGGCGCCTCGGGGGGGTCACCTAATTCGTCAGCCACTGTACCAACCAATGTGCTTTCGATTTTAAAATTCATATTATGTACATTGATTCAATGGTCTTACGGTCAAAGACAACATCGTGAAGAAGATTACACCTGCAATGTAATTTAAAGGTTGTGTGTGAAGTTGACCAACCCGCACTAGGCAAGCGTGGTCGACTAAGGTCTACTTTCGCCTTCAGGTCAGGGTAGGCTCGAGCCTATCGATACGTACATAAGTGAGATTTATGTCTTTCTGAGGAATTTTAGTTTTATACGTATAAATAGAATTTAGTTTATTACATAACACTTTTGCTATCGCAATATTGAGATACTTTAAAACAAATTTAGAAATTATACTATTTAAGTATCTACTTTTAGTACAAAGCTTTGGTTAATTTACAGACTTGTCATTTTGAAACTCCAGTTTAAATTTGTGATTGCAAGAAATAACTAACAGCTTAAAAAAGTGCATCTTCGCAATCTTCGCGAGATTTAATTTAAAGGAAAATTCTGGCGTCCAATTTAGATAACAGCTCCACAACTTGAAAAGCTGAAATCGAATGTTGCCATTTAAGTATATGAAAATATGAACTTCGTTCATAAAAGTTACATGTTATATGTGCATGTATGTATATATATTATTGTACACAGTATAATTTTTAGAAAAACTTAACCATACATTTATATCATTTTTAATATTCAACCATCCAAAGGTTTCACTTTCTATTAACACGACTTCAGTCTATAAGGAAAGTAGTTAAGTTTCATAAGTACTACCACTATGCTGCGAATAAACAACCAGTTGAACTTCACGGTGTATTTAGCAGTTCTCTCTCAATCTCTCTTTATCCTTTACTAGCGACCCGCCCCGGCTCCGCACGGGAAAATGGTTATTGTAAGTTATCTTTAAGCATATTATGCATGTATTATACATATAAACCTTCCTCTTGAATCCCTCTATCTATTAAAAAAAACCGCATCGAAATCCGTTGCGTAGTTTTAAAGATTTAAGCGTACAAAGGGAGGGACATAGGGACAGAGAAAGCGACTTTGTTTTATACTATGTAGTGATAATTTTTTGTTCACTTGGAGGGACTTGGAAGATACAAGATATCAATACAGTAATATGTAGTTTTCTGTTTTTCTTGTCTTTTACGCCTGTAAGTCATGAATTTTATATTGTTCAAGGTTTGGCGTAATGTGTTTTGAAAATAATTAATACATAAAAATATTTTCTTAACTTAAAACCTGCTAAAAAAATGTACCACTTTAGCTGTTTTTTTTATTCTCGAAGGCCTGCTTTGTCGGTTGTGTCTCGTGTTAAACCGGCTGGTCTTAAATGTAATTTTAACTAACCACTCTTTATGTTCCCACAGAGGGTTTGACCTACCCTGGAATCAGGGTGAATAGGCCTTAGTCGACCACGCTGGCCCGGTGTGGGTTGGTCAACTTCACACACAATCTTTGAATTGTTCGCAGCTGTGTGCAGGTTTTTCCGCGATATTTTCCTTCACCGCAAGAGCGTCGAATAAATGTACATATGAATTCGAAAATCGAAAGCACATTGGTACGTGCCGAGGCTTGTACCCGCGAACTTCCGAATGGAAGTCAACGGCCCTAGCCACTTGGCCACCGACGCGACGCTGGTTGTCAGTGTATTCAATGCTAATTATTTCAAATCGTGTCACAAGCCAAATTCTTCGAATTCCTAATCCAACAATTCTCTCACCTCGCGAAGTCGTTTACAATGCAAATGTTACATTAACATCTGCAGACACTTTTCATTATCTGAGAATTGCGTTCATTACTTGAGTTCAACTTAGTTTTAATGAAGGTAATATTTTGCCCCAAGAACAGACTTTAAACTGTAAAAGAACGGAAAAAGTTTCGCATAAAATATTTAAACTGGGCGCTATTTAATTAAACTCTGTTCGGTTTTTGCATTTGATGTTTACTATATACTCCTAACAGAATGACCTTCTGGTCTAACAGAATGCCTTTCTGGTAGCGAATACCCTTCAGGTAGCAATTACCCTTCAGGTAACAACGTCCGCACATAACCAAAATCAGAATTTATAATCAGAGACGGAGCCCCTCAGGCGTCGTCTCCTTCACGATGTTTTTCAATATCAACGCGCTAGGCCGTGATCCGAGGCTACCTTGAGCCGCCCCTAGACGCGTTGGTATATGACTTTTTTTGGGGTAGAGTCTTCCGCTCCCCCGCAAGTCCGGTGAAGCTTGATTGGTCGTACCTTTTCGACACAAGCATAGGTCAATTAAAAAAAAAAAACTGTAAACTCCATCATAAACTATGAAAGGAAGGAAAAATACCGTTGCTATTGCGTTTATTACTTATTAAAGCCTGACCAAAAAAATAAAAAACCTGCATTGGGTATATAATCTTTTTATGTTGAGAGCAACAATTTCCATTATAAAATTAGTTCCATTGAAATTTCGCAATATGCTTTTTATTACTACACTTGATGTAGTTTAACGCAAGGGTGTTATTTTAAGTACTACCTTGGTTTAACGATACTCGTATCCTGTCCGCAGCCAAGCGCCATATTTTTTGTATCCTATATAATAATAATCTGAATGGTCTAAGTATAAATCCTAAATACTTTCTATTTTGGCACGAAGTCCGTCTTTGCCCTCGTTTATTCGCCAGTTTTACTTTATTATAGGTAATTGGAAACCTGAAAAATAGGCCTAAATATATATTTTTCTTTTTCATTTATGATTTGGAATACGTGATCAAATAGTGAAAAAAGTAATTTGTTGGAATATTGTGAGTCCAATGTACCAAATAATACCAACAACAAAAAATATATTTACACGCGCCGCCCCGGTGTTCTTTAGCGATATTAAAAGTCTTTCATTCTTGATTACAACGAATCTTGCGTTTATTATCGTAGTGTACCTTTCAAAGGCGGTTTTCAATTTTCCTCCCAATTTGCCGGCTGCCAGCATGCCGCGTATGAAATTTGGAGTTCATCCAAGAAAAACAACCGGCCGAATCGATACATAAAGGAACTTTGGTGTGGACAGGTTTACCTTGAAAATAAAAGTGATGGAGTTACGCGCTTTTACGATTAGATAGGCCCTTATGATTAGAAAAATATAATATGGATTCTTCTCTTTTCAGAAATATTTTTGTTCTAGTAATTTAAGTTTAGGTGAATTCGTATTGCCTTAAAGGGATTAAAAAATTAAAGCAAAAATGGATTTATTAAATAAATGTAATGTAATGTAGATCGGACAAAAATAACGAGATAGAATATTTTGTACTTACGTCGCGGGAAGCCGCTGGATGCGGGCAGCGCAGGACCGATCATTGTGGAGATCCTTGGGGGAGGCCTTTGTCTAGCAGTGGACGTCTTTCGGCTGAGATGATGATGATGATGATGATATAACAATAAGGTTTAGGTGAGATATTTTCACACTGAAAATTTAAGTTTGAAATGAGTCTAGAAAATAAATGTTAGACAATTTATACGGAGCGGCCAAAATGTAATTTTATGAATCAGACAGTTATGATAAACGCTATTCAGTTAATGCAAAAACTTACTAAGAATAGTTTTGTGTTTTTAAGCCTTTGTCGCTTATTATTATCGCAGCTAGATATTAATAATGGATAGTTTTTTATTGACCTAAAAATCATTAAACATACCTAATTAGTTGATAAAAAAACAAGGTACTCGTACCTACCTTTTATTAATGAATATTTTTTATCTCATGTTATCTAATTTACGGACCTGTAAGGGTTCTATTCTAAGAGAGGTCGAGTTTCAATAAGACAAGAGGGCGTACAAGTGCGGGATTGGATATCGATTTTTTCTGCATGCATCTCATTGGTACATTCTACGGCATTAAATAGAGTATAGAGTAGCTTGAAACGTCAATATTTTTGAAAAAAAAAAAACGCCTAACAATTGTTTCTTTTTATTTTCGATCCGCGCTGTCATTTCAAAAGTACTAAGTACCTATTTATTTAAATACGTAAATACAACTTCTAATACACTTGTTTTGCCTTTAATCAAGCGAGTTATTAACTGATTTCTTGATTCAACATTAGACAATTACCTTTTTTCTCTGTAAAAATTAAGAATTAGTACACTTCACTTCGCGTTGACTGTACCGTCAATTCAGATTCAAGGTGTTATCTGCAATCGACTGTACTTGAAATGGAAATAGCTTTCGATGACTTTTCTCGAGCAGGGATTGGTTTTGCTTGTTTATATATTTAAGTAGTTCTACTTCACGTCCTGTTTTGTAGGTTAATATACTTACTGACTCCTTGGTTTCTATTTACTTTTTTTAATATGTTATGCATAATTCAATTTATTTAAAAACAATTTAACACAAACCTAGTATTACGCAAAATTAAAAACAAAGCTCACTACAACAATGTACTGGTAATCGCTACCCGGTCGCCAATTGCACAGTGTTTTTCTTGTACTATTATGTATCTATGTTTGTGTTTGTCTGCGATAAAGTATAATTTTATTTCATTTTCATTCATTCAAACTACAATGCATCCCGCATCCAGCGGCTTCCCACGACTCTCACCAGATCGTCGGTCCACCTGGGAGCCTGCCTACGCTACATCTTCCAGCGCGCGTTGGCCATTCGATTCGAAAACCTACTTTATTGTAATAATACAATACATAATACAATATAATAATAATATAATACATTTAATGTAATACATAATATAATGTATTGGAAAATCTCTAAAAACAAAACCTTTGTACTACGAGTATTATGTAGCAGCTTTGTTCTGAAAAAAAAAAAACAAATATATCGGGTCTCAGGGATGAATTGCTTCAAGCCGGTTGACCGTATTTTATTAGATACCTACGTAATATGAGACGGAAACTAATGAGACGGTAGCTATTATGTGCTATTGTATCGAGTTATCAAATTTTTCCGTAGTTAAAACGATTTTTTGGCTTACAAATCATGTGGATATCGAAGTTAAAACTTAAAATACCTCAGAAACCTTGGTATCAGAATTATCGAGCCGAGGTAGCTCTGATATAGCTTGAATAAAGACTACATGCGTATAAAATAACTTTACGTGCTTCCCGAAGCACGGAATCATCTATCTTTTAAGATTTTCAGACAATCAGTTGTTTCAGCCTTTAATGTCCTAACCAACTGGGAAAAACCCCAAAGTGTTTGTTCGCCGAGTTCCCCACCAGGATTCGAACTCGAAACCTCCGTAATGCGATGCTAACGTTTTAAGACTCAGGTAAGGAAGCTTTTTTAATATCCAAATCCATTGACTTATATTCTTTTTTTCGCGCTTAAATCGATGGACATATCATAAAATTAAAAACATAATATTAATGGTAACAATTTGCGATAATCCTTTCCTAACATCTCGTATACCACAAATTTGCTATTATTTTGTATTCCTGGTACGGTTATTCATTTTTGCCGCCATCATTGTGTTACGTGGAAGATACGTGGGCATTAATTAACGTTAGCTGGTTCACATTCGTCTCGCACAAAAGGATAATGAGGGTAGTTCGTACTGTGGGTGGGATCGTTTTATATTTTATACAACGGTCTCCATATTTTGTTGTGTCGGCTTAGAGTTGTTTTTTATTTGTTTAAACAAGAATGCTTGTAGAAAAAAAGATCTTATCTATAGAGATAACAGGAAAAGCTATATGAAGTATGTCTGTGTGAGCAATCCAAGGATGTTATTTGTTTGTTTGTTTGTTTGTTTGATGTTTTGGAGCAATCACAACCCTGAGACAAAACAACCACCGACAAGAGACAGGCACCTCAGCTAATGAGGAATTTTCATTTTGACATTTCTAAAAACAAAAAAAGGTTTCATTATGGTCATACATAAGAGATGGCGCTGCACTGTACTCTAAAGTCAAATAAAAAAGACGTGCATGAAGATAGGAAAAAATGTCACAAAACTTAGTCGTAAAGGTCAATGGTAAAACGAATCAAAAATTTAAACGCAACTCAGCACGGAAAATCACGAAACGAACTCAAAACACAACAAAGTGCGTGACTGACAACAACAGTGTTGCCAGCTTTTTTCTCTCCCTCATTGGTTTGACAAGCTCGCGTTTGACATTTTTCTCGACATGCACGCCATCTATTTGAGTCAATGGAACCTTTTTTTTCTTAATGTCATCTTGAAAATCCCTCATTGACAGAATTTGTTACTTTAGGATTTGAATGTATGACATCTCTATCCATAAGAAAAATGTAATTTTTCCCTCAACAGACGTGGCGGCTGCACTCGTTACAGATCCGTCGGGTCCACTCGGGGCGCGTCGCAGCTTTGTGCACGGAGCGCGCTGCCTCTAGCCATCTCGCTCAGACCTGCGAACATGCCGACCACCAACCCGGCGGCGGAGCAGACGGAGACCGTGATGATGGAGACGGCGATGGGGGATTACAATGTTCGGTATTAGTGGTTGTCAAAATCATGAGTATAGAACGGAATTATGGGGCAAATCGCGGAAGCTAGCGAATTTTTTTTTCAGACAGCTGTATACATTATTTATAGCACAGTTTTAACAATATTAATATATTTTTATATGTGCCCAGCTAATCTATACAGTGGTGGAAAAGGACAAAGCGGAGTAGTGGAATGTCGGTAGGCGGGCAAATCCGGGAGTAAAAGAAACAC
This sequence comes from Teleiodes luculella, assembly GCA_948473455.1. Lineage (NCBI taxonomy): Eukaryota > Metazoa > Arthropoda > Insecta > Lepidoptera > Gelechiidae > Teleiodes > Teleiodes luculella. The sequence continues at coordinate 12,136,335 of OX419585.1, forward strand.
GCGTCTACGATGGTAGCTAGTTTATTACTGACGTGAGAAACGCAGGCGCACACTGCCTTTGTATACGTAGGTACATACGCATCATTCCTCCAACATCAATTTGAGGACCTGATGATGAAAACAATAATTACTAATAATAACTGATTACTCAAATTAACTTAATCTAAACAATGTTATTCTAAAAGAATCGCTTGTAATCCAGAAACCTTGAAGGCCTTAGTTGTCTTGGCTGATATACATGAACATTTGCAGCAGATACACTTTGAACCTCTGATGGCTCTACACACACACCACTCTCACCACTTCCAGTCAACTCTCTCCCTTCTTCTGCTAAACTTGAGGCGTCACTTTCATTCTGGTCGTTCTGCTGTGGAGTTACCAAACTAGTGGTTGGTTCTGCTTCTGCAGTTGGCGAGGCGGGGTCTGATGGCTCAGAAACAGTCTGTGACGTCTCACCCGTGTCAGGTTGTATTAATGGTACTAAAGGTGTCGATTGAGTAATATCTGAGTTTCCTGATGCTATAACGCTACTTAAAACACCATTGTCATTATCATCCATCCCTTCAGTAATAGATTTCTTAGTATATTTCCTTATTTGATCCACATGTCTCGTACCTACAACATCATAGTCTTTAAAATATATATCATACATTCTGGAACCTTTTACTTTAATTATTTTTCCTACTGACCATATACTTTTCCGTGATACAAACCAACGAGCCCATACAATCTCATTCAATACAAAATGTCTATTACATAATTTAGTTTTTTCTTCCCGACGTACAGGAACACTTTCATGCATTTGTGGTAAAATTAAATCTAATCTCGATCTTAAATTTCTGCCAAACATTAACTGTGCCGGCGTTTTACCAGTCGAGCAGTGAACTGTGTTTCTGTACTCAAAAAGAAACCCTATTAACTTCTCTTGTAAAGTAGTATGTGATATGCTTTCATCGGTAAGTATACATTTGATCATTTTTTTGCAAGTTTTAACCGAGTTCTCAGCTTGCCCATTACTGGAGGGATGGTATATAGGTGACGTCACATACCGTATTCCATTATTTGAACAAAATGTTTTAAATTGTAATGAACAAATTTTCGCATCGTTATCTGACACAATAGTATTTGGTATTCCAAATCTACTAAATAAATATTTTAGCTTATTAATCAGCGCGCTGGTAGAAGTATCGCGACCCATAATAATGCATTCTACCCATTTGCTGTACGCATCAATAACAATTAGGTAAATACTCTGGCCAAGAGACATGTAGTCGATATGAATTCTGTGCCAGGGTGCGGGGGGGCGCGGCCATGCAGCGGGCTGCGCACGCGGCGGCGCGGGGCGCAGGCGAGCGCAAGGCTCGCACGCACCGACCCAGCGCTCGATATCACTGTCTATGCCAGCCCACCACATCCTACTGCGGGCCGCGCTTTTTGTTTTAACTACGCCAAAATGCGCCGAATGTAACTCTTTTAACATTCTCTCTCGGTACAATCTTGGAATCACGACCCTATGTCCGCGAAACAAACAACCGTTATTTATTTCAAGATCAGTCTTACAGTTAAAATATGGCAAAACTTCTTTACATTTAATTTTGCGCGGCCAGCCTTTATTCATATATTTCATTACAGTTCGAAGTATACTATCTTCCTTCGTCGCATTCCTAATATCTGTGAATGAAACCGGTTGAATGTTTACGTCGAGGAATAAAAAATAACTACTAGTGCTGTCCTCTTTACTGTCCCTGTCTGACGACGACGGTAATAGCGGTAATGGGGAGCGCGAAAAGTAATCAGCCACTGCATTACTTTTAGTATTGATATACTGAACCTTATAATTATATGCCGATAGTATTACGGCATATCGCTGTAGTCGTAATGCAGCTGTTACTGATATACCGTTCTTTTTACCAAAAATCGATAATAACGGACGATGATCTGTCTTAAGAACAAATGGCTCTTGTCTCCCGTATAAATATTGGTGGAAACGTTTAACACCAAAAATGATCGCGGTCGCCTCTTTCTGAATTTGACTGTAATTCCTTTCACTATCCGATAAGGATCGTGAGGCGAACGCGATCGGCCTCTCGCGGCCCTGCGGGTCGACATGCGCGAGCACGGCGCCGAGCCCGGCCGGGCCCGCGTCCACCGTCAGCACGAGCGGCGCGTCGGGCTCGAAATGAGCCAGCACGCGGTCGCTGCTCAGCTCGCGTTTCACCGCCTGGAATGCTTGCACCTGCCGCACGCCCCATTCCCAGCAGGCTTCGTTACGTAACAACTCGTGCAAAGGTTGCAACAAACTCGATGCGTTCGGAACAAAATTACGATAGTAATTTATAACACCAAGAAATCTCTTAACCTCTGTTACGTTTTTCGGTTCTGGTGCCTCTAGTATTGCCTCCACTTTCTTTGGACATGTATGCAACCCAGTTTTGTCAATTACGTAACCCAAGTACGTCACGCTGTTTTGGAAAAATGCGCACTTTTCCTTTTGCAGTCTAAGGCCTGCATCTTGCAATCTACGAAGTACTTCGCGTAACCGTTTCTTGTGTATTTCTTTTGTGGGTCCAGTACAACATACGTCATCTAACCACACACTAACGCCGTCGATGCCTGCCAATAAGGTTTCCATTGCACGTTGAAAAATTGCTGGAGCATTAGCTAAACCGTAAACTAGCCGAGTGTATTTAAATAAGCCGAACGGTGTATTTATAGTAGTTAATATTTGTGAGGATTCGGATAAAACAAACTGATTATAAGCGTTGCTTAAATCGATCTTGGAATATTGTTCGCCTCCTCCTATTTTTGAAAAAACTTCTTCAATTAGTGGCAACGGATATTTATCTATTTTTAAATCTTTATTTAAAGTACAAGAATAATCTCCAGCAATTTTTACCTTCCCATCTTGTTTTAGAACGGGTACTATTGGTGTTGCATACTCTGAAAAATTTACGGGCACTAAAATACCTAAACTAACCAGTCGCTTAATCTCCTCATTTACCTTAGTTTTTAACGCGAAAGGAATGGTGCGTGGTTTAAAAAATTTTGGATGTGAATTGTCTTTTAAAGTTAATTCGACTTCAAATTTATTGAAGGTACCTAAATCACTTTTCCATACATCTGGGTATTCATTCATGAGTCGTGATACCTCTACAGCTGAATCATCATTGTACATAATGTTGTTGCACTTGGTAAGAAATAAATTGAACTTGTGCATAAAGTCGCGTCCTAATAGCGGCGGACCGCCATTTTGAACTACGAAAAACGTTACATTACACATGCCGGAGTATGATACCGATGTTTCGAAAAAACCTAAAGGAGAAATTTTATGGCCATTATACATACACATTTTTATATCGCTTCTCTGTAATTTAAAGTTACTAAAATATTTCAAGTAAAACGATTCTGATATCACACTCCGACCAGAACCACTATCTAGTTCAAAATACAATTCCAAATTATTAATTCTTACTGCTAGTTTTATAGGCTCACAGTTTACATACCTCATGTTATACACATTACATTCCTCACAGTTATGTCCACATTCCGATTGAACTTCGATATTATGCACTTTATTAACACTGCACATTTTTTTAAGATGACCTTTTACGCCACAATTTTGACACTTATAATTACGGAAACGGCACTTTGTCGCGTCGTGATTTCTGAGGCCGCACACCGAACAGCGCGAGCCCCCTGCGCGCGCTCCGCCACCGCTGGCGCTGCCACTGCCGCTGCCGCTGCCAGCGCTGCGCCGGCCGTCCATCCTGAACACCGGCTCCTCTTTGATGCGCTGGCCCTCTCCAGCAACAGCACGGGCCTGCCGCGCACACGCCGCCTGCTGAGCCACCTCCATCGCCTTCGCGAGCGTCAACGTTGCTATATCTTGCTCGCACAAACGATCACGCTCTGGGCCCGACTTGAAACCCAATACGAATCTGTCGCGCAGAAGTGTCTCCAGCTCCGTTCCAAAATTGCAATAAACAGCTAATCCTCGCAACCTCGCTGCCCACTCTTCTGCAGACTCCCCGTCGAATTTGGTTGCTTCGTAGAATTTCGCCCTGTCGGCGAACGTAGATCTCTTAGGTGTAAAATGTGCACTCAACACATTCACCAAATCCTTATAAGAAGCATCGTCCACCTTTTTTGGATGCAATAAATTGCAAACAAGTCGATAAGTGTCGTCTGACAAGTGGGTAAGTAAGACCGCGTTCTCGTTCCCTTCTAATACCGTCTCGTTTATTTTAATAAACATCGTAAGTCGGCCGAGAAATATTTGCCATTCTTGGCTTTTGTAGTCAAAAATTCCCAAACTGCCTATTAACGAAGCCATTTCTGTAAAACTATATAACTGAATTTATACACGCACTAAGTAATTTCCAGCCTGTCGCCAATTGGAATGTCGGTAGGCGGGCAAATCCGGGAGTAAAAGAAACACGCGTCTACGATGGTAGCTAGTTTATTACTGACGTGAGAAACGCAGGCGCACACTGCCTTTGTATACGTAGGTACATACGCATCAAGTAGACTTATGAAAGTGCTACGTACATAAAACGTTATTATTCGAGCCCTTTTTTTAAAGTAGTTTTAAAAGTGGGAAAAGCATATCCATGTTTTTGTTTTGCCCCAAAATTCCGCTCTATGGTCATCAGTCGTTCAGTCAAGAGCACGCTAATCTAAGCGCTTTTGACTTTACACCGTTCTTATGTCCATTGAATAAGGAACAGAATTGCGATGCAAGTGTTCAGTTCACCTTGCACTTGACCGTATCGTAATGGTTGCGTAATAAGTCCAATTTGTAATATATATATCAGTATGTAGATCTGCATAAAAGTTTTACACGTAATTACGTGAAAACCGCACATATAAATAAAGTCTGATTAGGAAAAAACATCTCGCCATATTGCAGAATTTAATTGAACTAATTCTAATTGGGCTGGTGGTCTGCCTACTGGCCTAATTCCTCCCTTTGGTCATCACTCTGTGCTGCTGCTTTGGTCCACTGGCCATCACGTTTAGCCACAATATGTCCCTCCCATCTCCACCTCAATCTAGTGATCCGACGATATAGCTAAGTGGGTTGGATCTTTCTGGATACGGATGCGTGAAAAGTGGTATATGTAATTTAAACTTGCGATTGTTGGCTCTTGGTGAAACTCCATGCTCATGCGAGCAAAACAACTGGTTTTTTTCCAGTAAATTTTATGTGAAACAAGTAGGTACGTGTCTTTAAAACTACGTGAAAAGTGGCGTAACAAAAAAGAGGCCTATATCCAGCAGTGGGTTGAAACGGGCTGAGATAAAAAGAAGAAGAATTCTATATGGCGTTTGTTGTACAGTGCCACCATCTTATCTGTAGAATGAAGCGAGGCGCCACTATCGAAAAGGGTGACCAACAGAGAGGTGGGAGCCGCTAACCAACAGCAAAATGACGTTTCAAAATGGCGTTCCGTAGTTCCGCTTTTGGCCGTTCTTCTACAGATAAGTTGGTGGCACTGTACTGCCAATACCACCGCGCAACCCTAGAAAAAAAAGTGGGTTAAAAGAATTTAAATTCAAAGCAGGTCTTTAATTTTCTTGTCAGGCTTTTATACTTAGTTTTACAGGCGAAAAGCTCATTAGATTTCATAAGTGTACAAGACCTTGTTTATGTAAACCCTTAATTTTCACCAGGTGTATTTTTTATTCTGTGATTTTAAACGGAAAGATAGTGTAAAAATACAATGTGAATTCTTATAGCAGGGTAGATAAAAAAGTATAAAGCAAATTTTGTAAATAAATTATATTACCTGTGTAAAGAAGATCTATGTGAAATCAATTCAATATCATTGTAAGATACAAAATGTACTTATTCTGTTTATATTTGGTTCAAATAATAATAAATGAAAATAAATGAAAGATTTATTTAAGTAAGTATATGAAAATAATATTATTTATTAATGCGGAAGTAAAAAACCACGTGTGTAATTAAGATCGCTCTTTTTGTGACAATACATTCAACATTTTCGGAGCCTAATTTTATTTTGTTGTATGTTATATTTATTTTAGGTATATCCCACCGAAGGGCTAAACTTTACACTTTAGCTGGAACCATATTGGTTTATCAAATTTTACATATTTAAACAAGGGTAAATCGGTGTGAGACAAGAGCCAGCCTTGGTTTAAGCAAAGCTTAATAACTTCATTAGATTTTGACGTCGAAAAGTGATTTGTAGAATCTTACTTCGAATAAAACTTTTCGACTTTGACTTAGACTTTGCAGTGATTAATAACCGGATGATTTAAAATGTCCCTTTATATTATAAAGGGTTACTTTTTAATCAATAATGCACGTATTTTGTGTACACAGTCAGTATCGTTACTAGATTACTTTAGACGAAAAATTATTTTTTCAAGTTATGACACTATTTTTAACCCGTTTAGGGAAATGAGTGTTTACGAAGTATCAAGAAAATTGGCACGCGTATATAATTTCTTCCCATACAAAATTTGATACCAATTTTATGCATAAAATGGCGATATTTCGATTTTTTTGTATGAAACGTGATAAAATAAAAATATACGGGATTTTTTATTTTCTTTAATCTAAGCCTACCTATAATATGTGATTAAAAAATAACCCTGTATTTACCGTAAAATATCGCTGATTTAGATTATCTGAAGTCCATTTCACGAATATTGGCTTAAGGGCTGCTTTCGAAGGCGTTGTAAAGACGGGACGGACTTTTTTTATTTCATGGTTTTAGAAGTGATGATGTTGAAAAGTTTGGCAAAAGTCCTCAGTGCGATGGAAGCTATAATTTCAAAAGATATATCAGAGAATTTTTTTTACTTAATTCTGGAGTCATGGAATATAATAGTAGGTACAATATAAACTAATAAAAAGTGATAATCCGCATCGTCATAATTCTGTAACCAACCAGAAATTATTGTTCTTCCTTTTCGAATATCATACTTTTTCATATTTTTTTGAAATGTTTCAACAAGTTAAAAAAGAAATTGATTTAAATGGATAAAATCGTTAGTATTAAGAATTGCAATGAATTTATAAAAATGGATCTCAAAATTTTGAAAGCAATGTAGATTGTAAGTAAATAGTAGGTAATTGAATAATTTATTGTATAAGTAGCTTAGATGTTTGATGAATTATTTATTATTATTAATAATTAGACAGCTACAAACGTCTTTAAGATGTTCAATTACATATTTTATGTATGTGAATGTAATGTATGTAAGTAGAAAATAAATTATTTTCATGTAAACTATGTTCAGTTTTATTTCATCTACCATTCACATTTTGTAATAATAAATTGGATTGATTCTATATCAATGAAAGGGAAAAAAATAAGTACAATCATACCATCATAAAATTACATTTTACCAGTGTAAAGTCAGTGGGTTAAATCAAGTCTTTTAAACATTTAACATCTATTAATTCTCTACTATTATTAATTTTTTCAGTCTTTTAACTTTTAAAACCGCATTTAATAATAAAGTTAAAATTACCTTTATAACAACACTTAGATGTACAGAAGCCAGCACATGCGGTTGGTCATTCGCACTACGAAATTCACCCATACCGCTACGGAATACGGGCGTTCTCAAGGTCAAGATGTCCAGTCGAATGTGCTGTCTACTGTACAAAAAAAAACCTTATCCCTGTATCATTATTCTTCTTCTTATTCATTGGTATAAATAAGAAGAACAAAATTAATTATACAGTTGATCCATCACATCTGCACAGAGTGCAACCGAAGAATAAGCTTTAACATAAAGTGAATAAAAGTGCATATTGAATGAGTGAACTTCGTTGAACCAGCTGAGCGAGTTTCAAACTGAAAGTTTGTTCTGCATCGGTTTGCCCTGAAACATGTTATTTTACAAGAATGTTGCAGTCTTAGTTGCATTTCAGAGAGGAATTAAGGAATAATTTATTACCTACAACAGCAGCCATCTGTAAGCGTAATATTATTTTAAATCAAAACTAAAAGGAAAAATCACATTGAAAAAAAAAAACATCGTTCACGTAAATAAATCTCTTCTCTTCATTGAACATAAAAATGTGCCTTCGTCTAATTACAATAGAAACTGAAATTCAAGACAGTAATTTATTGAAGACTAGCTTCCCGCCGTGGCCCCGCCCGCGTTAATAGTTTTTCCCGTGGGAATGAGGAATTTTCCCGCGGTAAAAGTTAGCCTATGTTCTTCCGTAAGGTCTATTCTATCTTTGTGCCAACTTCGCCCGCTTTGACAATTTTTCCCGTAGGAATGAGAAATTTCCCGCGGTAAATTGTAGCCAATGTTCTTTCCTAAGGTCTATTCTAATTTTGTGCCAAGTTTCACCAAAATCGGTTTAGAACTTTCGGAGCATTTTCAATTATTAAGAATATTTTACGTATTTTTTTTACACCTTAGGCACAGAAGAAAATAATAGTACTCCTTAGGTTATATTATTGAGGTTTTGTTTTAGTAAGGATCCCTAATTTTTTTAGAAAATAAAATATAGCCTATGTCACTCAGGGTGAATGTAGCTTTCCAACAGTAAAATAATTTTTGAAATCGGTTTAGTAGTTTCGGAGCCTATTCGATGCAAACAAACAAACAATCAAACCTTTCCTCTTTATAATATTATTAAAACTTAAATCATCGTCAGAGTTTGACCCTGTTGTTGGTTACCCTGAAACTTGGCTCATTCCTTTAATTCGTCTGTTGTGAAGTTATGCAGCGTAAGTAGAAATATCAATCACCAGTTTAACAGATGAACACTTTATGAGATTTCCCCAAGTTACAACATTCTGCATTAGGCTGAATCACCTGATTATTATAACTAAAAGAAGATCCTGTACAGCCGTCCCGTAAAGCCGTCAGTCCCGTCTAGGCTACTCTCTAAGGATAATAGTAACTTTCAGAAGCCTAGAACGGCTCAATATTTCTGACACCAGGGTTTGTGAGGTAGGTTAACCTTGAAACCCACACCACAGAAGAAAATTATAGTACTAACTAACCAGTACAGAAAGGACATTCACCTCCCGCGCCAAAAAGAGTTTCCCGCCTGATATAGCGCCCTACGCCTCGCACCCCGCAGGCACCGCGGGACTCCGCCGGTGGTGTTCGGGGGTGTTTTACATAGCGCCTAGCCTAGCGCCATTGACTTGTAGTAGATATTCAGTTGTTATTCAAAAAGAAGCAGGTTGTCAAAATGCGTTTTCTGAATGGAGTGACCGCCCAGACACATTACATTACATAGTATCTCATTATAAACGGATTTTTGAAACAATAGTCTTCAGAAATAGTCGTAGTTTTAAGACAGGGATTCAAAAGCATGAAAAAAGAGAGTAGTTTTATTTACTTTCAAGATATTCTTGGAATAGAAAAAAAAACTATTTCTTTACAAACAAACCAGTTACTCTCTATAGGATATTTTTTCCTAAAAAAAAACATTAATTAATTTGCAGTTTATTGCATTCATAGACTGTAAAAGGACATTTATGATATAAATTAGTGCAATAAACTGTAAATAAGTAAATGCATTTTTTGACATCAAAACTGAAAAAATCGAAATTCGAATTCTTGCGCACCTATAAATACCTAACCTAAATTCAGTAGCAAAAGAATAGTCAAATAGTAACATTCTTCAGAAAACCATCTACTAGAACTCAGCTAAGGTGACCAGTTAAGACTAAATTTTAAATACAATAAATGTTTCTAGTCTAAAAATATTTCATTTTCAAAAGCAACATCTTTTTACATTTACATCTTTGCTTGAAAGCAACATTCGAACCCTAGCTTTCGCGATAAATCTTATTTACAAACTTGAATTATGATGTGCTTAGTGCTTTCTGCTTCTGAAGGTCACTGAGGTTGCTACTGATATTGGTAGCCTAGTTGGTAGCACGTCTGCCTTCGATATACGGCGTCGTGGGTTTGAATCCCGTCCTTTGCAAACATTCATAATGTGTAAAGTACTTTTGAATCTTGATATTGTATATCCGTATAAGTATGCATTTATTCGACGGCCCCATGATCTAGTCGGTAGTGTGTCCGCCTTCAAAGCATGGGGTCGTGGGTTCAATTCTCGCCTAGGGCAAATATTTCGGTTATGAGCACTTGTGTTTGCTTTGTGTTTGGATATAGTAGGTATATTGATAGGTATTTAAATAATGTCCGGATTACAATAATAATTAGTATGACTTATGTAACCAGCTGTATATTATAGTAACTATAGTTACTGTACTATAGTACAGGCTCTGTCTAGTTTTGGTCCGATGGTCCCGTGTGTCCCCACATTTTTTTAAAAGCTTTGATTTTTTATTTATATTTATTTGTGTACTTATAATAAGCTCTAACGCGTATTTTCAAACTGTACAAGACTAAAGCGCGCCTATTTTAAGGTCAGATGGCTGTGTGTGTGTTTATTTATTTATATACTCCACCAACTTTTCAGACACAAACTTCATTCTTTACCTCCAGCGCCAGGTATGTTTGATTGAGGCATATTTTCTTATAAGACCTGGGAAACTTTTACTTTTATATTCATTCTGTAAGTAATATATAACAAGATATTTTGTTCCCATAAGAAACTTTTAGGAAAATAAAACAGATTATATGTCGTTGCCGTAGAGGTACTTACAAAAACTTTTTCTTTTAGTACTTGAAATACAAACGAACCGAAAAGCTTTCGATAGTTAATTTTTGTATCATGTGCAAAGCAAACAAATTATTTGGTTTGATTTGGAAATAATATCTCATCATCATCATCATTTCAACCAGTACACGTCCACTGCTGGACAAAGGCCTGCCCCAAGATCTACACAACGATCGGTCCTGCGCTGCCCGAATCCAGCGGCATAAAACCTGCAAATGCAAAATTCTGTCTGAGTTCTAGCCTAAACAGCGAAATGGATACTAATAAAAAATCTGTTGTCAGACAGTTTGTTAAATCATTTAGTTCTATAAGTAAGATAAAAGATTTTTTTATTTGGTTTATCGCCTCGAGGCTTTGCCTTACTTCCTTTCGAAGGGTCAACGGCTAATACATTCACTTTTATGGGCTTTCGCGCCAAAACAACTAAAGCCGCGAGTCCACTGATTATAAAGGAATTTCAGATAGCTAAGAATGTGAACTACTCGTATTTGCAAGTTCAGATGTTTGATATCATACTAATAAAGAGGAAATATTGTATTTTTGTATGTATGTTTGTAATGAATAAACTCAAAATTACTGAACCGATTTAAAAAAATATTTCACCATTAGAAAGCTACATTCACCCTGAGTAACATATCGCGGGAAAATGCCTCGGCGGAGGCAACTACTTGAAAATATGCGGCGACAAGAATGCTTAATATTTATAAGTGACAATGCAACTGAAATGTGTCTTTAACAAAGCTTGCTTGTAGCTTATCGTGAGGGGTTTTGAGGTTAATCTATCTCATTTGGTGTCAGAATAATAACAGTGCCGCCTGCAAAGACAATAGCAAACGATAAATACGAAGAGTACGTTCAGCTGCAGAGTATTACTATGCTACCCAGCTGCGCCACATTTTTTTTTTCTTACTGTTTTTGAACGACGACGCTAGTACGTGATATTTCGACACACTACGCAAAGAAGCCAGCACCTGTGGTTGGACATTCGCACTACAAAATTCACTCCTACTACTACGGAATACGGGCGCTCTTGAGGTCAACATGTCCAGCTGTATGTGCTGCCCTGTACGTCTGACGTACAACACTGTAAAAATTCATTGCGAAGTTATATTATTAGTGGCGCTGTAGTGGCGCAACTGCAGAGTATTACATAGATTTTTTCTAATTCAGGCTGTACCTAAGAGGCATGATAATAAATTATAACCATATTGAGCAGGTCTAACGGCTCAACTATGGCACTGAATACCAAATAACTATGGTATGTCCAAAATTGTATGGTCATACATAGAAGCACGAAAAGACATAGTGTAAGCTTAATAAAATTAATATCGCTTAAAAAATAACTCTTTTAAGCGATATTAATTTTAAGTAGGTACAGTAATTATACGCTATATGTGTTTTTTTATGTCTGTACCTATAGTTATATGTACCTAAAATCAAAGCAAAAAATTAACATCATTGAGATTGGGCAGGGAGGGACTTGGGAGGGACAGGGAGTGCATTGCCAATTATACCACCAAACCCCTGTACAAGCCCAATCTAATTCTTAATCGCTTCTTCTCTTCTTCTTCTTCCCCTTAGTGCTTAGAGTGTTGATATATAATATAGGTAAATAAAAATATACATATAGGTTGTTTTATACGTATTGTAAGTAGGGTACTACTGTTCCTGCAATATTTGTAGTAGGTTTCTCACATTTACTACGGTTAGGCTGGAAGAGGTCTCTATTTAGAGATAAGCTCGCCCTTGTGTACAACCGTTTAAATGTACTGCTTAGTAGTATTTTGTGTAGAATAAAGAATTTATATACAAGTCATCGTGTTGCCAGTGTAGCCTCGGCCCGAGGTTAACTTTTGTAACACTTCCCAAAGTTCCCGGAGTCACGGGTTATAATGCCCGTGAGTGGTTTTGTTTGTTGGTTTCGGACTTGTTTTGCATACATTTTGTATGGCCAGTGTAAAAAGGTTTTTGTTTTTCAATAAATGATGGGTTTTGGAATGTAGAGTCTGTGTTTTATTATGTCATGTCACAGATTACCAAATACAGAGAGATGGGTTCTCCCATCTCTCTGACCAAATAGTAGTGTCATGTCATGTTTTTTTTTTAATTTAATATATGAGTCTGAATTAGTTTTACTAACTTAATGAACTGTCTTTTGAAATTCTTTTTATGTACGGTCGATCTCGGACTATTTACTTAAAAAAATTAAAACAAGTTTAACAGGTCTATTTACAAATAAATTTTAACATTTGTAGCAAATTTCTGTAAATAAAAAATAAGTGAATGATGTTACGCAAATGAAATCAGGAGAGTTATTTTGGGCATCGCTTATTAACATGTCTATGCTATAACAAGCTAACAAGAGCCATGTATGCCATAATATGTCAATACTGACTTTAATGTTATTAGCATAAACTAAACGGGGTTTAGGATGAAATTTCTGGAAAAAATAAAATCGTTTTTTTTGCCTTCATTTTAACTTTTTTCCTACATAAATATAGTAAAAATACAATACAAATCATACCTTCCTAAACAAGTTGCCAATATTCGGTCTTTTTAATAATAAGTAAAATAAAGTAAATAAAATAAACTAAGAAATTCTAAAAAAGGACAAATTGTATAATTAATTATTATACTTTTTTTAATTTCTTGATTCGTTAGTTTATTTTATTGTATTTATAGAGAGGTAGAAAAACGCGCTGTGAAATAAGATAGGTACCTACACGTTTAAAATACTCTTAACAATAATTATGTAGGTACATCATTTTAAAATTTAACGTTCCACGTGTAAAGGTACCTAATAACGGATTTTAGTAAGAAGATGATATTTTTTAATCTGAATAGCTTGTGAGTTACAGATTATAATTTCTATTTTCCCGTGACACGTCACAAATAAGAATCAATAAATGTCAGCATAAAAAAATAAATAAAATTAGGAAGTAAGTCCCTGATGGTTTTTCACAGAAAATAGCTAAAAGCGCTGTTCTGTTGGCTGAAGAAGAAATTATTTTAGGAAAGTGAACGAATGGTGGCTATTAGCAGCCTCGGAGGAACTAATGCAATCCAGCTGCTGCAGCGCTGCGACTGTTGCAGCTAAATATCTTATTAACAGATGGAAAGTAATTTTCTGAGATTCACCAGCAGATAAAGTGCCTTTTAGAGTCCCACTGAGGTTATTTTATTTGTACGAGGCTTAACAATTATTTACTGTAACTATACTTATAAAAATACATTTCAATACAATACAAAATACTTATTGACACCAAAAAACACAAGGTAACAATTGAAAATATTTACAGGAGTGAAAAGGCGGCCTTATAGCCAAGGTAGCACTCTCTACCAGGCAACCTTAGGGTAGATAAATAGCGCACAGAAAAGATGAAGCGCGTTGAGGTTTCAATAATGTAACATAAAATACTAACTGTCATAAATACGAGTAAATATAATACTTAAAAAATAATAATACACTCGTAAGTAATATACATACATATTCTTTTCAGTTAATAACTATATGGAAAGGAATGCTTGTATGATGTGCGTTCTAGTATTTACGTATCGTACTAACACACGAATTAGTTCCTAAGATTACACCTAATTCTGCTAATGCTAAGTAAATTGAAACACTTTAGAAGCAACTGAATCGATTCGTCGAATAGGCATTTATTTCGGGTATCCTCGAAAATGAACTTAATGGCCCGTGACATCGTCTCCCCTCGTGATTCACTTGAATAACCAATCTGTCGATTATGCTCAATTGAAGATGTCTGTTTAGGTGACAAAAGCATTATGAGAACTGGCAGTTTTATACACAGAAAAAGGTCGCTTATCCGCAACATAGTGGTAGTACTCGTACCCATGAAACTGAACAACTTTCCCTTAAAAATATAGGTTAAAATCACAAAATTAAAATTCAACTTTTCATACAAAGTGGCCGTTCACGTGACTGAAGTTGAAAATTTTATAGGAGATTAAATAAATATTCCAAATAAATAATTGTGTCGTCAATGTTCCCACTGGGTGATGAAATAAAAAATTATATTATTTAAATAAAATACTCAGGGACTATGTAGCTTTTCAACAGTGAAAGAATTTTTGAAATAAGTTCAATAGTTTCGGAGCCTATACGATGCAAACAAACGAACAAAAAATCAAACCTGGAAAAGCAAACAAGTCATCACTTAACGCTTATCACGGGAGAGGGTCAAACCTGCAACCTTATGCTTCTGTGTGGTATATACCTTGCTACAAGTCCGGTGAAGCTTGATTGGTCGTACCTTTTCGACACAAGCATAGGTCAATTAAAAAAAGAAAAAAAAAGTATATACCTTGCCTGGCAAGGTTTGCCTTGTGTCTGGATGTTAATTATATATGCACGTATGTATGTATGTAAATGCTGATTTTGATAACTGTTCCTTTTTTTACACTTCGTGTACTTTGTTTTGATTAGCCTAGTTTTTGGGCCGTGTGTAAAATTTTCCTATTATTTATTTCTTTATTTACTACAACAAAATACAGAGTAAATACATCCTTACTGACAAAACAAAATATTCCATCATTTAACATTGGTAATAGGCTCCGTACCCTATTATTACGAGGTCCAATTATTGGAACAAATATAAACATGAAAAGGTTGAATAGCATTGAAAAAATACTACCCACGAATATAATTGTTTTAGTATATCGCTGGCGTCATTCGATAAAACACGATCAAATGGTAAGTGAATATTTATTTTGCATTGGAGAGCTTTTCATTTGCTATAAAAGTTCGAATAAAAACGTAGAGATCTAATCAAGTGAATGTTGAATAAAAGTTGATACCGTAACTTTTAAAAAGAAATTTTATAAATGAGCTTTATTTGTATGTATGTATAAGGTTTAAATATATCTTACTATCACTTTGAAAAAAATAAAATAAAGATAGCGTGTACAGTCGATCAAACTGCTCTAGGCCAGCAATGTCGACGAAAACCAGTTCTCTTTAATCCATGATAAGCTTTTTGATTGGGAAAACTGGTAAACGGCCTGTAGTACCTTCTAAGATAGATCTGTACCCAGATTGAAAATGCCCACTATATAACAAAGTACGCTTAAAAAAATTAACAACCCATGACTATTAAGGACATTCGATTTTTTAGACATTACTATTACACGCGAATGCCTCCGGTGGGGGAGCACCTTAAGATTCAAAACGGGATATTTACCGTTTGTACCGGATATTTATCTTAATAGTTATGAAAACAACCATGGTGAAAGTTTTAAAAAGTATATTGAACAACCCGTTTAACAACGAACAAGGCCTTATTTCAGGGCCTTCCCTGAGTCCTTACTCACAATCACAAATAACATTATTCTAGATATGCATATTAATTAAATTATAAGACACTTGTTCCTTAATCATAAATTATTATTGAATTTACTTGCGTACGTAAACATTGCATTGGAGGGTCGGCGGACAGGTTGGCGTGATTCGACCCTGCTCAGCAATAAATAATGGTTCAGGGACGGATTTGGTTGGGTTGTTGGAAAAATCAAACAAACAGATGTAGTCAGAAAAAAAGTTGTACGCGTTGTTTGCAATTACATTCAGAGTTTTTATTTAAATTTTCACATATTCATTATTGAGTTTTTTTGTCATGTTTATCATTGGTAATTGGTACCTATCTAAGAATAGTTCTAAGAGATACGTAAATCATTTCAATAATTACAATGTTTATGTACGAGATTAACAGAGAAAATTACAAAAATTACTCAAATTCAATGTACGTGATTTCTTCAGAAGTATTTTTTATTTAGCTAGACTTAACGCTTCTAAAATGTCTAAAATTAGTTTGCATCATTATTCGTATGTAAGTAAATCGTTCATATCATAGCTATGGAGGAGGTCTGCAGCTTATGGCACAAAAACATGTTGGCAACTAGCCCGAACATGAGACATACATCCGTGCCAACGCATACAAAAAGTATTTTAATCGAAGTTTGGCTTATTATATTACTACTGTCATTGACTCATATTTTACTTTACCAAAAGTTATATTTATATCCAAGGGTTTATTGCTCCTGACTTTTAACCACTTTAATTTTTACTAAATCGCTGAACAGTAGCCAGCACATGCGGCTAGACATGTTAACTTTGAGAGCGCCCGTAATCCGTAGGGGTAGGGGTGAATTTCGTAGTGCGAATGTCCAACCGTATGTACTGGCTTCTGTACTTAGGTCGCTATTGTGATTGTAAATTATTAAAGTAAGAGCAGTGTAATTAGAAATGGTTGCTAAATGCCAGGCAAAACAAATTCAATTAAAAGGAGATCCAGTCTTAATTTTTTATATAAATTGTTTATGAGTTTTACTGTCCACTATTCATGTGAAAGGCCTTCGTCAACTACATTTGGCTGATGTATTCAAATCATTTACAAAAAACTCACATATATTTGTTTGAAATTGGACTTGAATTTTCCTAGTGTTACAAAATTAAAATTGCGTGTCTAATTCACAATTTAATGGTACTTGATTAAAATAAGAAAATCTCTGCTAACAGAAACAAAAAGTTCCGTCTACGTGATTCAGCAACAAATTTTATGAATTTTGTCTAGACAATAGTAATTTCGACGAATGATCCGAAGTACTTAATTTGTCGTTCTCTTTGACTTTGTTTAACATTCTTCTAATTTTGAATATCTATTAGGAAACGATGTGCTATGAAGTTTTATTGCCAAGTAAAAAGTTTAACGTCAATATCAATTGAAATAGAAGTATAAGTAATGTTAATTAAATTAGTAACGAACTTTTAACAAAGTTAAAAGAAAACATTTTTTGTTCAATTTGTTTGCGACAGCAAATTAATCTTTTTGTTCAATAATTTAAATTTATATTTCGCCCGAATGCCTCCCTGAGCCATCCCTAGCTTCACACGAACCGCCGGCCTTAAGCTAATGTTAATCAATATCAATTATCGAACAATCATGCGAGAACGATATTAATTTGATATAACATCGTCAATTCAGCTTTTAGTCTCTTTATTTATAAATTTACAGTTAGTAAACAAGGTTGTATTTGCACATGATTATATAGTATAACTACTAAATTATTTAAACTTAAAAGATATGTAAACTAAATTATACTTAAAAATGCATCAGATAAAGTTATTAAATTTAATATTATTTATTTGAAAACTATATCTTCTAACAAGCCTAAAACCGTGCCTGGTGAGTACTAAAGAGCTAATTGACTTATCATTTATTTATTCTTAATATTGTGTAAAATAGATACTACTTTGTACTTGCTTTTCTAGTGAGATATGCAGCAATATAAGGTGTAATTTTACTAACGCACAATATACCGCAAAAGGTCATATACGCCTGCATACAACGCGCACATTTTTTTCTAACGATACGATAAAACTATAGGAAATTATCGCGAAATACGTAATTTGGCATACCGTAGTAGAAGGCGGGGTGAGCGTGTGACCTTGCCAGACATTTTGGTGTTACATTATTTTTAATAGCTATCAAGAAAAGAAAGAGATCAATACACTTTTGTCCGGATTAATACAAAACAAACCATAATAATAATCATAGTCAAATAATAAAATACGTAAATCTATCCCGTAATAGTGATACATGGAATTGGTACATTTTGAGTTGCATCAAATCGGGTAGTTCTGATTTTTTTATATATTGTATATAATGAGGTGGTAATGACAAATATAATTTTTCCAACTCGAAAGCCTTCCGGAACATTGTAAAATTCATGAAAAACCATTAAATTTTTCAGTTTTTGCCATTTTTTACCA
Organism: Teleiodes luculella; assembly: GCA_948473455.1. Classification (NCBI taxonomy): domain Eukaryota; kingdom Metazoa; phylum Arthropoda; class Insecta; order Lepidoptera; family Gelechiidae; genus Teleiodes; species Teleiodes luculella. The sequence goes on from OX419585.1 coordinate 12,154,769, forward strand.
CCAAGGACCCGTTTTACGGTAGAAGTCACTATGAATTCTTTTAAAGTAGACTAAATTTGCAACAAAATGAGAATAGTTGGGTCTCGATAAGCTGAATAGTTTCAAAGATACAGCTGTTCAAATGTTTGCAAAAAATTTGTATTATGGTTTTGTTTTTTTTTATTATAAATAATTATATACCCTATACTATATATAAAAATAATAAAAAGCACACCTTTAGTAGAAAAATATTTTTGACAGACACCCTAAACTCTAAATTGTATTATTTAAGAAATTTTGCAAACATTTGTACAGCTTAAATCTTTGAAACTATTCAGCTTATCGAGACCCAACTATTCTCATTTTGTTGCAAATTTAGTCTACTTTAAAAGAATTCATAGTGACTTCTACCGTAAAACGGGTCCTTGGTGGTAAAAAATGGCAAAAACTGAAAAATTTAATGGTTTTTCATGAATTTTACAATGTTCCGGAAGGCTTTCGAGTTGGAAAAATTATATTTGTCATTACCACCTCATTACATACAACATATAAAAAAATCAGAACTGCCCGATTTGATGCAAGTGAAGACCCCTTTTATGGTACGATTTCCATGTACTATAGTGATGGTAAGCTCGCTACAATATAATTATCGACAATATCATTCACAATGTGACAACTAGAGACATATTATATGACAACGAATAATGACCAACCTTGACCTATGATTTTATGAAACAATAATAGTCGTCCAGGCTATAAATTCTGTTGTAAACAAATACTCCAATTGTAGAATAGTACAGTAGCCAGCACATAAGGCTGGACATGTCGACCTTGAGAGCGCCCGTATTCCGTAGCGGTAGGGGTGAATTTCGTAGTGCGAATGTCCAACCGCATGTGCTGGCTTGTACGTTGTTATTGTTGAACGATAGTAATAAACACTTATGGATAGATGATTCGTTTGAAGTTATTATACCTATCGATTTCAAATTATACACTATCTTTTTTTCAATAAGTTGATTTTTTTACATTATAAGCTTTTGTCATTCTGTGCCTTTGACATTGTGCAGTTTTTGACATTACGTGCTTTTGACATTCTGCTCTTTTGACCATTTGCTCCACCTTGTCATTTCACTCTTTTGACAAGAACGGTTTATCACTCGTCACTATAGCTTGTTTGTAGTTTGAGCTTACCCAATTAAAGGGAGAAGAGATTTTATTTACCACCCTAGTGCGGGTTGACCGACTTCACACATTACACATCACCTTTAGCTTGTAAATAACACAGATTTTTAAAAGTTTTTGTTATCTTGATGACACGGATATTAAACATAAGGCTAATGAGAATATACAACATTTTTAAAATAATTGATAATGTGACCACCTCAGGACCGACCGTTATCATACTAAAATTTTAAAGAGGAAAGATTTGTATTTTTGTGTGTGTATGTATGTAATTTATAAACTCTAAAACTATTGTGCCGATTTCAATAGTTCTTTCACCATTAGAAAGCTACATTCACCCTAAATAACAATACCATTTACCGCGGGAAATTGCCTCATTCCCACGGGAAAAACTGTTAACGCGGGCGAAAGCGCGGCGAAAAGCTAGTCATGCTAATATTATAAAGAGGAAATGTTTCTATTTTTGTGTGTGTTTATGTTTGTAATGAATAAACTCAAAAGCTGCTGAACAGAATTCAAAAATTCTTTCACCATAAGAAAGCGACATTCACCCTAAGTAACATAGACTACCGTTTACCGCGGAAAAATGCCTCATTCCCACGGAAAAAACCGTTAATGCGCGCGGAGCCGCGGCGGTAAGCTAGTTATGTAGAAACTTGGGGGAGGTGTTTGTCTAGAAGCGGATGTATTTCGGCTGAAAGATGATGATGACTTAAATTAAAAAGCAGATATAATATGGCAGAAATGTTATATTTTTTCTCTCTGTCTTACATAGATTTCCTTTTTCAAATCCTTCCAAGTTCAAGCTATTCGACTCTGGAATAAGCTGCCCGAATTTATTTCAAAATCACCTTTTCTCAAAATGTACTTCGTAGAAGTCACTTGTAAGATCGCCATCGCCACAAAAGAATATGTAACTGACTTGTACATACACATACATACATACAGTCGCGCCTCTATCCCGGAGGGGTAGGCACAGACCACTTCGTGACCACTATAGGTGATGTAAATATCCTAAAGTTAAATAAATACTTTGAACTTCGAAGCTCTCCCAATGGTCAATAGATGATTATCGAGAAGGTAATAAAAATACCACATCAACGTGGCAAATTCAGAATTTTTGTTTTATTTTTGCAGAATAATATGTTATCAGAGTACAGCAACGTATCAACTAACAAAAAGCAATTGATTTTTCCGGACCAACCATTTCGAGATGTGAGTATGATAAACGAAATTCACCCCTACCGCTACGAAATACGGGCGCTCCAAGGCCAACATGTCCAACCGCATGTACTGGCTATTTAACCAGAATAATACATGCATAATATAGGTACTTAGGAATAACTCACAATATCCATTTTTCCGTGAGAAGTCAAGGCGGGTCTAAACTAGTATAAACACAGTGGACGCTGAATGCGTGCAGCACAGGACCGATCGTTGTGGATGCCTTTGTTCAGCTGTGGACATTTTTCTGCCAAAACGATTAAAAAAAAAATTTTTTTATTTAATTTAAAAACATTTATTTAGCATACATAGGCGCTGGTATCTCCTTTTAAGCTGAGAAAGCCTGTCCTAGAAGACACCGCTCTTCATTTGAATATATTACTATTCTAGATACATAGGTAGGTACTTAATTAAACTTATTTAATACTTACAAGTTACAACTTGAAAAGTACCTAGAATTTTTATGTTACAAATTATTTTATGTATAATAAAGATATTTATTTATAATTTTCATATATCGCTTAAAATATGTGTGAGCGTGAGCTTGAGTGTGTGTGTGTGTGTGTGTGTGTGCGTGGGTGTGTGTGTTTGTGTTGATATATTGAGTCGCTGCTTAATTTGGAGTGTGTACTTTAAAATATACATTTTAGATTAGATTATGGTGATTAACACAAATAACTTTTAATTTTTTAAAGGATTTCCTAGCCACAATGAAAGGAGTGTTCTTTGCTGCCCACTTCTTTGGAGTAGCAGGTCCGAAGAAAAACTTGTGGAGGGTATGGGGAGTGTTTATATTTCTGCTGCTGATCGCTATATTGGCTGGCTCTATTTATAAACTGGTCAAACTACTGATGGGATTGACTGCGTATTCAGTTGGTAACCGTAAGTACTAATAAATTTCACAACTAAATGTACTTACAGACTATTGAAATCCCCCACCAACCGCCATAAAACCTTTACTTGATCCTTTCAACAACTAGAAATGAGCTGATAATCTTCAAATGGCTAAAGATATTTTCATTGAAACATAGCTAAGAACTCTCGATTTGATACCTTGCAAATAAAAAAAACCAGATCAAATCGGCGCATTCGTTTATCTTTCGTCGGGGGTTAAAAATAGAAAGAAAAATAAAATAAAAGTTTTTTTTATTTGACCTATATGCTTGAGTCGAAAAAGTACGACGGGTCAAGCTTCACCGGGCTTGCGGGGGGGCGGAAGACTCTACCCCAAAAAAATTTATGTACTAATGCGTCTAGGGGCGGCTCGAGGGAGCCTCAGACCTCGACCTAGCGCGTTGATACTGAAAAACATCGTGAAGGAGACGACGCCTGAGGTGCTCCGTCACTGATTATCAATTTAGTTTTTGGGTTTGGCCGCGCCCCCGCCAGTGGGTATAGGTACGGGCACTGTTACCTAAAGGTAATTGTAACCTGAAGGGAAAATAAAAGTCATGCCTGCCCCATCCCATGAGAAATGGCGCAGCAAGACCCACAAACTGACAATCAAGCCGGTCAGCAATCATGCTCAGGATGACATTGGAGGAGCCTCGCACTCGCCGCACCAGATACCCACATCTTTTGTGCATTATTGTGTAAAAACAATGAACTCTGGCGTCCGCGAACATCCCTGATGTACTACAGTACCGCGGCAGCCCTAATATCACCCTAGACGCATTATTTCACTGAACTCGAAGGGCATTTTTTTTTCTTTTTTTTTTTTTTGAATTGACCTATGCTTGTGTCGAAAAGGTACGACCAATCAAGCTTCACCGGACTTGTGGGGGAGTGGAAGACTCTACACCAAAAAAAGTCATATACCAACGCGTCTAGGGGCGGCTCAAGGGAGCCTCGGACCACGGCCTAGCGCGTTGATATTGAAAAACATCGTGAAGGAGACGACGCCTGAGGGGAAAAACTCGAAGGGCGTTCTATTATATAGGATCCCTTCGTATACCTGGCTCACAGGTTGCACGTGTATAAAGATGTACAGTATGTTCTGAAAAGTGTAATTTTAACTAAGTTAGAACAACGTGCAAACCTGCGAGCGAAAACTAAATACAGCTATTAAAAGGGCAAATAGAATAAACTCAAACTTAAATTTATTTATTTATTACTAGCTCTTCGCCGCAGCTTAGGGTTAAGGTTTTCCCCGTGGGCATGAGACATTCGAAAACTTCAAAATGTATAATAGTTTAAAAATATCGTTAACGGCTAAAATTAGTAGCGACCTAAAATTAGTTAAAAAATATCTCATAACGGCTAACATACCCCCCATTGAGGATCTAGAGGCCTTAGAATGTCTTTGTAGGTATGTGTATATTTTCTCATGATGTTTTTCTTCGCCGTAGGAGCATCAAAGAACCGTAAATATTATGAATTCGAAAATGAAAAGTAGTTTCTTTCCAATTTAATATATAAGAAAGCCCAACTATTTAAGAAACCCACACACTAGCGTCTTTAGAGCGTTGTCGTCGAGCGTCCTGCATACAATCATAGGCAGGAAGGCAAGTGAAACAAAAGACGGACGCTAGTGTGGGGGCTAACTTCTTTTGTATTCTATTACAGGAAGTGTGACTGCTCGATTGGCGGGTACAATGTTTTACGCAGCATCTTTCCTCTCGCTCGTTTTGTCTTGGAAGCTTTCTTCTAACTGGTCCAAGATAGTCACAGTCTGGGCTTCTGTTGAGAAGAAACTTTTGCAGACCGTTCCAGCAGACGATAAGCTGAAAAAGAAGATGATCATTGTATCAATTTTTATGGCTCTCGGTGCATGTGGTAAGAATATTTCCTTTAATGTTTACTTCGATATAAAAAAAAACTTAATAACGTCATAAGTTAAAAATCTTTGCTCGCTCATACCAAAGCTACCCTAAAACTGCTTTTAATCACCAAGATTAGCTGGAAGGAAATGCTTTATAGCATTAAGTTTGCCTTTGTGCATATTTTTTCATTCATTCTTGCTCTCGTCTTAAATTAACTTGTGTTTGAAAAAGTAAACAGCTTTGTCAAGTAATTTACTTCAAGCTAGAAACTTTAATTTTGCTAAAACATTGACTATCTCGGAAACTACTTCCGTGCAGTTATGACCTTTCCCCGTATGACGGCAGTATAGTAATTTACTATTCAACTAACACTTTTCTTTTTTCAGTGGAACATTTACTAAGTATCGTTAGTTCCATTGATAAATTTGACACCTCACCGGCTCTGTTACTGGAGCAGTATATTTTGAACTCACACGGATTTATTCTGGTTCCAAGTAAGTATTACGAAACGAAACTCGAAAAATCGAATCGAATTTTTATATTATACTTAGAGCATCATCGGTGGCCAAGTGGCTGGGATCGTTGACTTCTATTGAGAAGTTTGTGGGTTTTATCCTTGGTCCTTACCTATGTGTTTTCGATTTTCGAATTCATAACGAATATTCGACGCTTTTACGGTGAAGAAAAACATCGTGAGGAAACTTGGACGTACACACCTACGAAGTAATTCAAAATTTGTGTGTTAAGTTGACCAACCCGCATTGGGCCAGCGTGGTCGAATAAGGCCTATTCACCCTGATTTCAGGGTAGGCTCGAGGCCCTCGGTGGCGACATGATCTGTTAACGAACGATGTATTATACTGATGGCTGAAGAATTAATTGTGTAGCTCGTTTCAGATGAGCTTTTATCTATAAAAATTCATGCATAAACAGCACTAGAATCAATTATAATCATCACTTTACCTGAAAGACGTCCACTGCTGAATTAAGGCCTCCCTAAAGTTCTCCACAACGATCGGTCCAGTTTGGCCGCACCTAGCGGCTTCCCACGACTTTCAGCAGATCGTCGGTCCACCTTGTCTGCCCACGCTACGCTTTCCAACACGCGACTGTCATTTCAGAACCTCTCTGCCCTAACTGCAGTACTAAAATGCGCTGAGAGTGTTATTTAAAATGCCTGGAAAAATGCAACGATTAAATATTGCCGTTTAAAAAAAGTTTGACTTTGGTCAATAACTGGCCTTAGGCTGTAACTTGATCCCCTAAATTATGTTGATCACAAGGTAAATAGATCTACAAAGACTGCATTAAAATTTTAATATACTCGTACATCAGCTGTAAAGTCGAATGATGCCGGACTAAGCAAGATATTGGAATACCTACCGTCTTAAATTAAAAAAAAAAAAAAAAAATTTTGCTTCAATTTAAATGTTTAACAGATAATTTGATTAGACGAAAACATTAGTATTAACTATTACTTATTTTATCGATGCAGTCTCATCAAAGCATAATATTAATTTATTCCAGCTGACTACTCAGTATGGATAGCGGTTCCTGTATTTTTCATGAGCCATATAGCCACAATACTATGGGGCTTTCAAGATCTACTTATCGTATTGATAAGTATGGGACTAAGTTCGAGATACCAAAGGCTTAACCAATGCGTTGCTAAGATTACTTCTTATGACAAAGCTGAAACTAAATGGTGTGCGGTAAGTACCTTAACAATTTTTTAAATAATTTCTAGCTTAGTATTAGATTGCTCTTTCTAACAAGATCTTGGCAAACGTAGCGTGGGACGCCCCCCTGCAAGATGGACCCACGACCTGAAAAAGGTGGCTGGCGGTGGCTGGGTGAGAGCAGCGGAGGATCGTGTGTTGTGGCGCACACTTGGCGGAGGCCTATGTCCAGTAGTGGGCTGCTACGGGCTGATATGATGATGATTATGAACAAGGTACTTTATGAAAGGTAGGTTAAGTACATAATCGAAGTAATAGGAGGCAGCTTTCACCTAAGCTTGAGCAGTCAACAGTGTCAATACTCGATTGTGGAAAAAAAGTATTGTCAATTAAAATATGCCTTTGTAAAGGTTTGTTTTTAGTTCACGTTAAGACATGCAAAATACAGTGATTTTCCCACTTTTGATCCCACTAAGTTAACTGTATCCTAAACGGTCTTAGCAAAAACAGTTAATATTATGAAAACCATGGCATTAATGAGATGAAAAAGTAGTAGACTTATTTATAGTCTTGTTTTATGTTCTGAAAGCTATATTTATGTTTTTAATCTTATTATTCAGTACACAGAGACTTTAAAAGTTTACACGTGGAGGAAGATTCGAGAGGCTTACGTGAAACAAGCGGTGTTGGTGCGTAAAATCGACGAGCATATCGGGGGTTTGATCCTCCTGTCTAGTTCTGGAAACTTCTATTTCATTTGCTTGCAACTGTTCTTGGGGATCACGTGAGTTCTTTTTTCCTTTCCTATATTAATTATGACTCTGGTAATTTGAATAAACTACATTTTTTATACCAAAATTTTTGCTAAGATTATTAATAAAAAAAGTATTAATAGATAATTAGTAATTAATAGATAAAGTTCAAATTCATCTTTATCCCATTCATTCATTTTACATGAAAATACTAAATAGAAAAAGTGGGACTAGCGTTTTTTCCAAAATTTATCACATTATTTCCATTGCGGCAAAAAAACGCAGTTGTTTTGAGAATTTGTTTCTACTGTAATATTTACGATGGCCTGATAAATTACTGATAAATAAATTTCTAAAGAGATATTAAGATTTTAATCAATATAATAAAATAAAAACACGACTTCTCGTTAAACAAAAAAAGGAGAACAAAATTAAACATCTCTTATTTTGGTGAATAACTATCCACCACATACTCTACAGTTTCTATGTGCAAGTCGTCATAAGAGTTAAGAGGTGATTCTGCTTTCTTTGTCGCTGCGTTTATTCGCAATAGAAATTGTGGGAAAATCCATCCCAGTATTTATATCATTAAAAATTAAATACATAATGGAAATAGTGGGATACACCCTTTATTTCTTCCGGTACATCTCTGTCTTCAACTGACTAAAAAGGAGGGATTCTCAAATCGACTGTGTTTTTTTTTCTTCTCACCAGTCAAGGTATATCAGGCAACTTCCTTAAACGCTTGTACTACATGGTGTCTCTATTGTGGCTGATCGTGAGGTTCTGCTTCGTGGTGCTAGCGGCAGCTGACGTCAATGTGAAGTCGAAGAAAGCTCTCAGATACCTTCACGATTGCAATGATATGTGTTATAATACTGAGGTATGACACCCTTATTATATACGTAGGTATATATTATTGAGGTATGAAACCCTTATAATACGTATATATGTATATATATTTTAATTAACCTATGCTTGTGTTGAAAAAGTACGACGTATCAAGCTTCACCGGACTTGCATTCAGTACAGGAAAAAAAATCGTTTATTTTCTTTAACAACAAACTTCACATTTGGATTACAATTGGTATTCTCTAAAAAGCAAAAACTGCCTGTATTAGAGAATAGAATATTTTCTGACACTATCTACATTATTACAGAAATGAACGTAGAAATAGAATGTTATGAGAAAGTAGTAAGTAATAATTAGACTAAGTGTGTGTATGTGTTGTGTGTGGGGGGTGTGTATGTGTAAGTGTGTGTGATTGAGCGCGAAACCTTTATATTAATATGGGGACATCTCACACTCGGCCACGGCCTTTGTCAGGCAGCTGATATATACATTACATAATATATTGATTTATAAATATATACTTATATGAATATACAACATCCTGACACAAGGTAAATACAAGTGCTCATCGCACGAATGTTTGCCCTGGACAGGATTCGAACCCGCAACTCAAAGTAATAATTTATTTTTACACAAATTTTATATCAACATGAAACTGTGTTGCTTGCTTGGTATTTTTAAAATGATAAGAAACCTCTTTTCCAGATTGAAAGGCTTGTGAAACAATTAACAAAGGATATCGTCGCTCTAAGCGGGGTCGGGTTTTTTTACATAGACAGGGGCATGTTGTTGCAGGTAAAAATAGAATTAAGTACTTTTTATACGAGTAAAGAGTTTATAATACGTTGGATTAGAAGCGAAAAATATAGAGCGTGGTGTCCAAATAATTTATCAAATAATAAATATATTGTTATACTTTGATTACCATCGAATGACTTAATTAGATTCGGTTATTCTCTGTTGTAGTAAAACTAAAAGAAATGAGTATTTTTTAAAGTTAAAACAAGTCTAATGACCAGATTATATATTTATTTATGTAACTAGCATCATGGAACTCGAATAAAGCTATGTTAAGGGTAAATATATTAAATAAATGGTAGTAAAAAAACTTTGTTTATTGACATTCACTATGTAAAGTTACTAGCTGCCTGCTGACAGTATTTTCCGTGGAAACGAGGTATTTTCCCGCGGTAAAGGGTAGCCTAAATCCGTCACCAAGGTTAACCCTGCGGTACTCGCTAGGTATTTCCAAACACCGATACTCGCTACCGGGTAATAAATACCACAGAGTTTAAATACAATTATAATAAAAATGAAGCACTTGATTGAAATTTTGACAATGTTAAAGTGTATTTGGCTTTATTGTTTATAAGCCAACAGCTAATAGAGGTCGTAGTGCTTATGTTTTGAAAGAAAAAGCATATTTAAAAAAAAATATCAAAATCTTAAATATTTCATTATAGTTTTAGAAAAATCGACAAAATTATATTTTTTTCTGTGAAACTTTGCAAACTTAAGGTCAATATCAAAAATATATATAGTGTTCTAGTAAAATCACTAAGAATAATGGTCTCTTTATAATAAACGAAAATGGAGAAAAGTTACATCAAACATTATGTAATAAATATTTTCACTCAATCAAAGTATTCTCTACAAATTGCGGTTGTTTGCTCTCGGCACATCTTTTTGAAGCACCTATAAAAAACTGTGTTCGTTTTTCCACAAATTTTCTAATGAAATACTGCATAGAGAGCCTCGAAGACTTGGCGGACGTGTTTTCGTCATTGGAGTCTGCACTGAGCATAAACTTTATTTGTATTCCCCTAAATGATGGCAAATTTGGTATAGCTTATCTCTTTTTATCTAAGGCATCAAAAGTCTCAAAGATAAATCTGTAACACAAAAAATACTATAAAAAATATACTAAAAAAAATGAACAAGAAGCGTCGCTACCGGGTATTTATTACCCATTTTCAGTTTACACATCCATAACCGCCAATCACCGCGTGCTAACTTACTGGCTCGCGGGGTGCGGGTGTGCTAACTAACGGTTTGAAGGTACCTAGAGTCCTGTGTTGCTAAATCGTTTAGAAAAAAAGATACAACCATATGAAGGTGCTATGTGGTATTTTTTACCCGGTAGCGAGTACCGCAGGGTTAATTCTATCTCTGTACTTATATTTTTACTTTTCGCCTTGCAGCTCTACCCGCGCCAAGCTTTTCCCATGAGATTAACATATTTTTTCGCAGTAAAAGTAGCCTATATCCATCCCTAAAATCTATTCTATCTCTGTATCAAGTTTCGCCGAAACTTTCCGCCCGATCTACTATTTCCCGGGGGAATAAGGTATTTTCCCGCGGTAACAGGTAGCCTGTATCCTTCCCCAAGGTCTATTCTATCTCTGTATTAAGTTTTATCAAAACTTTTCGCCCACTCTACCATTTTTCCCGTGGGCATAATTTTTTTTCTTGCGGTAAAAGGTAGCCTACATCCATCTCTAAGGTCTATTCTATCTCTGTACCAAGTTTTATCAGAACTTTCCGCCCGCACTACCATTTATCCCGTGGGAATGAGGTATTTTCTCGCGGTAAAAAGTAGCCTATGTTCGCCCTCAGGGTATATCGATCGGTTTTGGCGTAAAAGCGTAACAAACAGACGGACAGACAAACAGCATCGCATTCGCAGCATCGCAGCGTCCCATTTATAATATAAGTAGGGATTTACTTTATTTATTGTTTTGTATAGTAATTTTTCGTGCGTCTACTTGATAATATCATTACCTAATTTTCAGATAGCAGCGTCCATTATAACTTACGAATTGGTTCTCATTCAATTTGACGGAAAAGCTGGATCACAACAACATGAGGTCTATAAATTATCGAACAACAATTCTTGAGCTACTAGTGTAAAATATCATTTAAACATTAATAAAAAAAATAATCTTCCCAACGGAAAAAAATATTTTATTTTATAAATCGTAGCAGATTCGTAGATAGTGTTGTAAGAAACTCGAGTCTTTGAGTCCTACTTAACAGAGCTCGAGCTTTTTTTTGAAGACTCGAGTCTTATGAATGATACAACTCAAGTCCTTCCGAATTTAGAGTCTTTTGTTAAAAGGATTCAATGAATGTGTCTACGACTCAAAAACTGAGTCTTTTTAAAGGACTCATGACTGATTGAGTACTTTTAATCCTAAGTTTAAAGTAAATAGAATATCAAGTAGCAAATTAGGTGTTTATTTAATGGATATGAAACTATCATACTATCATACAACGTGTTATTTAACGCAAAACCTCTTATTACCAGTGTTACCTATTATAATACACCAACTCAAGTCCAAGACTCAAAAGGACTAAAAGGACTCAGGGGACTTAAAGGACTCGGACGAGTCCTAGCCCTGAAAGTCGACTTGAGTCTCGAAATGAAGACTAAAAGACTTGAGTTTTTTACAACACTATTCGTAGCACATTGCTACAGACGTAGAATCGTGCTACGAATAACAACGAGGTTTGGAACTTACTTACAGCCTGTTTTGACATTTTTAAATGCATGGATGGTGATATTGTGTATAAATTGTTTAATCTTATAAATAAAAAATATATTTTTAGACAATTTTTTTAAAGTTTCCTGTTTAATAGGACTATGGCCGTATACACCTGCTATCGAGTATTTGATCATATTTAATCTATCATTACATCAGAATTTGAGATTCTATGAATAATAGCGACAAAAAAAAAACAAAAAATACAAATTACACTGAAATCACTAAAACAATTTACCTATAAGAAGATCTCTTGCTTTTTTTCATATAAAAATACCAAGTAAAACTTTGCAGAGCGCAAAAAAATATCCTATTATAATAAAATTTGAAGAAAAATTAAACATAAAGTTTGTCTTTCTAAGAACATTTTCGCCCTTTGAAAGTTTAAAACAAGTTAGTAATTTTTTATCCTCTTTGCTTCTTGAATCCCAAGACGAAAACTCCAAAATGGTGTTTTTTTTTGAAGTTTAACTTGGTCACGAATTTCGTTATACAAGTTAATTACTTACAACTTAATTAACTTTTTTTAATAGTCCTCACTTTATTACCGGGAAAACACCTCCTGTTTTTGGAGGTATCATCATCAGGGAATAATTTTTATATATTCAATATTTTTGTCGATCGAAAACTAATTTGTTTGTATTTTGTATTATATACGATGATATATAAAATAGATCTTATATTATTGTATGAATCACACATATTCACATTAAACAATTATTTTCTGGGTAAGTTTACTTAGCTAAAACAGAACGTAGCCGATTCATAGCTTAGTGCTACGAATGTCTACGAGACTTGGAAAAACATACTAAAAATAATTTTGAGGTAGGATACTGCAATCATTATTTGAATTTGTATAATAATTAATTGCCTTATATCAAAAGTTGGCAAGTATCAACCCCCATCGTCATGAAACTGAATGGCGCCAAATTAGAATTCAATTGCTGAAATATATGTCTTATTCAAATCAGCGTAGGTCCTTCGGAACACTAAGTAAAAAATAAAGCTTTCGCAAAAGATTCTAGTGGTAATTCACACAGTTCACGGTCATACCCTAAATTTATGGCAATTATGTGCAAACAATAATAAAATCTTAGAGAATAAATATACATTATAGAGCACGCGCATCGCTCCGCTGCCTTTATGTCAAGCGTAAGCAAATTTTGAAAGATTTTGTATGGGCGGTGAAGTCATTTTTCTTTTTTGATTTGTTCCTCGAGTCATGTTTGCAACTTATCATTGCACATTTCAAAATGTTCTCCTATTAAATTTCTTATTTTCACCGGGAAAAATAATCAGCTTCGATAACCATTTGATACTAAACGAACGCGCTGAAGATATTCGGACTGTTCATATCCGTGCTTACGGTTCATATTCGATAAGGCGTACTCTATCCCTCCCAGATTTTTTTCTATTTATACTCTAAGAATAAAATATTCTCTCACAATGTGCAAACATACCAATTTCCTGTCCCTTTTTGTTCTAAACAATCTAAAAAGGATCTATAGACGAGGCCCGATAAGGTGGACCGACCATCTGGTGAAGGTCGTGGGAAGCCGCTGATGCGAGCCAAGTAGGACCGATCGTTATGGAGATTATTGGGGGAGGCCTTTGTCTAGCAGTGGTCGTCTTTCGGTTGAAATAATATAATGACGATGATGAACTAGAACCAGATTCTTTGTTACCTGTGGCATTGGTCATGCCATCTCTTTTACCTTTGGCACTGGCCGCATTGTTCTAAATTTAAATGGTTTTCGAATAAACGAATTTTGATAGTTCAAGTCAGTTCTAACGCGATTATTCCTTGGAGTGGATATAAAAACGCTCCAGGAACCCGATTTCCCATAGGATAAGTTATTTAAAGTGGATAAGTTATTCGAAGTGATATACTAGTTTGTGCAGTGTTGTTGTGCTCGCGATTCATTAATAAATAGTGTTTAAATCGCATTTTGTGTTGATTATTTCATAGCACGGGCTCACCCGTGTTATATACCCTATCGTTCCTGTGAAAGTATATTAAACTTATACCAAACAAGCCCGCGGGGATCGCCGAACGGCCTCGCGAGCGTGGTCAGGTTTCAAATCATTTGTCTTGGTCGGCCGTGACGGATCGAGACTGGAACATTCGCCAGCATGATTTATCGCGAAACGTTTACAAAATATTTTTGTGTTTTTAGAAGATACTGAAGGGACGCGCCCAGTCAATGGTTACAGTAAGTTTTCTTAAAACTTGAAAACGAATAAATAAATATATACTTTATTGCACACATAAAAAACAACATCAGTCAGAATTTTCACAACAAAGGCGAGCTTATCTCTACGCAGAGATCTCTTCCAGCCAACCTATACGCTAGTTAGAGAAAATTGATAAATATTATAATTTTGAGATAGACAAGAAATGCACTAAAAAGTGTTTAAGAAAAATAAAATAAAATAAAAAATATTTAAAAACTACAAATTATACCAAGCTACATGAAATAAAATGCATAGTATTATAATTATTATATAACAATAATAATATAAACTACATATATAAAATATAAATATACAAGAATACATATATACAAGAATATATACATACATACATAAATACCAAAAAATCATATCGAAATAAAGTGATCTTTTACTCTTTTTTTAAAAACGAAAATTGAAGAAAATTAAAAATGAAAATTTAGAATGAAAATTTAATTTAAAGAATTTAAAATGAAAATCTTGTAAAATCTGTAATTTTAATCAGACAGTTTGTGTGGCGCAGTGATATTTTTTCATTTTCGTGAAAATTTGGGAAAGTTGATTAGATTTATTTGACTGAGCTAGTCAGTTCTGTGTTTGCTAAGCCGACACTTATAATATTATAGAAAAAGTGAATTCCATCATAACATGGTGAAAAAGTTAAAAAAAATCCTTAAGTGGTAAGTACGTACTATGGTAAGTTTTATTTGTCCAGTTAAGCCTCAGACATTAGCTGTAATTTTTGACATTTCAAATGTCTTTCCATTCGCTCTAGTATTGCATAGGTCCCGATTTCGCGAAAAAGTGCGATTCCATTAACTCGGAGGGTTGTGATCAGAGAAGTGGGAACCGCGCTTCGCTTTTGAAGCGGGGGCTCCAATCTTTCTGGTTGTGATGATATTATATTACGAAAAGCAAAAAGAAACAAAGTGAAAATCGAAAAATTGTTATGGCTGAAATAATGAAAAGAGAATTTTTCGAATATTAGCTTTAAGCGCTCTATATTTAGTCAGCTACAATTTGAAGCTAAAAAAAGACGATCAGGTTAAGGGTTTGCCCTGTAGCTTAACCTTTGTGAAAATACCCAAAAAGCCACTATTAAATTTTCACGTTATAAAGATTGACCATTCAAAGATTGACCATTTGCGAAAAAGTGCGATTCCATTAACTCGGAGGGTTGTGATCAGAGAAGTGGGAACCGCGCTTCGCTTTTGAAGCGGGGGGGCTCCAATCTTTCTGGTTGCGATGATATTATATTAAGAAAAGCAAAAAGAAACAAAGTGAAAATCGAAAAATTGTTACGGCTGAAATAATGAAATGAGAATTTTTCGAATATTAGCTTTAAGCGCTCTATATTTATTCAGCTACAATTTGAGGCTAAAAAAAAGACGATCAGGTTAAGGTTTGCCCTGTAGCTTAACCTTTGTGAAAATACCCAAAAAGCCACTATTAAATTTTCACGTTATAAAGATTGACCATACCAGACAGAAATAAAAAACCTCGCCATATTGCGGAATTTCAATGGAACTAATTTTATAATGAAAATTGTTGCCATAAACATAAAATAAACATGTGGCGCCCCCAGGGCAGGTTTTTTATATCTCTTGTCGGGCTTTGGATTCATTTCCAATGTTCTCGATAGTCATGTGAGCCACAAATTCTGTGATTATTTTCTTGTATTTGGCAACATTAATTTTCTTGCTTGGCTACAATACCAAGTATTTAACGTTGACTTCGGCGAGCGAGTTTTCCCATTTGTACCTGTCTCGGAAGCGCTAGAGCAGCTGAAATAAACCGACCACGACCTTGCAAACATACTAGATACCACTGAAGGAGAATTTATGGTATCTATACGGAGCTAAATGATCGGGTAGTACCTAATAATATGTTTAAAGTGATTTACTTTTCTGTCTTCAGAAATGCGAATAAAAAAAGAAAGTGTTTGTCCTAAAGTAGTAAAGTGTAAAAAAAAAACGCGAAACTCAATACAGTGTAAGTTTATTGTTTTATAATGTTATGATACAAAAATAAATATACCTACCAAACATTTATTTTGACTTCGTTGCCGTTGTCGTGTCAGAGCAATTAAATTTTGACTGCTAAAATTAGTATCGTATACTTATTGGATTGAATTTAATAAAATTCTTAGCGACCCCGTTTTCATTCATACTCAAATCATAGTTTTTTAAAGCATACAAAAATTATAAAAGGTAATTAAGTAACCAAGGTTGTGAGAGCCAAAATATTTGTGCAACCAGTTAAATGGCAACCAATGAACGTCCATTTTGTTACCCTGTCATCGAGCGATATCGACGAGGAGAACTTTCAATCCTTTACCTGTATCGATTTTGCTGAGTGACTATGAGAACGCTAGATTAGAGCGGACTAGAAAATTGTGATTAAAATTGGAAAATGGATTTATATATTACTATAATATACTACCTATTGGCTGCCGCAGGCAATCGTGTGTGCAAATCTAAAATTTCTCTGTATCAGAATTCAGGGATTTATTACAGTTAAATTTTTAAGAAGAAAAAAGAGAAATTTCTAAGACGTTTCCGCGGCATCATCTCCTGAGGCCAGGAGTAAGGAAGCCAGAGGAGGGGCGCTGGTTGGAGTGACGCCAGCAAACTGTATGAGCACCAGTTCATACGTCACGATCGTACCTGCTACCTGGAAACGAAAAGAAACCGCATTTATATCTGTACATACTTATTATTACTGTACATACTTTTTTTTGGGACTTCTCACACACGGCCATCTGACCCCAAACTATGGGTGTCAGACAGCTGATATACATACATAATTATAGAAATATACAACATCTAGACACAAGGCTAACACAAGTGCTCATCACACGAATGTTTGCCCTGGGCGGGACTCGAATCCGCGACCTTGTGCTTCGAAATTCGAAATTCCACATAAAACACACGCTCTAAGAAAGTTTGCTAAGCAATTTTATCTAACATAACGTAGGTACTGTGTTATAATGTAAAACACAACATAAAACCAAACTGTGCTAAATATTATAAAAGATTTCATAACTTCGCAAATAAACTGTTATGCAGTTTGGTGAAGTATTAGATTAAGGTTTCATTGTATATATGACTATTAAAAAAAACATATTTACAGATAAAATCGTCAAACTATATAACTCCACAAAGAGTGGTTTCATACGTTCGATGGTAGGTTTCTCAAATACTGAATAATTTTTACATCGTGCGTTATAAATAAGGTTGGTAACCGCTGACCTTAGAAGTCTGATAAATTCAAAACGGGTGCATGATGATCACTAGTTTATGAGGAAGAATAAAGGAAGAATATTTATATTTTGAAAATAAATATCTTAGGCTCAACTCACATTGGTGCAGAGTCGAAGCGACGCGACGCGAATCGCAGCTCATATATGTCCCCACCGAGGGGCTCGAGCCTACCCTGATACCAGGGTGAATAGGCTTTAGTCGACCACTCTGGCCAAGTGCGGGTTGGTCAACTTCACACACAACGCAGGTATGTGCAGGTTTCCTCACGATGTTTTCCTTCACCGTAAGAGCGCCGAAGAGACGTACAAATGTATTCGAAAAGCAAAAACACATTGGTACGTGCCGAGCCACTTAGCCACCGACGCTCTTCAAGCACAAAATATGTAGAAATAATAATAAAATATATAGAACAATAGAGATGAATATGCTGTGGGTGAAAAAACATGACGCATCGCGTCGCTTCGACTCTGCGCCAATGTGAGTCATTGTGAGTTGAGCCTTACAGTTAGTAGCAACCCTCGCTTCACGTAAAAGAACTGCAAACCGCTTAACGCGACTGTATCTCCATGGATTTGATCAACAAACCTTTGCACCTGAAACAACATTGAAGACCGTTATAAACAAACAAAATTATGAAATTATATCTGAACTTGATCAGGGTGTGTTGCCATAATTTCGCTTTTACACTTTTTTTAAGTAAGTAAGTAAAGTAAGTAAAAACACTTTATTGCACACAAAAGAAAACAATAACAATATCAACACAAGTAAATAGAGTGCGCAAAGGCGGCCTTATCGCCTTTTAATTACTGATTTGATTATATAATATTAAATATTGTGATCACCCTGGTATCAAGGTAGGCTCGAGCCCCTCGGTGGGGACATGTATGAGCTGTGAACTGTGATCCGTAATTAAGATTAGCTTTATTTGCTTCGTACGACACCCACATTTAATAAAAAGAGTATTTTCTAAGCCCCTACTATCGAATAAAAAGATTAAATCAAATATGCGTTACTGCAGTGTACAATAAAAATAACAACTTTTCATTAAAAAAAATGAACCGCCAAAAAAAAAAGACTGAAAGGGAAATAATTCGACGTGGTTTTAGGATTAGCTTACCTCACAAACCCCAGTGTCAATATTATTGAACCGCCTAACGCTTCTGACATGGCTTGAGTAACGACTACGAAGTACGAAGCTGTCTACGGGTAGAAACGGCATCACGTTCCTTCCATCCCAATCACATCATTAATAGTTGCCTTGTCGAAATTGCTTAGGGCGACAAGGCCGCCACACACCCTCAGATTTTTCAGCCAACGAACGAAGACGCAGGAGGTTCTCAAGTCGACGACGCGTATTTTTTTAATGTACCACCGACGCTCTATGTATTAATATATAGTTTGACATTATTCTGATTTTGATAATTATTTTTATTGGAAAGTGTACTCCAATGTTGGTCTCATATAAATTTGGAAAAAAAACCAGAGGATTTTTGATTGTTCACTCACTGAACTTCTCAAAAAGTAGACACTAGTTTTTTTTATTGACCTACGCTTCCGTCCTAAAATCGACGTATTTATTTATTTATTTATTTTTGCCGAGAAATTACCTCAACGCAATAAGCAGCGGCAGGAACCTCATATAGCGACTGCGCCGGAAGTTGACTGGCCGTGTGCACTTTGGCCGCGATTAGCGACACGGCTATAGACCGGGCCAAAAGGAACCCAAACGAATATAGGAAATACAGCGATTGTTCAAAACCTTTCAGGGGTCTGGAAAAAGAAAAATAGTTTGAAAGTAGAAGCAGGAGGTCAATGAAGCGTTGTTTCTTTGTTATATAAAAAACTAGCGACCCGCCCCGGCTCCGCACGGGAAAATGGTTATTGTGGGTTATCCTTCAGTATATTATGCATGTATTATACATATAAACCTTCCTCTTGAATCACTCTATCTATTAAAAAAACCGCATCAAAATCCGTTGCGTAGTTTTAAAGATTTAAGCGTACAAAGGGAGGGACATAGGGACATAGGGACATAGGGACATAGGGACATAGGGACAGAGAAAGCGACTTTATTTTATACTATGTAGTGATGAAGAATACTTTACCTATAGGTCAGTGGTTTTCCGCAGGCTGGAGTAGGTTTGATGCCTTCTCTGTATAAAAGTAGACAGAAAAAAAAAAGTAAGTGAAATCACTTTATTGCACACAAAAGAAAACAATAACAATATCAACACAACTTAACACAAGTAAATAGAGTGCGCAAAGGCGGCCTCATTATGTATCAATTAAGTATTTATTTGTCCCAGCGGTACCCACTTTATTATTTCCATTCGCATAATTTTACAATTTTCTTATTATTGGATCCATTCATAGATTTTTTTTTTATGGAAACTGCACCGTAACATGACTGGCACATTTTTATTATCCCCCAAGTCCGGAGAAGCTTGATTGCTCGTACTTGTCGAAAAGGTACGACCAATCAAGCTTCACCGGACTTGAACTGGCACTGAAAGAAGCTCTTACTCAAGAAGATGTAGGAATTGCAGGCAGATGAAGAACAGATTGTTGGCAAAGGAGATGAAGATGACACCACCGATGACGTCATCGACCCTCCTGACGAGAGTCACGGCATTGCACCAGTCCTCACGCATTGCGCGCCAGAAGGATGATGAAACATACTGAAAAAATATATATATAAAACTAGCTGCTCTTTCACTTTTCTGTGCAGTTTCCCGTAGGAATGAGACATTTTCCCGCGGTAAAAAATTTATCTAAAATGTTGACCGGGGGGTATAGGGTACCACCATGCAAAACTCTATTGTAATCGGGCCAACAGTTTCGGAGATTAGCCCGTACAAACATACAAACAGAGAAACAAAAAAATAAATTAAAAAAATTGGATATTTTCTATATCACTTCTTACATTCCCCTGACTCGGGTTTTAGCTTTTTTTCTATGTACAGATTTGCGACTTCTACACTTTTTATTATATAGATAAAATAGATGGTCGTGTCACACACACTACTTAATTATTATAGTATTGTTTAAATTTACTACTGGTGTGCAATAAAGTATATTCTATTCAATTCTATTCTAAAATTTTAGTTCAAATCCCGCGTAAGATACTTGGGGAATAAAAATAAATTTTTAATAATTACCCGAAAAAAAAAAGATTTTTCAGTACTTCGGAATGCATGTTAAGTCTATTTTTTGGCTAAATAATTCTATTTCAATAATTCTGATACCAATATTTGTAAAACACACATGATAAGCTTAAAGTTTTGCTTGAAAAAAAAAAAAACGTATTTTCTTGAAGTAAAAAGCTAAGAAGTATTTGAAACTAAGCCAAATAATAAAGATCCTCTCACACTTAAAATATATAACTAAGAGAAGGGATCAATTAGAAGTGGTTATTACCTTGCCTCTGGCTGCGATAATCTTATCGTTGACCTGTTTGAGTCGAGACGTCAGATACCAACTGATGCAAATGACGAAGGCATCCGCAAAGTTCCAGTTGAAAGTGCATTGGAGATTTATGAACTGGGAATAAGAAAATCTTTTGTGGCCGAGTGGTCAAATACTCGCCTAACGTTACGGAGGTTCCGGTTTCGAATCACGGTGGGGCATTGTTGATCAAATATAACTTTCAGAGTGTTTACCCAGTTTGGTCACAGAATAAATAATAGTACTAGGTACAGAAGGCGCACTCTCTGATAGCAAACGTGCGAATTTAAATCTGGCTACCTACCACGCTACTAACGTTCAAATTAAGTACTTTGAACGCGTCGAACGTGACATTGGCTATTATTGCCTACCGTTTGTCGCTGCGCTCGTATTAAAACAAAATGCACCTTAATACTGCGCCGCGAGAGTCCGTATTAACACAGAATAAATAATAACGTCGTCACTTGCGCGTGTTCCCTACTAACTAGCACCCAGCTGGGTCCGCCTGGCATGGCACTGGTATATTCTAGAGCTTTGGTGCGGAGTGCGCCATTCCTGGTTTGGTTAGGACATTGGAGGCAGAATCACCTGATTTTCCGAAAAGAAAGATGATTCCGTGCATCAGAAGGCACGAAAAGCCGTTAGTCCTGGCTACTGTCTACGGATGAAGTCTTTATACAATTTCAGAAGCCGGGTATAGGCGGCTCAATAATTCTGACACAAGGGTTGATGTAGTAGGTTAAATGTTGAAACCCACTCGATAAATAAGTAAGAAAATCAATATCAGAATTAAAGACTCATTCATTTAAACTACATTGCTCTTGAGTAATAGTTCAAAATCTCAAAGGCTACTAAAAGTTATGTTTTAGTCTAAAACATAGCGATGTAGGTAATTTAAATTAATCTTGTTCATTTGTTTATTCGGCGCTTTCACTATGAAAGAATGACGAACTTTTACGTGCTTTTACAAAAAGAACATGGCTACACACTGCGCATGAATTTAGTTAAAACTAATTAAGCGAACCAGTGAACGTAAAATTCTTGTATCCAGCAAAATGAAAGCTTTGTGAAAAGTTGATAAAATCCATTGTACTCTTATTCGAAAGGTTATAAATTGAATAAAAAAGAAGATACTTACTATGGCCAAAGCTCCAATGACGTGGTTGTAGTTGAAAAATGTCCATACCCAAGGAAAACTTTGCTGGACAAATGCTTGGAACAAGTTTGTGTCAGGCTGGCAGTCTATGGCGACCACTGTACCACTCATGTCAGAAAGCAAGTGTTCCACTGTAAAAAAAAAACATGTTTTTACTGTATACTAATATTAAAAAGAGGAAAGCTTTGATTGTTTACATTGAATAAACTCCGAAACTATTGAAACCGATTTCAAAAATTCGTTCATTGTTGAAAAGATACACTACTAAAGCTCCAATAATGTAACCCAAGATGTAAAAAATACCGGATATATTATATTCATTCATAATAATTGAATAGGCTCCGAAATTACCGAATCGATTTTAATGAAATTTGGCACGAAGATTGAATAGACTTTGGGAAATAACATAGACAGCGGGAAATCAACCTTTTACTGCGGGAAAATTTCTCATTCCCATGGGAAATACTGTAAACGTGGGCGGAGTCGCGGCGGAAAGCTAGTCCATTTTTTTTTTCGAAAGTGTCCGCTGCTTGACAAAGGTCTCCTGTAAAGATCTCCACAACAACGATCGATCGGTCCTGCTTGGCCCATCCAGTGGCTTCCCGCGCTTTTTACCTAGTGCCTTGCGATCTGAATTGCACTTTATTTGTAACGGAGCTAGAGTTGCTATTTATTTGAATTATATTGCTAAGTGAACCTTCTGTGGGGACTACTATTTGGTATTCTGTGCTATTGCGTGCAATTTAAAATGGCGACCTAATTGTAGTACTTACACAAAGCCAAAGACAAGACTACAATACAAGAAACGTTGCACTTTCTAACCAAACTGGTGTCCATATTTGGATCTGCCTCTTCTAGTGCCGCGATTTCTTTGCATAGTTTCGGCCATTTTGTTGCTATGTGAAGAAATAATATTGTTGTCATAACATTCGTCGCGTAAAATACGATGGAACCTGAAGAATAAAATAATAATTCAAACACACTAACCAGTAGGACTAGAAGCTGTTAAACGCGACATAGTGACATTAGAGCCATAGTAGTTCTGTCAATATGTCGCGTTTGACAGCTTCTCGAGCCTGTCGCTACTTACATAGTAGGCCTACAGGACGGGTAGAATTTACGTGCATTCTAAGTATAAAGTAAGAGAAGAAGGATTGCGTTGAGCTCCAGGGGAGTAGCTACCGCCGTATCTGCCATATCAATTATATGGGGCCCCCAATGTACAGTAAGCAGCACATGCGGCTGGACACTCGCACTACGAAACTAGCATCTACTGCTACGGAATAATGGCGCTCTCAAGGTCAACATGTCCAGCCGCATGTGCTGCCTACTGTACGTACAGTCAAGTTCATAAGTGCAGACATGTCACGTGTTTTTATACTTTCAAATAACTTTTTTCCCAAAGGCTTGATATTATTATTTTTTGTGTAAGGGACTTAATATTTTGCTTCAAATGATTTGTTCATTAAGCAAAAACTTAAAAAAGTTTTCCCAAATTTTTTCTAATTTCACAAATGACAAAAGTAAAAAATAGCAATTTCTTTAAATAGTTAGATAATTATAATGAATAAATATTTCTTTTCATTTTATTCATTTTCTATCTTTTTTGAAAAATCTTTACCCTTCCTAAGGGCCCCCAAACAAACAAGAGTTTGCGGGGCCCCGCCAAAGCACGCTACGCTTCTGTTGAGCTCGTAAAATATATCGGTGGTACGATTGTTAGTGCGAATGTATAGTACTGGATAGCTAGCGAAATGCAGGTTCAAGCAAACGAAATTTTTATTTGAACTTAATAACAACATCAATAAAATATCAACAATAAAAGATAACTTATACACAAATTTAAATTAATTTTATTATTAATCAAATTAGGCGATTAATTTCAAATTTATTTGTACTTACTATTTGAACCTAGAGAAGGATCCGAATCCTTTGCTAATTTTGATACACATAAGCAAAATACCATAGTTTGACCCAGTATAGCCAGTAAGGTGTAGATGCATCTCAAGGAGTACACAGTAAACCTGGATTTATAAAAAAAACATAAGAACGTGAACACAAAAGAGGTGAAATTCATTATCTATCAAAAATCAAAATCAATATCGTTTATTTTTAACTAGCTTTCCGCCGCGGCTCCGCCCGCGTTAACAGTTTTTCCCTTGGTAATGAGACATTTCTCGCGGTAAAAGGTAGCCTATGTTTCTCAGGGTGAATGTAGATTTCCAATAGTGAAAGAATTTTTGAAATCGGTTCAGTAGTTTTTGAGTTTATTCATTACAAACATACACACACACACAAAATACAAATCTTTCCTCTTTATTGGATCTTTTACATCACTTAGTTAAAGTCATTTACATTTAGTGGCGAGTTCAGCAAAGCAACATGTGCGGTCTTCTGCGGAGAAGATCTCGCTGAAGAAACTCCGCAAGCGTTGCATCTTTTAAATATATCCATACATTTTAATTATATATTAAATGGTCTATCTATGGTCATCAACAGCCGAAAGATGTCTAATGTTGAGTACTGTGCAGTCCTTATCCAGTACCTTTTCGGTTTCGGTCAAGTTATGTGGTTGGTGAAAAGTGTGGTGGAAACTCAGGTAGGTTAGCCTACCATACAAAACCTGGTGTCTTAATTATTGAGCCACCCAAGGCTTCTGACATGGCTCATGCTACGATTATAACCGTAGACCAGCTGATTTACGTGCCTTCCGAAGCATGCAATTATCTTTCTTTTTACTACATAAGAAAGGGATAAAACAAGAGTATGTTTTAATTTAATCTCTTATTACCTCAACTTAGATGTATCTGTCTCGCGAACTCCTAAAACAGGGTTCAGTCCGAAAAATTGTCCTATAACGATACACAGTTTCATTGCCCGCTGGAAAGTGACAGGTGGATGGTCTTTCTTCTTTACCGGAGCAATAGAATCATCGTCCTTTTTCATTAATAATCTTGGTGAAACTGTAAAAAATTATAAGTACGGGTTTTTTACATACAAACATACATAAAGTCACGCCTCTTTCCCGGAGGGGTAGGCAGAGACCACTTCCTTCCACTTGCTACGATCCAAACACGCTTCTTTCGCTTCATTCACATTCATTAATCTCCTCATGCATGCTCGTCGGTTTAGAGTGCTCTTGACCCGACTTTTTGTCAGAACGTCCCCGATTTGATTTTAAAACGTTCGTCTTGGTCTTCCCCTTCCAACGCTTCCTTCCACTCTCGCCTTATAAATCTGTTTAGTCAATCTCTCTTCACTCATTCTCTCCACGTGACCAAACCAATTTAGCATCCCTTTCCCCTTTTTACAGGCAGAACATTTTGCCAAGGCTAGAAAAAGCTAAGCAACAAGAGGATAGCAGAAATTGGTATCTCGTATTAATGCTCATCTGTCAATGGTAGACCAAAAGATCGCCCGTTTCTCTAATGTTAAGATTGTTCTTTTATGTAAGTGAAATCATTGTTTTATAGGATAAAAAATACTCATTATATCCAACCGTTATAATTAAAGACAAGGCACTGAAGCAGAAAAGAAGATCAAGCTGTTTAATATACAATAAATAAATTAAAAAACATCTCAAAACCCAACTGCTTAAAAAGCGAACTAAAAGATGAAAACAAGATGATGTAGGAACATAGTAGCATGTACTCGTATAATTGAAATTATCTTTTTTTATAAATTAAATTACTCAATTTTTGTTATCATTCTTGAGCCTGCCAATTAAATAGAGATAAATAAAGTAGTGGAATCTGTAAAAAATATATTCAATCCGGTATAAAAAAAAACCGGCCAAGTGCGAGTCGGACTCGCGCACCGAGGGTTCCGTACAAACCTGCAAGGTTTACAAAGTTCGTTCATTACGACAATCGAGTCATAACTATGGTAATCTTATTGCAAAATGAAATTCATAACATTACAATGGGGAAAGATGGAGGAGCATAAATTTAAGACAAAGATCTCTTTATCGTTTAAGTAATCCTTTATTTTATATTAACACATATCATTTATCTATAATATAACTGAAACACTTATACTAGCCTTGCAGCAGACTTGCGAAAGTTCTTTTATTAAAGTTATTTATTTATTAAGATTAACTTAGAATTTTTTTTTCACGGGTTAAAGGCAATTAGATCTAAGTATTTGATATGAATTTCAACTTGATAGCTCTACGCGTTCATGAGGAAAAAAGTAATAAGTTTATATTTATTAAAAAAGATGGAGGAGCATAAATTTAAGACAAAGATCTCTTTATCGTTTAAGTAACTAAGTACTAAGTAAGTATTTCAACTTGATAGCTCTACGCGTTCATGAGGAAAAAAGTAATAAGTTTATATTTATTAAAAAATATATATTTTGTAATGTAACTAAAAATTTAAGGTTTTCGGAATTTTTCCTTTATGTGTGCTATAAAACGTTGCTTCATGCCAAATTTCAAGATTCTAGGTCGACTGGAAGTACCCTTTAGGTTTTGATTCCCTTGCGAGTACTTGCGAGTTTCAAAATATGCAGCTTAAATTGCTGTTTCTTTTGATTGCGTTGACATAGAAGTTTGATTTTGTTACAGCTTAAAGGTATTATAGACTTGAGTATTTGGTATGAATTTCAATTTAATACCTCTACGCGTTTATGAGGAAATGGGTAGTAAGGTTAAAATTATTAAAAAAATATATATTATGTGATGTAACTAAAAATTTATGGTTTTCGTAATTTTTCCTTTATCTATGCTATAAGACGTTGCTTCGTACCAAATTTCAAGATTCTGAGTTCACGGGAAGCACCCTGTAGGTTTTGATTCCCTTGCAAGTGTCGAAAATTTGCGGCATAAACGGCTGTATCTTTTGATTGCGTTGGCTTAGAAGTTTGATTTTTTCACAGCTTCAAGGGACAGTAGACCTGAGTAATTGATATAAATTTCAGCTTCATACCTCCACGCGTTCCTGAGAAAAAGGGTCTTGACAGACGGACGGACAGACGGACAACAAAGTGATCCTATAAGGGTTCCGTTTTTTCCTTTTGAGGTACGGAACCCTAAAAATACCACGTACATACATACACAGATATACGTGGAAAACATAACTATTACAATAAGATAAGATAAACTTTATTTCAATAAACTTAATCTACAACATAGAAAAAGGTAAGTATATGTAAAAAAAAATTGGACAAAAATATAACATGATGCATAAACTAAGTGTATTGCAGTCAGGTAAAATTATATTCATTTGAATTTTAGTTATAATTGGTAAAACATTCGTAATTAAAATCAAATACGTTATAATGTGTAAAATGCTTGAAAGGCTCAAACAAACATGTAAAAAAATATATTAAAATAAATTATAATGTAGTTTTCAAATCGATTCACTACGACTAAAACTAAAAGAGGGTAGGTACTTACTATTATTATACGCGCCACTTTTTTCATAGTTCCCGTCCAGTTTGTTAGTTTGCATCATATTTTCAGTATAAGTGAGTATGGCCATGTTTGTTTGGCTGAAACTAGTTTCAGTTGAATGTTTCACGTGTTGTGTAGTAATTACACTGGTCAGTTGACCTCCGGCCAGCTCTGTTTGTCTTTGATTGATCATGGCTAAACAAACTAATTGGAATTGGGGTTCCCTAACAATATAATAATAATAATAATATAATAATATTTATTTAATTTCTGCAGAGCAAAACTTAAAAACTAGTGGCAGGTGTCTCCCATTAGGTTCATCACCTGTGTCGGGAGGCACCGCTCTTCTTACTTCATTAAATTTTTTTCTAACATGCAAAAACAGACAAATTGTACTTTTAACAAACGACAAAAAGGAACGATACTACACATAAAAGATTAGTTTAACGGCCCCGTAGCCTAGTCGGTAGTAGCATAGGGTCGCGGGTTCGAATCCCGCCCAGGGCAAACATTCGTGTGATGAGAACTTGTGTTTGCCTTGTGTCTGGAATCTGGATGTTGTATATTTATTTATGTATCTATATCAGCTGTCCGACACCCATAGTACAGGCTCTGCCTAGTTTGGGGTCAGATGGCCGTGTGTGAGATGTCCCGACATAATATTTATTTATTTATTGTTTGGCTACTCTATTTTTATATAAAACAACATTTGTCATGAGTTTTACTTATAAAGAGTGAGTAGAATAAACTTCGGTGAAAAAAACTTTAGAAAAAATTGAGTTTTTATATCGCGAACCGTCATTTCTGATACTGAAAATAATTTGGCGCTTTCGGATTGACTCTAATACTCTCCTTTTTCTCTCTCCCTCTCTCTCTACTTGGTCTATAGAATCAGATAGATACCTACCTACATTATAAAGATAAGAGTCTAAAACATTAACTAATTGACAAATTATTTATGTTAATTAACTACAATCTATGAGTTATTGCTTACTCTGAAATATTATTTGATTTCACCTCCAACAATTTGTTTTTTTTTTTACAAACAAAACGAAAACATATCCGGAGTTTCAAATCGTAAACGTTTTAAAATACACATTTGATTGGTAGGTACCAACGTTCTGAAATGAATCAACATTTTATCTGTTTACTCAACGTAATTGCTGGGTAAAACCACAAGCGCCTGTAGCATATTTCACCATCAATATCAATTACCTATTGTTTTTGTCAAACACCTTTATTTACTTCGCTCATACATACCTATAGATATTCGTGTGGTTCACCCCTACTTCCTTTGATTGACAGCCCTGATGGCTTTTTAATGTATAGGTACTTTGCATAGCTAATCTTTTTGTGTAATAAAAAACGACATACTTATGATTATAGAATGAAAATGAAGATATGTGTCGTTATGTCGTTCCAAGTGTATTTAATATTTTTATCGAGTGGTAAAAAAGCTCGTCTGATGTTACGGAGGTTCCGGGTTTGAATCCCGGTGGGAATTGATCGAACAAATATTACTTTGTGAGACTTTCCCCCCCCCCCAGTTTGGTTAGGACATTACAGGTATCACCTGATTGTCTGAAAAGAAAAATGATACCGTGCTTCGGAAGGCACGTAAAGCCGTTGGAACCGGATATGATCTGCGGATGTGGTCGTTATTGGAGCCATGTCGGAAACCTAAAGCAGCTCAACAATTCCGATACCAGGGTTTGTGAGGTAGGGTAGGTTATTTCGAAACCCACTCTATAAGCAATATATGTCTGAAATATTATCTGATTTGCTTATGAATTTATTTGAATATGTTTAAAAAAATACTCCGACTGTAAATGTAATAAATCGTCAATCATTTGACACTGGTGAGGCAAGGCAGGATTGTAATTTAGTCTTACTATTTTAATAATACTGTAGAGTAGGTAACTTTATTTATTACCAAACAAAAAGCTTTGTATAGCGACAATTACAAAGAAGAAATCTCAAGTCAGAAAAGAAATTCAAAGTTAAGTTATTTTTTTTTATTATTATTTGAGTTTAATTCATGGTATTAGAATTTATTACTAAAGATCGCTTCTGTCGCTCGATAAAAAACTTTATTTAATGCCTCAAGTTTTATGAGAAATCAATATACAAAATTTTAATGTTTTTGTCTCAGTATGGTACAGTTGACGACTTGCTATTATAAAGTTTACATTTGTCAACTGTTTAAGAAAAAAGCACCAGTAATATGAGATAACTCATGTTTTTTAAATTTATGTTATTCAATACAAAATAATCGTACATTATAATATTGTTATGTGCACTGGTGTATAAATACATCTTTGAAGAAAAATAATTAAGTATAATAAAAATTATAAATGCTTTTTCTTAAATATTGCTTGTTTAAAAAAGCTTAATGTAGGTATATTTTTTTAGTTAGAAGAACAACATCAAACTTAGTTACGTGTTTTATGCATTTAAAAAAAATAAGCCTTTTAAAATACTAGTGTTTCATTTTGTAGGTGATCTATTTTTTGCTACTATTAAATTGAATCAAAACGAGCTCGTACGTAACTATGGCTGCAGCAATCTGAAAAAAGAAACATCAGATGATCCAATTGTAATTGAAAGAAAAATATTATGACTATGTATCACAGTACTATAGCCTGTTTCATATAATTCCGGACAAAAGTGACCTCTTTCATTTCTTGAAAGTTATTAAAAATATTGAGCATGAGACTGCCTATTTAATATGTGAATACCTGAAGTATTATTTATCTATTCATTGGTACTATTTAGGTACAGTTATTTAGCATTCATCCTGTTAATTTTCAGACATCTATCAAGCGGTCCTCACGATGTTTTCTTTCACCTTAAGAACATCGAAAAACCTAAATATGAACACGAAAATCGAAACTTATAGGCACGTGCCAAGGCTTGCATTCGCGAACATCGTTTGGCCATCAACGCAAGACGTATTCAATAATATATTTTTAAGTGAAAATGCTATCATGTAGAAGGCTAAAATAACATACTTACAGTAAGAACGATACTTCTCTTTATACTGAAGAGCCTGAGGCCAGTCAGTGCCACGGAATGGCCGTGAATTTGATCTATTAGCCGTTGAACCTGAAAAAAAAAACTGGAACTAATTCTAAACGACCAAACAAAATAAACAAATAGTAATCCCTCCTAATTCCTACTATTATTAAAAATGCGAAAGTAATTATTATTATCTGTCTGCTCGTTAAGTTTTCTCGCCAAAACCACTGAATCTGTTTTTGAACTTGATTCAAATTGATACAGAGATAGAGGGAAAGGACATAAGCTACCTTGTACCGCGGAAAAGTTCCTCATTCTCACGGGAAAAGTTGTTAACGCGGGCGGAGGTATGGGGCTGGAAACTAGTAAAAAGTTTAATCGTTTGTATTGAAAATGTAACCCACCTCAATATTAAACTCTTCGCTGGGAATGTCGTATAAGGCTAGAGCAGTTTGCGTACTAGCGAAGTTTATGCGAGCGGCTAACAGAGATACCGCGAGGGATCTAAACAGCAAGAAGAGAATGGAGAAGATGTAATACGAAGCATATTCGTAGCCTTTCAGGAGTCTGAAAGAAAGTAAATTATCAAAACAATAATGAAAAAATCATCAATCATCATTTTATCCGAAAGACTCTACTGTTGGACAGAAACCTTCCCCAAAAATCACTATACAGCGCGATTGGTTAGATCGAGTTCTGTTTGAATGAAAAATCAAATTCAAGTGAATTTTATATCTTAATAAAAATAAATACGTACCTTTCTTCCGGGAGAACCCCACAAATTTCTTGCACTTTTAATCCATCCCTAAAACAGAGGAAAATCAATCAGTAAAGAGATTTTCTGTGAACAATCTATTTCTTAAATATAAAAGTTACTCGGGTTTCGTTTCTCAAAGAGCAGAAACGGGTCTCTTACGGGATCATGGACGTATATTACCAGTCCATGTACGGGATCTGTCCGTCCGTCTGTCATAGCTGTCTTTTAAAATAGCCCGGCTCCTGGACCGATTGAGTAGTTTTTCAATAATATCAGCACATTCTTTGAAAGCTTTTAAGCTCTTTTGTACTTTTTTTATGGGCTTTTATTTATTTTCAGTTGCGCGTGCGCCGCGCTTGTGAACACTCGCGCGTTGGGTCTGCGCTGCCGTACGCGAATTTCAAACCGTAACGAACCTCGACAACCGATTATAAATATGATGACCCACTGTACTCATTGTAATCGTGTAAATAACGAATTGCTAGCCTTTATAAAGTGCAAGTGTGACGTTCTCGACGAGATAAGCCTGGTGCAAATCTGTGAAAATCATTTTTCTGACAGTGAGGTAGAAGCAGCAAAAACACTACTGTTTGAACTGCTGCAACGACGCTGTACTCGCAAGGGCGAAGGCAAAAAGAGGCGCGTATTGCAAGATATTGTATCTGCTATCAAGGAAAATACGGCCTCGCTCCCTACCTTTACAGCAGAAAATTTACACAAACTCCCACCAGTTGCTTTCGACTATATTGACGCCGCAGCCCTTCTTAAGGACATCTTAATAATCAAGCAGGATTTATTTGCCTTAAAATCTTGCCAAAACACACATCCAGCAGCTGACGAAATTGAAAAATTGAAGGAACAATTCGACAATTTGAAAGTGACCGTTGATCTCCTACAAAAGTCTGCAAATAAGAGAGAGTGTAATAATAAGCCAAGTGGTACAAAGTCCCAAGAAACTCAATATTTGGCACATTCTCTTGAATCTAGCATCAAGGAAGGTGAATCTCAAATTCCACGTCCTCTGTTATCCTCAACTTTAGTTCCGACGCAACCTGAGGGTAGAAACAAAAAGAAGCGAGAGAAGCAAGCTGCGAGTAACGTGCAAACTGCGTCCCCCCCCGCCTCGGCTCCGCCGCCGCCGCCTTCCAGACCAACGAAGAAGTATAAACGAACACAAATTCCACTTGCGGCTACGCAATCACAAGGTATTCAGGATATACCTTTGCGGCAGCAGTGTAGTGAAGACAACGACGGCTACACAACTGTAGTTAACAGGAAAAAAATAATTAAACAAAGAAAAAATAACAACAAACAAGGTAAAGCCCCAATCACATCGGGAAAAATAAAAGTAGCTCCAAGCTATTCCCACATTTATGCTTCACGGTTTGACTTATGTACTAAGGCTGACGACATACTGGAGTATATCAAGGACAAGGGCCAATCCGCTGAGAAGGTAGAAATACTACCTTCATATTGGAAAACATCTTTTCTATCTTTTAAAATAACGATAAGAAAACAAGACGAAGAATATTTTCTGAACGAAAATTTTTGGCCACTGGGTATTCAGTACAGATTATTTAAAGTTATTAGACCACAACGACCTCAACCTGACAAAGCGAACGCTGCAACTCGAACCACGCAGAATGACGTCTCAACAGAGAGGAAATCACCCCGTAAAAATGATTAGTTTTAACTGTCAAGGCTTTAAAAGTAGCCGTATTCATATTGAAGATTTTTGTACGAAGTACGATATTGTAGCACTTCAAGAGCACTGGCTGATGCCTGGCGATGTGGATATTCTCAGTCAAGTACATCCTGACTTCGACTCCCATGGACAGTCAGCAGTTGACATATCGGAGGGCACCCTAAAGGGCCGGCCATACGGTGGTGTGGCTATTCTCTGGAGGAGAAACGTATTTTCGAGCGTCGTCCCCATCCAGTGTGACTCGACCCGTATCGCAGCGGTGCGCATCAGCTGTGAATGCGGCTCCGCCACTCGTTCGTTTATAGTGATGTCTGTTTATATGCCGTGCGACGCGAGTGAAAACCTACCTTTATTTGCGGAATGTTTAGGCAAAATCAGTGCAGTGATAAGTGTATCCGACGTAGAAAGTGTTATTGCATTAGGTGATTACAACGCAAAGCCAGGTGCGCCTTTCTACACTGAACTATGTCGTTTCTGTGAGGAACAGGACATGGTATGTGCGGACGTGGACATTTTGGGTGAGTCATCCAACACATATACCTATAGGAGTAAAGCGAACCCTACTATTGTCAGCTGGTTAGACCACTGTCTAGCCACGGTGGCTGCGCGCGATATTATTAGCAATGTGTATGTGTTGTATGATGCATTTTTATCTGACCACTTTCCCCTAGCTATAGACTGTGACTTGAATGTAATTAACCTAAAATCTAAAAGTGATAAATATATTAAGATAAATAAAAGTGTATGGGGTAACAGGGATGGTACTCAAACTAGTATGTACACCGACTTATGTAATGAATATTTACACAGTGTTCATTGGCCTAGATTGCCATCTTTGGACTCAGTTTGTGTAGATTACAAATGTATAGATATATTTTACAATAATATAATTAATTGTATGACAAAAGCAGCCATTAAATCACACAAAGGTAAATCTCATGTAAAGAAAAAGCACGTAGTGGGATGGAACTTTCATGTGAGGGAGGCCCACGGTGAGGCCCGCACTGCCTACCAGACGTGGCTCACTGTGGGCTGTCCCAGCGTGGGCTCGTATTACGAACATATGAAGCATACTAAAAGACAGTTTAAAAACAAAATTAAATGGTGTATTAAAAATCAGAATCAAATTCGTATGGACATAATTGCTACACACAGATCTAACAAAGATTTTAAAGGTTTTTGGCAAGAAACAAATAAACTGAACCCTAAAAGCGGCGTTACTACGTCCGTGAACGGCAGTGAGTGCAATAATAGTATAGCGAATATGTTCGTGAAACAGTTCAAAGCTACTCCGCCAGGCAGCTGTGAGCCGCCCGACGACGGCGCGGCCCGTGGTGGCCCCGCTCCGACCCCCCCCTCTGCCCCCTCTGGTGAACACAATCTATCTGCTATCACCGAACAGGATATCTTTAAGTGTATTCGTAGCATGAAGAGGGGTAAGTCGCCGGGCCACGACGGGCTGAGCATCGAGCACGTTTTGCACGGTGGGCCCGCACTGTGGGGCAAAATTGCAATTTTGTTTAACGCTTGTATCGATCACTGCTACCTTCCGGCCGATCTTATGAAAACCATTGTTGTACCTATTGTGAAAAACAAAACCGGTGATATTACTAACCTAAATAATTATCGTCCAATATCACTAGCAACCATATTATCAAAAATATTAGAAAGAATTCTTTATCCTGAACTTAACAAGAATATAAAACTAAATAATGCGCAATTTGGTTTTAAAAGTAATTCATCTACAGATTTAGCAATATTTACTTTGAAAAATACTGTCAAATATTACTTAGAAAGAAACACTACTATCTATGCTTGTTTTCTTGATTTAAGTAAAGCGTTTGATACTATTAATTATAATAAGCTTTGGGAGAAACTAGAGCAAACGAAAGTACCACTAAGAATAACAAAATTGTTACGGTTTTGGTACGCAAACCAAACCAATCAAGTGCGTTGGCGGGAAGCATTGTCTGGCACCTATAAACTAGATAGCGGCGTAAGGCAGGGTGGACTTACCTCACCTATACTGTTCAACTTATATGTAGATGAGCTGATTGAGGAGCTTAGCAGCGCCAGAGTGGGCTGTCATATAGCTGGGTCCTGTGTTAATAATATAAGTTACGCGGACGATATGGCCCTGCTGAGCCCCTCCATCGCTGGTCTTTCAAAGCTAATCGCTATATGCGAAAGGTATGCTGCTAGACACAACCTTGTATACAATGTAAAGAAAACGGAAATAATGATATTTAAATGTAATAACTCAAAAACAGCTGGGAATCCATTGTTCTATATAGGTGGATCTGCTTTGTCTGTCGTTAGAAAATTTAAATACTTAGGACATATCCTCACGGACACGTTGACGGATGATGACGACTTGGACAGACAAAGGAGAGCCATCGCTGCTAAAAGCAACATGTTGGCAAGAAGGTTTGCTGCCGCCGCGACTGACGTTAAAATAACTCTTTTTAAGGCTTATTGTCAGGCGTTGTACACCAACCACTTATGGCAAAGATGCAACTGCAGTACGCTACACCGTCTGAGAGTGCAATACAACAATGCGTTTAGAGCTATGCTCCGTTTGCCATGGAGGTGTAACTAAGGCTAACTTTCATGAACGCCTGATAACCTGTAAAAACGAACTAGTCGTTAGTATATTTCACACAGTGTACATACGAAGTGTAGGCTTTAATATGAATACATACCTGCTTGGCAGGTCATTATAATATTAATACTCGTAACTGAGGTCGTTGGGTCTAAATTATTATTATTATTTTTATACAGACTAGCTGACATACGAATTGTAATTGTAATTGACATTTAAATTTAAATTAAATTAAATCCTATAATATGTTTTTATCTATTTTAATCTATTTTAATGTAATGAAATACAATACTATATTATTATTGTGTAATATTATATTGTGAGGAACAATGTTATTATAATGTAATGTATTGTATGGGACTTTGTACCTGAAATAAATGAATTTTTTTTTTTTTTTTTTTTTTATTTTAGCTGTATTAAAACATAAAAATAAATCTATTATTATTATTATTATGTACTTCGATGATTAGTAAATATATAAATATTTTTAAACTATTTTTTTTACTCTCTATACTCTGACAAAGATTCCACGTTTAACATGATACAAAATTTTCTCTGCGGAAGGTACCCTTAACTGCCAATTTCCTTAGATAACATTTAATTAGCCGCCATACAACACACTCAGAAAGATCTGGCTGATTGGATCTAAATTCAACTTTAAATTATAATAAAAAAAGCTTACTCAAGACTATGCAGTATAAGAGTGCAGACTGAATATAAGTTGCTGCTAAATGAGACGAAGGTGATGCTATTTATAACTTGGTCGACCTGCCTCACTAAGCACGTTGCTTGAGTGTAGTCTTCTCTTATTGTACGCCAAAACGTAGGAGATACAGTCTGTTAAAAAATATTAGTGAATTATTATACACACCGCACTGAGCCAGCGTGGTCGACTAAGGCGTATTCACCCTGATTTTCAGGGTAGGCTCGAGCCCCTCGGTGGGGAGACATTTGAGCTGTTAACAAATTATTACAAGCCTCCGTGGTCAGTGATTACAAAGATTTTTTTTTTCATGTACGGTCCCCTGCATAGAAAACGGACCCCCCTATCGTAAGCGGCGAGTAGTCACCGCTTATGACAGGGGGTCCGTTTTCTTTGCAGGAGACTGTACCAGCATGGGGCATTTTCTTCGTCCTCGTTCCCTCAATGCTGAGGCTTGCGAACACGTATAACCAGTGAATTTCGTACTGCGAATGTCTTACTGCATGTGACATGTCGGATCTCTCTTTCTATCCTACAACTTTAAATCAATATAACTCGTAAAATGATTAATAATTATTATTATGAATGTTGATTTTTTATAATATTAATAAAAAATAGTGCTCGTTCCCTATTATTTCCAGATCTCTATAAATACATATAACCAAGAACCGGTACCTGTCCTCTCACAGAAGAGATGCTGTCGTTGATTTTCTGAATCCTCGCCGTCAGATACCTAGAGATGCACATGATGAATATTCCTGAGTACGTCCAGTTAAATATGTATTGAATATTGATAATCTGAAAAAATAAAACTAAGCTGTAAACCATGCAGACATAAACATAAATTATGAAAATCGCTAGAAAATTGTGAAGTTTATTGATATTTAAAACTGATGTTTTCGACTACATGGTTAAACATGCTTCTTATAAGTATATTTATATTTTCAGTATGAAACATTTTCTAACACCCTTCTATTATAATCACTACATAGTATAGTCGCTTTCTCTGTCCCTATATCCATATGTATGCTTAAATCTTTATAACTAAGCATTGGATTTTGATGCGGTCTTTTAAATAGATATTATAGTGATTCAAGAAGAAGGTTTATATGTATAATACATGCATAATATATAGGTACTTAAGGATAACCCACAATAACCATTTTCCCGTGCGGAGCCGGGGCGGGTCGCTAGTATATTATAAGCTAAATATTTTACTAATTTACAGTTTTTACCGCGGTGAAAGTAAGCCCTACCTATGTGCTATTCTAAAATAAAAAATAAGATTGTAAGTTTCATTTAAATAATAAAATAGTTTTTGCGTGAAAGAGTAACAAACATCCATACATCCTCACAAACATTCGCGTTTATAATAGTAAAAAAAATAAAATATATTTATTGCGTTAACTACAATGTTACCTTACAATTTAGGGGTGACACCTCCCTTTAAGCTAAGCATGCCTGTGTTAGGAGGTGAAATAGTAAGTAGTAGGATAACTGTATAATGATATAGATAAAAAAAGTATTATGTATGGTATCGTATAATTTATTTGCACTATTAATATTATTTATTTATTAATTTATTCATGGCCACCACACAAAACGAAACATTTATTCAAGAAATACATGTTTTTTTTATATACTCCTGCTCCTATCGCCCAATGGTTGCCTGGAATAAATCGCTTAGAGCGATAAGGCCGCCATTTGCCTTCTCTCTATTGTTTTTGTTTGTACTGGTACTTGTTTTTATTATGTGCAATAAAGTATATTTTGATTTGATTTTTATTTAATGGTGACAAAAGACGTCTTCTGCTAAATAAAAGTCTCTTCTTAAGGATCTCCAACGCCGTCATTTTAATTGATATCGAATTATGTGGTTTTTAAACCGCAAAACTTCATGTGGTTTTTTACATCGTACCTTTAAAATAATCGCTGTAAAAGTGTTGAAGGGTATGTACATCCAGAGCCAAGCAAACCGTACTCTGATGTTGGCCAGAAACGGATTGTCATCTGGTTCACAGGCCATTGTCCTTGACAGTTCTAAAACATTGTTGATGCCATGTTCCACTAGAAAATAAAACAGAATAAATTAAGACGGTTCAGAAAAAAAAACAAAAAATATGTGGGACATCTCACACACGGCCATCTGACTCCAAACTAGGCAAAGCCTGTACTATGGGTATCAGACAGCTGATATACATACATATATATAAATATACAACATCCAGACACAAGGCAAACACAAGTGCTCATCACACGAATGTTTGCCCTGGGCGGGATTTGAACCCGCGACTTTGTGCTTCGTAGGCAGACGGACGTACTACCAACCAAGTAAGCTACGAGGCCGTCAAAAAGACAAAGAAAAAGTAAAACGCAATACAATACAAATATTCAACCGCACAGACATTAAGCACTTGCACACTTGCACAGATGTAAATTAATTTAGTACTACTCGTACAGAAGGGACACTCTCCTCCCCGCACCAAAACGAGTTCCCCGCCTGATATCCCACCCTCATGCCCCACACTCCGGTCTCCGCCGGATTGAGACCGTCCGATGTAGCATAGAGACTATTTTCCTTGAATTTCAATTACGTCTGGCCTTATAAAATTTCAAATCGCATTGGTTTTTTGGAGTGTCCCTTCTATGACGGTTGTTAAAAAGTCTTTTACAATGCATGTGCTCGAAAAGAGCGTTTTCTAAGCAGCCAAACAGTGCGGAAAGTAGCACTTTTCCGCACTAGTGCTTTTTACTTTTCAGTTTTTTTTAAATTTTTGCTCAGCCTGTCATTCAGCCACTCAACCTAACATTTCAGTATTTGAGATATTTTTATTACCAATTGTTACTAATATAAAGGGAACAATAAAAATAACAATTCAATAAACGCGTTTATAATTAGTATAATTACTTTAGAAATTGATTTTTATTGATAAATTACGTTCAAGTATTAATTAAAAATTTGCGTGGCTGAATACATTTTACTCATTGCCTTATTGCGATTCGACAGCTTTGCACATGCGCAGTAGATGTTTTTTTCAGCGCGAATGTGTTTTGTTTATGAAGCCCGCCATTTTATACGCCTTTTTAATATAACTGTTTTTTTTTTCTTGCACAATGCATTGTAAAATCTTGTATGATACACGTGCGAAAGATGATTTCCGACTCGTGTCGGCTTATACACTCGCTCGCTTTGCTCGCTCGTGAATAAAATGACACTCATCGGAAATCACATACTTTCCGCACTAGTTGCATAAATAGCTATTACAATGCATGTGCTCAAAAAGAGCGTTTTCTAAGCAGCCAAACAGTGCAGAAAGTAGCACTTTTCCGCACTAGTGCTTTTTACTTTTCAGTTTTTTTTTAATTTGTTCAGTCTGTCATTCAGCCAGTCAACCTAACATTTCAGTATTTGAGATATTTTTACTACCAATTGTTACTAATATAAAGGGAACAATAAAAATAACAATTCAATAAACGCGTTTATATTTAGTATAATTACTTTAGAAATTGATTTTTATTGATAAATTATGTTCAAATATTAATTAAAAATT
Organism: Teleiodes luculella; assembly: GCA_948473455.1. Taxonomy (NCBI): domain Eukaryota; kingdom Metazoa; phylum Arthropoda; class Insecta; order Lepidoptera; family Gelechiidae; genus Teleiodes; species Teleiodes luculella. The sequence goes on from OX419585.1 coordinate 12,194,568, forward strand.
TGCGTGGCTGAATATATTTTACTCATTGCCTTATTGCGATTCGACAGCTTTGCACATGCGCAGTAGATGTTTTTTTCAGCGCGAATGTGTTTTGTTTATGAAGCCCGCCATTTTATACGCCTTTTTATTAGAACTGTTTTTTTTTCTTGCACAATGCATTGTAAAATCTTGTATGATACACGTGCGAAAGATGATTTCCGACTCGTGTCGGCTTATACACTCATCGGAAATCACATACTTTCCGCACTAGTAGCATAAATAGCTATTATGTAAATTGCCATAGAATATTATCTAGACTGATGCCAAACTGAGGGCCTAGTCTTGACGGCAATTCCGATCCATCAACATTGAGATCGGGCGTTTTGTACTCTTAAATGCTACACTAGCGACACCTTGGTTTCATATTGGGTGGCTATTGAGTCTAAATCTATCTGAATCTCTCTGATCTAAATGAAATCGGACATTTGTCAACTCTTGGCAGGCAAATTTTCAAGAGTAGCGATTCGAATTGACTTTGGTATTGCATAGGGTTGAAATCGGGATCGATATTGATTTTAAGAGTAGAGCCCCTGGTGGTAAGAACTAGAGTAGGTATTCAAAGTTTGTGACTTACTAAAACCTGTAACCAAGATGGCAATGCAGGTAATATTGCAGTCACGCAAAAGTGTCTTGTCATATATTGGGTCAATTGCTTCAATCTTAGATATTTGGCGACATAGCTGAGGCCAATTCTTCGCGAGCCTCAGGAACAGAACCGATACAACCCAGTTGCTTAGAAAGAAATTTATCCCACCTGAAAATTATTTTTTATGTTTAGAATTAGACTTCTTTTATTTATTTATTTGACATGCATTATTAAAATCATTGAAAAGAACTTAACTCAAAAATAAACGACACAAAATCCTTGGGTTAAAATGAGCTTGTTATATGTATTTCTTACATAATAAGTATCGCTAGTTGTCCCAAGTCAATTATAACCAAAACAGTGGCAAAGGAAAGAAAAGTTCATAGAAGCAAATACAATACTTACTACTGTTACTAGAGAAATCGGAGCTATCGCGCATGACTTTGACTAAAAAGAAAAACACTACAATGCCCTGAAGCAACACAGTTATAACGCTGTAAAGAAACCTTGCTGAGTTATAGGTAAACCTGTTAAAGATAAAAGAGAAATACGAATTAGTACCTTAAATAAAAAAAAAAAGAATTCAAAGATACTTTTCAGATTATCTATATGTATATGGGCGTCGCGTCGTCGGTGGCCAAGTGTCTAAGCCTTCCATTCAGAATTTCGCGGGTTCAAACCTCGCAACGTACCAATGTGTTTTCGATTTTCGAATTCATATTATGTACGTTTATTCGACGCTCTTGCCAGAACTTGAACACGCGAACTTCTCAATGGAAGTCAACGGCCCTAGCCACTTGGTCACCGATCTCGAAATTGTCTGTACATAAAAGTAATAATTTGGTTAGATTATGGCATTACATACCTCATCTTAGATGCATCGTTTTCCCAGACTCCTAAAAATGGGTTAAGTCCAAAAACTTGACCAAGAAAAACTGTAATTCTCATACATTTTATAAAAGTGACATTTTCTGGATCATTTTTTGTAGGAACAGCTAAATATTCTTTCGGTTTCATTTTAACGGCTGAAAACAGAAGTTCTAATACAATTTATAAAAAGACAGACTGACAGTGATCAATTTGAAATCTTGGTCAATTTAAGAAAGTTATTTTGGAGTGAAAAATTTTGCTTATCCATGAGAAAAAATCTTTGAAGTAAACCAATTAGGTTGCAGTGTAATATGAGCTGGTAAATACACACATACACACACACACACACACACACACACACATAAAAGCATAGTTAACGTTTTTTATGATTTAAGAAAAAAAATTTTTTTATCAAAGTAACTAAAACTAAACTACAGTTATATATCACCTGTTAAAATGAAAAGAAATACTAAATGTTCGATGTTTTTGGTATGCAAGATTACAAATACAAATTATTTATTGACTTAAAATAAAACAAACAAATAAACAACAGGTTTCAACAGGCGGCTTTACTGCTAATGTAAAAATATCTTCCAGGCAATCAATTAAAAGAAAAAAGCTAAAAAGATGGAGTAGTGCGGGTTGGTGGTATGAAAAATCTAAAAAAATACACTACATTATAAAAAGCGTTTACTTATATAGATTACCTTTTATAAAAAATTACGATTGTTAAAAATCTGTTCGGCCGTGTACGAAACCGCAGTTCCAAAAAATATCATTTTGGGATACTTACAAATATATACGTGCCAGTAAAATATTATATTTTTAATTTCTACAGCTTTGATCGATGACGGAAACGAGAGATTTACATTTTTCGTTTAGATTTATAGTAAATATACCTCCGTGAAATATACGCTTACAGACGACATCTGTTGAAAAAGTAATAAATTAACTGACTGAACTTAAAAAATGTTATGTTGTTGCAATTCAACGCTTTAGTTCCATGTATTGCTGTTGTTTCTATAACCCTATTTTGTTAAATAAAAAGCAGTATTTAGTAGGTACATTTATTAATGCTAAACTGAAACAACAACCCGCAATTTCAGATACGTTAGCGGATAACAAAACCGGTCTGTAGTTTTATAGTTTCAACAAATTGGTCTTTATTTTTATAACTAGCTGTTCGCCAGCGGCTACGCCTGCGTTGTTTTTTTTACTTTTTCCTGCAGTTTCTCGTAGGAATGTGATACTCTCCAGCAGTTGAAACTATCTAAGATCTTGACCGAGGATATAAGGTACCACCATACAAAATTTCATTCAAATCGGTTTAATAGTTTCGGAGATTAGCCCGTACACACAGACAAACAAAAAAAATGAAAAAATCTGGATATGTCCTATATCACTTCTTACATCCCCTTGACACGGTTTTCTTTGTATAGATTTCGACCTCTACAATTTCATTATAAAGATAAATCAGTTTGTAGTTTACAAGTTTCGTGTATACAGCTTTTATTAATTGAGGGTTAACTATAAATCGTGGGCAGTAATCTAGCACATTAAAATGTTATTTTATTATACAGTACATACAAATATAGATGTATTTATATGACTGACGAACATTTTGTAATTAAGTAATTTGATGTGAATGGTTTCCTATGTATTGTTTGCGACATACTCGTATGTAGCATGGAATAGGTGTTGCCTACCCAATTTTGTGAATGACTTTAATGGACATACATATTTTATTTTATTGTGGTAGTTGATTGACATTATGTTAATTATAGACTATGTAATTTAATTTAGTTTATTGAACGACAGTCAATTAATTGCAAACTAATTTAATTTCTAATTTTAATTTTTGACTTACTGTTGCATTGTATTTTTATACAAGCTTTCCGCCGCGGCTTCCCCCGCGTTAACAGTTTAAACATTTTCTGATATTGTTTCGGTTTGCATACATGTTCAGGTTAATTAAATATGCACTAAAATATGGAACACTCAGACGGGACGTTACAAAGAAAGTATTTTTTAAATTTACTCTTGAACTATTTATTATATTTTACGGTTATATTTTTGTTCCACAAATTGATTCAGGGTGGTATTCGTGTAATAGATTAAAAATGACAAGAATTTTTGTAGCCATAGTATGAGATTTTAGGAACACTCCATCAGCACCATAGGAGAATTGAGTGTTCTACAGATATCATTGTAAAATCAAAATAAAACGATAAATTACATTGAATAATTGTGAATAAGTATATTTAACAAATTCTGCACAATTATATCACAAAAATAAAATAAAAAAATATTGGACTAGAACTTTTTAAGAAACGTGACACAGTATTTTTCTCAGGTGAGCGGATTGAGTGTTCTAGTTAATTAACCGTAACTTTTTTTCCATACTTTTCACAATTTTCTTGTCTTTACCATTGAATTTTCACAATTATTTCCTAAAATATTTCTGAATTTCGTGATGTTTGGACTATTTTTAAAATAGGAACAGTCGAGCTACACGCACGAGATGTTTGTTATTCTTTCACGAAAAAACAACTGAATGGATTTTGATGTTTTTTTCTACAACAATATAGCTTATATTAGAAAGAATAACATCAGCTACCTTTTACTGCGGGAAAATCCCTCATCCCCACGGGAAAGACTTAGCGCGGGCGGAGCCGTGGGGCGGGAAGCTAGTAAAAGTGCAAGCGAGGTAGAGAGCAGAAAGCAAATATTTAATGAAGGCTCTTCGCGTTAAACATTATTTATGATAACTTTTTTTTCATTAAGGGCCTCCTCATAAAACTTCTTAAGTGTTCATTAAATGTATAATTAATGAAAGACGTGACAATGTGAGTTAATTTACTGAGCGTTAAATTAATGTATATTTGCTGTCGGGAAATATAAACTTCTCGCGCTATGGGAAAGAACAAAAAATGCGATCCTGTGGAGTTTCTTCGGCGGGTTTTTCTCCACAGCAGCGCACACATTGCGCAAACCTGCCAGTTATTATCAAACTGATATCGAATTGCCTGTTTAAATTTTGAGAGTTTATTATTTTTTATTTGTGTAGTGTGGGCAGGCCCCCCACGAGGTGGACCGACGATCTAGTGAGGGTCGCGGGAAGCCGCTGGATGCGGGCAGCGCAGGACCGATCATTGTGGAGATCCTTGGGGGAGGCCTTTGTCCAGCAGTGGACGTCTTTCGGCTGAGATGATGATGATGATGATGAGTGTGAGATGAGTGCCTTGGTTTAAGCAAAACTTAGTAACTTCATAAAAGTCGTTAAAAATGATTTGTAAAATCTTACTTCAAACAAAAGACCATTGCGACCATTGATTCCTAAGAGAAAGAAAAATCGCCCTTCGCTTTCTTTTTCTTTTTTTTTGTGCTTTAAATATAAATACGATTATTATTAAAGAGTAGAATGAGAAAAATAGGCGAAATAATGTGAAAGCAAAACCTATATAATGTTTTGTTTTCACATTATTTCAGCGTCCTCCTTTATGATATCGCTGTTTTATACTGAACATCGTCGTTTGTATTTCAGTTATATTCATGCTTAGAATCGTTTTCCTGTGCAATTTATTTTATCTGCAAAAACCTTGCTTACAGCTGGCTGCAAATAAAACCATCTTGTTTTGTAGTAAAAACAGTAGTAAACCTCTCTTAATAAAGCCAGACGGGAAACTATTGTTTTTAGTAAAAGCTGGCACCTGAATAAAGGTGACAGTTCAAACACATAGCAGCGCCTATTGTAACTATATTTATTACTCCAAAATTAGAATAATTACTACCTATTTATTTAAGTATTTTAAATATAGTAACACTCACACTCTCACGCATCAATCAATTACCACTCATTCATTCATTTCCTCTTCCGCCGCACCTTTCTTCCTTCATTCGATCCCTGACCTCAGTACCAAAGCAATTGCCGTCGCGCGCGCACATCTTAAAAACTCTTACGCTAGAAGATTCTAAAAAACCAAAATAAACTCGCGAGTGAATGCAGTGAATGTGAAGTTATTTAAAGTGCAATTAACAAAAAACAATTACACTTGGACCAGGAAATCTTCACCAGCGCAAAAGGTACTCAACCCTCAACTTTTCCCCCAAGTGTCTTGGTCCTTCGAGCCGGATATCCTTTCTATCCTTTCTCTCACGATACAAATAATTTCTCACGACTCAAATCATAATATTATTATCCTATTTTATTATATTATTATCCTATTTATTAGCCACGCCACGCCATCACGTCCGCCATTACGCATTTCATTAAAATATTATATATTATATACATTTCATTAAAATATTGTATATTTATTTCTCATTACGCTATATAATATTCGCATCATAACATTTAGTATATGTAAAATCATTCAAATATTTGCATATTTTGAAATACTTCCGTTGTCCGTGCTGTTCACGCGCCGCCGCCGCCGCTGTACGGTTCGTAGACATCTTGTCGCCATACATTTTTGTATTTACCCACGCGTAACTACCTACCTACTCAATTAAATAAAAAAATGTCGCAAAATAAAGGCACCGCGGCTGGAGATGAGGTTCCCCCTCAAGTTATTCGTCTCATAGCTAAAAAAGAAAACTTGTTCCATATTGCGCAAGAATTGTATAATCTTAGCCTACAAGTTTCCGATGAAGCTAGTAAAAATAAATTCTTGGTACTTGTACAGTCGCTAGAAAATACTCGAACAGATTTTTCAGAAACTCTTGATGACTTAATATTGGCTCAATTAAGTAATGATCCAAAGTATAAACCGGATTACACGGCTATGAAAGCATTCGATGAACTTTACTGTCATATTAAAATATGCGAAACTAAACTCAAAGAAAAATCTTCAAAAGGTCAACAAAGGCTTGATTTATTAAATCAAAAACTCCCTTCGCTCAATCTTATGTCTTTTGATGGTTATCCCGCCAATTGGTCACCTTTTTATGAAAATTTTAAAAGTCTCATACATGATAACTCTCGTCTAACTGACGCCGAAAAGGTTCAATACCTGATAGGTAAATTGACAGGTAAGGCTCTGACTGTATGTTCAGGAATTCCACCCACTGCTAATAACTATATGATCATTTGGAAGGCATTGCTCGAAAAGTATCAAGATGTTCGAGTCCAAGCTTCTTATTACATTGATCAAATATTACATTTCAAACCTAATCAATCTTTAGACGCGTTTTTAGAACAATTCTGCTCAGCAGAAGCCGCACTCAAAAAATTAAAAATCAATAGTTTATCCGATTTTATTTTAACTCACATCGCACTAAGCAAACTTGATAAAGAAACTGTCAATTTGTTTGAGCAAGCACACGCCTCGGTAGACATGCCTACATTCACGGATCTTACGACGTTCATAAAAAAACAAAATAAGATACAAACTCTTCGCACGCCCACTTCACTACATAGTATAAAATAAAGTCGCTTTCTCTGTCCCTATGTCCCTGTGTCCCTATGTCCATATGTCCCTTTGTATGCTTAAATCATCAAAACAACAAAACGGATTTTGATGCGGTTTTTTTTAATGGATAGAGCAATTCAAGAGGAAGGTTTATATGTATAATATATGCATAATATACTTAAGTATAACCCACAATAACCATTTTCCCGTGCGGAGCCGGGGCGGGTCGCTAGTACTCAAATAAAACACAAAACGCTAATAGAAATATTAATAAAAATAAACAAACGCACGCATTCTTGGCTAACACTGTAGATCAGTACTCGCCACGCACTCACACGCAATCGCTCGCTCCCGCTCAATACGCTCCACCCGCACCGCAATCATTCACTCAAATGCACAATCGCACTCATACGCAAACGTTCGCTACCGCTCCATACGCTCCACTCGCACCGCAACACGCTTCACTCGCTACTCCCGTGTATACTTACACTCAAAAATTACCTTCTAATCGCGCTCAGAACGCTCATTCAATTAACACGCAAAACTCGCACGCTAACGCCCACGCATCTCGGTCTCAAAACATACAATCAAATTGTTTGCTTTGCAATTCCCAACCGTCGCACGCTTTATATAAGTGTCAATATTTTCTAAATGAAAGTCCGCTCGCAAGAAATAACATTGTTACAAAATATAATTTTTGTAAGAATTGTCTAGGTTTCCACAATATTATATCCTGTCAGTCACAACACAGCTGTAATATTTGTAATCAAAGACATCACACTCTATTACACCTTCATAACATTTCACAATCAAATTTTATTAATCGTAATCAATATCAAACGCAAACACAAAATAATCCGCCAGTCACACTGCATACATCCGTCGTCAACGCTGGCGCCGAACCGGTGTCTGCGCGCTCCGATACTAGACCGCCGCCGAATGTGCCGCCGACGCGCTATGACTGGACGGTGACTTCAAGGTCAGACGCAACTGATAAAGTATCGCACGGACAGAATGCACGCGCTAATTCAAATAACGTTTCGTTATCAGCCGTTACTTCTACGCGTAATATTGCGAATAATAATACAGTTCTTTTGCCAACCGCTACCGTATATGTTTATAATGAAAATAAACGTCACAACGTTCGTTTATTTATTGATACGGGTTCTATGAGTCATTTTATTACGAAAACTTGTTGCGATCGCTTAAATTTAAAAATTACTCCCGCTTCTTCTACGATTAAAGGAATCGGTCAAACCGAAAGCTTTTCGTACGGATTTACTACACTAAAAATTCATTCTCGCTTTGATCCATTGTCTTCGTATGACATAGTAGCTCGTGTTATCGATTCAATCACAGATCAATTACCTAACGCTGAAATAGACACTTCTCAACTGACGCATCTCAATGACTTACCTATGGCTGACTGCAACTTCTATATGCCAGGTGAAGTGGATTGCCTGATTGGTAATGAGCTCTTCCCGTTCCTTTTGGGACCTAATAAAATATCCTCTCCACTTTCATCGGTGGTTGCAGTGGAAACCACTCTTGGCTATTTAGTCATGGGTAAGGCTGAGACTACACACATTAACTCTTCTAATCGCAACGCAAATAATAATAAATCTTTTTTCTGTTCTATCGAACGTACTTCCACGCTAGAAACCCTCACTCAACGCTTTTGGGAAATTGAAAGCGTTCCAAATAAAAATCACATGAGTCCTGATGATGAGGCATGTGAACATATATTTCAATCTTCTTACTCTCGTGATGACACAGGCCGTTATGTCGTGCATCTGCCGTTTAAAAATGATCCCGCCGAATTAGGACATTCATATTTAATCGCTAAAAAACGTAATTTAAACCTAGAGAAAAAATTGGACGCTAACCCGGATTTACGCTCGAATTATAACGACACCATACAAACTTACATTAATCAAGGTTATCTAACTAAGGTTGAGAGTTGTAAAGAGACGCCCGCACACTCCTATTACATTCCGCACAGAGCTGTATATCGGCCCGACAAACCGACTTCAAAAACACGTATTGTTATTGACGCTAGTTGCAAAACTACAAGTGGAAAGTCACTTAATGATATCCTTTATAAAGGTCCGAACTTACAAACTAATATATTCAATCTTTTAATTAATTTACGCATGTTCTCCGTGGCTATGACGGCAGACATCGAAAAAATGTATTTTCAGTTAAAACTTACACCCGAACATCACGCTTTTCAACGCATTCTATACAGGTTCGATTCTCGCTCTGATATTGATATATACGAATTCAATCGCGTTTCTTTCGGAATATGTAGCTCACCTTATCTCGCCATGAGGGTCGTTCGCCAGCTGGCCGCTGACAGCCGCGACCAGTTCCCGCGCGCCGCAACGGAGGCCGACACTCATATGTATATGGATGACTACATCTCTTCTGTAGATGGAGTTGATGCCGCTCAAAAAACTTACTCTGAAATGGTTCAAATGTTCGCCTCCGGTGGTTTTAATCTTACTAAATGGATATCTAACAATTCCGATTTCATGGAAAAAATTCCTTCTTCGCATAGAAGTGATGATATTTTAAAATTTGACTCTTCTGACACATCCGCTCCGCACAAAATTGTAGGTATGCATTGGCAACCTACTACTGATAAATTTCAGTTCACTATAAATGCTGATATGCAAGAATGCACGAAACGATCCATACTTTCTGTTACCGCTCGCTTATATGATCCGTTGGGTCTTATCTCACCGGTCGTAGCTTTCATGAAGCTCCTAGTACAGGAGTGCTGGGTAGAAAATCTTGACTGGGATGATCGCGTTACTCCCGCTATTTTAAATAAATGGACACAGTTTTATAATGAGTTATCTTATCTTGAACGCATTCAAATCCCGCGCCATATAGGCTTGAATTCTCCTCATGTCACTCTCATTGGCTTCGCGGATGCTAGTGAGAAATGTTATGGTGCCAATGTTTATATAAAGGTTAGTCCTGATTCACACTCACCTGGTTCAGTCCATTTATTAGCCTCGAAGTCCCGTGTAGCCTCGCTAGCTAAAATGCCTCTTGCTCGTTTAGAACTCTGCGCCGCGCTTCTTCTCGCGAACCTTATTGACGCCGTACGTGATGTAATCGCAAAGAGAAGTCAGATCCATGAAATTTACGCATTTTCCGACTCATCTATTACGCTCACCTGGATTCATTCACCCGCTTACAAATTTCACACGTTTGTCGCGAACAGAATAACTGAAATAAATTCAAAATTACCCGCAAAACACTGGTTTCATGTCAAAGGCACTGAAAACCCAGCAGACATTATTTCACGTCCTGTTACAGCTAAAGCACTCGTAAATAACGACTTCTGGTTTCACGGACCTGAATGGATTTCCAATAGTATTTTTGTTTGGCCAGTAAAACCTTTTACTGTGAATCATAACATTTGTTCAAATTTAGAATCAAAAACATTAATAAATTTATTCGCTCAAAATTCTGATGACCGTCAGGAATCTCATCCTTTTGAAAAAATGGTTGAACGATTTTCAGATTGGTCAAAATTGTTACGCTCCGTTGTTTATATACTCCGCTTCTCACGCATATTACGCTCTCAAGGGTCAATTACAGTTTTAGACTTGGAAGTTGCAGAACGTTATTTAATTCGCTACGTACAACATAAACACTTTTCCAAAGATATTATCGCATTGACAAACAATAAATTGTTAAATAAATCTCTTCTTAAACTCAATCCGTTTATAGACCAAGAAGGTATTTTAAGAATCGGTGGTCGACTTTCTCATTCGCAACTCGATTACGGTCAAAAGCACCCTATTTTATTGCCTACGAAAGATTTAATAACGCAACTCATTATCGATAATTATCATGTAACAAACCTACACACTGGTCCGTCGCTTTTACTCGCACTACTCAGACAAAAGTTCTGGATACTTTCAGCTAGAAACTTAGTTCGTCAACGTGTACACAAATGTAATCTCTGTTTTAGAATCAAACCTAAATTTACTTTCCCGCGCATGGGTGATTTACCTTCATTCCGTGTTTCAGAAGCAAAACCTTTTGTCCATACCGCTGTAGATTATGCTGGTCCCTTCTTTATTACGCATATTCGTCGCCGTGGAATAAAAAGCCATAAGGCATATGTGTGCTTGTTTGTGTGTCTTGCCACCAAAGCACTCCATTTGGAGCTGGTCTCTGACCTCAGCTCAGAATTATTTCTCGCCGCTTTCAAGCGCTTTATCAGTAGACGAGGCCCAGTTTCCATGATCTATAGCGATGGTGGGACAAACTTTATAGGCGCTAAGCGCAAACTTAGCGAGATTTATGATTTATTACAGTCCACAGCTCACCAATCTTACATTAGTAATTATTTACTAAACAATAAAATACAATTTAAACATAGCCCGCCGTATGGCCCACATTTTAATGGTTTATGTGAAGCCAATGTGCAAAGCGTGAAAACTCATTTATATAAAACTATAGGCTCTCAAATATTAACCTATGAGGAATTCACAACAATCTTGGTTCAGATAGAAGGCTTATTAAATAGTAGACCACTATGTGTTCTAAGTTCTGAACCAGATATAGTTGCTCTAACTCCTAGCCATTTTCTAAATATTACTCCTGTAAAAATTTTACCCGCTGAAAATTTTATTGATCAACCTGATAACCGTTTGTCACGTTATCAGTTATTATGTAAGCTCACGCATGATTTCTGGCGCCGTTGGAGTCAGGAATATCTCACTTCGCTCCAACAAAGAGAAAAATGGAATAAAAACCCCGACAATATCAAGTTAGGGACTGTTGTCATTATAAAAGATAATAACGCGCACCCTCTTTGTTGGCCTCTTGGAGTTATACATGAACTCTATCCAGGAAAAGATAACATAGTTAGAACGGTTAAAGTTCGTACTTTATCTGGATGTTACATACGTCCTGTAACCCGAGTTTGCCCTTTGCCTACTCAATAATTTAATTTAATTTTAGCACAATGCTTAAATTATTAGTTAAAATAAGTTTTAATTTTCCGTTTCATTCTTAGTTTAAACTAAACGCTCAACATTCTCTGTTAACTTGTTGGTTAATATAGAGGAAACCTCTAGGCCGGCAGACTTGTCTTCGCCAAAATTAGAATAATAACTACCTATTTATTTAAGTATTTTAAATATAGTAACACTCACACTCTCACGCATCAATCAATTACCACTCATTCATTCATTTCCTCTTCCGCCGCACCTTTCTTCCTTCATTCGATCCCTGACCTCAGTACCAAAGCAATTGCCGTCGCGCGCGCACATCTTAAAAACTCTTACGCTAGAAGATTCTAAAAAAACAAAATAAACTCGCGAGTGAATGCAGTGAATGTGAAGTTATTTAAAGTGCAATTAACAAAAAACAATTACACTTGGACCAGGAAATCTTCACCAGCGCAAAAGGTACTCAACCCTCAACTTTTCCCCCAGTGTGAATGTCCAAAATATTATTGCTTTTATTTACATAATGCATATACTTTCTTATAGTAAACAATATGTTTGCTGTGTTTGAAGTTTCCCTGCTTTACCGTATCAGGAATGATGAGTTCCGCAGGCAAACCAAAGTCACCGACATAGCCCGATGAAGTCCGAAGAAGTCGGATTCACGGCATCCCATGCACTGTCATATGCCTGTCGCACGAAGACTGAAGAGCCAGCACAGTTTCATAGCAGAGGTTCTGCCTTTGGATGGTGAAGCCTCACCAGCTCGGCTGAAAATGTGGAACGAGAGATACCCCACAGCATCGCTCGCCCCGCTGATAGAGAGCCTACCCGCTGGACAAGACCTGCCCTGGCCGACCTGGAAGTCTCTAAACAGACTCCGGACCCAGGTTGGCCGAAGTAAGGAGAATATGTGCAGATGGGGATACAGCTCGGATAGCGCATGTCTGTGTGGTGTCTCTCCCCAAACCATGGCCCATTTATTGTGCTGCCATGGCCGTTGGGGCAGAAAGGTTTTTGAATGGCGACCGCGAGTCGGAATATGTAGCGGGACCGATGATCTAATCTATGATCTAATCTAACCGCTGGATGCGGGCCAAGCAGGAACGATCGTAGTAGAGATCTTTGGGGCAGGAATTTGTCCAGCACCACTGCTGGACATTTTATGACTGAAATTAATTATGTGTACCTATAACTAAACGCAATGTGCATGTCGAATGCTCTATAACGCTGCATTCACCGCATAAACGAACGGCACGCCTAACACTTTTTTTTTCATAAATTGACTAAGAGAAGTATGTATTTCATTCAAGTACATTCAATTGATATTATACTTACAACGTGTCTAATAGCATAGTAGAAAGACTGTTAAGTAAGTTATCTTCATACTAACGCACCGAGCGCGGCTTATATGTGGTGTGCGTCATAGTATCTATGCGTCGCCGCACGCACACTCAAACAAAATCTCGACCCGTTTCTCAGTGCGCCAGTCGAGATTTGGTTTGAGTGTGCGTGCGGCGACGCATAGATACTATGACGCACACATATAAGCCGCGCTCGGTGCGTTAGTATGAAGATAACTTACTTAACAGTCTTTCTACTATGCTAATAGTGTCTATGTGCCCATAAGCGTGTTCCAAAAGGTAAGCCCTACATTTCGCACCTTATTAAACTTTCTGCTAAACTGATCAAGTGATCAAGTACTTCAGCACGTGGGGTTATTTTGAGAAACGAGAATAAATGTAATCTTCAAGATAGAATCACTATTTACAAAACATGTAAGGCCCTAGCCTTACAACAAAAAAACGTTGAAACGCGTTTGTTTACTAAAATTGTATGAAAATTTTCATGATCTATAGAATTCAAATGTTTTGCTTCTCTGTTTGTCTGTTTGTACGGGCTAATTTTCGAAACTTTTGGACTGATTTGAAGGAAAATTTGCTTGGTGGTACCTTATATACCCGATCAACTTCTTGGATACTTTTAAAAATTGAAAGTGGGATAGTTAAAACTACTACGGAAAAGTGAAAAACAACGCGCGCGTAGCCGCGGACACACAGCTAGTATGTAACATTTAATGTTTGTTCAACTTTTTGTAGTAACACAGTTAGCTTTCAATTGAGTAATAAGCAAATGTTATTTGGCGAGTGGGTTTTTTATTTATTTGCTTTTGTGTTTTATTATTATTTATTTTATTGCACGGATTTTCAGCTTTATTACAGGAAGAGCCACTTGCTTCTGTATGTACAAAAATAGTTTGTTTGATTCAATAATCGGTCAGTGATAATGAAATATTGATTTGAATGCGACCTTATCTAGTGAAAGCTGCAAAAGCAAATGCTTAGTTAATTGGCCAATAGCATGCAACAAAATTTATATACCAGGAATAGTATTAGGTACAGCCTCCTGCAAAGAAACCGGTCCCCCTGTCGTAAGCGGCAATCATCCTACAACTGTGGTATTTTGCTTTAGCTATTTCGACCATTCTTAATAATTGAACTTGGCTCAATGGTCACATATAGAGGGTGAAATTTAAGTTCAAAGGTTCTATTCTGGGCCATTTTTCCTAAAATTTTGTACTTCTTTTTATTGTCATTTTGTTAAATAAATTATATTATGACATTTTATGTCAATGAATGTTTTGAAAAAAGTGTAAATTATTATTTATCTATAAATGTCTATCCATAATATATAATAATATCAATATAAATTCCGACCAGAACAAAACACCTCGCCGTATTAAGGAAATTACATACATATTATTTTATTATTGCGATTGTTTCCAGAAAAACTGAATAAATACGTGGTAACCCTAAAGCAAGTCTTTTTTCCGGCGTCTAAATACGATAAATCTAAAATTTACAGTACCTATCAGATAATATAATATAAAAACCAGCCATTTCCGTTTTCTGGTTGATAAATTGTAGATTTTAATGTCGTATCTCAGCATATTACTGGTCCTTCTCAGTTCATTTTACCTCATTACGTACGCATCGCCTCGCCTCCTAATGGAAAGACCTCCGGTTTTAAGTTAGATGAAAATACGGAAATCTTGCCGTAGGTTTTTTTAATACTCAATACTCAATACTCAATACTCAATATTTTATTTGCATTCCACAATGGTATAAAAGGTGTTACATAAATTTGTCTTAGATGCACATCATGGACCCTTACGGGCACAACAAAATAGGAAAGTAAGAGAGGAGGCTGTTAACACATTTTAATAATAAAAGTTTTATTTAAGTATTCAAAGTAACAGTTTATTTATAGGCAATCATTAAGATATTCATTGATGCTATAGTAGGCTTTAGAAAGTAATAAGTCTTTTAATTTTTTGATAAAAGAATTATCGTTACTCTCGTTTAATAACGCGTTAGGTAGCTTGTTATATATTTTAATAGACATGACGTAAGGGCTGCGTGAATGCAGGGTTAGTTTTGATTGTGGTAAGATTAGTCTTTTTTTGTAGCGAAGTGAATATTTCATTGGTAGGTCTTGACGGCATTGGAAAATGTTTTGTTGATTTCGTACAAATTTACATATTTCAAATATATATATCGACGGCAAGGTTAAAATTTTGTGCTTTTGGAAGTATGGTCGACAGCTATCAGTGTCTTTGAGGTTCATTAATATTCTAATAAGTTTCTTCTGTTTAGTAAATAGAGACGGGGCTTCGGTACTGTTTCCCCATAGTATAATTCCATAACTTAACCACGCGAATGCGTATGCGTAGTAAATAGCGAGAGCAGAAGAAAAGTCAGTAGATTTTTTTATTTCTCGTAATGCATATGTGAAACGGGACAATTTTTTTGAAATTTTGAGGATTTGTTCTTTCCAATTTAAATTCCTATCGATTACTACACCTAATAGGGTAGCTTGTTCAACAGTTTGCATCAAGTTTCCATCATATTTAAATTTAAGTTGTAAAGTTTTTTTCTGGGATGGATGGAAGGTTAATATTTTAGTTTTTAGGAAGTTAATCTGTAAGTTATGGTCTTGCATCCAGGCTTTAACGTTGTCTAAAATTGATACTAGATTTTTCGAGGGATCTGTATTATTTTCACAAGTGGTCAATATTGAGACGTCATCAGCAAATAACACACAATTTTCGTTAATTATTTTAGGTAGATCGTTAATATAGATGAGAAATAGGAGACAACCAGTTACGCTTCCTTGGGGAATTGATGAGTTTACAATTTTGCTTTCAGATCGAACAGTTGTTATAATTTTTTTTTCCTTATCATAATGCTCTATTTCTACAAATTGTTGTCTATTGTTCAGAAAAGATGAAAACCATTTATGAGCAACACCACGTATTCCAACACCGTTTAATTTATTTAATAGGATATCGTATTGGACTGTGTCGTAGGCTTTTGTCATATCCAATAGTATTCCAACTGCATATTTTTTATTGTTGAGCATATTTAAAATATCCTGAACATACTTATAAATTGCTAAGGTTGTTGATTTATTTTTCCTAAAACCGTTTTGACACTCGCTAAAAACCTCGTATCTCTCGCAAAATCTATACACCCTGTCAGTCATACACTTTTCAAATATTTTAGCAATAGTTGACAGTAGAGCAATAGGACGGTAGTTTGCGGGATCAGATTTATCATCTTTTTTGTGGACTGGTTTTATCAAAGAGATTTTCAACAAGTCAGGGAAAACACCTTCCTGAAATGACTGGTTTATTAGCATGGTTAGAGGTAAAGTAAGTTCATCAGCACATTCTTTTATTAGTGTTGGAGGTAACTCGTCTACACCAAAGGAATTTTTATTTTTTAGCTGTCGAATGATTTTATGTACTTCTTTATACGTTACCGGATTTAGAAAGATAGTGTTTTCAGTAGGGTTGATTACAGGACGGCCAGATGGCATGTTTCCATTTTTTAATTTTATTTTTTCCTCACCGATTGAAGCAAAGTGGTTATTGAAAGTATTAACTATTTGTTTGGGATCAGAAATTAGAATTTTGTTATCTAACAATTTGAGATTAACCTTATCCTTTTTAGGTTTTTTATTCGTACGCTCATTAATAATACTCCACATGGTCTTCATTTTATTATTAGATGCTTTTAATTTTTTTATGTAATTTAATCGTTTTGAAGTTAATATTGTTCTTTTCAGTAGTTTTTCATATTTTTTATAGTGTTCCTGAAGTACTTCGCTATTTGATTTTATTGCGAGTATTTTTAAGAGTCTTTTATGTTGACAAGATAATCGGATGCCGACCGTTAACCAGTATTTTTTGTATTTATTTCTCAATTTAATCTTTTGTTTAGGTATGCACGTGTTTAATGTAGTCATTAACCTGTCATTAAATCGTGCATAATTCAAATTTATATCATCATCGGGATTTATTATATCGTACCAATTTATTAATTTTAAACTATCTTTGAATTTTAGAATATTAGACATATTAAATAGTCTTTTATATGTATGCCAAAAGGGTTCATTGTTCGCACAGGGCGATTTCTGGTGTAGATTTAAATTTATTATAGCACCACTGTGATCACTAAAGCCAAACTCTTCAACAGTTGTATGTATTTTGTTTGTTGTAAAATTTGTAAATATTAGGTCGATACATTTTTTTTTTCGCGTACATTTTTTTATATGTTGGATAAAATTATATTCTGACATTATATTAAGTAGATATTTTGACTCTACCGGTTTAAAGACATTAACGTTAAAATCTCCTCCAATAATGATATTATATTTTGAATATTTTTTTGTGATGTAGTTCAAAATTAGTTTCAATTGATTATAGAATACATCCTTCTCTCTTCCAGTCCAGTATAATGAAATCAAAATAATATTTTCGTTTGATATTTCTGTTGCACACACTTCAACAATATATTCAATGGATAAATCTGAAATGTCACTTCTTTCTATGGATTCATATTGGTCTTGTAGAAAAATGCAAACACCACCACCACCACAATTTTTTCGGCAAAACGATGCTGCAATTTTGTAGCCAGGTATAGTAATAAGGTCTTGTTTACCCGGTGTTAACCATGTTTCAGATGCACAAATTGCTTGGAACGAGTTCGTATCAATGAATGTTTCCAGTAACTCAATTTTATTATTTAGGCTTTGAAAGTTTTGATATAGTACACTGAAATTAGGAGTATTTTCTTTGGCTTCGAAAAGTGTGATTGCTAGAGCGATCATGGGCGTTAAGAGAGCAATCTACATTGTTTTCAGCCAAGTCAAGGTCCTCTTCTTCTTCTTGTTCTTTTCCGTTTATATATAGTTTACTGTTACGGATAGTGGCACGCTTCCCATCTCGTTTTGCTATTTTTAGTAGTTCTAATTGTTTTCTTCTCTTTTTGAGTCCATTTTCATCATAGAATTCTGTAACGTAGAGGCCAGTATTGTACAAATAAGTATAGTTGTTCAATATGTACCTTACCATCCTCTTGCTGATTAATTCGACCATTATCGGTCGTCGATATCCTTTCCTACCAAGGCGGGACAGGTCTTCTATATAGCCCGTAAGATCAACATTGTAAAGCTCATAAAAGATATTTGTAATTTTATGAGTTAGGCTGTGTTCATCCTCACCGAACTCCTCATTTAAACCATAAAGAACAAATTTTTTGTTATTTTCGTAGTAGTATTGTGCAGTCCTATTAGGTGTTTTCGAGTTTCGAGTCGGATGTGTTTGAGAGTTTTTTAATGATATTTCATTTAATTGTTTTTCCAGTATAAATCTTTCTTCTTCAATTTTTTTTATCTTTTCTTCTAAACTTTTCATGTGGTCTTTAAATTGTTGTTGTTCTGTTTTGAAGAGGCTAAATTCTCGAATAATGTCCTGTTTAAAATTTTCAACAGCTTTTGAGACTTTATCTTCGATCTGAATTGAAATTTCTGTCACGATCGACTTTTGTACGGCTTTTAATTTTGTATCTAATAAGTTACTTAATTCCGTGAGGCCGGAGTCAGGAATAATATTCTCTGATAAGGACTCCAGATTTTCTGTCAAAGTGTCTCCCAAGGAATTGCTGTCGGATTCGTTGCTGCTATTATGCGGTGAAGAGTGGATACTACGAACTGGCGTGTTATCATTTCTTGGTGTTCTTTTCGAAGCGTTCAAGCATTGGGGGCAGGACCAAGAAGTATTATATTTATGGGAATTGGTCCTAAACTGAGAAGCTGAGATTCCTAGGCATTTGTAATGATAATTACCTTTACAGGAGCAGCAAGATATACGCTCAGAGATGTTTATGCGCTTTGAGCATGCAACACAACTCATCTTTATAGGAAAATTTACACTTTTATAAATTCGTAGATAATGGAGAAAAACGCCCTCTTGTAGGAAACACCGAAAGCAGGCAAGTGGACCGCACTGTATAATCGATGTGGGGTGAGCCGATGGTATCAATGCTTTAGAACTTGACAAGCTATATTGGTTCTAAAGTCCGTACATAGATGGCGCCTATAGGTTTGTAAGATACTTTCAGATGGTTCTGCTCCACGATCTTTTTTAGTTCTTTGGTTCGTACACAGATGGCGCTTCAAGGATGAGGGTAGTAGATGTTGGCCAAATAAATAAATGTTATGTTGCTATTTTTGCACTGTTAGTTTTATTTTCTTTTTTGTTTAAGGTTTATTTGATATTTTATCACTTTTCTACGGTCCACACAAGTTCTAGCACATTATATTATTGACACTTGCTTGACGTAAACAAACACGTAGCACTGATAAAATTCTCGAAATTTTTAGTTCAACTATGTTATTTCGGTAGGAATTATTTATACACTCGTTAATTAGTATCACTGTAATATATATTCTATATTTTCGGGGCACAAATTTCGGTTTATTGATTTTTAAAAAGGAAATATCACTAGATCGATTTTAACGGTAGATGTCAGCCTCTATAATATAAATTATGCGAATGAAATATTTAAATTTTTAAAGTCAATTTTTGTTTTTGGGTGTGAATATCAAGTAATACTGAATACTTATTCAGATTTTTTTTACATACGTTAAGAATTAAATAAAGGTCCTTGGTTGTAATATTTTTTGTAAATTTCCCGAAATAGCTCTTCATTAAAAATATCTTACATATAGACGTGCCGATCGTTTAGTTGACGCAGCGTTATGTCTGTTCTGTCGAACAGATGGCTCACTCCACACAAATCGTACACGCACACATTGACGTGTATATCACTGAACTGGCCTTTAGTATATACAGGCCAGTTTAAGCAGTATGAAGCAGTGCGTTTCAGTACAAAGTTAGAGATACCCTTCCCCCCTAAGAGGGCCCGCCAAGCTTACACAGGTCATAATGTTTATGAATGGCGCTAGTAGCATTACCTGAGAGCATGGAGTACAGAACCAATGGAGAACGCTTGCGGGGGCGACCGCACACGCCAAACATATGTTATATCTTGCGTACCTCACCACGTTTTTAACCACTAGTGAATCAGATGTTTTTGCGTCAGCCACGCGTCGGCCAATTGCAGCCGGCGCAGATCACCTCTCCCCCCGCGCAAATTGGTGACTTTGTTTCTAAGCAAAAGCGTGCGGACGCGCTCTCCATTGGTTCTTGTACTCCATGCCTGAGAGCAAGAAAAATCGCGCTTCGATGGTCTTTCAGTAACCTATTGCCAACGTGCAACAGGCTTCGTGGTTGAGTGGTCAAAAGCTCGCCTGAAACGTCAGCCGAAACGGAAGTTCCGGGTTCGAATCCCGGTGGGAGCACGTCCAACAAATATCATTTTGTGAGACTTTCCCCAGTTTGGTTAGAACATTGCAGGCTGAATCGCCCGATTGTCCGAAAAAAGAGATGATTCCGTGCTACGGAAGGCACCTAAAGCCGTTGGTCATAGCTACTATCTGCGGATGTAGTCGTTATAAGACCCATGGTTTGTGAGGTAGGTTAACCTCGAAACCCACACGGTAAGTAAGCATCGTTTATATGTGTGTATTTTCTCAACACATTGTACAGAAGCGAGCACATGCGGCTGGACACTCGCACTACAAATACACCAGTACCGCTCCGGAATAAGAGCGCTCTCAAAGTCAACATGTACAGCCGCATTTGCTGGCTACTGTACTTTTCGTAACCCTTTAGTATTACGTTTCCCGTAGAAAAGAAAAGTATGTTTTACAAACCACCAAATAAATAAAAAAGAACGATAATCAAGAAATAATAAACAAAACGAAAAACAGTAGGTACTCCAAATTCCTGGGCTTTATTTAATAATTCATTGGATACGTCATGTCGCGTTTTCCTTACTAATAAACCTTCCGAAATTGAATCCCATTATTTGTATAAAGACTCTTTTAAATTACGTGAGTAAGAAAAAGAAAAGAACCTTTTGTTGCTCTGATACAATGAGGTGAGTTTAAATTAAGTTTCGAGAGCTTGCAATATTACAAAAATGAATTATTACAGGAATAAAGAAGTTCGTTTAGACACAGAAAAATATAGTATGTACGGTGGTTTAGAATAGGAAAAAGAAGTTAAAGTGCCTATAAAATTAAAGACAGTCTGTACGTCTGTAGAAAATAATAACCAAACATTATTAAAGAGTTTTACAAAATGTTGGGTGTCACTTCCGCGCCTTTGTACCAATCGTAAGCAGATAATAAAACGCTTTAGTTTAGTGTCGTTCGGCGTTCCATTCGCGATGAGAAAAAATTGTCCATAACTTTGCTTACATAATGTAACAGTTCATAGATGAAAAACCTAATTCTAGATACAGCAATATGCTTAACGTTTTCACTCAAAGAGATAAGTGGAGCGTGGGTAATCAAAAATTCTCGGCTCGATCCAAATAAATTACATACGCGGCATTTGGCTCAGATAAATGTATTAAAACTAGAGATATGTTACATTACACCATAATAATAGGAAACCCAGATAAAAAATTTGCAGCTAAATACTAAAGTAAAGCAATTAAACGATCAGAAATATTGTATAGTTAATACGAGTCATTATGCTTTGTTGTTAAAAGCATTATTTATTATTATAACTCTTGTCTTGCTCGTAATTGTGGAAATATGTATTCGAAATAATTTTGTTTTCTTTTTGCTATTTAAATTTAAGTGTTTTAGCCTTCGACTAAAAAGAGGGTTGACAACCGCGAAAATCTAAGAATGTTCATAAAAAGAGGGATGTTTTGTTATAAGTTTGACTTGTGTGTCTGTTTGTCTGTTGCATCGTAGCTCCTAAACGGATGCGCCTATTTTGATCTAGTTTTTTTTGTTTGCAAAGTGTTACAATCGAGAGTGTTTTTATTGTAATACCTTGCAGCAATTCTATGATCCAAGAAAATATCACTAGCCATTTGAAGATTATCCACTCTTTTCTAATAGTTGAAAGGATCAAGTAATGGTTTTAGGGCGGGGGATATTATTTAAAAAAAAATAATGTTATTTAAGTTCTCTTCTCATGTAAGTAAATGCTAGTCTTAAATGAGAATAAATAATCTTTAAACATAACATATCTAAAAGATTTTTTAATCAAAACAACCAATCTCAAAAAGAATTTCCTTTGTAAAGGTGAACTTACACGTTGCGTATGATTCGTAGTCTAAAGCAAAATTTATTGGCTACGTTTTTTGTATTTATTAAAGTACGTAGTAACTTATATTTAGTCTTGGGATTGGTATTTAGCCCTTGGTAATATTTTAGTCACCAACATCGCCAAAATAATCATAAACTTAAATGACATTACGCGTAGAACTGTTTTCCGGGGGGCTTTGATCTATGTCGGTGGCTTTGATTAAATAATTATACAGATACATGAACGCTGTTCAAAAAAACGGCACCCTCAAAACTATGCTAGAATCAAGCATGGCATTATTTCTGTCTCAGTCACTAATCGACGGCGCAGATTGTCTAACTTTTTGATTTGATTTTAGAGTGAGACTCTTCTGTTCAACATAGTTAAACATTGTTCTGTTCAGCTCAGTCTCTCTTTATGAAAATAGGAACAAAAAACTAAGCGGTGCTAAAATGACTCGAAATTTTCTGATGTTGTTATTTAAGTAGTTGTTCAAACAAAAAATACTCGCACGATACAATACAAATAATCTTTATTGACACCAGTACAGTCACAATTTTGAGAAGTGAAACAACGAGTCAAATAGTATAACAATCTTTTCCAGTCAACCAAGTCTACTTAATAGATTTGATTAAACTTTGCTAAATACCCATATTTTCTAAAAATTAATTCAGTAAAAAGTAAGAGATTTTTATTTCGTGTTTGCAAATCTCTTTATCTGAACACCTCAGTTCTCGCCCGCATTAGATTTTTGGCTTACGCATTATTTTCGACTGAAAACACATTCAAGTATTTTTTCTCTTTCTGGCTCATTACAATGTGCTCGCTTGCTTGTTCATCGTGCATACTATACCTCACAAACCCTGGTGAAAGAAGTGAGGGTCATAATAGCGGGTGTAATAATATAAAGTAACCATTAAGCATTTCCCAAAAAATCTCCTTGATTTTGTTATAGTTTTTATTAATTGTTCAAAGGAGAGGTACTGAATAGTAAATTTCAGGTACATTTATTTGATTAAACAAAGATTGACTCAATTCTTTGAGGTACACACCTCATTACGACGCTCATTTGAAATAATTACTTGATCCGCCGGCGCGGCGTTAGTCATGATGTTAAATTTAATAACGTGAAAAATTAAATAAAGCAAACAATGTGAACGCCTCCTAAAACTCTAAAGACGAAAATACGTTAAATATACAAGGGAATGAGGTAAGTGGCCCAGCGGGGGCAGATTACAAAATTAATACTTACACCTCGTTGCCGCGCGGAGAAAGGAATTTCTAAATTGAAATTAAGCCCGGGCTTCACCAGGGAGACGATTCTTATTGAATATTCTAGAACGAAGCTTTTATTATCGAAGCATATATTCAGATTGAACAAATTATTATATCGATACCAGGTATTTTACATTTGCATAGTTTGCAGTCTGCTCAGCGCTATTGCTCGGATCGCACGTCCGTTTGCTTGCAAATCAGTGATTGTCAACATTTTTCATTTTAGTCCACTTTTTAATTTTCACCGAGGACAAAATGTTTAACTGTTCCAAGTGCAACGGTCTATTCAATGAAGGCGCTCATTGCTCAATCTGCAAGAAACAATTCGATTTTGGTTGTGCCGGTGTCACGGAGAAGGGGTTTCGGAAGTTGGGAGCAGAGCGTAAGGCAGTGTGGAGATGCATGGAATGTAAAATTTCAGGCAGTCCTGCGAGCTCTGTTGCATCACAACCAGATGTTACAGTTGATGATGCGGAGGTTCCTCAGACCCAGGATGCACTGGGTGCAATCCTTGCAGAACTGCGAGAGGTGAAGTTACAATTGAAAGATTTGCCTTCTTTGGTCAAAAATGTGAAAAGCATTAAGGAAGAATTGATGGATCTGAGGAAGTCGCTAGATTTTAGTAATGCGACTATTGATGAACATCATTTGAGGATTACGAACTTGGAATCAAAAACTTCGGAGCTGGCGAACGTTACGGAGGCTGTGGAATCTATAAGCCTGGAGTTATCGAAGCTAAAAAAAGATTTCGAAGCCAAGGATCAGTGGTTCAGGCTCAATAATATCGAGGTGAAGGGTGTTCCAGTGAAAAAGGATGAGAATTTATTTTCTATTATGGAATCTATCTACAAGGCCTTGGGCTACACTTTTGACAAATCAAAAATTAACTATATCGCTAGAGTTCCAATGCACAATTCCAATGAAAAGTCGATTATAGTGAGTTACATTAACCGCTACATCAAAGAAGACCTCATCGCTGTGGCACGTAGTAAGAAATCGCTACCACTGGACGTTATACCCGGTTTTCACAACACTGACAAATCAATTTATATTAATGACCACTTAACTCCGTTTTCAAAACAACTTCTTACGAAAGCTAAACAATTGAAGAACGAAAAGAATTATCAATATATTTGGGTAAAGTTTGGGAAAATTCATGTAAGGAAGAATGATACGTCTAATGTGTTCATAATTGCGAAAGAAAGTGATTTAAACAAGATTGCTTAAGTAATTGCGTATTATACTTTATTTATGATACATTTTCGATTTTGCCTGTCAGTTTTGGAACCTTGCACAAAATGTTTAATACCCCTGCACTCATTGCTTATCTATTGTGCGGACGCTCGCCAATTCATAACCAGTTTTTGTACATTAACTATTGCTGCCTTTGCTCTGCTCACCTTTCCTTTTTACACTTATTGATTTTGTTATATATTTGCTGCTCGCTCGCACTTGCTGTAATATTAGTAATGCGTAATTTTATTTACTTATTATTGAATTCCCGCTTCATATATTGTCTATTATGCGTTACTTTCTACTGCAAATCTTGGAGGGTTTTATGCTTTAGAAAATATGTTATTATGTTATCGTTCTTTGTTATTTACGATGTTGACTGAATTAATTAAGAAACACATTAACAATTTAGTTATATATTATCAAAACGCGAGGGGCTTAAGGACAAAAACCTCTCTTTTCTATCGTAATGTGTGTAAGAATAACTATGACATAATTATTATAACTGAAACTTGGTTATTGGATGGAGTTCGAGACAGTGAATTGTTTGACAGTCGATATGTTGTCTGGCGACGTGATCGCAATTATCTACTTACTAAACAGAAGTATGGGGGAGGTGTGCTCATTGCTACGCGGAGGGACTTTGCGGTTATACCGCAGCAGACTTTTCATTCTACTGCGGAAGACTTATGGTTAACACTTACCTTAACTAAGGGGTTAAATAAGACTGCTAAATTACATATTTGTGTTATTTATTTATGTGATCAAAATTTAGGGCTAAGTTTTTCGCAGCAGTTAAGTAACTTTCTTAGTAAACTAGATAATATTATGCTAGCAAGTTCTACAGACACATACCTCATCGCTGGTGATTTTAATTTGAGTAATATTGGCTGGGTTACTAGAAACAGCCATGACTTCTCGTTAGAACCTATAAATTATAATAGTACGGATGAATGTTTGCTGGTGGATGAGATATGCTCATTAAATTTAAATCAATATAATAGTGTATTAAATGCATATAATAAAATCCTTGATTTAATTTTCTCCAATGATATAGCTGTAGTGAGCGATTGTAGCTCCGATCCACTTGTGCCCATTGATCGCCATCACGGCGCTCTTACTATCAGGATGAGTAGTTTCGATTGTGACTATTTAAGTTGCGTTCCTTTTACTAGGTTCTTATTTGAAAAGGGTGACTATGCAGCTATAAATAAAGAAATCGCCTCTATTGATTGGGACCAAGAATTTAATGGTAAGTCTTTGGACGACGCAGTTGATCACTTTTATAGTATATTTGTGTCACTTAGAGACCGTTTCGTACCTAGTAAACTTATTACTAAAGATTCTTATCCAATATGGTACACTAAAGCTCTTAAGAAAATTTTAAAAGAAAAATTTAAATATCTTCGTAAATTTAAGATATATGGTAATAAGTCTGATAAGCTGTCTTTTAATTTATTACGTGATCGGGCTAATGCAGTTGAGAAAGATTGTTACGCTAGTTATATTAAATCCGTTGAGAGTTCTATAAGCAAATGTCCTAGGTACTTCTGGTCCTATGTAAAGTCTAAATCTAATACTAATTCTATACCTAGTAGCTTGAAACATGGTGATCAATCTTTTGACACAGGTGATAAAATCTGTAACGCATTTTCATCCTACTTTCATTCAAATTTCTTGGAAAACGATAACCTTTCTCCTAAGAATCACTGTGTAGGTGATCAATTGTTTATAGCTTCTGATATAGCCTCTATTGTTGTCAGTCCTGACTTGGTTACCAAGCTTCTTCTTAAACTGGACCCTACAAAGTCTTCTGGTCCAGACAATCTTCCAGCTCGTTTTCTAATTAATTGTGCCAAAACGATAGCCGTTCCTTTGTCACTACTGTTCAGAAGATCTTTATCGGAGGGTGTGGTGCCTACTATCTGGAAGCGTGCTTTCGTAACTCCTGTGCATAAAGGTGGCTCAAAAACTGACATCACTCATTATAGACCGATATCTAAACTCTGCCAAGTTTCTAAGGTCCTTGAAGATATAGTCTATAGTCAAGTTTACCCGTCGATTAAACAATCTTTAAGTACTTGTCAGCACGGTTTCATGAAAGGTCGTTCAACTGTTTCCAATCTGGTTCTTTTGAACTCCTTCGTTACTGAGGCAATGGATAGGGGAGCGCAGGTTGATGTCATCTATACTGACTACAGTAAAGCCTTTGACCGAATCCAACATAGTATTTTACTGCGTAAACTTTTAAATACTGGGATCAGAGGGGATTTGCTTAGATGGTTTTCTTCCTATGTTGAAAATCGTTCACAAGCTGTTGTTATAAATAACTACATCTCAGGATGGGTTACTATTCCTAGTGGTGTCCCGCAGGGCTCCCTGCTTGGCCCTTTATTATTTACAATTTTTGTAAATGATATTGGACTTTGCTTCAATGCTTCTCACCTTCTTTGTTTTGCGGATGACATGAAAATTTTTGCTGCTATATCTTCTGAAGACGAAGCTAAAGTGCTACAATCTGACTTGAAGCGACTGGAAGAATACTGCTCGATTAATCAGTTAGATCTCAATCCGTCTAAGTGTAAGGTGGTAACTTTCACTCGAAAATTATCTCCTATTCTTTTTAACTACACTTTGAAGGGTGTTAACTTGTTGAGGGACTCAATTATTCGTGATCTGGGCGTCTTACATGATAGTAAGCTTATTTTTGACTTTCACGTAAATGCGATTTTATCAAAAGCCTTCAAGTGTCTAGGATTTCTGTTCAGAACTACAAGGGATTTCACGCAACCTAAAACGCTTAAAATATTGTACTGCGCTCTAGTCAGGAGTAATCTTGAATATGCTTCACAGGTTTGGAATCCTAGATATGCGACATATATTAACCGTATCGAAAATATTCAAAAGAAGTTTTTACGTCACCTTTGCTACAAAATTAAAGAGAATTATGACCCAAATAGTTACTTGCAACTATGTAAAAAACATCATCTCCTTCCATTACGTAATCGCCGTGAGATCGCTGACATTACCTTTCTTTTGAAAATTGCATCCGGCAACATCGACTGTCCTGATTTACTTGCTATGATCGGTTTAAGAGCTCCTAATAGGCCCTTGCGTTTTAATCCACCTTTATACCTTCCTAGTGTTAAGACGAATTACAGGCAAAACACTTATATGTGGCGAGCGTGCAGCAATTATAATAATTTGTGTGTTGATCTAGACTTGGATTTGTTCAATACTGGTGTTGAGTCGGTGAGACGAACTTTAAGTGGACAAGTGTTTGATAGTCTTTAAATTGAATGTACAACTTTTTTTAACTTGAACGTGTTGATCTGTTGCGAATTGCGCTCGTAAAGTAGCTGTTAAATAAGTAGGTGCTATCAGTGAAGACCTGTAATTGGCTTTCTGTTATTTAAGTTAATTATTATTTCAAATGTAATAGCTGTTGGTTTTCCAAATAAAATAAAATAAAATAAAATAAAATAAAATAGTTTGCGCAAGAGAGCGTTATGGTTTTAGTTTCACTCTACAGGAACCCATTTTTTTCTGGTTTTGCTCCAAGAGCTAAATGATTTCGGTTCTCGTTCAATTTACCGGTAAAAAAACTAAAAATTTCATCCGCCCCGCCCACTATTGTTTGCATTGTTTTGTATATTGTTGTTGTGTGTATTTTTTTGTTTGTTTTTTGTGTGAGTGCGAAAGCCTCAAATAAACACTATTGTTTGTTTCCTGACGGATGAGTTGAATGAAACAACATTGTACGAGCGGCGCGCCTGTCTCGCTTATCCTACACTCGCAATGCGTGCGGAATTAACCTATTTTTTTTCAGCAGCGATATCTTTTCATAACGACATTTTACTCTAAGCAGATTTCAAAAAGCGTAAAGCATTTTACGTGGTTGAAAACCTATATTTAGGAGTTTTCAAAATACCTGTTTCAAGCCCTGGTGATAATAAATATGTGTGGACATCTCACGCGCGGTTATCTGACTCCAAAACAGGCAGAGCCAGGGTATTTGACAGCTGATTTACAAAAATATGGACAATCTCCATACACAAGGCAAACACAAGGGCAGCATTCGAACTCGCAACCATGTTCAAAGGCAGGCGCAATACCAACAAGGCTATGAAGCCGTCAAAATTATTAATAAATTATCAATATTGAGTAAATATTAATGAGAAAAATGAATTAGGAAAAGATAGGTACCAATAATAAGTTTTACCCCTCGCATATAGATGTTTTACATCCAAAATTTCGAAAGAATTGACCTCAAATTCGGTGTGAATAAGGTAGCGTTTATTTGAGCCGGTTCATCAAACAAAATGCTTGTGGGAATAACGTTTTGATTATTCTTTATGCAGAACAAAATTGTATACTTAGAATATTAATTCATTTATATTAACTTGATATACTCGTAATACCAATGGCATAATTAGATTTTATTAGTTCATTAAGTCGATCTGTCAATGGTTGCGGGAAGCCGTTGAATGCGGGCCAAGCAGGAGATCTTTGGAGAAAGCCTTTATCCAGCAGTGGACGTCTTTCGGCTGAAATAGTGATGATGAAATATACAGGTTTTTTTACTTGTGCATAATAAAAACACACTCATATCAATAACACTCGTATATTTTATTTTAAATAACTAGGTATGTATAATAAAAATATAATTTTCTGGTTCAACGATTCAGCATGATAATGTTTGAACGCATAAACAACGAGTATCGGACTAACAACTTGTTACTAGTTAGAATTTTAAGTATCTGAACCATTTCGTCAACTGTGTTTTCACCTTACGCTCCTTGTTAGCCAACTCTGTCTCTGCTCGTCCTTTTATAGAATTAAGGTGCTTTTGTACACGGTGCAAGTAGCTAGCGCATGTTGAGTCAATTGACTTCATTTGAAAGCACTAAAATTGTAAAATTTGTCATGGCATTCCTTATATAATTAAGAGTCACACAGATATACATTTGATTAGATGCGGCTAGTGTATCTGCCTTTTTAAATAAATAGATTGACTTGGCAATCACACTAAACAGTCTAATTAAATACAATATATGTATTGCTTGTGAGATACATTGTGTTTTCATGCGATTGCTAAGTCAATCTATTTATTTAAAACATAAAATATTTTTAATATTAATATGATTACTGATGTTGTTATGTTAACTTAAGACAGAAGGACCCTTACGTAGGGACTGAATAAATTAACCGACTTGGTATTACATGGATCTCACAACTTTTTACGGTAGAAGAACTGAATTGCGAGACTTGGTTTTTTTACAAGTTGTGTTTTTGATGGCATGTACTTTGTGTGTCCAAATGAAGTTTGATTTGACACAACATGCGTAAGCTACTTGCACTGTATACACGCCCTAAGCATGTTTTTAGACAGGCTGTAAGTAAATGTATGGTAAAGAAAATACTGAAAAAATATAATACAATCGATGGTTTTGAACAACATTCGCAATGAAATTCGTTCGGAAATAATATTAAATAAAAAAAGCGAGAGAGAGAGCGAGAGAGCGTCGGTGGCCAAGTGGCTTGGCCCGTTGACTTCCGTTCCGAAGTTCGCGGGTTCAAACCTCGGCACGTACCTATGTGTTTTCGATTTTCGAATTCATATTATGTACGTTGATTCGACGCTCTTACGGTAAAGGAAAAACATCGTGTGGAAACCTGCACACACCTGCGAAGAAATTCAAAGGTTGTGTGTGAAGTTGACCAACCCGCACTGGGCCAGCGTGGTCGACTAAGGCCTATTCACCCTGGTATCAGGGTAGGCTCGAGCCCCTCGGTGGGGACATATATGAGCAGTTAACGAAAAAAAAACCCCGCCACAAAAACGTTACTTGATCTTTTCAACAACTAGAAAAGAGCTGATAATCGTCAAATGGCAAAAGATATTTTCTTTGATAATAGCTAAGAACACTCTCAATTGTAAACACCTTGCAAACAAAAAAAAACTAGATCAAAATTGGCTAATCCGTTTAGGAGCCACGATGCCACAGACAGACAGAAACACACGTCAAACTTATAACACCCCTCTTTTTTGTCAGGGGTTAAAAATTAAAAAGTCGAATTGGACTGTTTGTTATTGGTGACTCGTCATTCCTTCAATGATGTTTTCGATAAAGTCATCTGTGTACGATACTCAAGGGTTATGGAAGATCAAATTTTCAGTTACAGCGCTTTTGCCTTCCATTTTATAGTATTTTTATGCCAAATATATGTCATTTTGAAACTTCTCGAACAGAGAGGTCGAAAAAGCGCTCTTCGGTCTTGATTAATTGTTCTGAGTACTTGATTCTGAACTCTATTACATGTTATTTGATTTCAAGTAACATTGAACATTGGATCCAGGCTGTTGTTCTGTGTTTCCAACTTAGCTGGGATGTTATTTATTGAACTGCAACAGCACTAACTCGTATGTGATTATAGACCCAACAAGCTGAAACAGAAAAAAATCATAGTGAAAGTTCCATTAAAATGCTTTTCATCCTAGTTTATAAGTATTTATGAAATAAATAATATTTGTAATATATTCTTGTAAAGCCTGACTAGAAAAATAAAAACCGCCACCATGTTTTTTTTTGTGGTTTTGGCAACAAGCGCCATTTTTTTTATCTGTGCACACACGGCCATCTGCCCCAAACTAGGCAGAGCCTGTACTATGGGTGTCACACAGCTGATATACATACATTATAAATATAGAACATCCTGACACAAGGAAAACACAAATGCTCATCACACAAATGTTTGCCCTGGGCGGGATTCAAACCCGCGACCTTGTGCTTCGTAGGCAGACGTACTACCAACTAGGCTACGAGGCCGTCTTTATATAATTAGATCCATTAAATTACCGCATTTTTTTTGTCTGCGGTTTTTTTTTTCACAGGTAGCCTTTATTTAATTTGATTATGAGATGATCTTCGTCTTTGCCCATGCCTCCCTGTCTGCTGTCTTATACTATCATCTTATCTTTTTTCGAAGTTAACCTACCTCACACCCTGGTTGTTGAGCCGCCTAAGGCTTCCGACATGGCTCCTATAACGACAATATCCGGAGATGTAGTCGCCGGTACCAACGCCTTTACGTGCCTTCTGGAGCACGGAATCATCTTTCTTTTCGGACAATCAGGTGATTTCAGCCTGCAATGTCCTAACCAAACTGGGGAAAATCTCACAAAGTGATATTTGTTCGACGGATCCCCACCGGGATTCGAACCCGGAACCTTCGTAACGTCAGACGATCATTTGACCACTCTATCACGAAGGTTTTGTTCTATAAACACAAAAATGTCTTCATCATCATCTCAGCCGAAAGACGTCCACTGCTGGACAAAAGCCTCCCCCAAGGATCTCCACAATGATCGGTTCTGCGCTGCCCGTATTCAGCGGCTTTCCGCGACCCTCACCAGATCGTCGGTCCACTTTCAAAGACGTCTTATTTATAACTAAAACTTACAGTTAATATCATCGTTCGGGTTACGTAGAAAAAGCCAAGACCACTCAACGCTACTTTCATGTTTGTAATTTGGTCTACAAATCTCTCCACCTGAATTGCATAATACATAGAGATAATATTTTATCACGTTATACGAGTATTATGTTGTTATAGGTATTTGAATTTGTAACATTATCTATATTTTATTTATTTCACTTCATTATTTCAGCCAAAAAACGTCCACTGCTGGAAAAAGGCTTCCTCCAAAAAACCCCAGAGCTCTAACCCGCGGCTTTCTGTTTCATTCAAATCGGTGGAACTGATAAGCCCGTACGTACAATGCCCTGAGCCGTATGAGTTTCTATAGTTTTAACTATCCCACGGGAACTTTTAAGCGATTAAAAGTATCTTAGATATTGATCGGGGATATAAGGTACTATTACGCAAAATTTCATTGAAATCGGTACAAAAGTTTCGAAGATTAGCCCGTACAAACAGATAAACAGAAAAACTAAAAATTTGAAAAAAATCTGGATATGTTCTACTTATATCACTTCTTATATCCCCCTGACTCTGTTTTTAGCTTTTTTTTTATGTACAGATTTTAGACCTCTACAGTTTTATTATAAAAGATGTGACATAACTCAATTGTTTGGCAAAATTTCAATTATAGTATGCTGTCTAAGCTTCAAGTTCAAGTCCGGTGAGGCTTGATTGGTCGTAGTTTTTCGACACAATCATAGGTCAATTAAAAAAAGCTGTCTAAAGCTTTAGTTTCTTTTACCTCCACGTCATATTTCTTAGGTTCAATTTCGTACAGGAGCATGAGATGTGCGCCTGAGTTGTGGTTGACCCTCGCAGCGAACAAGAGCACTAGAAGAGTTCGGGTGATCAGGAAAGAGAAGGAAAACGAGAAGTATATGGCGTGCTCTATGCCGTGGAGAGTGCTGCGAAGAAGACAAAAAATATTTATTTATTTATTAGTTGTTGTACACAAAACATCGAGGACTAAATAAAGAGAGCAAGAAACTTCTTATTTTGAAGCAAAAGCAAAATAACATGACATTGTAAAGTAATAAATTTTTAATTGTATGAAGCTTTTTTATTATATCAGATCTCCGATTCGGAAGGCACGTAAAGCCTAAATTTAGTCTTGGCTGTTGACAATGGATGTAATTGTTACACTAGCCACGCCGGAAGCCACTCGCTAAGCAAGCAACTAATTTAGCTTATGATTAAAGAGCGAAGGCTACTACAAAAAATAAAGTAATATATTTAAATATACTCATACTAGCTTCCGCCGCGGCTCCG
The DNA here is from genome assembly GCA_948473455.1 of Teleiodes luculella. Lineage (NCBI taxonomy): Eukaryota > Metazoa > Arthropoda > Insecta > Lepidoptera > Gelechiidae > Teleiodes > Teleiodes luculella. Next base: position 12,228,231 of record OX419585.1, read on the forward strand.
CCCGCTTTATCGGTTTTTCCCGTGAGAAAGAGGCATTTTCCTGCGGTAAAATGTAGCCTATGTTACTCAGGGCTCAGGGTGAATGTAGCTTTTATCGGCACAGTAGTTTTTGAGTTTATTCATTACAAAAAATCACACACAAATACAAATATTTCCTCTTTGTAATAGTAGTAGTATGATGATGAGAAAGTGGACTAGAAAGATTATTTTGATAATTCTCTTACTCATTTAATATTTGACTCTTGCAATCAAATGCAATGATGTGTCCAGTGTTTCTTTTACTGAAAAAATAAATAGTGATAATATTAGGATTGTGTACAAAACTGCAAGTCAGGCACCAATTTCACTGGCGACAGAGACAAAGTGAGCGCGGTGTATTTGTATCTCATTCTAATAGATAACTGCATCCCTTTCGTCTTCTGTCTTCTGTCGCCAGAGAAATGGGTTGAATTTGTTTCATAAATAACTGTATTTAGTTGTATGCGTACTTTATTTACAAAGAATTAATTTAGTATGAAACAGAATATTAATATTTAAATAATACTAACTTGAGACTGTAAAAAAGCTGCATGCAAATCCAATACAAGTTGAAACCGAACGACGTTAAAACATAAATTCCGAAATTCGCATTAAACATATTCACCAGTTTAGCTATGTTGAGGTACTGAATGCGAAATGTTTCCGCTGAAAAGTTATCCTGAAATAATATTAATTAATGCATTGATGTAAAATAACAACATTGGGCTCAATTCTGCGTGGCCGCTTAAATATCTAAAATTAAGTTTTTATGTCTCTTTTACGTTCTAAAGAACGAAAAGGGACAGGTGATTGCCAACCTACATTTAGACACGTCAAACATCGATTTTACGCGTAATTTAAAAACAAGCCGACAAAATAAGCTGAATTTGACAGCATATCATTCATTAAAAATTAAATTCATTCTTCTTTTCGATCCTTTTCGATTCCCATGTGAATGAAAGAGACCAACAACTTAAATTTAGAGATTTTAGCGGCCACGACAGAATTGAGCCCATTGTTGAGGTTTTTGTAATAAATTTTTGTTATAAAATATCATTTTTTTTTGTTATGTTTTTGTAATAAGTTTTTGTAATAAATATAGCAATATGAACTAAAGCAGGCAGCGCAAAGACATTGTGGTAAAATCTACATCAGTATTTTCTTTTTTACCAAAATACCGCTATAAATACAAAACAAAACAAAAAAACAAGTAAAATGAAGTAGACATTATTAAAATATAAAAATAGACTAATAAACTTCGTTATGAACATCACAGTGTACTTATAAGTTGTAACTTTTTTATTTAATTAAAAACAACGTTAATTAATTATATATTAAATACAATTGATAAAAACATAAATTCAAGCTTGGTGAAATAAAGTTGTCAGAGTAATTTATTCACGAAATACAGAACTAGCTATATTTTTAGTAGGCTATATAAGTAAATGAAAACGTACCTGTTTTATGGCTTTTTTCATTATTTTATAATGAGAGTAAAAATGTTCCGAAAGATAAATGCTTAAGTTTATAATTAATAAATCATTGTAGCTCCACATGAAAGTTGACTGAATGTTGAAGATCTATAAAAATAATATAAAATAAGTGCAAAATGATATGTAAATAGTATTTTTTCTAAAATAACGAATTTCAATGGATATTGAGCAAATCCAAGAGCCTTATTATATTAAGTTATTACCAGCCAAAAATTGGACTAAGGATGTTTGTACACGGTGCAAATAGCTTGCGCATGTTGGCTCAATTGACTTTGTTTGAAAGCACTAAAATTGTAAAATATGTCATGGCATTCCTTATTTAATTAAGTGTAAGTCACACATATGTCACACATATATTTGTTTGTGATTGAGAGATAATAAAACCCATTTTTTTTTTATTTCTTTTTGTACATAGATTTGTTTAGATGCGGCTATAGTGTATGTACTTCACGTGTCCAAATGAAGACAAATTTGGTCCAATATGCGCAAGCTACTTGCACCGTGTACAAGTACCCTAAATTAGCACCCTTAAAAGGTATTTACCCGGGAAACAAGCTTCTGCTTTTAAGTGTATAGGTAACTAGCGACAAGTATAATACCCAACTTGTCTTCTAAGCACGGGTTTACAGGAATATCGAGAGGTTTGTCTGTGTCTGTCAGCTTTTAGTTATAAAAATCAGATGCAAATTCAAACGAAATCATTTAACAATTCTATATAGGAAAAGTAATTTCTACGCAAATAAGATTGCTTGCTGACAAATCTTGAAAAATTATCTCTTATTTACGTTTGGTTGAAATTAATAATTTAGTATTGCATACATTAATTTTACTCAAATAAGCACTAGGGCCATATTTCAACTGATATTACCTCAAACAAGATACCCATAGGTATATAAAAAGGTATGTAATAGAATATCCATGGCATGTTGTAAATGAAGAACATTTCGAGCTGAGCGTCGGGGTTGCAGGCTGTAGATATAGCGCGACCGTAGATTAAGGAAAACAGATGCTCAACTGGAAGCAAAACAAAATAGACAAACGGTAAAAAAACAAAAAAGGATAAGAAAATGAAAGGATATTATTATGAAATTTGTGCAATTTTATATGTGTAGGAATGGAAAATATTATGTATTCAAAATAAAAACAAATACGAGTTTTCTTTAAAAAATCATCAAAGGACTATTATTGGTGGAATTTATCAAAAAGTTCTCAAAGAAAATTGTATTTATATTCTTAAGATATTAAAATGCAAATACATAAACATATAAATAAATAAAATGAAAATTTTCTTGGTCTTTAGCAAACATGTAATATTTTTTTTTTATATTTCGAATAGAACGTGTATTTCGTTAATGCGATAATTGCAGCGTTTACCATGTGTACCTACTATAAGAAAACATACACATGTGAACGTCGATCAACGCATGCCACTAGCGCAACGCTTGACGCATAAACGAAATATATTCTCAAAACTTAACCTATTACGAATATCGGTTTAATTGAGTAGGTTATGTATACAGAATCGGATATATATATATATACCTGTAGCCAAAATCAAGATAATAAAAGACATAAGGTTGCAGTATTTCTTAACGTTTCTTGTGACTGGTGCTATTTTATTTTCCATCTCCTGTACTTTAGCCACAAACTCAGACCAGCCCCAACTCGTATGCGCTAGCATTGCAGACGTGATGACGCTTGACGCGTAGAATAATGCGTTGGCTGAAACCATTTTCATGGAAAAGGTTAAAATATAAAAATATAAATATATATTTTTTCAACTTGTGACTCCTGGTCAATAATTAGCAGACTAATAAATAAATAACAACAGGATTCGTCATAATCATTAAAGTGCGCTGATCTTTTATACAAAAAACACAGCATTGGTTTTGGTGAAGTGCACATTAGACGCAGTCCGTTGACATGTGTTACAAATAAATATGTCAGAAAATGTCACAAAAGCTGCTATAAGTGTCGCATTTACTGAACTGAGAGCTAAAAAATACTTAGTTTCATTTTGAATCACGAGATAATAAAATAGTTATACTTACTGATATTTGGTAACGTAATTCCGTTTTCAGTGAGCCAGTAAATACTCATTAAGCTGAGTATTAGTTGACCAATAAGTGTCAAAATGTAGTAAATCGTATAAGGTGACTTTAACGTGTACCTTGAAAAAAATACAATATGATGTATTCGATACCAAGAAAATATTATAATTATATCTTTAAAAATATTTTTACTACTGTGTATTGTATGTTTACAGTGAATAAATAAGTTTTCTATTCTATTTTATTCGTAAATTGTACATACGAAATTGATTACATACAGAACAAAATAAAACAAACTGCTAAAGATTTAAATAAACAGAACAAAAAAAAGAACTATGGAATAAATTACCTACCTATCTTAAAACTTGTGTTTAAAACTGTAGAGGTCGAAAATCTGTACATGAAAAAAAAGCTAAAAACCGAGTCAGGGGGAATCATGTAAGAAGTATGTTTGGATCGTAGCAAGTGGAAGAAAGTGGTCTCTGCCTACCCCTCCGGGAAAGAGGCGTGAGTTTATGTATGTATGTATGTAATGTAGAATACATTCAGATTTCACCCTAGGCTCGAACCCCTCGGTGGGGACATAATAATATTATGAGCTGTCAGTGATAATTCAAACGAATCAACCGTTACTTACTTTAAATTAAGGGCGGACACACTTAAGAGTCCGGTGACAGGATAGAGTCCCATAACCCGACTGCAAAATAGAGTCCATCCCAGAGCATCGTGCAGTCCATTCTTCTCATTGTCCATCAGACGTAACCTCTTTTCCAACGTCGATTGTTTCGGTTGTAGTTTCACCATGTTCCTAAATTATTATTTAATTTGAAAAAAAAAAAGTCTTCAATTGTCTACAAATATCAAGGAGAAACTAGCATAATAAAAAAATACCAATCGTTATTCCTTGTAAATCAAATATTGTGACTTCTACGACAATGCCATAATTGAAAATTAAACATGTCTCTTTGTACAAAATTGAATCCTAGTCATCAATCCAATTTAATTCTGCATCCTATTAAAATGCCATTTGTTTTTTTTTAAATAATACAATATCACAGAAGAAAATAATAGTACTTGACAATATGCAGACTTAGGTTATATAATGAGCCACAGTAACTTACTCAATAAGAATTGATACAGTATCAGCATGACCTTTTTTAGAATCCCAAACAAATAAATTCTTAATCACTGCACCGAATGAGTAATAGAAAATGAACAAATTTAGTGATTTTATCTAGGTACGTTCGTGTTGATGTTATTATATTGTCAATATTGTGATAAAGGGTAGAGTGGACATGTATTATTGAATAAATCACACCCTGAATGTTGATGTTAGCTTCACCTTGGGCTTGCAATTTGTATGACATGACAACATTGGTTGGTTGGTTTATTTTACAGGAATGTGTATAAACACGGTTATTTTTAGTGAATTGATTTTGCCATTATCTTTCTTATTTATTTTTTTCGCGTGTGGGATTCGAGGTTAACCTACCTCACAAACCCTGGTGTCAGAACCATTGAGCCGCCTATGGCTTCTGACATGGCTCATGTAACGACATCACGCGACGCCACACGTTACACTACACATCATCGCTATCTGAATTTCTTTTTCTTAATTGACCTAGTATACTTGAGTCGAAAAAGTACGACGAATCAAGCTTCACCGGACTTGCGGGGTAGCCTTCTGAATTCAATACTGGCACTAGTTTTTTGCACATTGTGTTTTTTTCTGTTATGTAATATAATTCTCGATTAAGAAAAAAAAAAACATGACTTCTTTAATTTTAATTTCAGACAAAACTTTTAAATAAAGTCAAAGAAAACATTATTTTCGTTTGTTAATACATCAATATTGGAAGAGTCTTAAGAACTTTTCTAAAGACTGAAGAGATACTTTATACAAATGACACGAAACGAATTGAACTTGTTTACGGATCAATTGGAATGCGAAACAAAGTTTTTCCTTTGAGCTCTTCTATGAGTAAGTTAAAGAAAATTTTAAATTTAAACGAGGCCTCATTAGTCTTGTAAAAAACAGTCTTCAATAAAAAAGAAAGCTTTATGAACTTAACGACTTTTATGAAATAGTCATACATAGGTACTTTGTCTTCAAATCATTTTCTAGTTTTCTAATAGTACACTTTTTCTGATAGTGCAACAAAAATAAGCTTTGAAATGTATAATTATTTTACTATTAATATACTTAGTGTTTTTTTTTTTACTTTGACTTTTTATTTTCCGTCTAAAGCATAGGTCTAGAAATAAAAAAAATTAAACCACCTCAAAAGTAGGCAAAATATGATTTTAGACTAGTTGTTATAAACTTAGCTTATTTTCTGCTTAGAACATTTGCAATTTTTCTTCAAGGGAACTATAGGTCTGTAATATGTAATAACGAAAAAAAATAAAATTGCAATTTAGACGATTTGCTACTATCAACCACTTCGTATTGACGTTTGACGTGCCCCTGTTTCAATCACGAAATTTTTGTTATAAAATTGTATGTAACATGGCCATTATTATATCGTTAGTTGACTTGACTTTTCCCGTAGGAATGATCTAATCTTATATTAATAAAAATACCGAAATGCATACGCATCACTTCAGAATGGTTGCACTAAACTGAACGATTCTTTCTTTCAGGACCAACATGGTGTGAAAACACCTCATTCCCACTGAGCTGCGGGGGGATGAAAATAAATTGTAGGGAAACTAATAAACTCACAATTAAGTCTTTTATATTTCTAGCAATCTATTTAAAAAAAGAATGGTACACATGCATTTACGGTGATATAAAACGAATATCACTAATTACATTACAAATCTGTTTTTAATAATAATTATACACAGAAATTTTATTTTTCATGTTTTTATTCGTGTTCTTACCGTCAATAGCATTAAATTAGTTAGTTAATAATCTCACACATAAAAGTACATTAATTTTGAACATTCTTTGCGGTTGGAAACTACATTAACAAACAATATTTTAACACACACAGAATCCGTAAAATAATGCCTTAGTGTACATAATTTTAACAAATTTTTGCATTCGCAAACAAATAATGAAGCATTTCAATGTTTGTTCACCCTGCCAGTAGCATTGAGTTTCTTTATAAACGAGTACTGCATCCCTGAATCCAGCATGTTTTCCCCCTTAAACTGTAGCAAGACCAGCTCGTAAGTGACGATGGTTCCAGCTACTGTGAGAACCAGATCCCTGGTCATGTTGAAGAAGTTGCATCCAGTGAGAGCCACTGTGTCACCGTGAATTTGCTCTATGAATCTTTGGACCTGTAGAGCAATAATAATATAATAGTTTAAAAAACTAAAAAACACGCTTCCTGTCCGCCATCTTGAGGAGGACGCCATATTGGATTTGTAATGAATGACGTTGGTCATGTATTGTCATCAGAACTCAGGGCGTGTGCAAAATTTCATCCTAATCGAAGACCGGAAAGTGGATCAAATTAAGATTCCAAGATTTTCTTACATACATAGTTGGTTACAAGTAAAGCTAATAAAAGCGTGTTAAAAAGGAAACAATAATATTTCTTTGACATCTGTGGATACATATCACATTCACACAACTACTATTCGACTTGAATCTAGGCAGAGTCAGTCCTTTAAATATTGTATTCTGTGTATCTTGGGTACCTGACGCTTCTTGAAAGCTGTAGGTTTGGAAAAGGCTGACTACATACAATTGATCCATTTTGGGTCGCAGTTATCTTTGGGTAATTGTTTGCCCTTCCTTCTATATCCAAATTATCCAAATTATCTTGGACACCTATTAATTTTTTTACCCCTGATGAGATTCAAACTCGATACCCTGTGCTTCTTAGCGTTAGACTATCGTAGCTTCTAAACGGATGCGCCGATTTTGATCTAGTACATCTTCAGCCATTTGTAGATTGTCAGATCTTTTCTAGTTTTTCAACAACTAGAAAAGATCTAAGTAACGGTCTTGTAGTGGGGTTTATTTTATTTTTTATTAAATGTTATTTAAATTATCAATTGAATAAGCATCAAAGATACTTCATATAAACTGACCAATTAAATCTTCTTATATATAAAAATGGATTGCTGTTCGTTAGTCTCGCTAAAACTCGAGAACGGCTGAACCGATTTGGCTAATTTTGGTCTTGAAATATTTGTGGAAGTCCAGGGAAGGTTTAAAAGGTAAAAAAAAACGAAAAAAAAAAAAAAAAAAAAAACTAACAACGCGGGCGTATAGCCGCGGGCGGACAGCTAGTTATTAATAGTATAGGAGTGTATTTTCATTTTGTTCTTTCCGATAAAAGTATATTTGTGTAAGTTGTTCAAAACAATTGAATGAGCATGTCCTAACATTATTTTCTAAGTCACAACTTCATCCTTTGGCTATAGTAAGTAATAAAACATCGGTCTAGTCTTACCTCTTCATTATAATTTTCAGTGGGTACTTCATACAGAGCGGGCAACACAGCTTTCGACTCACTGTGCACTTTGGCAGCGACCAAAGCTACTGATAGGGCCCGCAGTAACACAGTTAGAAGAGATACCAGGTAGTATATGGAATGCTCGTAGCCGAAGAAGGGACTGAAAACAATATGTAATATTATTATTATTATATAATTTTTTTTATTCATAAAATCAGAAAAAACCTTCAGGCATAAATTCTATCATAGGTACTATTATTTATACTAATATTATAAAGAGGAAAGGTTTGTATTTATGTGTGTGTGTGTGTATGTTTGTAATGAATAAATTCTTCACTATTAGTAAGCTACATTCACCCTAAGTAACATAGGCTACCTTTGACCGCAGGAAAATGCTTCATTTCCTCGGGAAAAACTGCTGTAAAGCTAGTTAGTAATACAAATGTGAAATCTTTTTACGGTTTGACATCCGTTTGGATACCTGCATAAGTAATTTTCGGGCAAAAATGAATCTACAGATTTCGATGAAATTAATTACTTAAAAAAAAAAAAATTACTAAGGGCAAAACTGAATTTGTAGGAATATTATGAAAAAAACTTCTGCCTTAGGTTACAGTTGCAAGTAAAATTTTTACTTCGGGTTAAGAAACCAGATTTACCGCGAGTTGAAATCTGTAATTAATTACATAAAAGCAAGTAAGTAAAAGTAAGGGAAAATATTAAGGCATTCTAAGTTAAATAGAGTGGTCAAATGAAGCTTTAATAAAATGTAATATAATAATAAAAATCTTACCCGCTTGGGAAATTAAGACAATTTTCGTCCACATTACCGCTAAGTCCGTTCCTGGAAAAAAGAGCTCGTAACTATTTTAATGGACGAGTCATTCTAAAATTTCTCTCAGAGTGAAGTATTTTGAATTACTCTGAATAATTATAGGGCTTCGATCATAAATTTACACGGAAGATTATGATGCAGAATATTTTTAGATTCATAGAAAACAACCAAAAACGTAAACCTTCCAGCGGGACTTGAACCCACGACCTTCGGCCTAGACGCAGCCAACGTGCTATCAACTACACCAAATATGATGTAGAGTTGCTATGATGCAACAAAATTGACACTCATGTATTAGCAAACTTTTGTATATCATATAATTTTATTATACGTAGTATTAATTAACATTAAGGCTGAGGCCAGACGAGCGTAATTTTTTCAGTTGTAATTCGCATTTTTTCGGTCGCGCATTTCTGCTACATTCAGTTTCCAAAAACTCCTGTTTCGTTCACACGGCAACGCATAATGAGTTTTATCATTTGTATGAAACAGAAATCGCGGGACCGCGAAAATGCGCGACTGACTAAAACTGAAGAATGACGCTCGTCTGGCCTCACCCTAAAACATACGATAAGACATTAAAGAGTTGCAGACAGACAAAAAAGAGACTTGTGGCGAATGACACAAAGATGACATTGTTGATGACTTGGTCAAAAACACGGACCAGTCGCGCCGCTCGAGTGTACGCCTCTCGAAGTTCCCGCCAAGTTGATAATGGAAGATTCTGGAAAAATAAAAAACAAGATAAAATTATACAGGGTGTATGTAACAGCTTAGCAAAACAATATGATCATTATAAAAATACTTGCATATTTCGAAGCCCACCTAATTTTTTTGTTCATTTCTTCTAATACAGAAGTCAAATAAATACTGATACAGACAATGAATAGATCCGAGTAGTTCCAGTTGATCATGCATGCCAAAACTAGCAGCTGAAACATTAAACATACTCTAAATAGTACCAGTCTAAAGCTTCAGGGTGATACAAACTCTAAAAAAGATCCAATTATTTGGTACTGATATTACGGTACTTACAGACAATAATTTCAAATTAAGAGGTGTCATAAAAAAAAATTAGTAACTGGTAATATTTTTACTCTGTGCTTCGCAGTACCAGAATCTCTTTGCTATACAAACAAAGCAAACCCATAATCACAATTGCACGATTCATTATCCAATATTTTTAAAGATATACCACAATGCTTAAAATATAAAGATCAAAATTACCTGCAAGCACATCCCCAATATCAAATGGTAAGGTAAGCCAATAGCAAACAAAACTGAGAAGGTGTTCTGGATGTAGCTCCCATACACATCTCCGTTAGTTTCTAAGCAGTCGAGGACAAATGTGACGTCAGAGATTATAGAGAGGCTGTGTTCCACTGAAAATAGTTAAAAGCTTAGTGCACATATTACTTGCGAATTCTTTCGTCCTACAAAAGGCGATATTTAGTGAAAATCAAATCAACATGCCAAGAATGATTGTCTAATTTACTGGGAGATTCTGTTGGATTTTTTTACAATAATTGCCCTGTATATGCTGGTAATGTGAGGAGACATTTATTAAGGTATAAACACGTAACAAAAGCAAAAACTTTAGTCAATAATCTATCAGGTAAGCAAAGCAGTCACTAAGGCTGAAATTTATCAAAGCTTATCATGATCAAAATATTCATATTTATGTTAGTAAACTATATTTGCAAGCCCATCAGAATCCAAATCTCGGGTTTCAATAGTTGAGCTAAAACTAACGTATAAATAGGAAGAGTATATTAGTGTAGGACTAGGTATTCAAACTTACCAAAGGCTATACTGACGAATATAGCAAATGCTAAATTGCATTTGGATTTAATGTCGGGATTAACATCCAAATTTGCAGATGATAATTCCTGGACCACTGCTGGCCACTGTGAAGCCGTTCGAAGAGACAGAAGCGTTATCATAAAAGTTGAGCAAAAAAAGCAAAATAAAGCTGAAAATATAAATAAAATTTGTACTTAAATAATTCCGCTTCGCAGCTCCGCTCGCGCTAACAGTTTTTCTCATAGAAATGAGTAGTTTTCCCGCAGTAAAAGGTAATCCATGTCCTTCCCCAAGGTCTGTTCTATCTTTGTACCAAGTTTTATTAGAATCGGATCTGTAGTTTCGGAGCTTATTCAATGAAAACAAACAAACAATCAAATCTTGCAAAAGCCTAACCCATATCTAAAGGCCTAGTGTGATTTTTATCTGATCACCATAATTCCATTTTGAACATTAGCTGCTGATTCCGGAACTTTCAATACTAGTAAGCATGCCAGGACTTTACTATTGCATCAGCATCTTTTTGGAATATTCCTTCTTTCAGCCACTTATTAATATAAATAAATATATGAGGATATAAATATATGAGGACATCTAGCTATCAAGGCCATTTGACCCCAAACTCGTACTATGGATGTCAGACGTCAGACAAGTAATATACATACATTAATAATTATACCTTACAACATCCAGATACAAGGCAAACACGAGTCCTCATCACACAAATGTTTGCCCTGGGCGGGATTCAAACCCACGACCCTGTACTTTAAAAGCAGACGTAATACCAACTAGGTTACGTTACGGGGGTGTTAAGTATAATAGTAGTAGTAATAAATAAATAAATAAATAAATAAATAAATAAATAAGTGTCATACATAATTTAATTTATTTCCATAAATTTTTAAAATGTCTTACTAATAGCGAAGATGCTCATGATCTTTGAGAACATGCTGTATAAACAGAGGCAAGTGATTCCCAACTGAGCCAAACATATTAGGACACTATAAATGCATCTGAAGGATTGTACTTGAAACCTGAAACAAAAAAAATATTTCTATATCATAGACAACATATGACTTGCTTGCGAGTTTTGTTTATTTGACCTGCGCTTGTGCCGCAAAATCAACTTAATTAAGCTTGTTCGGAGTCTAAGTTCCGTTTAGTTTAGCAAAGATTCGCTAGACGGCGGCGTTGTACCAAACTGAAATCCTAAAACGCGGTATCGTTTGGTCTTTTGCAAAAGTATATGGTGTATTTTTTATGACAATGTACGATCCGCTTTTAACCGCATTATTGTGTTTTATTTGTAATCCTATTTTGTGGGATTTTTTGGAAATGGTTCAAAGCTTCTTAGTATCAAATCACTGAGATGTTGACAAAAACTAAACTACCCAAAAAATTGTTTTGCACCTAAGGGAAAACCTCATGAAAGATAATATTGTCGTTTGAGAGGCTCTGCTTCTTTAACTATATTGGATTGGGATGAGTTTTCTTTTGTTTCTATGGAAGCAGTGCAGTGATACGAAGACAAATGCACGGCAGCAGTAGTTTGATCTAAAATCAATTGGACATGTATCCGGGATACCAAGATATTATTATGATTTTTCCCTCGAATATAGTCGCTGATAGCTATCATCGTGCCACTGTAAGAAATGATATTTGACAATTATTATGTTTTCCTTGTTGCCTATAGATAGTTCACTAAATGACACTGAATAATTATTTTGTATGAATTTACATTTGCATGATTTTAAGCACGGCGTCGGAACCTCCGTATTAATCTTGTATGTACAGAAGCCAGCACATGCGGTTGGACATTCGCACTACGAAATTTACCCCTACCTGTACGGAATACGAGCGCTCTCAAAGTCAACATGTCCGGCCGCAGCATGTGCTAGCTATTGTACATAGCAACTGGAAATGCGTATTTTTCACTCTTTAGAATGCATTTTCATTTTATTTACACTAAATGCATTATTTTAATGATTTTACCTTCATGAATTATTTTGAAATTCTAAGTTTTAAATAAATAAGTGAACTTCGGGTATTTAATACGGAAACAGTTAGGGTTTTGTTTTGTTTCAGAACCTACTTATAATTTTAAGCTCATTTTTCTACGCGTTCCTTTGTATTAAAAGTATGAACCTTGAGAGAGAGAGCAAACGGAACGTGCTCTTGAATAACCTGATTTAATTCAGAAGCATGGTCGTTTCATTCCTATAATTTATTTTAAAAGTATTTGATACTATATTATTAAATTATTTTTTTACTTATTTTACAATTAGGAGGGTTTTTCAGAAGTATGGGTGACCCTGCTATTAGCGTTGAAGTATTTATAACGCGTCTGTGGCGGGTGGTTTCTTTGCTTAGAATTGGACTAACCAAAATTCTCCTTACACAACCCACTGGGCAGCAGCGTTCACCTGTGTTCTACTAAATAATTGCGATACTGAAGTCCCCATGCCAAACACTGAACTTCAGGTAAAGTAGAAAAGACTGGTAAATAGCCCTAAATAGCAAATAAATAACCCTGGTAATTTTTCCCTTGTCACAGTTATTCTTTGTCATCGACTCAGTAACATAGTTACACTATAAACTGTAACTAGTTACTAAGTCCATGTTATTTGTTGCAGGTGATAAACAAGACACTCCAAATATAGAACCCAATTTGAAAGTTTATTTAAAACAACTGCTAGACGTCAATGAAAAAAAAATGCTAGTCGGTATGCTTCATCGAGTACCTACCACCGACACCACACGGCGGCGCCTGCGGGGTGCGGTGTGTGGGGGGCGGAAAACTGCAAGTGCAGATGCGGGGAGGTGAATGTCCTTTCTGTACAAGTAGTACTAATTACTAGGTATTATAATACTTCTGTGCCTTGGTACTGTTTGCCCCATTAATTTCGAAATAAAAATCTGCGTATTTTAACAGCGTACAGATTAAGGCCTTTGTCTAGCAGTGAACAATCGCAACAATAATAAAATACTTACCGAACATTGGAAGGGTCTCTAGCGGTTATGCCTATAACGGGATTCAAACCCCAACACTGTCCCCAAAACAGCAAAAGTTCCATTGCTTTGCGAAATGTTTTATAGTGATTCTCGTTTTGTATCTTAAGTTGGGCACTATTATTATTATTTATTTTGTTTCCTGAAAGAGTTTAAAACTATAATCATCATCATCATCATCATTTCAGCCGAAAGACGTCCACTGCTGGACAAAGGCCTCCCCTAAAGATCTCCACGACGATCGGTCCTGCGCTGCCCGCATCCAGCGGCTTCCCGCGACCCTCACCAGATCGTCGTTAAAACTTAATAAGAATATAAACAACAAACAACATAATACGAATATAGGCGAAACAAAAGCTCACAGGTTTCGCTAGCTTGGCCATTTAGAAAGAACTAGCTGTCCGCCCACGGCTACGCCCGTGTTTTTTTTTATTATTATTTTCCGTGATGAAAAGTATCTAAGATGTTGACCGGGGATACAAGGTACCACTATGCAAAATTTCATTTTAATCGGTCCAACGGTTCCAGAGATTAGCGTGTACAAACAGACAGACGGACATTTTTTTTAAAAACTTCAAAACTCACTTTATCAACTACATTAGTTTTTTTAAAATAAATCGCAAGAAGCTACTGGATAAGGGCAGCGTTGGAGCGGTCGGTGTGTAAATCTTTGAGGCAGGCATTCAGCTATATCTATATCTTGATGAAAATAAAGGTTAATTTACTTACTTGTAAGTGAACTGATACCAAGTTCAAAGTTCTTATCTTCATCCACATGTGAGCTGGAAGTTAATGTTTAAAATAATCAAATATTATATTCACTACTGCGTAACGCGCTGCAACATTGTATGTAGGTACTTACTATTTTGCACTTTAATAATATTCGTATACATAAAATGTTACAATACGTAATTATCTCGTAACATCAAAACATTTTAACATTAAGTTAAGTATTAATTATTCACTTTTTGTAGTCTAAAATTTATAAATCTTACCTCAGACGTTTATTTTTGTTTTGCAAAGATATGGAGTAAAGAGAATCCGTTTGTTTATTTTCTGTAATAAAATTATTATTTGTTTATAATTCACATGTATATTCTACTATAACTACTACAATGTAGCCTAAATATAGGTTACTTTCTACCGACAAAAAATCCCTCATTCCAACGAAAAAATTTATTAGCGCGGGCGGAGCCGCGGGGCGAAAGGTTAGTTTTGTATATAAAAAAGAAATCCTTACCCCTTTCTATAGCTGAACGCGTCTTCATTTTTAACCTACCTTAAACACTCTTAGGAAATATATAGTAAATTTCCTAATACATTGAACCACTTAGAAACCTCGGCACAATTTTCTATCAGATTTAAACAGACGAACAGCAAAATATTCGCTTGACGTCTGTATGCAGTTTTGGTAACTACATTGTCGTGCAGGCCACCAAGACATTTTTTTTAAATGATCTACTCTTGTGTCGAATGTATACGACCAATTAATGGCACTTTTATTTCATTATGTGCCAGTACAAAAAAAAAAAAAAAAGAATGTGACAGTTTGTATGAGCGTTGTGGAAGTGCTAGGTTATTTTACAATTTACAATAAGAATTTACCACAAATGAGGTCTAAACTCGACTAATAAGTGTTACATAATGTTTTAGTGATGTGCCAAAAGGATTACTATTAAGAATTATGTGTTTTCCAATTAGAAAAAAATTACGAAAATTTACTTCGGCATCATGGTAAGTTTTTTCCATTGTTCGATATTTACTATGAAAAATAGGGTCATATACCGTAATTTATACTAAAAAGCAAACAAAAAACAAATAGTTCAATCAATTATCTGCAATATTCTCATATTTCATCAAGAATAATACTATAGTTGCAGAGTTATTTTGGTTCTTGCAAAACCTTGCAAAAAAAATTGCAAAAAAAAAAGCGGTCAGCGGTCCGTGTTGAGTAAACTGGCAGAATAGATGTTCCGCAAGCTTCACCGGACTTGCGGTTGAGCGGAAGGCTCTACCCCAGAGTAGTCATGTACCAACGCGTCTAGGGGCGGCTCGAGGGAGCCTCGGACCACAGCCTACTGCGTTGATACAGAAAAGCATCGTGAAGGAGACGACCAGCGACGCTCTAGAAGCCATACGCGGCTACAAAATTCTGACTCCTGGGTTTGTGAGGAAGATTGACCTCGAAGCCGCTCGATAAGGACGCAAGTTGCAATACCGTATGTCAACGGAATTCTAACTGACATTGCATCTAAGGGTGAGGCCAGATGAGCGGATTTTTTTAGTTTTGAGTCGCGCATTTTTTGTCGCGCTATAATATCGGTTTCACACAAAATACGAAACTCATTTTGAGTCACCGTGTGAACGGTACAGTAGGCTTACTACATTAGAAACGACAGGTTCGAGAAGCTGTGAAACGCAACATATTGACAGAACTACTATAGCTCAAATGTCACTATGTCGCGTTTGACAGCTCCTCGAGCTTGTCGCTTCTTACATAGTAAGCCCACAGGAGTCTTGTATGAAACCGAATGCGAACGCGACTAACAACTCAAAAAATTACCTAAAATTCCTAAAACGCAGTTGTAAAAAAGGTCCGTCTGTGTAGTCTCGAATATAAAAGTAGTTTGAATATTTTATGAATAAACCAAAGTAGTCGATTAGTAAATTAAAAAGTTTGGTAAGTGTGGAGAAGTAATTGTTTACACTTTTGAAAATAACTACCTACGTCGAGCGTGTAACCGTTAATTTAGACAGATAGCTTTTAAATAAATAAAAAAACTAAGTATTAAATCATAGTAGGTATCTAAAAGCATCTCATTGTTATGTACAGAAGCCAGCATGCGGTTGGAGTTGGACGGACATTTGCACTACTTACGAAATTCACCCTTACGGAATAAAGGCGCTCTCAAGGTCAACATGTCCTCCACTGTACTTTTTTACGTATCGTACCTAGTTTTAAGTAATCAGTAGTAAGAAAAAAGAAAGCATTAAGTATTTTCAACCAAATTTAGATAATTATGTTGATATTTGTGAAGCTTATAAACAAAATAAAAGAGTATGAAGTAAGTAGGTTTAAATTTTTATGTACTTAAGTAGTAAAGATCTTATGCTAAAGAAATATATTTTGTTAATATAAAGGTAAGTAAACTACAAGCATGACAGTACAAGGATGATTTATTTATTTCTACGTATAAGCTTTACGTGAACAAACAAACCAATTTATCAAAAATAATATACGTACGGAACATTTATCGTTACTTGTGATGTGACAATATTGATTTACTTCCTTTTGTCGTCCGCGAATACAGAGCTAAAATGATTGACATACCTTATTTTTTATATACTGAAGCCACGAAATCCTACTTCACTACATAGTCAAAGTCGCTTTCTCTGTCCCATGTCCCTATATCCCTATATATGCTTAAGGGCGCGTTTAGACGACGCGCGAGGCCGACGCGCGTCGTCTAAACGCGCCCTAAATCTTTAAAACTACGCAACGGATTTTAATGCGGTTTTTTTAATAGATAGAGTGATTCAAGAGGAAGGTTTATATGTATAATACATGCATATTATACTTAAGGATAACCCACAATAACCAGTTTCCCGTGCGGAGCCGGGGAGGGTCGCTAGTGTATTATAAACGCGAAAGTTTGGATGTTTGGATGTGTGTACGATGGATGGATGTTTGTTACTCTTTCACGCAGAAACTACAATATGGATTTTAATAAAACTCTACAATCATATAGCTTATACTTCAGAATAACTCGTAGGCTACCTTTTACCCCAAGTTAATTCGCCCATATTCCCACGGAAAAGTTGTTAGCGCAGGCGGAGCCGGGCGAAAAGATAGCAAGAAAATATTTTATTATTCGAAAAAAATGAAACTAGAACACATTAATATTACAGTAGGTACATAAAGAAAGTTAAGCCAACAGGCGGCCTTACTGCTAAGTTAGCAATCTCTACCAGGCAACCTTTGTTTAAGAAAAGCGTCTGAACGGATAGTGTCATGGATCCCCATGGCAACAGATAAATAAAATCCAGTTTGCGTAAAATTCTCTTGCGTCTTACTTATATTTCTCATCAAATTCGTTATATTTGGCGACCGTGACAGGACACGAACCTAAGTTGTGCCCAATGTACCTCCCGCTTCTCCTCCCTCGGGAGTGTCATGGATCTCCATGGCAACAGATAAATAAAATCCAGTTTGCGTAAAATTCTCTTGCGTCTTACTTATATTTCTCATCAAATTCGTTATAGATAGGTGCATTGCGGGTTGGCGGCAAACATTCGGCAAACAATTTAATTTACCGCAATGCATAAGAGGCAAATGTGTTTATTAATCATCATAATCTAGGTTGTAGATAGTTCTCTATTGTATTCCCTAAAATTATTTACCTTCATATAATACAACAGATATAAATGAAGGATAATTACTTTTGATTCCAGCTCTGGGGTCAAATGGCGAATTATATTTCATATTGCCCTGACTTACCTAATACTAACCTAACCAACGGTCAGGGGCTTGAGGGAGTTGCTCTTGCGAGGAGTACGCGCAGAGCCAGCTGATAAAAGTTCATTATCTCTATCCAAATGAAAAATTTAATGTAATAACATTTGCCTTTTTTAAATATTATAAAATTAAATTTCCTTCAACAGTGTGCAAGGAAAGATTTTTACACAGGATTCATGGGAAACAAGACAGATCATAATTAATTATTCTTACTAGCAACATCCTATAATTAATATTGAATTTGTCGTCCTTCTATTAACTTAGACCGCTTATTTCGTGGCCATACTAGTGTTTTCGAAAGAAAGCCTTTATTGCTTGCCAAAAAATAATATTTTATTTCATATTTCAGCAGTCTGTGTAAATAAACTTTATAAGGCTATAAAAATATAATAAGACTGATAGGTACATACTTGAAAATATTCAAAGCTCGAAGCTTCGAAGCTTTTAAGACGTCTCTACTTTTAAAAGTATCTTAGAAATTAAGATTAATTAAAATTCGGTTATTACGAGAATAATCCTTTTTTTGTGAGTATATAACAATGTTAATACTATTATCATAAAGAGGAAAGATTTGTATTTTTGTGTGTATGTTTGTAATAAATAAACTCAGAAACTACTGAACTGATTTCAAAAATTCTTTTACTATTAGAATGTTACATTTACCCCGAGTAACATATGCTACCTTTTACCACAGGAAATTGCCTTATTCCCACGGGAAAAAACTGTTAACGCGGGCGAAGCCGCGGCGAAAGGCTAGTATTATTATAAAAAAATATAACAGTAACTCCTAATTATACGAGTATATTTTCTTTTTCACAGAATTCTGTTTCTATTTCTTCTACAATGTACATCAACGAATTAGTTCAAAGCGTTGTAAAACCGCCATCTTATTTTAAAAGTGGCACAAGGGTTGGTTTCTATGAATGTGTGCGCCGGAGTTTCTTGGTTTGTAGGTGTACAGGTTTGTTCCCAATAAGAGGACTGGGTCAGTCAGATAGCCGGAAGACAAGGTAAAACTTAAACTCAAATAGTATGGCACTAAATAAAATATTATGGCACGAAATGAAATAGTATGGCACAAACTGACATAAATAACTAGTGTATTTTTAACAAGCGCCACCGGACTTGTTTTAAAGTTTAGCTCGTATAGTCGGAAATGAATTTTATGTTTTAATTTGGAATATAATATTCTCCATTTCTAAAATATTTTGAAAAGCGTGCTTATTTTTATACTTTTCACGGTCAGTTTTTGTTCTGAATTCTCGGAAAAGACTTCAGTGATATCCATAAAAATTGCAAGAGAGCCATAGAGCGTGGTATATTGGGCCTGAAACTGATCGACAGGGTCACAAACACTATAATGCGCTCTAAAACACAGATTTCTGATGTGACCTACGCAACCGCCAAACTAAAGTGGGACTGGGCCGGTCACGTCTACCGCATGCCAGATGTATTGTGGGCAAAAACCACTACGCAGTGGATGCCACCAATTTAGACAAGGCGACGCGGTAGACCCAGACGACGATGGCGAGACGAGCTAGACGCCTTCAGCGAAACATAGCAGGAAGAGGCACAGGAAAGAGAGTCACGGAGAGAGCGGAGAGAGGCCTTTGCCCAGCAGTGGGACACACAAGGCTTATTAAGGTAAGATAAGATAAGGGGTTTACACTTAAAATAAAACTGTGCTTTTATGTTCTTAGGAAGGCATGGAACTTACCCAACACAATTATTTACGCGTTTATAATATGTGTACACATATGGGAACTAATGTCAATAGTGTTCAAAATTTTAAAGGATGACGTCAACATACATATAACTTGTAAGTATTTATATTAGGTATTTCAAAAACATTGAAAATATATAGCTAAGTAGAGACGCCTGTGTTTATTTTATTTTACAATACCTTATATAAACTACCTAAGTAAGAAATAGATAAAGAAAAGAGTGCGAGAAAAGAAATGCAAAAAAAGTATTGCTATATCTGTGTTCGTAAGCACAGACGTCCGTAAGCAACTATATTTAAGACCG
Organism: Teleiodes luculella; assembly: GCA_948473455.1. Taxonomy (NCBI): domain Eukaryota; kingdom Metazoa; phylum Arthropoda; class Insecta; order Lepidoptera; family Gelechiidae; genus Teleiodes; species Teleiodes luculella. Next base: position 12,248,402 of record OX419585.1, read on the forward strand.
TTTACTATTTTTTGCCTATAATATCCCACTTCTAGACAAAGCTCCCGCGCGCCGGAAGACTTAGCGTGAGCAGGCCCCCCACAAGGTGGACCGACGATCTGTGAGGGTCGCGGGAAGCCGCTGGATGTGGGCAGCGCAGGACCGATCGTCGTGGAGATCTTTGGGGGAGGCCTTTGTCCAGCAGTGGACGTCTTTCGGCTGAAATGATGATGATGATGAAGACACAACTCTTTCCATCTCTCTCTGGCTGATTTGAACGAGCATGTCCTAGCCCCCATCAACAAGTTGTCCCCATCTTTCGGTCTTCAAGTTTTTAATCTGTTGTTTTATTAACAGGTTCATTCTTGCTGTATTTATTTATGTTGTTGCGAATGATGGCGCTGTTGCCAATCTCTAACAATTGGAATGATACGTTGAAATGTATAGAAGCAATTGAGCAAGATTTGCCGCCGATGAGAATGAAGTCTGTGTGGAGAAGTAACATTCTGGGTCTAGTGGTGCTGATAGTTGGAGCATGTAAGGCTGGATTCAATACAATACAATACAGCACAACAATACAAAACACAACACAATCCAGTAATTCTATTAACATGCATTCGACAAGGATGAACAGCATGATGACGTAGGCTTGTGTCAAGTCACGTGGTGGACAGTAACAATATTCTGAAGCGAAACAAAGAGTCAACAGGTGGCCTGATTGCTAAAGTAGCAATCTCTTCTAGGCAACCAAATGTATTTGGGTTGATCTTCATCTGTTTGCAGCGAATTTTTTTAAACGTTTTTATTAAATAATCTCATAACCAATTAACTTATTTCATTAAAACCATATTATTATAATAAGTAGTTGTTCATTAGTGTGCCTTTATAATATATGTTTTTTAAAAACAGATTTTCATAGATTGGATTAATTTCAATCTTAGTGGTGTCATTGATAAAATCTCTTTTATTTTCGTAGTTGAGCAATTGATTTACCAGGTGTATGAATATAAACAAAGTGTGACTTGTTACCAAGTTCCCGGCGATTCTGGCTTGTACATAAAATCATTTGTTTCAAGGATTTTAAATATTAACATTACTTCTGAATACGTGGCTTTAATTGCAATAGAGGTAAATCCATTTTATTTATTTATAATTATAATTATTTTAGATTTAATTTTACAAAAATGAAGATAGATACTAATACTAAATGTTTGTACCATCGAGTTTGTACCGAAAATGATTTTACCTAAGTTTCACTGTCGATTCTAGTAGGTATGTATGTATATCCTGTCAAAGAAATAATAGTTTTAAAATAACCCTATGTAATAATTTAACAACTCCGTGCATAATTTGGTTTTTATAGTTGAGTTTTAAGATCATACTGCCTTTCAAAATTTCCTAAAAGCAGGCGTGTGGTATGGTATCCGCAGTTTAGGTTGATCTAGTAGAGGATTTAGTGCAAATGAATGTATGGGAACCATGTAAAATTGGACGAGTGGATGAAACTTGGCATGGTGTTAGAATAGGTGGACTTGAGTAGAAATCCACCGGGACCCATGACTCGTACCCCCTCTGAAGCCGGGGGGAGGGGGGTGAAGTTCGGTTTTGCCGCCCTTCTTGTTGACGCTTATATATCTAAAACCGTACGTACTATGACAAGTTTGGTATCATTTTCGGATAACTCGTTAACGTAGAATTTATTTTTGCAATTATAAAATAGGGTTGCCATACAAAAAAACTAAATTATAGAACAAAATTCGCAAAACACGAATAAAGTTTTTCCACATAAACGTCGTTTACTTTTCCCATGGAAATGGTATCGATACAAAAAATATATGGTCGGGTAGCAACATTCACGGGCTTTACAAATATATAACTTTTATGGCACTTACTTGATAAAAAATGGGTTAAAAAAAATAAAATTGCATGCGCGGCAGACAAAGGTATAAACATGGAACTAGCTTTAAGACCAAATTAGTCCCAGAACAGTGGTATTAAGGGGTGATAATGTATGGAAGAAATGTTGTGGATGTTACAAAACCTTCCAAACAAATAAGCGATGTAGAAGATCAGGTCAGAATGAAAAGTTAGAGCGGCCGGAACAAACGGTAGGAGATTAAGAGGTGGCGCCGTAGTGAAACTTGTTGGGAACCTTGGTCAGACTTTGAAATGTAAAAAAAAGTCCCAAGATGGCTGACTTCAAGACACTAGCAACCGCTGGCAAGGCAACCCAGCAAATATAGCAAAGCGGGGGCAGATAATATTTCTGTCGATCAGTAAAAGAACCAAGAACCCATTTCGTTTTCTCGGCTACTGGTTTATTTTAACCCTGTTTAATTTCTGCTTAGATTCCACGTCTTTGGGCCAAAAGCTAAAGCTGTTGCACTGTTGAAACTCAGAAGCCTTGAGGTGATCTCAAAAGTTACGTGCCGTTATCTTTACTGTGTCATACTAACCAATTGCTGCATATAATGCTACTAAGCTAGTCAACATTATCAGGCAGACGGATCAGCCAGCGTAAGGCTAACTAAGCGTAAACAAGAGTTCGAGGTAGAAGACCATGATAAGGGTTGAAGGTTGGGGAAGTTGGTGAACAGTAGGGAAGTAGAGTCGATTGCGATTTCAAGGAATCGTTTTATGTGTGTTTTTCCTTTCTAATCGAATTAACTCAGCGAGACCAGTACTTTGCCACATACAAAGCGCTATCTGTAGCTTCTAGAAAGATCCTTACGCATGCAGGTGGTAGGGTAGGCTCCACAAGTCATGGGAGCGTCATCGTTGAAAAAGACACATCACGCAAGCAAGCGCCATCGGAGCTGTAGCTTCACTGGAACGTGTCTGTTTCGGCTGACTTGTTCTTTCTTCTTCTTTTTCTTTCTTTTTTGTTCTTGTTATGTTCAAAGATGTCCATTTGGCCAAGGCAGATCATGTCCAAGCGTACTTAAACCACGGAATGTATGACACTGACGCTGTGGGGTATCTCGTCTATTCTATTTACTCGTCTTACTTACTTACTTCATCTATAGACATTAAATGTGTTGAGGAACCAGCACGTGGTGGTGTTGGGGATGTTTGCTGTCGGTCTTTTCATTAGCCATGCCCAGAGAGCTGGTCACGTCTCTACGAACCTTCTGATTAAAGCCAGAGAGTTTTATTTAGAGCCAAATTTAGCCCGATAGCTGAGCGTGTGCTCACCGAATCCAAACCGAAGCTGCTAGTATGATTGCCTGCCGTAAAAAAGAGAACCAGTTCGACCAATTGATGAACTGGTGGAAAATTTTACCATTTGGTGGACGTAGCTCGTCACAGTAGGTTGTTGCGAGTACCAATTTTCTTTTTGGTGTTTAAGCAGCGTTGCCAATAAAAGAACGATTTATCCAACGTAGCAATAAGGCATCTTGAAAGACTGTTGGATTCCGAAGGTGCAACATAGGATCGTCAAAGGTTCCAGCTTCAAGACATTTTGTTAGCAACTAAGGATTTACAGTACATAAGTTAAATTCCTATCCACAATCTCAAAGACCTGCGCTTAGTGAGCTATTACCAGATACACGTCGCAGATCTCTTTCAATCAGAGGTATGTGCTGTCGGAGGTTCAAGATTTGGTTACAGTTGAGCAGGGTTTTTCTGTTCAGAATGCAGCTTATTCAGAGAAGACTTTTGGACTGCGAGGATGTCAGCATCCTTTCCCCAGCCAAGCATTATTTTCAGTATTTTTTAAGCATGAATGACACAGTACCGACAATAGCTTTTGAGATCATCAAACGGTTGTCTGAGTTTCAGCAGTGCAACAGTCTTTTCCACGCAAAAATTAAACAGTGGTTAAAAAATCTAGTAGCAAAGAAAAAAAAAACTTGATTCTATTACTAGTCAACAGAAATATTGTCTGCACCTGCTAAGCTACATTTGTTGGATTGCCAGCGTTTGCCATGTTTTAATAATAATAATAATAATAATAATAAATTTGAAGTCAGCTATCTTGGTCTTTATTTTTCATTTTAAATTCTGACCAAAATGGAAATTTTGGTCAATAATAAGTTTTACTACGGCGCCACCTCTTAATCTCCTACCGTTTGTTCCGGCCGCTCTAACTTTCCATTCTGATCTGACCTGATCTTCTACATCGCTTTTTTTTTGGAAGGTTTTTAACATCCACAACACTTCTGCCATACATTACCACCCCTTAATACCACTGTTTTGGGACTAATTTGGTCTTGGAGCTAGTTCCATGTTTAAACCTTTGTCTGCCGCGCATGCAATTTTATTTTTTTTAACCCATTTTTTATCAAGTAAATGCCATAAAAGTTATATATTTGTAAAGCCCGTGAATGTTGCTACCCGACCATATTTTTTTTGTATCGATACCATTCCCATGGGAAAAGTAAACGACGTTTATGTGGAAAAACTCTATTCGTGTTTTGCGAATTTTGTTCTATAATTTAGTTTTTTTGTATGGCAACCCTATTTTATAATTGCAAAAATGAATTCTACGTTAACGAGTTATCCGAAAATGATACCAAACTTGTCATAGTACATACGGTTTTAGATATATAAGCGTCACCAAGAAGGGCGGCAAAACCGAACTTCACCCCCCTCCCCCCGGCTTCAGAGGGGGTACGAGTCATGGGTCCCGGTGGATTTCTACTCAAGTCCACCTATTCTAACACCATGCCAAGTTTCATCCACTCGTCCAATTTCAACCGTTTTTTGCACTAAATTCTCTACTAATCGGCCGATGCGCCCTCACGGGTTGTTTTAGATAGGGAACTAAACGTGTTAGTAGAGAGACGCGAATCGGCTCGCTATGCGATAGAAAGGGCCTACTTTTTCGGATTTGCCGTTATCAGGCCTTATTACAGTAATTATTCTATGTCATACCTTCATAAAACTATAGATAGATAGATAGATAAAATCTTTATTCACTACATACGCCCAAAAACTTTAAAGATATTCAAGAAAGAAAGTGGTCCCGCCATTTTGAAGTGTCATAATGGCATCGTAATGGCGGGACCACTGGTCATTACTGGAAATGATACGACGTAACCTGAAACTGAATACATATAAAACTCCAATACGATTTAGTACGAATAATATTATACTTTTGCATCGTTATTTTAACTTTTAAAGCTTTTTTTTTAAAGAAAGACAATAAGCAGGCGTGATCTAGATACTCACTGGGGGTAATCCGTGCTATGATCATATAAATCCGGACAAAAATTTCATTGACCTCTTTCTTTTCTAGAAAGTTATTAAAAATAATGTAACGCCAAATGTCTGGCTAGATCACACGCTCACTTACGTATTTTGTGATAAATTCCTGTATTTTGTGATAAACGCCTTATTACGTATTTTGTGATAAATTCGTATAGTCTGCTTCGTTTGAAAAAAAAAGTGCATTATGTGCATGTGTCAATGACCTATTGTCCGGATTTATATGAAACAAATCATAGAAAGGGAGCAGCAACTTCGTGTCTTTAGCCAGTGCCGTACGATCTGGATTGCACTTTATTGTAACGAAGCTACGGTTGCTATTTATTTGAATTATGTCGCTAAGTGAACCTTCTCCAGGGACTACTATTTGGTATTCTGTGCTAAAAGTATAATTTTACATGTTTCAGATCGTAATGGTACAAAGCTCATACATATGGGTGTTTTCTGACGTAATCATTATTATAGTGAGTATGTACCTGATTGAGAAATTTAATGACTTCAATGAACTCCTTAACGAGAAGGAGAAAGAAGTGAGTACATGTTGATGTATACTGATTAGGTTTATCAAATCTATGTTTATAAAAAGTTCTTGATTTTGTTGAAACCGCAGTCGAAACCCAGAATTTGAACATTATATTACGGTAGAGTTTGGCAAATGAAAGGAGATAATGAAAAAACTCGGCAAATTTGAAAAAAATCAGCGTGGCAACCCCGATTCTATGGATTTACCTAATTTGATAAAAAAAAATTCTACGTAACTTTGTTGCCAGTAAAATGTTTTCCAATTTCATCAATTCTCTACTTTCATTTGCCTAACTCTATTACTTAAACATCCTTGATTATATTAGAGCGTATGTATTTAGTATTGGGCGTAGATTTATTGATCAAAATCTACTACCTTGACGGCACCGTAGCCAAGTGGGTATTACGAATGAGAATTTGCGTAGAGTGCAAAAATAGAATAAATATTGGCGAAATAATAAATTGTACAAAATGTAAAAAACAGTTTCATTATGCTTGCGTGTTTATACCAGAGCAAATATATATCAGTCAATTACATAACTTAGAAAGAACCTGGATCTGCCCCGACTGCTCAAGAATAACTAGAAGAGCTCCACGACATGATGAGACTCCTTTAGGCGAGTCCACACTGTTAGATGAGACAACAATGTCTGTAGACGAACAACATGTAAATAATAGCATAATGGGTAATACAATCAGCCCAAACAAGCCCGATCGTCAATGTTCAAATAGTCCAGTAAACGTATCTAACTCAAATGCTGATGCAAATAATAGCTCTTCAAGTCACTCTAGCCAACCAACAGCCAGCGGAATAACAATCGATCAAATTAGTCAACTATTAGATTCTAAACTTACAGCAAATACTAATAATATCATACAAAAAATGGATCTCCTTAGAACAACAATACAGAGCGACATCGCTAAGGCGATTGATAATTCTAAAAAAGAAATGCTAGTTCACATAAAAAATATAAATAATGGACAACAAAAAATGCAAACTGATATAATGGACTTGGGAAAAAGAATAACAGTGTTAGAAAAAGAAAAACAACTTCTCGAGCAACAAATTTCTCAAATTCAAACAAAAATCAAAGGGAACAAACCCGCAGCGACGTCAGATTTAGAATTTGAGAGGACGAAAAAGTTTATTGTTTACGGCTTAGAAGAACATAGTGGAGAAACTGAGAATAACCTGCATGCCAGAGTCGTTCAATTGTTAAGAGAAACGCTAAACGTAAATTTAATCGGGTATATTGAAAATATTTCAAGGATGGGAAGGAAAGGTAACAGGAGACCTATAATGGTGGAACTCATAAGTAAAAGAATGACTCGACATATACTACAACACAGCCGCCATTTTAAAAAAACAGGAGTTTTTGTTGCTGAATATTTAGACCAAAAATCTTTAGACGAAAGAAGAAAACTAAGAGAAATTTTAGTACAAGAAAGGAAAAATGGAAAATATGCTGTTATACGTAACAATAAACTTTATGTAGATGGGAAAGAATATCAAAATGAAAATAATAAACTGACAGACTCAAGACGTGAAGAAACTACCCTCAAAGAAAATCGCGAAAATACCTCACCAGCCAACAACGACGTTTCTGACCCGATGAATCATTCCTTTCGACACTAATTTCCAAATTTTGGTTCAAAACTCGCAAAGTATTAATAATAAACTACACTTATTAGAAAGCCTTTTGGAAGAAAGAAAATACGATGTCGTATGCTTATCAGAAACATGGATTAAAGAAGAAAACATGCCATATATACAAATAAATAATTACAGTTTTGGTACCTCATTCATAAGACGTCACCACAAAGGTGGCGGAGTAGCAATTCTTACGCGAGATGGTGTTGAATACAAAGAGTTGGTTGATTTTAGGAATTTGAGTGTAGAATTCGTTATAGAATGTTGTGCTGTTGAAATACCTGCGCAAAATCTTATAATTATAAGTTTACATAGAATGGATCGTGATATAAATACTTTCTTTGATGTAATGGATAAAATTGTAGGAAAATTGAAAAGGTTTATCGTAAATAAACATATAATTTTAACAGGGGATTTTAATATACATCGGAATAAAAAAACAGACCGTAAAATTTACAATAAGCTATGCGACATACTTTTAGAATGCAATTTACATCAACAAATCAAGGACCCCACTCGTATAACAAAAACATCGAAATCCTGTATAGACTTCATTTTTACTAATAGTATCAACAGTTCCTCAACAGTAATTGACATAGGAATATCTGACCACAAAGGCTTACTATACTCCTTTAAGACAAATAAAAATAAACTCCAAACCCAAACATATTATACAAATAATAGACTGTTTTCTGAAAAAAATATACAAAATTTTAAAAATGAGTTGTCTAAATTAAATTGGAAGAAAATTTTGGTATTTAAAAATAATGTAAATGAAAACTATAATGCCTTCGATTTTCATATTCAAAATATATTAGATAAATGTATACCAGTAAAACGAATTGCCATCAAATCGAAAACTAAAATAACTTGGTTAACAAAAGGCCTTAAAAAATCATGCGCGAACAAAAGACTGCTTCGAATATTAGTGAACCAAACTGGAAGTAAAGTGTTAAAACAATACTACCGTAATTATCAGAAAGTGCTAAAAAGATGCGTGAAATTATCAAAGAAAAATAAATATACTAAAATTATAAGAAAATCAAATAATAAACAAAAAAGTATGTGGAGAATAATTAACCATGTAACAAAAAATAACAGAAACCGCGACTTTAGTGACAAAATAATTTTAAAGCAAAATAATGTACTAATTGAATGCCCCCTAGACATAGCAAACACCTTCAATAACTACTTCGCATCGATAGGTGAGTCATCGTGCGCGCCGCCAGCTACGCCAGTCGGGCCGCGACCAGCGTCAGCTGATCGCGCGATTAATTCCATGTATTTACAACCAGTCACAGAGCAAGAAATACGAAATATTATAACGCGACTTCCAAATAAACATAGTTGTGGGGATGACGAAGTTCCTACTATCTTAGTTAAAAAGTGCATAGATGAATTAACTACACCACTGACACTACTCATTAACCAATCCTTTGAACAGGAATGTTTCCCAGAAAGATTGAAGACAGCAAAAATAAAACCTTTATTTAAAACAGGCGGAGACCGATTTAATGTGAGTCACTATAGACCGATTGCTCTTTTGTCTGTGTTTTCAAAAATTTTCGAAAAAGCAATGATTTCGCGCGTTTATAATTTTATCGAAAAATATAACTTGCTTAACAAAAATCAGTTCGGATTTCGTAAGTCTCATTCTACTACGCTAGCGGTTATTAAATATATGAATGAAATTTTAAATTATATTCAGAATAAATATTATTCAGTAAGTATAATGTTGGATATGACCAAAGCATATGACAAAGTTTCACACCACATCTTGTTAACCAAGTTATACGACATTGGAATTCGAGGTAGGGCACATGGATGGTTTCGATCCTATCTGCGTAATCGAAATCAATACGTCGTGACAGAATATTGCAACAAAGAGAATAGCATGATCGAAACAGTGCGGTCAGGTACTACATACACAAACTGGTCAATCCCCCAAGGAAGCGTCGTAGGATGTGTAATGTTTCTCATTTACATAAATGAATTACCTAAACTATTAAACTTGCCTTGTATAATGTTCGCGGACGACGTATCAATTCTTTTTAAATGCAAAGATGATGACGAGAGCCGGAAAAATATCGTAGAAGGCTTCAAAATAGTTCAGAACTGGATAATGGAAAATAAACTAGAAATAAATTTAAAAAAGACAAAACTCATTCAATTTAAACCTAGACAAAAGCCTAACCTTGATTTATATAGTGTTGCCCACCAAATTAATATTGAGGAAGTTGCTGACTTTAATTTATTGGGAATTTCATTAGACACCCACTTAACTTGGAAGTGTCATGTTCAAAAAATTAAAACAAAGCTTTCTAAATTCACTTATGCCCTATCAACTCTTAAACGCAACACACACCAGGAAGCGGCCTTGTCGGCATACTATGCGTACGCATTTTCTTATATGAGATACGGGGTGCTACTGTGGGGTGATAGCGTACAATCACAAGATATTTTTATATTACAAAAGAAGTGCATACGTATATTATATAATATTAAACCTAGAGACAGTTGCAAGCCATTCTTTATAAAAGAAAAAATGTTAACCTTTCCTTCGATATTCATTTTAGAAGCTGCTATTTTTGTACGGAAAAACATTAATGAATTTAACTACGTTAAAAGTGCCAGACGAAGTAATAAACTGGAACTCCCGAAAGCTGGCATGGAAATAGTTAAAAATGGACCACACTACAAAGCTGCAAAAATATACAATAAAATACCCGACGAAATTAAAAACGACACCAATGATAAACCTTTTCAATCAAAACTTAAAGCTTTTCTTCTTTCAAAGTGTTATTACTCAGTAAATGAATTTTTAAATGAATCATGATCTAATCTAAATCTAATTAAAGTAAATTAAGACATTTAACTATTTACCAAATTAACAAAATTTATAACATGTCCAATAAAACCTAGTCTAGTCATCTAAAAATTATTTACCTACTTACAATTTATTTTATTTTTCAATGACCTATTTATAGATTTTGTTATGCATACGGTTTTTAAAATATTTAATTTTTACAACATTTTAATTTACTTTTACAATTATAAATTTTATTTTTACAATGTTTTACTAGTTTAAAATTTTTATAAAATTATTACCAATTTAAATTCATGTTTTTACTGCCAAATATTATATAATTTATTTGCATGAATTTTATTTTTGTGATTTTTTGGAATTAATGATATAATTGAATTTGTTTTAATTGTACATTCTATATAGTTAAAATAGTTCTCGCTGCATGCCTTCAATTATGTGATGCCTTAACAAGGCACATGTACAAATCTGCCATGTTAATTAGATCTTAAGCTAGTACATGTAGCATAATAATAAATAAATAAATAAATAAATAAACGTCTGCCTTCGAAGCACAGGGTCGCGGGTTTGAATCCCGCCCAGGGCAAACATTCATGTGATGAGCATTTGTGCTTGGCATGTGTCTGGACTGGATGTTGTATATTTATACGTGTACATTTTTGTATATCAGTTGTCTGACACCCATAGTACAGGCTCTGCCTTGTTTGGGTTTAGATGGCCGTGTGTGAGATGTTTTATGCCCACACATTTATTATAATTTATTATTACTACTGTAAAGTTTAAAGCTCTACAAAGTCTACAGTCCGATTATGTCTATATAAGATACAATATCATTCGTCTTTCTTTTTTTTTCTTATGAAAATTTCTCATTCTGATAAATATATTTTTTTATCCAGTTGTCAAGTGCTACCAAAAATTCCCAAAATCTCCCTTGGACTGAGTTGCAAATATATTTTACCCAACTTATGAAGCTGGTGAATATTTTGGACAAAAATATAAATTTTCTGGTTTTCCTGTCGTACACAAATTTGGTATTAATCGGAAAACAAATTTACCAACTGCTGACGTAAGAATTACAATACTTTTAACATTTAATAAGTCATTTAATAAATAACTAATGATTTAATATCTTTGAGTATATGGTCATACAATATGATAAAAAATTTTTTTCGTAATTTGACCTTGAGTTATTATGTTATGTTTTTTTTTTCAGTGCTAAAATATTTCAAGCTGAGAGAGAAAACTGCATGGTTGATGGGTAAATTTTAGCGATAATAATTACTTAAACAAAATCATTTAAACACAAACCCAAAATTAAAAATTACGGAGCCTACATGAGAGTTTGAAAGTTGTATGCAGTCTGTCCCATAGAAAGCAGGCAAAAAGTAGCCTAGAGACGTGGGAAATGGGACGATATCAGTTTATATGCAGCCAGTAGCACAGATTGCACCCGCTTTCTATGAGTCAGGCTGCGTATAAACTCGAAAACTTATCGTCCTGCAGCCCGCTCAGTCACCGTCGCGGTCGCGGTCTCGGTCGCGGTCTCAGTCGCGGTTTTTTTACGGTCAAAGAACGTCGGTGGCCGAATGGATAGGGCCGGTGACTTCCATTCGGAAGTTCGCGGGTTCGAACCTCGCACGTACCAATGTGTTTAAGATTTTCAATTTGATATGTACGTTTATTCGACGCTCTTACGGTGAAGGAAAACATCGAGAGGAATCCTGCAAACACTTGCAAAGTAATTCAACACACACACACACAAAAATATATATTTTTCCTTTTTATAATATTGGTATGATTTGTCCGGTGCAGATTGATTGGTCGTACCTTTTCGACACAAGCATAGGTAGGTCAAAATTATAAAAGTATAATGTATGTAGGTAGGTACTTATATATGTAATAGTGCAGAGAGATTGGAGCCGCTCTTACTCTGATATAGTGTATGTATTTACTGTATGTATGTATGTATTTATAATGTATAATAGCTATCTCTGCCTAGTTTGGTATCAGATGGCCGTGTGTGAGTAGTCTACATAATAATATTATTAATTTTTCTTGTTTGTGTTTTCAGATTAGAGATACTGATGTATCTCCATTACTATAGCTCCTCCTTAGTCCTGGTGGCAAGGGTAATCCTCGTCTCTTATTTTGCATCCCGCATCCATACCTTGAGCCGAAGACCTCTGGACAAATTGTATACCATACCTACATTTGCGTATGACTGGAGCGTATGTTTGTCTATATTCTAATGCTTTATTTTTTATTTTTGACGATGTTCATCATTGCAACCATTCACCAATTTCGCAGTCCTGAGAAGAATCGGAGCAAAAAAAATCACTTAAAAATTATTCAAAAACGTACTAACCAATTTTTCAAAAATCTTATTTGAATGAACTTCGATTGGTCAATAATTATAGAAGCTACATCACTTTTTACATACGAAAATACCCGTTTTTCTACAATTTCAATCTAAATGTTTCGCTTCCTCAGCTCTTAATACTTACTCTCATCTCAATCCTCCCAAAAACCTCGGAGCTTAGAGTATAGTGAAATAGTATATTTCATTACAAGTGCGGAAAGGCTGTCATTGCAAAGAGTTCCGACAATAGACAGTCGGAACGAGTTGCAATGACGGTTCCGCACGTGTACTGAACGACTATTTTTAATACAGTTGCGAAAAAATGAAGCAATTTAATAAAATAATAAAAACATAATAAAAAAAAATGACGCCAACCGTAGAATATAAGCAGAGATTTTTTTTCTTCACCCTTTCTGGTAGACAAAGGGAACTATGCCCATACAGCCAAGTCTTCAAATTTTTTTATTGATATGAAATGAAAATGAAATTTTATAAGATGAATTAAAATGAAACCTAACCTAACTCATTCAATCAAATCATTAAATCTGATTTTTAACAAATTATTAGCTTCTTTTTAGAAATATACGTATTTGCATGAATCATAAAAACTTCTATGAATTTTTTTAGTAAAAACTTCATGGTTGGTTTTTCTTTTTATTAGACATTATTTTGACAGTTGGGAAAGAAAACGCACGAGTGCGGGAAAGGTAAAGAAAAAGCACGCGTGTGTAATAGCCCACTTCCCGAACGCTATACGACCCTGCAATACGCCACTTTTTGAGCAACTGTATTAAAAAAAATATTCTCTAAGCCTCAGAGCTATGGCCAAAAATACGACGCAGGCGATTTGCATCACTAGTAATAATTTTCAATTAAAAAAATACAATATGTTCGCGTGTCACTTGAGAACGGTCGCATTAATTTATCCAATCAATGAACGCGATTTGAAAATTGACGTAAATGAAAATCAAAGCTAAATTCATCGAGTACTTAGGTACCACCCATGTGGTACAGCCTCCGTGGTCGAGTGGTCAAAAGCTCGCCTGACGTTACGGAGGTTCCGGGTTCGAATCCCGGTGGGGACTCGTCGAACAAATATCACTTTGTGAGACTTTCCTCAGTTTGGTTAGGACATTGCAGGCTGAATCACCTGATTGTCCGAAAAGAAGGATTATTCTGTGCTTCGGAAGCCCTCAAAGCCGTTGGTCCCGGCTACTATCTGCAGATGTAGTCGTTATAGGAGCCATGTCGGAAGCCTAAGGCGGTTCTGTAATTCCGACACCAGGGTTTGTGAGGTAGGTTAACCTTGAAACACACACGATAAGCAAGCAAGCAACCACCTACTACGTGACCAACACAATTAGACACATTTCAAACATGGCGTCGCGGCCGGTCAGGGGGATTAGTGTTGGGAATGAGGGCGAATATTGTACAAACCGCATACCTGTCATGTGTCTAATTGTTTTGGTCGAGTAGTATGTACTATAATTTCTACCGTACTTTCAGCCTCCCGGTGTAAAAGTATTTTTTCTGTTCCAGTTCCAAAGGTTTATAGACCAGGTCTTCAATTCAAACGTCAGTCTTAGTGGTTTAAGAAGCTTTTTTGTGACGAAAAACACTATCTTAAGCGTTAGTATACCACAGAATTATAAAAATAATTATAATATTGTAGTAGGTATTCCTACTTATACAAAAGTTTATGGGTTTGGTAACTTAGATTTTTATTGAATATTGGTAGATAGATCAGGCAAATGCAGGTCTAACGTATTTTTGAATTTAAAAACTTTAGTCAACCATATTATTGTGTTAGTATCCATCCATATGGATTCCTTAGCGCAAACTATGGCTACCATGTGAGCGTCAAATAAAGCATTTAATTTTTAATAATAAAAACTTTAACTACTTATTCCTCGTCTATTTGGCGATGTATTCTAGATTATTTTTAAATATATTAGGTAATTTAACTTTTAACTTGAACCCGAATGGAAGTTCATATATTGTACGCTAATGCGACGCTTTTACTGTGAAGGAAAGCATCATCGTGAGGAAACCTGCACACACCTGCGAAGTCATTCAAAGGATGTACGTGAATTTGACTAACTCGTACTCAATTAGATTCGTTATTGTGCGCAAAAAGCAAAATAATACATTTTATATAAGCGGAAATATACAAGGGCGAGCTTATCTCTAAATAAAGATTTCGTCCAGCCAAACCGTAACAAATGTGAGAAAAATATATAGACATTGCAGGCACAAGGCTGTGTACTTAATTGAAAATAGAATACTTATCAATATTATTATACTAGCGACCCGCCCCGGCTCCGCACGGGAAAATGGTTATTGTGGGTTATCCTTCAGTATATTATGCATGTATTATACATATAAACCTTCCTCTTGAATCACTCTATCTATTAAAAAAAACCGCATCAAAATCCGTTGCGTAGTTTTAAAGATTTAAGCGTACAAAGGGACATAGGGACATAGGGACATAGGGACATAGGGACATAGGGACATAGGGACGGAGAAAGCGACTTTATTTTATACTATGTAGTGATAGTGACTATGTAGTGATCATCTGTAAACGAATCTATTTTTTCAGGTGTTAGCCTCGCTATTGACTTATGAATTGGTGTTGCTGCAAAACAGACACTAACAAGTTTATCAAATATGCAAGCAGTAAATACTTATTTCATGTTATTTAGCTTTGTTTCATGTTACAATAATTAGCAACAATATAATGTTTGTAAACAAAATGTCTAGTTGAAATAAAATTAAACTAATCAGAATTTAATTACTCAGTTTTTGATTTTGTTACTGTTTAATTTCTAAAATTCAATACAGTGGTTACATACAACATAAATAAGCGTAAATAGAATCATGTTTATGAAACATTTTACTATTGACATGTCAATATAGAAAAATGTAGGGGTTCGATAAAAATGTAGTTATCTACATACTCAATATTTTGATACACCAAAAACATAATCAATCAAATGTACGCATTTATGTTGATCAAATACTTACATTGATTGACATTTTTTCCCGTGCGTTATGGGCCATGAAATTAAGTTTTTTTATGGTATTTCTAAACGGGCAATACAAAATACAAATACAAAATACTTTATTGCACGCAAACAGGAAATGCAGTGTTTTTCTGCCATACAGTAGCCAGCAAGATTGCCAGCTATGCCAGCTAGACTGTGCAATATTGCAGTATGACCAAACATTTTCGGTACCTATTGCCGAGCTGTGAACATGTTGCCAGGCAATATTGCAGAAAAACATTGCCTGTTAGAAGCCTTTTAAGAAAATACGTTATTTCAATAAGTATTACAAATTAACGTTAATCAAACTTACCTATACTGGGTTAGTACTTTATTATATACTTCTGTGCCTATACCTACATAGTAAACTATGTCTGTATTTTAACCATAGAGGTAGAACATTGTTGTTGCTATTTTAAACATGGATTTAATCAGTACTAGTTGTACGAATAGAAGTAATTAAATTCATTATTTTAATTCACTGTTTTTATAAGAAAGCGCTTGATATAAAAAAGTTCATTTTAATGAGTAATAAATGCAACTTTCTTACTCAACTGAAATGCTTTTCATATAATATTACGATAAGCTCAAAAATCGCTACTTTTATGGGTGTATTGAAAATCTTGTTAAGTGCGATGAAACGTCACTTTATCAGGACTAGTCAATTCCATTACTACAAATGAGTTATGCAAATATAATAAAAACATAAACACATATTACTTCTGCTTGTGCGTGCAAGTAAGAAGTTTAAATACCTACAGTTTTAGTAAAAATACCGTACCTGACGTTTGCAACAATCACCCAGATAAAATGTACAAAAACCAATTGAAATTTCAGCCAGGAAATAAGAAATCCAAAACAAATAATATCAATGTAGGTTTTTTTGAATCAATGCGGTGGACATTACTCGTTTGCAGACTTCTGGGCTTATTACCCATCAGTGGGTTAGCACAAAATGATGGTCAAAAATCCAGGTAAGTGCACTATATGAGATACTAGCTTTCCGTCGCAGCTCCGCCCGCGTTACCATTTTTTCTCGTGGAAATGAGGATATTTTCCGTGATAAAAGGTAGCCTATGTTATTCCCCAAAGTCTATTCTATCTTTGTACTAAGTTCCATTAAAATCGGTTCAGTAGTTTTTGAGTTTATTCATTACAAAAATACACACAACAATACAAACCTTTCCCCTCTAAAATATTAGTGTAGATGTAGATTACGCAAAATAAGATTTATTTTTTGTTTCATGTTGCCGGCCTTAATTTTTTGTATGCGATACTAGGACATCAGCATCAGCAATAGACAAAGAACGCAAATATATTAATTACCACACGTATAAGCAGGATAGCAAGATTGTCAATGTCCAATTTTGATGACGTATCGTTGTTCTTCTTTTTCTATCTATACTATAATAAAACTGAAGAATCGGCGTGTCTGTACACTGATTTGTTTTTCAAAAAACTGATCGTAGGTGATAAAGGGAGTGTAGCTGAACTCAAAAATACAACTTTGAAAAAAAAAAACTGTCTGTCAGTACACGCTAATCTCTGGAACTACTGGACGGATTTCAATGAAACTTTCCAGTAATATAACTTATACATCAGAATAATATAAAGGCTACCTTTTACTGCAGGAAAATCCGTCATTCCCACGGGAAAAACTGTTAACGCGTGCGGAGCCGCGGCGCAGAAAGGCGCAGTATTTAATTATGCTATGCACAAAACAAAACTCACTAGAGTCTGTTTGGGTTGCGTTTTAACTTTTTTGTAATTAATTTACTAACATAATTTTGCCAGGTTGAGGTTATAGCGTGTCGGTGGCCAAGTGGCTAGGGCTGTCGACTTCTATACTGGAGGCGCAGGTTCCAGTCTCATATTCAAAGCTCGAGTTTCGTATTCAAAATGAAAGCTTTACGCTCTTACTGTGAAGGAAAATATCGTTAGAAAACCTTTAGACGCCTGCGAAGAAATTTAAAGTTTGTTTCTGAAGTTGACAAACCCGCACTGGGTCAATAAGGTCCACTAAGGCCTATTCACTTTGATTTCAGGGAAGGCTAGCCCCACAGTGGGGACATATTTTAAGAGCTGTTAAAATTGAAAAAAAAAAAAACACTATAGGCTCCCTTAGAACACTAAATGATGCTATGAATTGTGGCTTTTCCAGGTTTACGTGGAAGACATTTTACACTCCGATATTTTTGTTTGTCGTAATGGCTCAACTTTTCAAACTAGCTACTGTAGGAGTAGGCTTAAGGCGGGAGGAAAAATCTGTGACTAAAATTTGTAAGTATTGTTTTAAATCTTTTAATTTTCTCTTTTAATGCCTTTTACCGGTAAACACAATTTTTGTTGCCTTTAATTTGTACACACATTAGCAAAACCAAGCAAGCAAGTTAACCTCACGTAATAAGTAATATTTTGCTCTATGTCCTTTAGTTACTACCTAATAATATTATTAATTATGTCTGTCTGACTATTGTCACGTGTGAATGGAAAATACCAAATTTTTTGAGCCTTAATGATATTACAATTTATATGGCATTTATAAAAATACGTATAAAAATAAATTTGTTGGTGTTGGTTTCGTTTTCAATAGATAAACGGATATAGACGAAGGCAACAAAAAATGAGTTTGCCAGGAAAAGGCATTAAAGTCGAAAAAAAATGGAGTAATGACAATATTACATAAAAATACGCATTTTTATTTTTATAATACGCATTTTTTACAGCCTCTTTCCTACTAGCGTGCACCATATTCTGTTTGTTGGTAGCTCTGACTTCTTTCTGCGCTAATTGGAATAAGATGTTGAATGAAATAAGTATCATCGAAGAATCATTACCTCCGATTCCAAGGAAGTGTATTCGGGTCATGAACATCATTATGTCATTGATGATCGTTGCTGCTGTGTGTAAGTATGGAAAAGCTCTTAATCGATAAATAAAAAATAGTTTTCAATTATTTTTGTCTGATTATCTATCATACGCGTAAAATGGAATAATGTAATGATATAAAGGTAATGTTTTAAAAATAAAAAAATATATAAATTATAATGCATGACGAAGACACGGACAGACTCTTAGCTCATTAATATGCCTATTATCATTTTTAACCCCCGACGAAAAAGAGGGGTGTTATAAGTTTGACTTGTGTATCTGTCTGTCTGAATGTCTGCAGCATATCGTAGCTTTAAATGGATGCGCCGAATTTGATCTAGTTTTTTTTTTGCAAGGTATCACAATCGAGAGTGTTCATAGCTATGAACCAAGAAAATTCAGCTATTTGAAGATTATCAGCTCTTTTCTAGTTGTTGAAAGGGTCTAGTAACATTTTTGTGGCGGGGGTTATTAATTTTTTAGTGTTATTTTGGTTTGTATTTTAATTTCACTGTCCTTTGTATTCCAGATGAACATTTCATATATCAAGCACATAAGTACCAGGTGATTCAATGTTCCCCTCTTAAAGGTGATTCTGGACTGCTGTTGAAATCATACGCCTTATCCAGTTTAAAATCGATCTACAAATTAATTCCATTCAGTTTCTACACCACAGTTTTATTTCAGGTACCAATATTAAGATACTATTAGTTTTCCGCCCCGCGTTAACAATTTGTCCCTTGGGATTAAGGTTTTTTCTTTTCTCGCAGTAAAAGGTAGCCTAAGTCACAGAATACCAAATAGTAGTCCCTACCTAAGTATTGTTCTGATGTGTAAATTACCTATCACTGTAAAGTTTCAATAAAATCCATTCAGTAGTTTTTGCGTGAAAGAGTAACAAACATCCATCCATCCATACAAACATCCATTCTCTTTATTTAATAGGATTTATGTATGGCACCAACATAAGGCTGTCTCTTTTTAACGCAAGTAGATACAGAAGGTTTTAGTGAAAGGATCAAGTTCCTTGTTGTTTCCTCTCTTATTCATAGGGCATCTCTATGTACAGTATAGTTTAGACGCAAAGCTCCTCAGGCGACGTCTCATTCATTTTGTTTTCGTGTCAACGCGCTAGGCCATGGTCTGAGGCTCCCTCGAACCGCCCCTAGATGCGTTGGTGTAAGTATGTAGCACCCGCGGTTCCCCAGGTCCGAATCGCCGAGTGTCGATTCGTCTGAGCTCGAATATTAATACAAGGTTAATGGCACTTTTAGATATCACTAAATATAATAATAATATCTTGGTAATTTTACAAAAAATTTTAAAGTTCGGCCGACAAGTTCAAGAAGAAAACAAAAAGTGAATGGACAAAATGAAGAATGAATTCCAAAAATGAATATTCGAATTTAGGAGACAAAGAAATGGTAAATGTGATGAGAATGAGGTGGCATGCGCCTCGTTACAAGTATAACTATTTAGTACTATTCTACTACTTTGGTGTAGAGCCTTCTAGTCTCCCGCAAGTTTGCTGAACCTTAATACGTGCATTTTGGTTTACAAGCGTAGGTTAATGAAAAAAATAATCTTAATATTTTTTAGTGAACACGATCTGTATTATTCGTTTCAGATCTCTATATTTCAATCATCATACTTATGGACGTTCTGTGATATTCTTATCATTAACGTCAGCATATACCTAATTGCACGGTTTCAAAACTTCAATAGTGTTTTAACTCAGAAGGTAAAAGAAGTAAGTACCACACATAAAAAAAATACTTAGATTGCAAAATTATTGTTCTTATTTCATTTATTGACTAGCTTTCTGCCGCGGCTTCGCCCGCGTTAGTGGTTTTTCCTGTGGAAATGAAGCATTTTCCCGCGGTAAAAAGTAGCCTATGTTACTCAAGGTGAATGTAGCTTACTAATGGCGAAGGAATTTTTGAAATCGGCGCAGTAATTTTTGAGTTTATTCATTACAAACATACACACAAAAATACAAATCTTTCCTCTTTATAATATTAGTATGATATAACTAGTTTTCCGATGCTCCGTTCATGATAATATTCAATGGGAATGGAAATTTTTCTTTCCTGCGTTCCCATAGTCAATTTTATCTTTCTACCAAGTAACATCAAAATCGGTTTCGGTCGGGTACTTTTGGCGTAAAAGCGTATCAAACCGACAGACATACTGAGTTACTTTCGCATACCATAAAAAACTGTATTATTTAGGTACAAAGTATAAATTGATATTCTTTCAGCTTCTCAATGGTAAAGATGTAGACACACAACTCCCCTGGCCTGAGTTGCAACAATACTACACACAGCTTGCAAAACTCGTGAACATTTTGGACAAAAACATAAACCCACTATTATTTTTCTCCTTCACAAATTTAATATTCATTGGGAAACAAATTTATGTTATACTC
Source organism: Teleiodes luculella (assembly GCA_948473455.1). Taxonomy (NCBI): domain Eukaryota; kingdom Metazoa; phylum Arthropoda; class Insecta; order Lepidoptera; family Gelechiidae; genus Teleiodes; species Teleiodes luculella. The sequence goes on from OX419585.1 coordinate 12,269,291, forward strand.
AAGTATGTATTTGGAATATATTTTTTTACAATATTTTTATTTTATTGAAATGTGTTAAGTTATTATTATACTTCTTTTTCAGCTCTCACTTTGCGGAACAATTTGTCACTGTTTGCTCGAATAAAAAGTAAGTTTTAAAATAATGATTTTTAAATTTTCTACCATGAATTAAACTGAACTGAATGAATGCCCTTTTCAGATACTAAAGTTTTAGAAATTTTCACGAACAGCCGCCAGCTGTGAAAATAACACATGTTCACTTCTTTATTTTTCTTTTCATTTAAATTTGCTTTGAGTTACACGTGTTACCCAACGGCAAAAATAGGAGGGTAATAATTTTCAGGTGTATGTATATGTAATTCTTTGACATTATCTTTGTAGTCTTCCTTATCGTCACCTGGCTGAGAAAACCTCATAAAGGACAGCTTTTGTCAAATTCCTTTTTTTACAAATTGGACAAAAAATCGCGCTGTATTTGCACTATAAAATTTACGCATTTGTTTTAAAGCTCTAAAGATAATTATATAATAACTTAAAAACTACAGAATTATTATTTACCTATCATACTTTTTTTTTTCAGTACGTAGTTTTTTGTGTCTCCTGTAAAAGATTTTTTGAAAGCATTTATGTGGTTTTCTCAGCCGGGTGAAGTCAATATTGTTATACTGCCTGTCAAATCAAAATTAATCGAAATTTGATTTGACAGGCAGTAAAACAATATTTCACACAATCGGGTTTTGGTTTCTTTTTCACAAGGATGTTATAAGTACTATGTTGTACGAATAGTACTGTTAGATGAAGAAAATCGATCGTCGTGGAACAACACTAGTTGTCGGGCGCGATTAGAACGTCACTACGGCGGCGTTAAACAGTTCGCGGTTCTCTATTCAAAAGTGGACGTTGCTCTGTGTGATTAATTTTAAGAATAAATATACTGAACTAGTATCTTGTCTTTATTAGTACTTATAGCATCCTTGCTTTTTCATTTCACTTATTTTGTTTATCATCATCATCGTTGTTGTTACAGGTTGGATGTCATCAAATCTCTTTACTATGGATTTTCAGCTCTATTCCTGCTGAGTAGAGTTGCGTGTGTTTGCTGTCTAGCTTCGCGTGTGCACACGTTGAGCCGGCGACCTTTGGATCTTCTGTACACCATTCCTGCATCTGCTTATGACGATAATGTATGACATCAAAGTGAAAAGTCAGAAGTGAACGTTATAGCTTTAATGATAAACCCACTGCATAATACATAACTAGCTTTCCGCCGCGGCTCTGCCAGCCTTAAGTTTTTCCCGTAGGAATGAGGCAATTTCCCGCGGTAAAAGGTAGCCTATGTTACTTAGGGTGAATGTAGCTTTCTAATAGTGAAAGAGTTTCAGAAATCGGTTCAGTAGTTTTTGAGTTTATTCATTACAAACGTACACACACACAAAAATACAAATCTTTCATCTTTTTATTATTAGTATGACATTTAAAAATTAGTAAAAAAAACGAAAATTTTTTTTTTTTATTATTTAATATAGTAGCGATTAACGTTTTTATTTGTTTTGTTGTTGGTCTACCTTGAAGGGGCTTGCTTATTCAGCGCCTCCCGCTACAAAGTTGTTATTCAAGAACCTTTCTAGTCTTGGTTATCGTCAGTTCTAAGCGTCGGGTGTCCCAAATTTTTCGGTAAATTAACGAATTATAAAAATAATTATTATCTAATTAGAATTAATTAGAACGAAACACTCTTTTAACATTTTCTTTGCGATTCCATTAAAAAGTTATACAAACTCAAGCTGTTTTCTATTCTATAAACACGACATAAGGCGCACTTTTCTTTGGTTTCAGTGCCAGAGATTGATGGACCAAATTTTTCATTCAACCGTTGGCTTGAGCGGGTATCACTTTTTTTACGTCACTCGCCGAATGATTCTCACTGTAAGTATTTTATTTACTATTTTCATTAATATTATTTTCCTTTATTCTTCGCCCACTTGTTGATTTATATTAAGGGCAGTATTTTTTTGTTGGAACTTGAAAAAGATGAAATGAAGTTATGAATGACTATGAATTGAAAAATTGCATTTGATGCACTTTTTCTAGATTTAAAGTAAAAACTAATAAAAAAAATACAAATACTAATTAAATTTACAAAAAATGTCACGGTACTTGCACCTTGTGTTGACGTAGTGCCAGTAGTGTGAAAAAAAGATTGCCTATTTTGTTGCATTGTACTTTCAACAGTAGAAATTTAACCATGTCATAACATTTTAATCTTTTCATGCTCAGAAAATAAAAATGCACTGTACTGTACTTCTTTTCTTTCTATTTTGTTCAGATAATAATAATAATAAACATTTATTGTCACTAAATTGTTGTACAATTTAATTGAATCCTCGCACTAGTATTCCCTGTATCAGAAGGATTAGGTCTTCCCTTTAGTGCTAATAATAATTTGTTACAAAGGTGTGAAAAGTTAACTACTTTTAAACACTTCTTATCGTGATAATGTTTGAATTTGTGTGTGTGTGTGTGTGTGTCTGTGAGTATGTTAGAGTGTAAGTGTGAATGTAGGATGTACAATTAGAATGTGAGGTCTGTTTTTATAATGTTAGCTGTTTTTATTTGTTTATTTTTTTCAGATGCTGGCCACACTGTTTACCTACGAAGTGATGTTGTTACAAAATGTGCATTAGTAAGTTAATTGCCTTATTATATATCATATTACTATCACTATTTTTGTGAAAAGAAAACCATGGAATCAAGATATTTAGAAAGAAAGAAGAAAAAAAGAAAGAAGTTTATTCAAATCTCAGTGCACATTACTAAGATACAACTGAAAATACCTACCTATTAATGCTATACAATGCAGGCAAATACAGTAAAAGGCATGCATTACTTACTTATTTACTATATATTATAATATATACTTATTACGATGTGTTATTTCGCATATTTGGTTGATAAGTTTAGTTTTGCCTATTACGAAAAAAATAATGAATTATAGAACTGGTATTAATATTATTTTATGTAATTCACGTGTGAAATAAATTTCTCAGTCGACAAAAATCTTGTTTTGATTTAAAAATGTTAAAAATGTTTTTAAAGCTTTAAACTCACAAAATTAACACAAAACACAAAAGTTCACTAGCCTGGGTCGGGCTGTAATTAACAAAAATAACATACTGTGGATAGGAAGTTCCATTACAATTTAACCCTCTACAAGGCAGTGTCCCCTATCTGCCACCTTAATTTTAACCGTATACCATCAACATAAAGTCGTAAAAGAATGAACCAACTTTATAAAATTGTTTTGCCTTATAAATAAATAAGTAAAATTCATTTATTTCAGGTACTAAGTCCCATATACTCGTAGTTACAATCACAATTATTTTTTTACAGAAATGCTACAATTACATCATAATAACATTGTTCATCATCATATAAAGGGTTAAATCCTCATTTACGTCCAGGCAAAAAAAAGCAACAGTATCACAACTATTCTATTACTATAATAAAACTGAAGAATCAACGTGTCTGTTCATTAATTTGATAAAGACACGCAGAGAATAAATATATCTAAATGGATGCTGTTTTTTAAATAAAAGTTTTTAAACGTTAAAATTGAGTTTCCTTGGTAACTTATCAAGCTGATTGGTGGTCGTGTTGCCTCTGTGTCGCTCCATACTGATGTCTGTGAATTGCAGTAGTATTAGCTCGTAGGTTATCAACGTCCCGAGAACCTGAAAAATCAGGTAATTATTATCATTTGTAATGTGTCAAATAAAATAAAGAATATATTTTTTAATTTTTGGTATTGGTCAGAATACTTTTATAACCTAAAACATTTTACTTGAAAACTAATTATAAAATATGCCTGAACTAGGAAAAATCCTGTGCTTCAGGCATATAAATTGAGCTATTTAACAAATCGTATAATTAAATAATGTAAAGCAAAAACCATGATTACTAGTATTGTTATTAAAATTACTATTTTATTATATTTACATCATTGTAATATTGAATTTTAACTTAGTGGGTTTGCCTGTAAGTTAAACTGTTAATTTTGTGAAACGAATGTGACAGTGAAGAAGGCAAATTTCAGTTAAGATCTTAAGCCGTAGTAATAACTACGGCTTAATTGAAATACAATGGTATTTAAATTTTACTGAAATGATGACAAATTGAATTTTACCTTAACTTTCCTTAATTTGATGACTTTTATTTTGACAAAAAGCCGTGAAAGCCTTTTGAAGTAAACTTACCTTAAGTATCATTTCTCGAGTAACGTAAAAAAAACTCCACTGACGCCTATAGTAGTGTATTTTATTTGTCGATAGAACCTTTGTATCTAGAAAAAAAAGTATAAAACACATTAAAACATTATAATTAAACGCTATATTAATAAAGTTTCTGATCATAATTTAAGAGATGTTTTATTTAAGTGTTTAACCCATAAAAAAAAAACAATTCAACAGAGTAGAGGGACATTTAGCGATTGTGACTTTTAACGTCAGCAGGACCTTTCGCTAATGTGACATTTTGCGCCGGGAGGGTTCGAAAGGATTTGGATTACTGACGAACAATATTTAAATTAATTTACAGTGACTTTGAGTAGGTGCCCTCCCGAGCGCAAAGTCTTTCACTTTTGCTTCGATTTGAAATAGTAATATACGTAATCAAATATTATGTAAAAAATATATCTTTTTCAACATAACTGTTTGAAAAATGGTCTGGGTTCCGATAAAATAAACGAGATCATTCATTTGTAGATTTATGTAAGCTTATACACGATATAAGGGACAGTATATTTTTACTAACGCATACCTCGCTGTCATACATCGATGCTTGAACTTCGCCCAACGCAGATATTGGTAGACACGCATATCTGTTCACATTCGCCGCCATAAGAGACACCAAAACAGTGCGCACAGCAAGGTACGAAAACGAATACACGTAGAATATGGTGCGTACTTTACCTGTCACCGCCCTAAAAAAAACTTCATTTCAGTTAAAGCAAAATTAAATATATTTTTTTTCATTTATTATGGGCTCCCTAGGACACTTAATGACGTAATTTCTGAAGTTAATAACTTTGCTCAAACCAAGACTGGCTCTCGTAAGCAATAAAAAGAAATCAAACAATCTAAAAGAGGCGATGCGATATCAGTTATTCACATAACTGGCAGGTTTGCGCCATGTGTGCGCTGCTGTAGAGAACAACCCGCCACCCGCCGAAGAAACTCCACAGGATCGCATCGTTTGTAGAATCCTCCGTTTTTTTAATATTATTAAAAATTATTACAATAATAATTATTATACTAGTCTTTTTTATATTATTAATACAACAAAGAGTGCAAACGAAATTTATTATATAGCAATATAGAATTATTAATACAACAAAGAGTGCAAACGAAATATACAATAATATTATGATTCGTAATAAATAACTTGTCATTTTAAATTATATCCCCAGGGTATTAGCGGCAAACAACTTCAACAAGATGTCATGTACAACTGGACGAGCACGAAAAGTTCATAGTAAAATGTATTATTTTCCCTCCATGCTCATTTCTCCCTCTCCGCCTCTCTCTTGTTCAAGTTGATTGCAGTATCTATCTATAATTTATATAATTTTAGTAAACAATTTCTACTGAAAGTTTTTATAAGTTGATATGTTTAAATAGGTAAAATATTTTTGTTAAAGAAATAAAAATTCAAATAAATTGGTGGATATGTTCAAATAATAACAAGCTGAACAAAATGGTATATTTTTATTATGTACTTAACTTACTCTATAGCTCCATCATAGCTGCACATTCCAAAGTGGTATTTGGGAACCCTAAAAAATATTTTTGTTTATCAAACTTTATTACTAAATGCACAGAAGAAAATAATAGCACTAACCCGTACAGAAAGGACACTCACCCCCCCGCGCTAAAATGTGTTCCCCGCCCGATATAGTGCCCTACGTCCCGCACCCCGCAGGCGCCGCGGGACTCCGCCGGTGGTGTTCGGGGGTGTTTTACATAGCGCCTAGCGCCATTGACTTGTAGTTGATATTCAGTTGTTATTCAAATAGAAGTAGGTTGTCAAAATGCGTTTTCTGTATGGAGTGACCGCCCTGTGGTTTAATTACCGTTGCTACTCGCGTCCACTAAGTGGGGTTGTTAATATTTAAAAAACACTAACGTGTGTGTTAAAATGTGTCTCTAAATAGTACTTATACTTTGTCAGGTCTTCCAGTACCTCAGATACGGTGAAGCTTGATTCGTCGTACTTTTTCGACACAAGCATAGGCGGAATAATAAAAAAACCGGGCCAGAACTTTAACGTAACAGTTCGTAATATTTGTGGGAGGGCCTTTAAGTAGGCGGAATATTTACCACTCCACTTGTAAGTCATGTCAGCAATATAAGCTCTGCTTATTCCATTCAGGAAAAAAGTGTGTTTTTATATAGTAAGTTACGTATAAAAGTTTAAATTGTAATGTAACACTTTGATTACCTTAAAGCGTTAAAAAGTTGGAAAATCGTGAAGAATAAGTTGCTGAAAAAGGACATCAGTACAAAATAGCTCAAGTACGCGTTGATTTTTTTGACTAAAATAACTAAGCGCGCGTGTTGCGTTCGAAGCTGACCCCAGTTGGCAGTATCCTGAAATTAAATAATACTAATATTATAAAGAGGAAAGATTTGTATTTTTGTGTGTGTGTATGTTTGTAATGAATAAACTCAAAAACTACTGAACCGATATCAAAAATTATTTCAACTTTAGAAAGCTACATTTATCTTGAGTAAAACAGGCTACCTTTTACCGCGGTAAAATGCATCTCTCCCACGGGAAAAACTGTTAACGCGGGCGGAGCCGCGGCGGAAAGCTTGTATTAAATATTTTTCTTTTGTGTATGAATAATAATATGTGTAATGTGCATTTGTTATTATTATAACAATCACATAGTACATCAGTTTTACAAAATAATGTTTATGTTGTAGTCACTTCCATGCTTCAGCTTTGGCACGTCATTGAGGAACGGATGAAGGAAGGTTGCCTTGATAACAATTAATAATTATAATACATAACCTTCCTTTTTTTCTGACACTATGTTATTTAGCAAAAAATAATCCTTATGATGAAGCCTTTCGATTGGTATGATAAAACTACAGGGTGATTTTTTTTCTCGTGTAGCGGATATTCCCGGTCCAACTATGTAATTATTAAAAAATGTATGAATGCAGATTTAATAGTTTTTAAAATTAAAATAAAGTCTTCTTTCTCAATCAATATTTAAGGTACTTTCCCTCCATGTGACATAGCCGTGGGACGACCTGTATAAATATGCAACATCCAGACACAAGGAAAACACAAGTGTTCATCACACGAATGTTTGCCCTGGGCGGGATTCAATCCCCGACCCTGTGCTTCGTAGGCAGACATACTACCCACTAGGCTACGGGGTCGATAAAGCTTACTTACGTTATATATTTCCACTTGAATTTGTTTGTTAAATGCTTTAAAATAATTGGTGAGATACATGCAGTGACTAATGACGATTGCATCCACCAGGTTCCAAATGAATATTGTTTGCGTTGTCGTCAACTGAAAGTTTTAAAAAACAGTAAACCTCATAAGATCCTCAATGAGCCTCTTCTGGCCCTCAGTTACCTCACAACTGGACCTCTCCCTCCAACAAACCTCTTGGCATCGACACGGCCGTGTCGATGAAAGAATCGCGATCGCCCCCCAGTACTTTCTTACATTAACACACATTTTCTCCACGATTTCGTTTTAAATTGAGGTCTGCCGTTACCATGATCGATGAAACTCGGTCGAAATATCGGTAAGCTCAATTTAAAACGAAATCGTGGAGAAAATGCGTGAAAACGTGTGTTAGTTCAGTTAACAATCGCGAAAATCCATGAATGTTCATATCTTACATTACTTAAGTACGAGATGAAAAACTAAAAACTTTACAAGCCAAACTATGATTTGAAAATAATTTACAGGAACAACTATGAAATCTCATTAATAATTATGAAATTGGAATGCAATAACGAATAAAAATTGTATTTATCAAGAGTCTAGATGAATAGAATAGAATATACTTTACTGCAACTAGAAAAAGTCACTGAGAATGATTCTTTTTAATTATTTGACCTACTCTTTTGTCGGAAAGGGCAAAATCAAGCTTCACCGGACTTGATTAATCTTCATCGGGCTTGAAGAATAAGTCACAGCCCTAATGATGACATATAAAAGTAAAAGCATAGAAGAAGAAAACATATTTTTTTTTACGATGAGACGCAATATAAGACGATCCGATTCTGTCAATACATCAGTGATTTGGTACTAAGATATTTTTGTTTTCCATCAGTTTCGACCAATAGAAATCTGCATTACATTTGGAGCACCAAGTCCGGTAAAGCTTGATACGTCGTACTTTTTCGAATCAAGCATAGGTCAATAAAAAAATTGGAGCATTCGCATTCCCGAGACAACCCCCACGCACTCTTTCTTTATTTGAATGTATTATTTTCGTCTCTATTAGTGTTCTTTGAGCTACAGTTAAATTCGGTAAAAAAAATATTTTGGTCCAAAAAAGACAAAGAAGGCAACACCACAAGCAGACAGCTAGATAATAATAGTATACCTCAAATATGACTCCTGTGTAATAATGATAAGGTTCAGGATTTGTCCTATCCATCAGAAAAGCTATTTTCAACGTAATCATCATCGAAATAACTTTAGGGTCCGTGATGGATGTTTGTAAACACTTTATTGTAAAATTTAACACGTATATGTAGCAAAGGATATGTTCCACTGCAATAAAAAAAACAAGTCCCATTTAGTTACATGTTTGTGGACACCAACTCATATTAGTATGAGTGAGGTTCCGGGTGTCGTTTCTATGTACTTTCTATGTCATCATTGATAGCTCACATATGTCCCCACCTAGGGACTCGAGTCTACCCTGGAATCAGGATGAATAGGCCTTAGTCGACCACGCTGGCCTAGACGGGTTGGTCAACTTTACACAATACCTTACTTTTAAGACATTTAACACAAAAAATACATCTTTGATGCGTAGAGCAGAATTTAATCAAAATTCTTAAAATTTAAAATAGATCCAAATTTTATTGTTATTTTTGTTTAGGTACACATGTCTAATACAATGGGGTTAAAGGATAGTGACACTTTTTCTTAAACCCTATATACTCTTACCGAAACCTGATACCAGTAAATAAATATTCAATCTAGACATATTGGCTGGTGTACGGTTATCCAGTTTAAGTTTGACTTCACTTTCCATTTGTGCTATTTCTTTCATCAAACCAGGCCACAATTTTGCCAGTATAATCAGCATTACCATCAATGAAAAGTTTACAAGGAAGAAGACTGCTCGTGCTGCAAATAGTAGAGTATTTAGTGCAAAAAACTGTTGAAATTGGACCAGTTAATGAAACTTGGCATGGTTGTAGAATAGGTACTCCTGAGTAGAAATCCACCGGGACCCATGACTGGTACCCCCTCTGAAGCCGGGGGGAGGGGGGTGAAGGTGGGTTTTGCCGCCCTTCTTATTGACGCTTATATCTCTAAAACCGTATGTACTATGACAAGTTTGATATAATTTTCAGATAACTCGTTAACGTAGAATTCATTTTTGGAATTATAAAATAGGGTTGTCATACAAAAAAACTAAATTATAGGACAAAATTCGCAAAACACGAATGTAATTTTTCCACATAAACGTCGTTTACTTTTCCCATGGGAATGGTATCGATACAAAAAAAATATGGTCGAGTAGCAACATTCACAGGCTTTACAAATATGTAACTTTTATGGCACTTACTTGATAAATAATGGGTTAAAAAAAATAAAATTGCATGCGCGGCAGACAAAGGTTATATACATGGAACTAGCTGCAAGACCAAATAGTCCCAAAACAGTGGTATTAAGGGGTGATAATGTATGGAAGAAATGTTTTGGGTGTTACAAAACCTTCCAAACAAAATAAGAGATGTAGAAGATCTGGTCATAATGGAAAGTAAGAGCGGCCGGAACAAACGGTAGGAGATTACGAGGTGGCGCCGTAGTGAAACTTGTTGGAAACCTTGGTCAGACTTTGAAAGGTGAAAAAAAAGACCCAAGATGGCTGACTTCAAAACCTGGCAAACGCTGGCAATCTAACATATGTAGCTTAGCAGGTGCAGACAACATTTCTGTTGACCAGTAAATATAGAATCAAGATTTTTTGGATTTTTTAACCACTCTTTAATTTTTGCGTGGATAAGACTTTTGCACTGCTGAAACTCAGACAACCATTTGATGACCTCAAAAGCTATTGTCGGTCGGTACCAGTCGGTACTGTCATTCATGCTTAAAAAATACTGGAAATAATGCTTGGCTGACAAAGGATGCTGACATCCTCGCAGTCCAAAAGTCTTCTCTGAATGAGCTGCAATCTGAACAGAAAAACCCTGCTTAGCTGTAACCAAATCTGGAACCTCACACAATACATACCTCTTATTGAAAGAGGTCTGCGGCTATTATCTGGTATTAACTTACCAAGCGCAGGCTTTTGAAGCTGTGGATAGGAATTTAACTTATGTACTGTAAATCCTTAGTTGCTAACAAAATGTCTTGAAGCTGGAACATTTGACGATCCTTTGTTGCACCTTGGATAAATTGTTTATAGGCTACGCTGCTTAAACACCGAGAAGAAAATGGGTACTCGCAACAACCTACTGTGCCAACCTACGTCCACCAAATGGTAAAACTTTCCACCAGTTCATCGATTGGTCGAACTGGATCACTTTTTTACGGCAGACAATTTTACTAGCAGCTTCAGTTTGGATTATGTGAGCACACGCGCAGCGATGAGGCTAAATTTGGCCCTAAATAAACTCTCTGGCTTCAATCAGAAGGTTCGTAAAAACGTGACCAGCTCTCTGGGCATGGCTAATGAAGAGACCGACAGCAAACATCCCCTACACCACCACGTGCTGTGCTGGTTCCTCAACACATTTAATGTCAATAGATTAAGTAAGTAAGTAAGACGATTAAATAGAATGAATAGACGAGATACCCCACAGCGTCAGTGTCATACGCTTGGACATGATCTGCCTTGGCCAAATGGACATCTTTGAACATACTCCGGACCCAAGTTAGCCGAAGCAGACACGTTCCGGTGAAGCTACAGCTCGGATGGGGCTTGCCAGCGTGATTTGACCTGCATTCGTAAGGATCTTTCTAGAGATCACGGATAGCGCTCCATGTGTGGCAATTAGTGGCAAAGTACTGGTGTCGCTGAGTTAATTCGATTAGAAGGGAGAAATGCGATTGCTTCCCAACTGTTCACCCCCAACCTTCAACTCTTATTATGGTCTTCTACCTCGAACTCTTGCTTACGCTTAGTTAGCCTTACGCTGGCTGATCCGTCTGTCTGATGATGCTGACTAGCACAGTATTTGCAGCAATTGGTTAGTATGACACAGTAAAGATATCGGCAGGTAACTTTTAAGATCATATCAAGGCTTTCTGAGTTTCAACAGTGCAAGAGCTTTAGCTTTTGCCCCAAAGACGTGGAATCTAAGCAGAAATTAAACAGGGGTTAAAATGAACCAGTAGCCAATAAAACGAAATGGTTTCTTGGTTCATTACTCTTCTTCTTCTTCTTCCTAGACCTTATCCCATTTACTTGGGGTCGGCCTTCCTTGTCCTTCTCTTCCACACTTCTCGGTCCTGTGCGAGACTGTCGTCTATCTGGGCTTCCTTTAGGTCTCTTTCAACCGTCGTCAGCCAAGTTTCTTGGTTCATTACTAATCGACAGAAATATTATCTGTCCCGCTTTGCTAAATTTGCTGTGTTGCCAGCGGTTGCTAGTGTCTTGAAGTCAGCCATCTTGGGATTTTTTTTCACCTTTCAAAGTCTGACCAAGGTTTCCAACAAGTTTCACTACGGCGCCACCTCGTAATCTCCTACCGTTTGTTCCGGCCGCTCTTACTTTCCATTATGACCAGATCTTCTACATCTCTTATTTGTTTGGAAGGTTTTGTAACACCCAAAACATTTCTTCCATACATTATCACCCCTTAATACCACTGTTTTGGGACTAATTTGGTCTTGCAGCTAGTTCCATGTATATAACCTTTGTCTGCCGCGCATGCAATTTTATTTTTTTTAACCCATTATTTATCAAGTAAGTGCCATAAAAGTTACATATTTGTAAAGCCTGTGAATGTTGCTACTCGACCATATTTTTTTTGTATCGATACCATTCCCATGGGAAAAGTAAACGACGTTTATGTGAAAAAATTACATTCGTGTTTTGCGAATTTTGTCCTATAATTTAGTTTTTTTGTATGGCAACCCTATTTTATAATTCCAAAAATGAATTCTACATTAACGAGTTATCTGAAAATGATATCAAACTTGTCATAGTACATACGGTTTTTGAGATATTAGTGTAAACAAGAAGGGCGGCAAAATCCAACTTCACCCCCCTCCCCCCGGCTTCAGAGAGGGTACCAGTCATGGGTCCCGGTGGATTTCTACTCACATCCACCTATTCTAACACCATGCCAAGTTTCATCCACTGGTCCAATTTTACATGGTTCCCATACATTGATTTGCACTAAATACCCTACTAAAACAAACAAAACATTTTATAGTTTTATACTTTAACCCTTTCACATTTGACATGGCTATTCGATTTGGCGCATTAGTTTTTTTCTTGCCTTCTGCTGACAAAAATCACACATTAATTACAATTTGACAAATATGTCGGACATAATAAAAATACAGTAAATTATGAATATTATTATAATGTTCCATCAAATATAAAAGTAGATCCACGCTCAAACGCATAACACGGCACCGCGTCAACTATCAACTTATACATGCCTATAGATATTATATATAGATATTATACCGTTAAAACTATGTACAGACTATGTTAATTTATTGTTTTTTTTTTCTGGTTTTGGCGCTAGTATTCTTATTATATTCTTTCGTTTTAATTTTCTCTCACTCCAAGATTAAACGTCAGACAAACTGCGCTTTCAATTAGCGACTGAGACAGAAACTGCGCCATGCTTGATTCTGGACATGGTCCAAGAAAACAAGGTCTTACAATTAGACCACGTGACTGACACAAGCCTATGTCATTTTGCGCTGTTCATCCTTGTCTATTACACGCATTCGACAAGGATAAATAGGCAAAATGACGTAGAAATGACGTAGGCTTGTTTTCTTGGACCATGATTCTGGCGTAGTTTTGAAGGTGCCGTTTTTTGAGCGGCGCGGCGTTTGTGCTGTCTGTTAGGAGATTTAATCAAAGAAAATTATATAGAAAATAAACACTTACACATAGTAGCCAGTGAAAACTCACTAGTAACCAAACCCCAGACTGACAAAATTGTCAAGGAGAGCAGCCCAATACATGAGAACAGCAAATACAGCGAATAGACTGATTTTACATTGAATCTGAAATGGTAAAAATATTTATTTCACCGAAATGCGGTCATGTAAAATCATGAAGGAAAAAAAAAATTCCACGCCCGTAAAATTTTTTCTTCCTTCATGTGTAAAATTGATTACTGTATCAGCTTTACGCCCGCGCTAACAGTTTTTCCCATGGGAATGAAGGATTTTTCCGCGGTAAAAGGTAGCTTAAGTGTTAATCTGATGTAAAAACGATATTATTGTAAAGTATCATCAAAATCCATTAAGTAGTTTTTGCGTTAAAAACTAAAAAAACATCCATCAATTTAATCCTTACAAACCTTTACGTCTATAATATAAGTAAGAAAATAGGTAGATAGAGTCAGGAATGACCAGTTTCGAAGATGACGAATGTGGAGTAAATCTGATTCACATTGTAAGTTAGTCCGTTTGTCTACAGAGATCGCGAGTGCATACAATTTTTTCTTTTATTTCCTGACATTTGAGAAAACTCAAATAATAGTTACAACAAAATATTTGGAAAGAATAGAATAAAATACTGCACAACATGTAGGTATCATTTAATATTTAATGAAAGCATATTATAGTCCTCAAAAAAGTGTTCTCTACATGTAAAGCCCGACCAAAAGAATAAAATACCTCGCGATATTGCAGAATTCCAATGTGACTAATTTTATAATGAAATTATTGCCATAAACATAAAAATATGCATGTGGCATCTCCTAAGCACGTTTTAACCCCCGACGAATAAGTTTGACGTGTGTCTGTGGCATCTTAGCATTTGTAGCTCCTAAACGGATGCACCGATTTTGATCCAGTTTTATTTTGTTTGCAAGGTGTCACAATCAAGAGGGTTCTTAGCTATTATTCAAAAAAATATCTTCAGCCATTTGGAGATTATTTGTTTTCTAGTTGTTGAAAGGATCAAGATAAGGTTTTGTGTCGGGGGTTATTAACATTTTTAATTTAATGTAATTTATTTTTCTGGGCAGGCTTTATAATATCATTAATAAAATAAGTTACATTCACAAAAAAAAAATTGTCGCGAAAAAAAAGTTTATACCTTAGTCTGGAGATGCTGGTTGAATCCATCCCTTCTACAGGAAACAGCCCAAACCACCTGGTCAGCCGCATTAACCATCGCATGCATTTATACAGCTCACAGGTCTTAAAGCCTACATGGTGAACCTTTGTAGTCACTTTTTCTTTTATTTTGACACAAGTTTTCGCCATTACCTGAAATTTTAATGGCAAAATGCTAAAAACTCTTTAAACGAGAAACCGGTAAACGTCTCAATGTCGATGTTTTTTTAATTTTTTATTTGTTGGTATATTAATTACTTGCAAGTTCAGTAAAGCTTAATACGTCGATTTTAGGACATAAGCGTAGGTCAATAAAAAATATATATTCCTCAAATATATATTTTTGCGTGCGGCGTCCTATACATTTGGATTGTCCGCTCGTCTCAAACAGTATGGGACGCCACGCACGCCGCGCGACGCCCCGCATCTCCGTAAACGAGGCCTTAGTGACTAGCGTAAGAGAATGTAAGCGGGCGCCCTTAATCAATGTATTTGAGTACACTCTGTATGCCTGATTAAGGGCGCCCGCTAAAGCATGCGCGGGTGCACGGAGCGGGCGCCCGCTTATGTAAAAAGGTATTAAGCCCTTAATCAGGCATACACGGTGTACTCAAATACATTGATTAAGGGCGCCCGCTTACATCCGCTTACGCTAGTCACTAAGTATCCACCAGCGTAAGCTGACTGCACGCGCGCTCGCGTCGCGGGTAGGCTAAAGCAGTCTATTTACACTGGTGAGTATTTATAATTCCCTAACATCTGCGTAAGTGGATGTAAGCGGGCGCCCGCTCTCTGCACCCGCACATGTTTTAGCGGACGCCCTTGAGATAACTGTAACTTAAATTTTGCTGTAGGTTAAAAAAAGGTATATTACCCGGAGAATAGGCAGAAGCGTTCTCCTAACTTACTATTAACAACTGCGCTCCTCAATCTACCTTACAAGTGTGGGGTTTATATATATAAAGCTCCTTCGAACGAGTGAACTTAGTTTACCAGATAAAAGCTGTAGGCTGTACGTCTTTTAGTAATTTGATTGATAGAAACATATTCGTATGAAATTAAAAATGTGTATACTTAAGTAACAATAATGTTAAACATGCTGTTAGATTTGTATCAATAGTACGAGTATACTTAGGTTATTGATGGTAGAGTAAACTGTTTATGTTGATACAATTTGACATGAAAAATATTTACTTTATTGCTTTGCTAGACAACTTAATAGCCGCAAAATAAATGAACAAGTAAATATTTAGGGACATCTCTAGTCTAACCCCAGGCAGAGCTTGTATTATTATATGGGGTACTATTAGGTGTCAGACAGCTGATAAATATACAAAATTGTAACCTTCTGAATGTATTTATTCTGTGATCGTACAGTCTATTTGTTTGAATGTGGCATGGTTCAAATGATTGACATCAAAACCATTGTGTTGTTTTACTATAACAACATGAAAGGTGATCAATGATAATATTAGTTATTTATGTGTAAATTATTATTGTAATGTATTGTCTAGTTTAAGTCATCAAAGTGTATTCAAAATTCTATGTTTGTTGATTGAACAAACGAAATCTTTTAAAATTTTCTAAACCTAATTATTAGTTTGCTCATTACCGTTTTGATTCTCTTTCATCAAAATGTACTCAAAAT
Organism: Teleiodes luculella; assembly: GCA_948473455.1. Classification (NCBI taxonomy): domain Eukaryota; kingdom Metazoa; phylum Arthropoda; class Insecta; order Lepidoptera; family Gelechiidae; genus Teleiodes; species Teleiodes luculella. The sequence continues at coordinate 12,285,474 of OX419585.1, forward strand.
ATAATTACTACTCACCGTAACCCAATTAAAGAAAGCAATATAATATTCTGCCATTTAACCAACAAATACACATATAAAAAATGTATATTATTCCTGACAATCCAAAGATAAATTTTGTATTTCCATAGCTTTACTCGAATATTAATCAATCAATATGAAGGTGCTATTAAATTAAGCACTTGTAACCATAATGTGTTGAACATGATGTATATGTAGAATAAACCATGGGTTTACGAGTACCAATGGCCATGGCATACACAAACATGTATTAAAAACATGTTAGTAGCTAAGTTCAGTAGTTTTCAACAGCATTGGATCGAAGCAAAGACTGAGTGGTTCTATTTAAAGTTGGTTTATAATGAAGTGGTATTGAATCATACAAACATAACAAAGTCAAAACATATTGAAAACCTTTATACTTTTTGAACCTATAATAAAGTCAGTTAGTTAGTTTGATTAGGGAAATTGATATTTGTGTGTGGATTTTTGTTAGTGTTTACCTTAGATTAAATCAATTTGTTTGTGTTTCTTTTTGTTTGTTTGTAATGTGATGTTTCAGATTGTTTTATTTTTCATTTCTAAAACAAAGGAAATGTTTTACATCATCACCTGCTTAAGGGGATATAAATCATACGCATTTTATTTTTATCAAGTTTTTATGATATAAACTGATTGTTTGCAATTACTCTCCTTTTTAGATAGATTTGTGTAATCCTGAATCGAATTCTCGCCATCAAGGAAACAATGACAGTTGTTTTAAGAAACAATGTCAAGCCATTGTCAACATTTAAAAGCAGATCAAAGGACTTTATGTATAATTGTAAGCATATTTTCAATACTATGGAAAATAATAGTTAATTTCTTTATATTTTATATTTGCATTGGAAATGTCTTTTCGTTTGTACAATTTTTGCTTTTGGCACTCGATGTCTTGGAAACGAAGAATGATATAAAAAATTTAGAAAAGCTCCTCGGGACAATTTTAGTCAACTACAATTTAAGCCTAAAACAAAGACGATCGGGTTACGGGTTTGCCTTGTAGCTTAGCTTAATGGAAATAGTCAAAAAGTCAGAACGAAATTTTCACATTACAGCTTAGGTTCATCGGTAGTCGTGTGAGGAAATCTGTGATTTATTTTTCATCTATATTGTTTTAGTTGACTGTGAAATAATTGGCAAGGAATACATTGCTGTTCCAACAGAGAACAATTTGCAACGCGTAAGTTTTCAAAAAGCAATGAAAATCACTGTCATTACGGGTCAAGTTTTTGGACTGAACCCTTTTCTGGGTGTGTGCAGTGAAAATGCTGCTGAAATAAGGTAATTTTTCACTTTATCGCCTGAGTCACTTATCGTATTTATATGAAAGGACTATGCAAAAAATCGTCCCAGCCGCATCCTGGTCGGCACTCACCAACACGACTTTGAACGTGTCTCTGTAAATACATTTTGACTGCCTGATGATTTTATACACGGACATCGGCCGCTGCCGCTCTATGACTACAATGTAGGTATAATAAAAGGAGTACAACAAGCGCAAATTATTTTGTAATCGCGCGGACGTTAATATCACAGGTCATATGTATGTCTGCCTGTCAGACATTATATTATATAGATTATATTATATAGTTTAGTTTTTCTTCTTTGATTAGTTGCCTTCCTCTAATTGTATATTTCGTTTGCACTCTTTGAAATATTAATAAAATTGTATAAAATAATAATTTGTAATTTTGTAAAATATTTTGTAAAGATGCAACGCCTGTGGAGTTTCTTCCGGCGAGTTCTTCTCCACAGAAGACAGCCAAATCGTGAACTCGTCTCGACGACGTCGTCGAAAAGTGATTTGTAAAATCTTACTTCGAATAATAGTTATTTATGATACTAGTGCGGAAAGTATGTGATTTCCGATGAGTGTCATTTTATTCACGAGCGAGCAAAGCGAGCGAGTGTATAAGCCGACACGAGTCGGAAATCATCTTTCGCACGTGTATCATACAAGATTTTACAATGCATTGTGCAAGAAAAAAATCAGTTATATTAAAAAGGCGTATAAAATGACGGGCTTCATAAACAAAACACATTCGCGCTGAAAAAAACATCTACTGCGCATGTGCAAAGCTGTCGAATCGCAATAAGGCAATGAGTAAAATTTATTCAGCCACGCAAATTTTTAATTAATATTTGAACGTAATTTATCAATCAAAATCAATTTCTAAAGTAATTATACTAATTATAAACGCGTTTATTGAATTGTTATGTTTATTGTTCCCTTTATATTAGTAACAATTGGTAATAAAAATATCTCAAATACTGAAATGTTAGGTTGACTGGCTGAATGACAGCTTGAGCAAAAGTTAAAAAAAAACTGAAAAGTAAAAAGCACTAGTGCGGAAAAGTACTACTTTCCGCACTGTTTGGCTGCCTAGAAAACGCTCCTTTTCGAGCACATGCATTGTAATAGTTATTTATGATACTAGTGCGGAAAGTATGTGATTTCCGATGAGTGTCATTTTATTCACGAGCGAGCAAAGCGAGCGAGTGTATAAGCCGACACGAGTCGGAAATCATCTTTCGCACGTGTATCATACAAGATTTTACAATGCATTGTGCAAGAAAAAAAAAACAGCTATATTAAAAAGGCGTATAAAATGACGGGCTTCATAAACAAAACACATTCGCGCTGAAAAAAACATCTACTGCGCATGTGCAAAGCTGTCGAATCGCAATAAGGCAATGAGTAAAATTTATTCAGCCACGCAAATTTTTAATTAATATTTGAACGTAATTTATCAATAAAAATCAATTTCTAAAGTAATTATACTAATTATAAACGCGTTTATTGAATTGTTATTTTTATTGTTCCCTTTATATTAGTAACAATTGGTAATAAAAATATCTCAAATACTGAAATGTTAGGTTGACTGGCTGAATGACAGGCTGAGCAAAAATTAAAAAAAAACTGAAAAGTAAAAAGCACTAGTGCGGAAAAGTGCTACTTTCCGCACTGTTTGGCTGCCTAGAAAACGCTCCTTTTCGAGCACATGCATTGTAAAATCTTTTTGAATTTTATTGTCCTCTACAGGTTGAATTTTCTTGATAATTTCTCGTGAAAGTGAGGAGGTTCATATATTTGTTTGCCAATAAAATTCAGTTTCGAAGGCTAACTGGTTTTGAAAATTGTGTTATTTTAAAAATTACATTTCTTGATTTTTTCTTAGGTTCACCGTCTATTCAGGAAGAGCCGTTTACACTATCTTGTCAATAATAGGACAAATTGCGGTCCTGATATTTTGCTCCCTTAAAATTTTTTGGGACACTGGTTCTTCTTTGGAGTCAAATAGTAAGTACGGATAATTATTGTTTGTAAACATTTTACTGCACACAAATCACATAATATAAAATAATTGAGGAATATTTGAAGTAGTAGAGAAGACGCCTCGAATAGATTTTACGCGCCAACATGGCGGCAGGAAGAAAGACAAAAGACAAATGCCATAGAAGTCCATAGAAGCACAGGTTGGACACTCCATACAGCAAACGCGTTTTGACAACCTACTGCTTTTTGAATAACAACCAAGGATGTTATAAGTAGGGTAGACCGGGGACAATGGTAACACTTTTTGTTAAATTACCTATAACACGAAATCTACTCGCTTTATCCAAAGTTTGGATCATTTGGTAGTAGGTTAATTTCATTGTCTTTATGCTTTTATTTTTGAATTACACTTAAATTGCATTTATTGTACCGAAAATCCAGTTTGAATTCGAGGGGTCTCACTGCTACTATTGACCCCTAGTGTGGGTCAATTGTAACAACATTTTAAAAGACAATAAAAGACAGAGTAGATTAATATCACCACTTTTATTCACTTTTTTGTGTAGTTTAATCACTTGTTTATCAGTCTCAATTATAAGGAAACTTGTTTTCATAAACTTATTAAATAATCAACATGAAAGTTTAACAAAATTAAAATAGATTGTTAGTAGCTTTAAACAAAATAAAAATTAACTTTAAGTAAACACAGGAACGTTTTGGGCCAAATACAACTTCTGAGGATTAATATTAGTTGAATAACGACAGTAAAACGTATAAAAACACTATTTCATTTTTTGTATTAAGTTACAATTGCCCCTGTTACAACCGTCCCTGAATTTAAAAAAATACTTAATAAAATGGACTTATAACGAACATGATTTGCTCACTAAGCAAACGGATCACTCTCAAAAAATATGCACCAGCAGGAGAAGGACAGTCGAAAATTTGATTTTTCTTCATAAAGTAAAATGTCTTTTGAGCCACGATCAGTTTTTATTCGTTTTCGAGGCATCTGGAAAACAAAACACAAAATTTAGAGTAACCTATCACATACGACGTAAAATTCAATTGTTTTTGTTTTATTGGAAAATTTGAAAAAATATGAAATTATTACCTGTTGGGTCAATTGTACCACGGGGTTGATTGTACCGTTACAATTGACCCCGTCCCTGCTGTTACAATTGCCCTCAAGTAGTTCATTTTACAAAATATGAAATTTGCAAGAAACCTATCGAAATTTAGCAGTGGAATTATCACAATTATGGCAGCCAATCATCTTAGCAACAGAGTGATTACAATGATTTGGCTATAAATCCTTCACTAACTACAAAAAAAGCGCGTAATTCAGAGTAAAAAACTTACTTGTGGTGGTGGAAAAACAAAAATTCCCTCTGAGCACGTCTGTTTTACAGCGAGCGCGCCGCCGATTGGTGAGCAGGTCGAGACACGTTAGACGCGTGATCTGACGGACGCACACATTTAAGCGTTGTATATGTGTGGAAATATCGCCGATGTTACTATTACCCCTTGTTACTTTTGTCCCCGGTCTACCCTACTATATAACAACTGAATATCAATTACAAGTCAAACACTGAAACGTTTATATAAAACCAAAGAGTTTTGAAGAGCCGCTTCGCTTCAAAACTCTTTGTATAAAACACACCTGAACACCACTGTCAGAGACCCGCGGCGACAGCAGCGGGGTGCGAGGCGTGGGGAGCAAGGGGGGGGGGGGGCTTGGAACTCATTTTAAAGGTAGGCAACTAAGCAGGCATTTATGCTATCATACTTGTCCAATAGAAAGTGTATAACTCATATTATTATAAAAGCTTTTGTGTTTCTTTACGCTATTTTCCCAAGGTAATGTTTTCCCACCAACATCTTGAAAAAAATATTAAGTTAAATTAAAAATAACATTGAAGATGTAACAACCGTCTAACCTATCTATTTATTTAACTAAAATATGAACTATTCAATAATAATCTTGGCCAAAATGTAAATGTGATCGTCTAAATTAATATTGTACCCAATTACGTTGTGTTATTAAAATGATTCCTGTTTGATCTAGTTTGGATTTTAGAGAGGAAAACACACACAAAATACACAAATTAAAATGAAATAAAATCAGTTTTAAGAAACTGGATAATAAAGCATGCAACTCACAAAACTATCCAAGGTGGTAGATGATCCCGATTCTTTCTTCTGTCTTCTTTCTTCCGACCTCAATTCGAATGCTATACACGTAATTATAATAAAAAAAATATAAAGAAATGTACCTTGAAGTTATGTATAAATTGCTGTCCTGAAATAAAATCAGACTCAGAAAACCGGGAAAGGGTATATGGATAAGACTATATAAGTCTAGAATTAGGATCCTATCTAAAAATTAAGAAACCCGGGTCTCCCTTCCGCCCTACAACCCGGCCAAGCTCACAGAATCCTTGACAGACCTAACCCCGTCCTAGTCTAAAAGCTAAAACCAAACCGTCCCTCGATTATACCGATCATCATATCTCACACTGAACATACATTCATCTCACCTAAAATCGGTCTGCAGACCTCATACACGCGAGTCCCTAAGCCCTAAGTTCACCTGTGATTGGTGACCTATGTCTCGTCTATAATTTTCTATACAAAGTTCAACGGCAGAAGGTACTTCTCACTCGCCGCACACCGTGAGCCTATGCTCTGGTGGCCATACCAGGGATACATGGAGGCCCTTGCTCTAAGACCCAGCTACAGCCCTTAACCAGTATCAGCATTGCATAGAAAACTAAGATACTGAGGTGTGTCCCTAGCGCTTGTACCTGCTGCAAGGGGAACTGGCTAGGTCTACCTCCGGAGGCCAGGGCCCGTCGCGTGTGTAGAGAAACAAGTGATTGACATTTGTAAGTGTGTAAGTTGCTTAGGTTTATAGATGAGTTTATATTAAAATGTAATGAAAATTTTGTATAGAGCCCCTATTCACAGCTATAATGTGCCATGCATATTTTAACGTGTAACATTGCACATTATAGTGTATTTCCTACTTTTTAACATAAAGAATAATTTTTGCGACAGTCTTGGTCATTCATCACCTCCTATATTTTCCTAATCTATTTGCGCACAACCCTTAATAATCCCTATTTAATTGATTGTAACAGCTGCCCGCTACTGCACTGAAATTAAAATAAAAGATTTCCTAACGATAAAGATAAATTTGTAGGAATATAATAAACGAACCTCTGCGAACGAGCTACCCCATCAACGACGCCTTCGCTGCTCGTCGATAACCTCGATCGTCGAAATTCACTGAACTATCAACACAAAACACCACACGCCGCGCCGCACTAATTTCTCCAAAACACTCCGCCCGCCGCCGCGTCCCGCACCGTCTGTCACGAATCCTCCTTGTCATTTTCGAACACAATTTTGGCTTCTTAATGTTTTCCGTCAGTTTAACTCTCATAGACCCTATTACAATGCGTTACAAATCATTTCTTACAATATGGTTGTTTCTTGTTTGAAACATCAACTTGTCTCTCTAGAATGCAAAAAATTAAGGGCCAGTGTTGAGTAGACGAAACTATGAATAGATTTATAGTTACACAATTTTTTCGTTATTCTAACTTAGCTACTTAATAAATTGTACTTTTCCAAAGAGTGGCGGCAAAGTTCGTTACAAAGACTAACATATAAAACAATGATGAAAGGGTTTAAAAAAATAATTGTTTATTTAATATTCCAGGTGGAATTGCTTTTTATTCATCCAACACCATACTGACAATACTGTTTCTAAGAGTAGCTGTACACTGGCCTGAATTATGTCGGCAAATATCTAAAATGGAAGAGGTTGATCCAATTCTTGACAAGGGCCTTATTTGGAAATGTAATGTCACATGTATCGTTATTTTTATATTAGCTGCAGGTAAGATTATGTCGAATATATTTTTCAATGACAAACTGTACAGACAAAAGATACATAGATTGATTTATCAAAACCCGTTTCCTAGTACGACAAGCACAGGAAGAATTGCCTTGGTTCAGTTTTATGCAGAAATCATACGGCGTGGTCTTCTGTTGGAAAAATCGCTTTTTACAACAACCGATTGCCGCCAGAAACAAGACTGTTTGTTAGATCATCAGGTGTTCCTGGCTAAAAACTTAACTAACTTTTCCTGTGGGTGTTGTACAAAATGTTTTAATAATCTAGGGAATGGGTAACAGCATTGATGAAACATTCATCTGTGAACGAACAACAGTTGAATAATAACACAGTTGCAGATATTTATTATGCGTAACTTAACCAGCCATATTTAACAAAGAACTGTTTAAAAAGGTGTGAGATGAAGATTGTGACATCGACATGGCCACAATCTTTGTCTCTTTCAGTCACTTAAAAGTAGGGTTTTATCAGCACGCTTCATAAATGTTTTAAATTTAAATTCCTATTGACTTTTCGATAAGTACTTTGTTTCTAAAGTGGTGTACCTACTTATTGTTTTTTTTTTCAGTGGAACATGGTTTGAGCGACGTGACAGGCGTATCAATAGCAATCGCTTGTGACCCAGACACACCTGCTTACGAATCTCGTCTTCGAGCTGGTTTTGACTGGATCTGGCATTATGTGCCTTATAATAACTTCTATGGAGCTTTAGCCAAGGTACAGAAGCCAGCACATGTGGTTGGACATTCTTACTACGAAATTCACCTCTGCCGCTGTCCGCTACGAAATACGGGCGCTCTCAAGGTCAACATGGCCAGCCGCTGGCTACTGTACTATTACCAACCATTAATTTTAACAGAAGATACAATCGATTGATTAAACTTTTTCATGTTAAAATTTAATTCTAAGGACTGGATAACATACTTTAAATTCACACTTTCATATTTTGGCGGTCATTCACTGAGTAGAGTGGAGCGATTTTAGACAATTAGAAAATGAAAACCGTTATTAAGCTAGATATGAGCTAGATTTAACAGACAGTGAATAAATTGCCTAAAATGTGAAAGAGATCTACCACTTTATTTTTCTAAATCAAATGTTTTTTATTCAAGTTTTTAAGGCCTTATATTTAGTTAATAGGTATTTACTAATATTATAACATGTCGCAAATGTGTTTTTAACTTTTCAGTTCTTCTCAATACAGTGTACATTCAATTGGAATTACGCAAGTATCTTCATCATGTGTGTTGGTATGTACTTCACGGCAAGATTCCAACAAATCAACGATAGAATCCGTAGTGTTAAAGGACAGGTAAGTACTATTTTTTTTTTATTAACGTATATTGATATGTAAAGTATTGGCACAGATGAAAATAATAGTACTAACCCGTACAGAACGGACACTCACCCCCCGCACTAAAATGAGTTCCCCGCCTGCCCGACCTCCCCACGCCCCGCACCCCGCAGGCGCTGCGGGACTCTGACAGGTGTGTTCAGGGGTGTTTTATAAAGCGTTTCAATGTTTGACTTGTAATTGATATTCAGTTGTTATTCAAAAAGCAGTAGGTGGTCAAAACGCGTTTGCTGTATGGAGTGTCCGGTCTGTGGTATTGGTGATGCCATCTTTATTAGTCCCTGGCTTTAAGCGCGTTCTAAATTTCATTTGTTTTCGAAACATATTTCTTTACCTCGGTTCTGTGAGTGTGATTTTGACGGAGTCGCGAATTACCCTTCTTCTAAGGTGCTATGTTTTCTGAGGGTTGAGGAGTAGAGCCTTCCCGTCTTCTCGCAATTGTGTCGAAAGTTAATTGAGTAAAAGTTGAGCGTCGTCGTCGTCGTGCGTAGTACCTACATACAATCATAGGTGAATCAACAAGGCGAGTGAAACAAAAGACGGTATGCGCGACGCTATTCTATTCTACAGTAAGCGGTTTGTTTACAAAAGAACCTCTGTTGAATGAATTAGGTATACTATCCTACTATATAATAAGCTATTGATTTTTTTTCAGATTGTACGACCAAATTTCTGGCGAACCGTAAGACTTGATTACACTAATGTGTGCCATTTGGTCCGGCAGGCAGATCAGATTGTCAACGGAATTGTATTGGTCTCCTATGGAAGCAACTTGTTTTCCATCTGCTTTTTGATTTTGCATACACTTCAGTGAGTTGATCTATATTGTAACGTGCCTTAGAATCATTTATACATATTATGCTGTTTAGTCAATTTCTTCTTTTAAATAAGTCGGTTAATCTCGAACAGGAACAAGGTTGGTTAAATCTTTTTTAGTAGTTGGTGGGGCAGTGGACTGTATTTGAAAATTTACGAAAAGCGCGAGGGAAAAGATGGCGGCTAAGTTGCTACAAATGAATCGAAAAGAATACGACAAGATATTGGTTTGTGTATTAAGTAATGAGGGAAATGACGAGCTGTTTAGGAGTTGAAGGTATAGAGTCAGCTCTTTTTGAGTGGAATGCACATACCTGGAAGCTGAGTGAGCTTGGCTGGCGACGCTATCGCTCCAAGCGTGTTGCACTGTCCTGGAGGTGGATTGTCCTTGCTAGAAGCGCGACACTTCACGACACAGTTTTTTCCGTACAGTTTATACACAGCGCAAAGTTTTATTTACATGACAGTTCTATGCACAAGGTTTACATCACTCGCGGTTACGGAGCTCGTCGAGCCGAGACGATAATGATGCGTGTTGTCAAATCGAGAGCCATAGAGCTACTGGCGATGCCAGTAGTATTTCCTCTATAGTGGTCAAACCCAGCGCTTGAATGCTATTTTTACTAGCACTTACTGGAATACATCTAATTATTTTGTTTGCTTGTCATGAGGGTTTTGAGGTTAACCTACCTGCGCCCACTTTCTATAGGACACACAGCATGTAAATTAAATTTTTATTATTTTTTTAAAGAGGAAAGAACAAAAGATGCGATGCTTTGCCCGCTCTTTCCATCGTCTGTGGTTATGGGGTTTTAAGTAATTCAGCCTGCAATTTCCTAAACAAACTGGGAAAAATCCCACAATGGGCTCAATTCCGGCGTGGCTGCTAAAATCTCTAAATTTAAGTTATTGGTCTCTATCATTCTTATGGGAATCGAAAAGGATGGGAGATGAATGAATCTAATTTTAAATGAATAATATCTAAATAAGCAGTGCACCTGTCAAATTTAGCAATTTAAGCGAGTTTTTCACCACATCCATCCAAACAGACGAGAGCGCGCCGCCGCCGCCCACTAGAGCGCGGCGAATGCGCCGCGGAAGGCGAGGGAGAGGGGGGAGAGGCGGCCTGAGTGCGCGGCCACCTGCGGCAGCGGCAGTGACGTCACCAACAGCAGCCAGCACTGCGCCCGCGCCGCCGGCGCCATCTCCCGCGCAGCCCTCCCCTGCACCTGCACCAGCCTGTGTTCCTGCCTCTCAGGACCCTCCTGTGGTAGTGATGCGTTCGCCAAGTCGTTGTGTAGTAGACAGAACACCTTCTCCGAAAACCATTGTATATACAGACCAAGTAGGAGTAGGCCTAGGTCCTCTATTACATAAATGTTTAACACAACAAGTAATTAATATTTGTAGTCCTAATGCTAGTTATGTGGACATAATAGAAAAAATACGTGCTGAAAATTATGATGAACACACGACTGTTATTATTATGGTTGGCAGTCACATAGGTGTAACTAGGAATGTATTGGAGTCTAGTATACAGAAAATAGTTGAGATCAATAAAACTTCTAAATGTAAAGTTATTGTCAGCTCTTTCCCATACTGTTCTAACTTGACAGAGGAACATAATAGGTGTATTTATAATATAAATTCATACTTATACCAGCAGACGCGTCATCATAGCGATGCAATTTTATTTTTTGATATTAATAAATTTATACATAATTTTACTTTGACTCAGGATACTATGTACCTGTCTAGGAAATTTAAACGACTCATAGCTACTTTGTTAGCCTTTAATATACAAGACTCAGTTATAAAAAATATAACGCAGTCACCTCTGATTCAAATTAGTACAGGTACTAATAATTATTATTTAAACTACTAGACTCGACAAAAGAAGATCTCACTCAAAACATTGTTACCAACAGAGCAGAACAGAGATTTTCTCGCAGAGAATTAGGAATAAAACAGACAAAAGAGAAGCCTGGTCTCCTAAAAATTTTTCATCAAAACATTCAAAGCTTCTCCAGCAAGTGTCTAATTTTTGAATTATTTCTAGAAAAAAATAAATATGATATAGTATGCATAACCGAGCACTGGTTCTCAGAATGTAATATGTATATTAACTTTGATAATTATTGTGTTGCCAGTTCGTTCAGCCGAAGGCCTAATAAAAATCATGTCGTGGGTGGCGGATCCTTGATATTATTGCGTAAAGATATTAAATTTAAAAATCGTAAAGATATTATTGGACTTACGGTTGAGCGAAGTGTTGAGGTATCTTGTGTCGAGTTGAATAATCATATTATAGTGTGCGTATACAGGCCGCCATATAGTCAAAATTTTGACATTTTCGAAACTGTGTTGGAGGACATTTTGAAAATCACCTCCAACAGTACAAAACAAGTAATTGTATGTGGGGATTTTAATGTGGATATTTTAATTTCAGGCAACTATACAGATAGAATATTGAGTTTATTTCGGTCATTTAAATTGGATTATGTTTTTCTTGAACCTACCAGAGTGACACCCACATCATCCACTTGTGTCGATAATTTTTTCTGTAGTTGTAATTACACCAGTAAGTCAATTTTAAATTCATTACCATCTGACCACTCAGGTCAAGAAGTAGTGTTCTCCGCTAATCGATCTACTGTAAAATTTGAAATAAAAACTAGACCGATTACTGCTGGTCGTGTCGAAAAATTCAATACCGTTTTGACTGAGAAATTGCCCAATATTGAATGTCTTTCTGATGATCCTAATGAATTATATACAAATTTCTTCACCGTTGTATTTGATGAGTATGATAGAATCTTTCAAGTTAAAAATAAAATCATTGGCACGTCTTTCAAATTTAGTGATTGGGCAACAATTGGTATAAGGAAAAGCAGAGACAAATTGTTTGAGCTGTACGAAATAAAAAGCTACACTAATAGTGACACATTTAAAGATTATGTTAGGGATTATTCAAAAACTTTCAAAAAGGTCTGCTTAGTCGCTAAAGCCAATTATATAAGTAATAAGATTAAAAGTGCGGACGATAAAATAAAGGCAGTTTGGAAAATTATAAATAACGAAACTGGAAAAATGAAACAACGCGATAATGATATTGTTCTAAATTCAGTCAAGGGACCTGTTGCTACTAACATAGAAGTAGCCCAAGAATTTGAGAACTTTTTTTCTAATATTCCAATAAAAACGACAGAACTTCTTAATTCTTCACCTTTTGTCTCTGCTTCGATACTTGAAAAACACATAAAACCTTGTAAAGATGAATTTAAATTTAAACATGTAAATGTAAACACTGTTATCAAAGCTTTTAAAGAAATTAAAGTAAAAGGAACAGAAGATGTATGGGGAATGTCTGTTAAGGCTTGTAGTAAAGTAATTGACACACTGGCTCCATATCTCGCCGCCATCTTTAATACATGTGTTGATGAAGGGGTCTTCCCAGACTTAATGAAATATAGCAAAGTAATACCCTTGTTCAAAGCTGGTGATAAAAGTGATCCTAGTAATTTTAGACCTGTATCTATTTTACCAGTCCTAAGTAAAGTTTTTGAAAAGATTATACTCAACCAATTGCTGTCTCATTTTAATAAACATTGCCTACTTCATAAACAGCAATTTGGATTTACAAAAGGACGTTCTACCACCGACGCAGGTGTTGCGCTCATAAAGCATGTCTTTGACGCATGGGAGGATTCTTGCGATTGCATAGGTGTCTTCTGTGACCTTTCAAAAGCATTTGATTGTGTTCAACATGAAACCCTATTGCTTAAATTAAAACATTATGGGGTCAAAAACAATGCACTTAAACTAGTTCAGTCCTATTTAGAAGGCAGGATTCAAAAGGTACAAATAAATGAAATAAAATCAAAGGGGTCTTTAGTTACAATGGGTGTGCCGCAAGGTTCTATATTAGGACCTTTCTTATTCTTAGTTTATATTAATGATTTGCCATGTGTTGTACATAATCTGTCAAACATTGTTTTATTCGCGGATGACACTTCTCTTATTTTTAAACTAAACCGAAGATCACCTCAGTATAATGAGTTAAATAGCACTCTTCAACAGGTTCATAACTGGTTTACTGCTAACAACCTGGTATTAAACGCAAAGAAGACTAAATGCATTAAATTTACCTTACCAAATGTAAATAGCTGTAGGGGTGACATTGTGTTAAATAGTGAGCGGCTTGATCTGGTAGACAGTACAGTCTTCTTGGGTATAACTATTGACGCCAAACTGCAATGGAGTCCTCATATATCTTCTCTGTCGGGGAGGCTTAGTTCGGCTGCGTATGCAGTGAGAAAAATAAGACAGTTAACAGACATAGCAACAGCTAGGTTAGTTTATTTCAGTTACTTTCATAGTATAATGTCTTATGGTATCTTGATGTGGGGCAGGGCATCCGATATTAACACAGTTTTTATTTTGCAGAAAAGAGCCATTAGGGCAATATACCAACTTCGCTGTCGGGAATCACTTAGAGAACTGTTTAAAGACATAGACATCTTGACAGTTCCGTGCCAATATATTTATGCAAATATTATGTACGTTAGGAAAAATATCCACGAATTTAAAAAGAATTCTGATATTCACAAACGTAATACTAGAAATGGAAATAAACTAGCTCGTGATAACTATAGATTGGCTAAAGTCAGTACTTCTTTCGTGGGGCTCTGTGTACGCTACTATAATAAAATACCTGATGATATTGTAAATCTTCCAGAAAAAAGGTTTAAATGCCACGTGAAACGGCATCTATGTAAGAATGCGTACTATGGATTGGATGAATATTTGAATGATAAGAAAGCTTGGTGTGTAGAGACTTCAGCTCGACACGAGAAACGCTGTGCTTAATCTAAGGTAATATTATTACTAAAATTTGTTTGTAAAAACCTACGTAATTGTGCAACATTGTAGTGCGGTCGACTATGCAATTGGGAAGCCATTAATTTGATTGTCGTGATAACATCTGGCTGACTGAGTATTCATGCTCACTAAAGTGTCCTGACTTGCGGTGGCGTGTGGGCCGGGTCGTTGGGTTCCCTCTAATATGGTTGAGCCCGGCGATGGCTGTCCCATACGTCAAACCCGTGAACGTGGTGCTGCTTGGGGGGACTGGTCTGCTCTAGTCGATTGCCGATTGTTTTATTGTTTATATAGTTTAGTTTTTCTACTTTGACTGGTTGCCTTCCTTTAATTTCATATTTCGTCTGCACTCTTTGTTATATTAATCAAATTGTATAAAAAAATAATTACCTATGTAAAAATATTTTGAAAAGATGCAACGCCTGTGGAGTTTCTTCCGGCGGGTTCTTCTCCACAGAAGACAGCCAAATTGTGAACCCGCCTCGACGTCAAAAAATGATTTGTGAAATCTTACTTTGAATAAACACTATTTGACTTTGACTTTGACTTTGTCAGTTAGTAAATTACCCGTAACTTTATTTTTGTTTCAGAGAAGGAGTTAAAGCTCCTGTCATCTGTAACGTGCCGGTAGCCGATAGGTGAGTCTGAGAACCCCCACTAGCGTCGTCTTCGAGCGTAGCGCATACAATATATAATAGGCAGCAAGGCGAGTAAAACAATAGACGGACGCGAATGATTGTATGCGCAAAAGTCGCTCTAGTCTATTTCATATATATCCGGACAAAAGTTCATTGACCTCATTCTTTTCTTGAAAGTTATGTAAATAATGTATCGCTAAAATGTCCGGCAAGGTCACACGCTCACCCTGCTTTCTACTACGGTATGCCAAATTACGTATTTTACGATAATTTCCTATAGTTTTATCGTATCGTTTGAAAAAAATATGCGCATTGTATGCAGGCTTCAATGACCTTTTGTCCTGATTAATTTAAAACAAACCATAGTATGGAAAAATATTTTTATTTATACTCTAAGCATATTATTCGACGACCCGGTAGCCTAGTTGATAGTACGTCTGCCTACTGAGCACAGGGTCGCAGGTTCGAATCCCGCCCAGAGCAAACATTCGTGTGATGAGCACTTGTGTTTGCCCTGTGTCTGGATGTTGTATATTTTTATATACCTATGTTACGCTCAAAGATCGAAAACGCTCAGTGAGCGGAAAAATAGCTCTCAATGCGTTGTGGTCACAGTAAAACATCCACATCGCGAAATTCGTGTTATGGCTCTAATGAATACGCGCACGACGCGTTGTGGCAATCACAGAAAGACCAAATAGCGAAATTCGTGTCGTGGCTGACATGCTATTCGATCTCAACGCGTTGTGGCAATGCAGAAAGCCATGACGCGTTCTGAGCATTCAGTTTTAACCATATCACGACGGACTGGTTGTAAGTAACTTGTCAGTGTCGGCTCTTTTAAAGAATATTATTTGATTACGACGCACACTACTTTCCGATATGGATCCTACTAGGCCTAGGCTGGAACTGTTTTAGTAGATGTCCATAGGAAATATTTTTTATTTTATAAAATCACGGCATAACGTGTTTGTCATTATTAAATATAATTATATAAATCAAAATAAAATAAAGCGATATTAGTTATCATTGATTTTTTTTTTTTTATTCTAAACATTTTACATTTTACAAATTGTACTTACAATATAAGACACTGAAACCCATTACTTTAGGTATATTTTAAAAATCAACGTATTAAGTGATAAATTATTGAACACAAAATATTAATCATTTGCAAATTACTTATAATTCACTTAAAATTATTAGGGATTTTAATTTTTATATGAAAATTTAAAATTCTTTAAAAGAGCCGACAACGACAAATTACTTACAACCAGTCCGTCGTGATATGGTTAAAACAATGAATGCTCAGAGCGCGTCATGGCTTTCTGCATTGCCACAACGCGTTGATATCGAATAGCATGTCAGCCACGATACGAACTTCGCTATTTGGTCTTTCTGTGATTGCCACAACGCGTCGTGCGTGTTTTCATTAGAGCCATAACACGAATTTCGCGATGTGGATGTTTTACTGTGACCACAACGCGTTGTGAGCTATTTTTTCGCTCACTGAGCGTTTTCGATCTTTGAGCGTAACATATACATGTATGTATATTTATGTATGTATATTAGCTGTTTGGCACCTATAGTACAGGCTCTGCCTAGTTTGGGGTCAGATGGCCGTGTGTGAGATGTCCCACATGTAATCATTATTATTATATTTAAATCCATACTTCTTACTTTTTCAGGCTCTTCAAGGGCTACGAGCACGTCATCTACTACTTATTTTCTATAAGTTTTTTGATATTGAGGTCATTGGCCGTGTCTCTAGTTGCTGCCAGTGTGAATTCAACAAGTGCACAAACTGCCACGTTATTGTATAATGTTCCGTCTGAATCATATAACATAGATGTAAGTGTTTTGACTTATTATTTGTTTAAGGAGGGCCCCCAACACTAGCGTTTTTTAAGCGTCGTTTTCGGGCCTATCGTCTATACAGCATTGGCACAAAACAAAAAGTTTCCAGAAATTCCACTCCCGCCGTCCTTGAAATTAACTACCTAAACTTGGTTGCCTCCATGAAAAACGTGTATCGTCATTTTTGTATTGTGTTTACAGCCAAATACACTACAACAGTAATAAAAACACTTATCCAATTTTTTAGCACATCGAACATCATTACGTTGTTAATAATCGCGAAAGCGATGACTGCATGTGGTCCGAGCATGGTCCGAGCAAGCCTGTAAACGCAATGATCAATGTGTGCATAAGAATATGGCGCTTAGTTCCGAGTGGGCCATCTGTCTAGGCGCGCCGCCGCTATACGTAATTTGTAGCATTGGGACGGCGAACACAAATTTTGTTTCACTCCCCTTGCTGCCTATGATTGTATTCGTGACGTGACTCCCATACGTCCATGCTCGAAAGACGATATAGTATATAGTGGTCTCTAGGTCTCTTTACAATAGCCTGTATGTTGATTCAGTATTTTTGTTTGTTTCTAATATAAATTAAAAAATAAATAATGTTATTGGGATTTTAATAATTTTTACAGGTTCAACGTTTAATACATCACATACACGGAAATTCTATAGCATTAACTGGACTTAACTTGTTTGATGTAAAACGTGGAATGGTTCTTACGGTACGTATGATATATAGAATAGAATATACTTAATAAATATTAAGCCTATTAGGCATATTATACCTATTTTGTTACTTATAATGCAAACGCCTCAAAATCTGCTACGTAATTAAATATTATACTTAATTTATTTTAGCCAAAGAACACAAAGTAGAAGTATTTTTCACCGTTTAATCGAAAATTCATTCATTCATCCATCCGTTCATTAATTTTTTAGTATTGTAGGGAATAAAGATTTTATCTATGTATCTAAAATGTCACACAGCGGCAATCATAACTTATAATAACAAAATAATAACTCTGGCGTATTCTAATGAGTACAATATTTTATTATTTTCAGATTGCAGCTTCTATAGTGACTTACGAACTGGTTCTAATTCAATTTAGCAATACCTGATTCCTGAAAATATCAAATACTATATTTTTATGTCTAAATAATATATTATCAAATAAATTTTGTACATACCTAATTGTTATTAAATAACATATTAGTATTTTTTTTCAGAATAACTATGAACTATTGATTTCATCGATAACTGGCTATCCTGCTTGCACGTGCAGTAACTGCAGTAATATATTTATGTATTTTCTGTCGCTGTTTTTGTCTATCGCTGATGATGACGTATGCGAAACTATCCCTGAGAGCAGCTCTGGTCACTAGTACTGTGATAATTCTTTATTACTTAAACTAAATTGGTTTATAAGTAGACTAGCTTTCTGCGTTATCCGTTTTTCCCGCGGTAAAAAGTATTCTCCATCCTTTCAACTAACTCTGTGCCGAAAATCAAGTCGATTGATTGCTTAGTTAGGGCATTAAGGAAGGACAAAAAAACAAACACACCTTCGCAATTATAATATTACTGTGTGTAGATAAGCATCTTTAGATTTTTTCACTTTGACCTAATAAGTCTAAGGTTACTCATGTAACCTTTACCTATATATTACAGAATATTTTACCACAAAACAGTGTATTTTTCACAGCTGGGGGTGGATTTCGTAATGTACAGTTAACGGTACCAGGAAAGGCAAAAACAATTGTCGTATAACTTAAGAATGCTATAAAAACTGCTCTGTTTAAAGCTAACATTAAGACACACAGAATTTAACAACTGAAAACACACACGCACACACACACTTTTTTTACCAGCAAACGTGCACTATTTTTCAATAGTTGCAGGTAGTGATGTTTCAGTTTGTTTATCATAATGTTTCAGTGTTTACAAAAAAACAGAAATGACTCTTCGGACTGTAAAAAGACGTGGTGCGGAATTTCATAAGCCCCCTTTGACGTATAGTGCAACTTTTCATTGTTCTGGATTCTACCATTATTTACATAACTATTTTAAGCGGACAGATTAAATACTCGTACATAAATAAATTTAAAAAAATCTATTTACACAATACAATAACTATATAAAGGTGCTCCCATTCCAAAGACCTCCCATTACCTTCTCTATCGTCTGATGATCTTTGTGACAAAATGAAAGGTGCTTTTATTTTGCTCACTGAACTCTCCCCCTGTGTGTAGCATCAAACAACACGGTCATAAAAGTGCCCGGACATATATTATCGGCGGCGATAACTGGCCCGTAACCTTTCTGGCAACAATGTAAACACGAAAAAAGCAACTTTCCCCAGCGATAGATATAAAAACAACAATCGCAATCTATTTGTTTACAAAAATGGCTATTAAATATCAGTAGCCAATGTGGCTGGAGGGGAATATTTAGTGAATATAAAAGGTTATTATTGCTATAGCTTTTTTCTTTGATCTATTATTGGTAAAGAAATAATGAATGGTTAGGAAATAGGAGCCTATAAGTTTAAAAGACGAGCATTCCATAGAGTATTTATGAAAAGGAGAGTAATTTAATGTTAAAATGAATTAATTCTGATGAACTACTGGGTCGCTTTTTCACAGAATCTATGAGTATAACTGAAAAAAATAACGTGTGGTTTTCAACACAGTGATGTGTCCCTAAACTAGGTACTGAAGAAAATCACAGACTAGTTACTTAGTTTCAAACATACCTACTAAAACTAAAACTCAAAGGATAAAATGGAAACGGCAGCATCAGTATGCAGGGAGCTAATTGAACGAATGGCTTTCATAAAATCTCCTTTGAAGTTAGTGGGTAATCTAAAATCCATTTTCAGTTCCAAAGTTACAGCACACTGATTTTCCCGGACTAGAATTATACAAACCTTAGCCGTCTTACCAAGAGCGTCGATGGCCCAATAGCTAGAGTCATTGACTTCCATTCGTAAGTTCTTGGGTTCGAGCCTCTGTACGTACCATTGGGTATTCGTTTACCGCTCTTTTTTCGTGAAGGATAACATCATGAGGAAACCTGCACAATCTGTGAAGTTGACCAACCCGCACTGAGCCAGCGTGGTCGACTAAGGCCTATTCACCCTGATTTCAGGGTAAGCTCGAGCCCTCGGTGGGGACATATATGAGCTGTTAACGTCACGAGCCGTTTTACTAAAAGTTAAACACATTTGGAATGCATATCTAGGAAAATATATTTGGGACATTTTCATTAAAGATTTTCAAATATACGAGTTCCTTTGTATTTAACGATTTCATGGTCAGCACTACGGTCCTGCTAATTAGTTGTGTCTTTTTCAGTCTTTCTTTGGCATTCATAAGAAATAAATATTATGCCAATTCATTATTATGCAGATAAAATAGGCATATTTAATTCATGCTTTTTAATATAGACCCTAAATGGACCATCTCATTAGCTGCCCATCTTGTCCTGTCACCTGCACGCGAGAGGACTTGATGAAGGCTACCGACGACGCTATTCGTGTGGCTGGTTTTTGGGCCGAGACTGTCTGAGTTTTCTGTCGACTCGAAAAGAAGAAGAAGAAGAATATAGACCCTAATTGAGTCTATATAGAGGTTGTAAATCACGGTTTAGCAAAAACTGTAAGAATAGGTATCTAAAGGACCTGAACAATATTTAAAAATACCTTTCTCTGAAAAAACTGTTTTGCGAACGTCTCTCAAAATCGTTGACTAATTTAGTATGTATTTTTATATTATAAGCAGTTATCATTAATAAGATTCAAAATTGACTGACTGATCCATATCGCGTATCTCAACCTCTGTACGGGTTAGGCTGAAGGCACATAGTTAAACGCAAATTGCTAATTTCGGGTTATAACTTAGATATCTGCTATTGAAGACTTCAATAATAAATTATTTATTTATTGTCAAAATCCTAGTCCTTAGAAATGAACAAATATAATCATGTTAATTGCATGGTACAGTATTTATTCATTGATTTGATCAGTTACAAAATATTAATCTTAAACTATTTATATTCAATATTACTATGCAGCTACTGTTGTTTCGAATATAGGTAACATAGTAGTAGAATTTGCTACAGGCGGCGGCGGTGTCGAGTTGAATTGCACCATCACTAATTCATACGTCACTATGGTTCCAGCTATCTGAAATCATTAAGAAATACACTTACACTGTATGAAATAGTAGAAAGTGAGGAATTAGAGCTCCGACACATAAGTAATTGCGAATTCTCATAGCATCTCAACTTTCTTCGAGCTCGCACGAACAATCAGGTCGGAAATGTTCCTGGTTTTAGGTTTGAAGTTACAACAACCCTTGTCTAGTCAAATGAGCACACTTCACGAAATTTTTAACAATATTTATTGACAAATGAAATGGAAACAAATTCATAACGACATGCTATGTTCCACTAAGCGTTTTATACGACTTTTAATTTTCAAATTACAGTACAGTACAGGACACCAAGACGAATCCAACGGTATGAGTCGTTGCCATTTACAGGAATGACAGATAGAATTTTTTCATTTAGTACTGGAGCGAACCGGACTATGTGTCGAAAAAGTACGACCAATCAAGCTTCACTGGACTTGGGCTTTGCTACTTACTAGTACTTACTTGGACATCACATTTATGATGTAACTCTACAAAATACAGCAATGCAATTCACGTCAAGGTATTGTGGTTGTGAGATGCAAGTTTGGCCTTGCAGGATAATCTTATCTAAGTCTTTTCAACGTTTTGTATAATATAGGGATCATAGAGGTGAATATTAACAAGTAGATAAATGTTTTTCTTACTGTTAATATCAGTCCTCGAGTGACTGAGAAGAATTGGAGACCACTTAGTGCTACATTATCTCCATTTACTTGATCTAAGAACCGTTGGACCTGTAAAAAATATTATTTCATTTTTAATTAGTTACTTCATCATTTAGACCGATAATGAAATATTTTTCAAATATAGCTCGCACATAATATATTTTACGTTTATAAAATAAGTCGTTTTCCGCCACAGCTCCGCCCGCGTTACCAGCTTCCCGGGAATGAGAAATTTTCCCGCGGTAAAAAGTATCTCATCTTCTTCTCCAAGGTCTATTTTATCTTTGTGCAGTTTCAAAAATCGGTTTTGGTTTCGGAGCCTAATATTTTAGGTATTTGTTTAACGCCTTAGGTTACATTATTAGAGATTTAGTACAGATAATTAATTTTATTGAAAATAGAATAATGTCTATAATTGTTACCCAGGGATAGTGTTGCTTCCCAACAGTGAAAGAATTTTCTAAATAAGTTCAGTAGTTGCCGAGCCTATTCAGTGCAAACAAACAATCAAATCTTTCCTCTTTATAATATTAGTATAGATCAATAACAACTTGTAAGCTTTAGAATTTATCTTACTTTAATAATGCAAATAGCATTTCAGGATCTGCAAGTAATTAAATAATCACTTCAGCCATTAATTTAATAAAATGGATGGGTTTTGTTGCTATTAAATTATTTTCAATGCCCATTTATTTCGTATATCCTTAATTGGGATAAAGTTAATGCAGTAATTTAATTAATTATCACAATGAATTGTACCAAGATTTAATTTTGTTCGTTAAAATTAAATAGTTGGTATAGCGTACAATTTTATACAATTACTTTAAATTAAAATGTATTTATCGATTGGCTTTAAATAATTTCGACTACAGTCTTGCTTATTTTTGTTATAAAAAAAGAAGGAAAGAAGGAGTTTTGACAAATGGAACAGTAAAGTCAGAAAAAAAAAAATTTATTTAAAACAATAGATTTATGAATACCTACAGCCTGAAATAATAACAAAATGTTATATGACATTATTGCAAAGGATATTGACTACATAAGCAGAAAGAAACTTTATTACCCCTAAGGTTGTCTGGTAAAGATTACTGCAAGCAATAAGATGACCTAAGCGCAGCGCACTATACTCTCCTCTGTTATATTTGTTATTTGTGTGTTCAATACATGTTTTTATTTTACTTCCGTACCACGGGAAGTAATAACAATGCAATGCAATCAATTCAATGCAACGCAACGCAATGCAACACAACACAACACAATACACATAGACAAACGACATAGAATTGCTGTTCGCAGGTGTCCTTTCTATGTACACTAGTACAATAGTAGTTCTATCATTAAATATCGGTTGAACTCACCTCAGCGCAATACACAGGCGACGGCACATCATACAAGACAGGAGCGGGTACAGATGAAGCCGCGTTTACTTGTGAGGCAATAAGTGATACCGCAACAGACCGACCAATAAGATACACCAAAGAAAAGATAAAATACACTGCTGCTTCGTACCCACCGAGTATGGTACTCTTGGCGGCGTTCCTAAAAAGAGGCAATCAATTGAAGGGTTGTAAATTTAAGGGGTCTAATTAAGATCCAAATTTGTACGAAACTACAATCTATGTACCAGCTCTTATGTGTTATAATCTGTCAATAATAAAATTGGTACTTAGGCCCTTTAGATTTTCAATTCTTTAATTGTGTTTCTTGTTAATTATAAAGAACTCTATAATAATGAAAATAATCAAATCGAAAAAAGACTGTTATTGATGAATTCTCAGGAAGCCTATAATAATGAAAACAATCAAATGAAAGTGAACACTGTTATTGATGAAAATAATACCTATCTCCACCTTTTAACACTTGGATTGAACGTTAATTAGTACATTAATGTAATATAATATATATTATTCTGTAGCAGTTGTTAGTTTTAACTGATATCATATCCCTAAGGAACACATCGTCTAATGTTTCACGTCATCCAAAATATACAGACTGAATTTAGTTACGGTTAACTTTGGAACTTGTGATGTCCATTTTCATTTACTACAGCCGAATATTATTGTAAGATTATATCTTCAATCGGTGGGCATTTGTTGTTAGCATTTTACACTTCCATGCTCTTATTATATTTGGGAGCATGTCTGTAAATCTTCCAAATACAAATAAATAAAATAAATAAGAGGGTCACAGTGGGAGGAAATTTTTATGACCATAATATTTTCAGAGCACACGTTACGTTTTAGAACAAGTAAAATGACACACTCACGTTTTAGATTTGACATCAAGGCAGTCGTCTGTATCTTTAATACCATTGCTGTAAGAAGTAACAGACAGAAATAAGTATAATAATTGTTTTATAAATTAAATATATGGTAAAGTAACGAATACCAACTCTAGAGAATTGAACAATTGCAAACAGATGAAGAAAAGATTGTTGGCAAAGGAGATAAATATAACTCCACTGATTACGTCATCAACCCTTCTGACCAATTGGGTAACCCGGACATAATCTTCGCGGGATGTCCTCCAAAATACTTCTGGAAGATACTGGAAAAATAAATACGAGTAATATTAAAGAAACAAAAGTAAACTTATGTTTAAATGTCATCTCGTGTAGCCTCAACTACGTCCTTTACGAGTATCAATTCATCAATTATTATCATCACCATCATCATCATCTCAGCCGAAAGACGTCCACTGCTGGACAAAGGCCTCCCCCAAGGATCTCCACAATGATCGGTCCTGCGATACCCACATCCAGCGGCTTCCCGCGACCCTCACCAGATCGTCGGTCCACCTCACGGTTCTACGCGCAATGTGCCCAGCCTGCTCTGGTTCGCCTGCGGATCTCATCATTCCTGATTCGATCACGCAAGGAAACTCCAAGCATAGTCCTCTCCATCGCTCTTTAAGTGACTTTTTTATGAAAAGGAAATAAAAATCGTTCAAAGAAAAATAGGTATATTGAATAATTGGTTGAATTGAAGCCGAAAACAATTTACCTTCCCCTGTGCAGCTAATAGCCTCCGGTTCACTTGCTCCAATCGGGATGTCAAATAAAAGCTCATTATTATCACAAACAAGTCTGAGAAATTCCAAATGAACGTTGCTTGGAGATGTATGAACTGAAATGGAAATACGGAACATAATTTTAAGGTCTTATATAATACTAGCGACCCGCCCCGGCTCCGCACGGGAAAATGGATATTGTGGGTTATCCTTAAGTATATTATGTATGTATTATACATATAAACCTTCCTCTTGAATCCTTCTTTCTACTAAAAAAAACCGCATCAATCCGTTGCGTAGTTTTAAAGATTTAAGCATACAAAGGGACATGGGGACACAGGGACAGAGAAAGCGACTTTGTTTTGTAATAAGTACCCAGTGATTTTTTTATAATTGACATTTAAAAAATTTCTATTATCAAGAACTTTGCTGTACCTAATCTAGCTTTTCATCGCCAACTTCATTCGTGTTATGTTAATTTACTTTCCTTTGGGTGTGAGATATTCTCCCGCGGTAAAAGTTTCTCTTAGCACATTAAAATGAAAATGACAATCAAATAATATATCACGTTTATAATGTCGGTGTGATTGGTTTCATATAACATGAAATTAGATCCAAGAAAAAAACTTCTAAAGACTTTTCCAAGTTCATACGATTTTATAGTGTATTATTAACAAGAAAATCTTACTTGAGTTATCATTCCCAATACTAGTGTATACGGAAGAAAGTTGAAGACCCATGGATAGAAGAATTTGACAAAACCTTCATACAAATTATCATCGGGATGGCACTTCATGCCTCCAGCATACGCCGTTATCAAAGATAAAACATGTTCCACTAAAAATAAAATTGAAGATAAATATTATATAAAAGATTATATAAGAGACTATGCAACAACTTCTTTTTGTAATATTATAATGCTTTTTCTACGTTTTACTACACATTACGAATAAGCTGTCATTAAATAAATAAATAATAAATATGTGAGACATCTCTGTAAATACAAAAAAAAGAAAGCATGCAATCCATCAAGCAAGAAAAGAAAACAATTAAAGTTTAAAAGTGATATTTATAAAATGTTTTTAAACTCTTTCGAGTTTTCGATGCTCATGACCAAGAACGTAAAAAGCACAGCAAACGTCGAATTCTGAATGACCAAATTTGTGAAGTATCAAGAACGCAAAAGGTCAAAGCATAAATGAATAGGCCAAAAACTACGAAGAGAACAAAAATAAACATAGTAAGTATAAAAAAATAAGATATAATTATTACGATACGATTTTAGAATAATGTAGGTACTAATAAAAAAAGCAAACAAATAGACAGCTATGCGTTAGTTCTGTCCAACTAAAGTTATGTTGATTTTATTTAGGAATACAATTAGCATTCCGTTTTAAATATTATGTACTTACATAAAGACAGGAGTAAAATAATGCCGCAAGTAATATTACATCTGTACGGTAATTTCGTATCAAAATTAGGATCCAGCTCTTCTGTTTTTACTATATGCTGCACTAAGGTCGGCCAGTTTGAGGATAGTTTGAAGAACATATACATTGTAACTATTGTAGTTGCATAAAAAACCACTGGCGCTGTCGACAAGAAAAAACGGTTGTTAAAATTTTACTATATTGTAAAAAAAGATTGATGCCAATTGACGAACTTCTCAATAGTCTAGGATACCATAAATAGACAATTGAACTTTTTAGAAGAGTACTTACAGTATATTTTTGTTTATTGTGTATATTCTAGGGAAAGATCCTTGTTCATCAGTGGACATACTTTCTGATAAAATGATATCATCGCAACAAATGATGATGATGATGATCGCAACAAAGGCAAATTGAAGCAATCGTAACAAAAACGTGATTTATTATTTACTTACATTATTTACTTTCTCATGTATGTTATCTGTTATTATCTATTTGGTTTTTGTAATTTTTATTACCTACATCTTGATAAGTGTGCTTGGAATAAACGTGTTCTTATTTTCAGATTTTTGATAAATGTAATTAGACAATTTGATAAATATGGATGTAATAAAAGATGTAAAGTCGAAATACTCACAAGTTGATTTAAGCGAAGTTTCATTAAAAAGTTGCCATGAGCACATAGAAGTCATAAAGATTTGTCCGAGAATAGAAACTGAAGCATAAATACACTTCCATGATTTCTTGTTAAATCTAGAAAAAATATTGAATTTAAAAAATAAAAATAAAATTATGTAAGGGCACCAAAATGAATTAAGAGATTCGTATTATACATTACATCGCATCCAATAGTAGGTGCAGATAGTGAAAGATCATAAAAATCTACTCTGTTAGTAGTACCTTCCATTATTTTTTTCATTCTTCATGCTAGTGTTGGAAGGTATAGATTCCAGTAATAAAGAAAAGAAGTAAATTTCTGGGTGCTACCGCTAGCATCGCCTCACTGACTGCTAATGACAGATAACGATGAAGTAACTCTACTACTATTACCTACAGCTTATAACAGTTCACAACTGGACGAAGGAATCTGCTTTAGAAACGAGGTGTTTTCATTATCCCCACGCTTGGCAAGCAGAATCGCATTTATTTTTTATTACGCTAATCAGTACTGCTACCTATTTTATAGGTCAGTATGTCCTTTTCATATGGATCATAGGATGAGTAAGATTGGTCCTATTCAGACCGCGGAACTAAACGGCTGGAATCACTTAATAGGTTTACAATGTACCAGCCTTTGTAGATGACAGGATCAAGTCAATATCTGTATTTTTTTACCTTACGTCATCAACATTATCACTCCAAATCCCGTATACAGGAGCCAATGAAAATACTTGAGCTACAAGTAGCGTAGATCGCAAGGATTCTTGGAAAGTAGCTCTGGTAGTCGATTTTGTTGGTTTTGATTTGGGTGCTACTCTCACTCTGTTTCCTGAAACAAGTTATCCTTGATGACTTTTTATTTCAAACTAAATTATAGTGGTGAAGGTGAGGGAAAACATCGCGAGAATACATTGACAATTACAAAGAAATTATATGGTTGTGTTGACCAATCCTCGCTCGCACTGGGCCAGCGTGGTTGACTAAGGCCTATTCACCCTGATTTGAGGTAGGTTCTAGCCACTCATCATCATCATCATCATGTCATATAGCAATTAGTGCGAAGGATTCTATATAGGAATTCCAATATTTTTCAACCAAACCTCGGCTGCTGGGCTGGGGTGAGACAATGCAGGAAATCGGAAATGCTCGGAAATGCCACCTTCAGTGGGGACGTATATGGACTGGTAATGAAGATTATACAGTAATCCACGAGCAGTTTGGATAATAGGAAATTGCTAGTTAGCTGGTTGTAGGTCGTGGCTAAAGATGCTGACACATAATCAAAAATCAGCGGGATGCGGGCAGCGCAGCACCGATCGTCTTGGAGATCTTTGGGGGAGGCATTTGTCCATCTTTCAGTTGATGATGATTAATTTATAATCGCGGATCGTTTGTTTAACCGCTCACGTGCCCAAGGCCGCCATCCCAATACCCAGTTGCACGGCCGCGCCCGCCGCCTCAACCTACCGTAACTCGCCCGCTATCCATTTGTTTATTTTAACCCGAGCGCGCGCCGCGTCAAGTGGCACAAAAACGCTCATTGTGCCTTGGTTTCTTACAAAAACACTATCAAGTGTTGATTTATGGGTTGCTGAATGTATGAGTCATGCTACTATGGCTTATTTTATTTGTAAAGCGATCCAGTTTTTGATATATAGAGTCGTGAAAATGGAGATTATGAATTTTTAGCGCGACTTTTGCAAAATTGTTCAAAACTCAAAAATTAAAGCGATGACATATCGTTTTTTCATTAGAAATATCTTAATACATTAATAATTAATAAGAAAAGCAAAAAAACAATACCAATGTTAGTACAATAACTTGCGTTTATAAAGGTTTGAATTTTCGGAAAATATCGGCGGCGCGCATTGTGAAACTCTTAAGACTTTTTTAAAGAAATAATTGGTCAACTATTCCCAAAGTATTGCTTCAATACAAAGTTTATTTCATATTCAACCAAACTGATAAAAATTGTAGCATAACTTTTATCATTATTGAGAAATATGAGAATCAATAATTATACACCCTTGTTTAAAGAAAAATGAACAGCCGTTAGAAAGGGGTTTGGTAAAGTACTGAAATCGAGGTGAATTTAGTAAAAACCTGTGACAACTTGTAATAAAATAGATTAAAGTGTGTACTTACCGAAAAACATGTGTATTGTCTCCAGATTATCACTAAAAAACCCACAAAACTTTTCAATAACACGCGACGTGACGTACTCCGTGCGGTCAACTGACAGACTGCACTTTGACATTGTTTTTTTTTTTAATTTTGCTAGTGGTGGACTTGTGTTGCCGGTTTTTTCTAGACGTCAAATTTAATAGAGAATACGAAGCAAGTACGATAACAATATTAGACTTAGTTATTTAGAAGAAAAGGATCATTTTTCAACAGCTGTGAGCAAAAATGGCCTTGTTAACCAGGAGTTTGCAAGGTCAATCAACGAGTGTTTTATATTGTTAATCGTTAGTTTACATTGCCGATTAACGGATGATTTCATTTGTTAATCCCTGGTTAACTGGGTCACGTGAGCGGTTAAGCGGAGTGTGTGAAATCAGCAAAGTTTTTATGAAATGAAAATATTTGTTAACACCAAAATGATCGTCCAAATTGTATTAATCTTTTATAGAAGATAATTTGACAAAATTACAATTTTATATTAAAATCCGATTACTACCGATGAAAAAAATAATGAAAATAAAAAAATGGTTAAGTAGGTACAGTATAATTCAAGCTATGTTTGTTTTGTACAAAAACTGTTTGGCTGTTGTTCGATTATAGATCAATAATCATCATGATAAGTACTTATCATTATAATTACTTTAAAATTACATTTCACTATATTTTAGCAAAGTTCAAGTCTTTGTAAACAAATCTCTTCGCACCATACTTCGTATCTTCTGGCCCAACACAATATTGAACAAAGACTTGTGGCAGAAATGCCGGCAAACTCGAATCGGTGAGGAGAATATGCGGATAGAAGGTGAAAATAGATAGGCCATACTTTACGCAAAGAGGGAGGGCACCCTGCCAAAAAGAAACAAAGAAAGAAAGAGACATTTATTAGTAATGACGCCACAACAATTAATAAAATACAAAAAATTTGCACAATAATAAAAGAAACAGAACAAACTGCTGCTGCTGCATTGCTTTCGAGTGGAAACATAGCAGCTGAAGAAGACCGGGTAGACCTGCTAAAACGTGGCGCCGGAAAGCGAGCTGAAAGCAGCTAGAGTCACGTGGAGCGAAGCGAACACCACGGCGCAATACATGGGGAATTGAAAAAAAACTCTTGATGCCCTTTGTACCCCCGGGGTACCCTAGGATTCAAACAACAACATTTTTAGAAAAAAATATAGCTGGTTCACTATCCGAAGAAGCACAAAATAATTATTAAAAAATCGTGTTACCTGTTTCGCAAAGTTATCAAAAAGGTCACGAAAGTTCAACAAAAACATGCAAATTAGAGTAGATCTGCATAATATTATATTATTATTACTAAGAAAGAAGTATCTCACTTTTAATAGGTATCCAAAATGACGTATTCTTCTTCCCGATTCGCTTCACTCCCATTTTATCTGTATTTTTCAGTATTTGGACAAAGGTGGCGTCAGTACCAAAGCAATCATTTGCGTTTGAACCTCCGACCGCTAATGGAGATTGCTTGTTTACTTTCAAAGTATTTTAGTTAGGGTTCCTTTTGGTTCTTAAAATTGTTATTGTTAGGTATTTGAAATGGGGTCTTTTCTGAGGAAGAAAATGTATTTTTGGTCGGTGGTATTTGATTACTTCCTTCAATGTGAGCAGAGATGATAAAACATTATTCTTAGACGTGTCAATGGTAATGGTAGCCGTTGTAAGTGGTCCTTACAGAGTCTAGGTACTATGAAATGAACATTTTTGCTAATCGACTTCACACATAAAATTTAATATTTAACTCAATTGCATGCTAGTTTTCCACGAAAGTCAAAAAATATTGTAAAAATATAATTTAAAAAATAGGAATAGATCTAAAGCGCCTCTCTAATGATAGGTAACGACTTTGGTAACTACGCCAGCGACACGACGACAAGACTCTGTGATCAAAAATGCTTATGCGAATTAATAGGTTTAAAATGCGATAAAAGTAATAAATATACTTCCAATCGCAGAAATACATTTATCTAATACAATTGAAATAATACTGAACCCATTTACTCGTAATACCAATCCTTTTACTATTAACAATTTGAAGCGATAATGTTCCATAATTAAATGCATAAGTATTATAAACCAACATTACCGTTAGAATACTATATTTATTTTGTTAGTAGTTCGTTATTTTTGTTATTTACTACCTGTACCATTAGCTGTTGCGCTATTCGTGACCAAAGCACTTATAATGGTACCATTTCGTTGATGATTCAAAGTATATAGCTCGATAGATAATTCATTTGGATTGATGGTTCCGGATGTCACAGTATTCTATATATTTTAATAATAAATTCTCTTATTTTTCCACCTAAAACGATAAAAAAGTCCTAATAGTCTTGAAATATTAGGGCAATTTATTATTAAAATATTTTAGATTTATCATAGTAAAGTAAGGTATATAAGTATATTGAAATAAAAACTTAACATTAATTTATAGTGATACTGTATTTTAGTCTGATTTATGTACTTTTTCATATTATAATTTTCATCCAAATCAATTAAGCAATTTCAGTAGATAGCTGAAGGCGGAATAACAACCATGGTACACTGAAATACCAACAAACAAACGCATATTTTTGCATTCATACTAAGAGTTTGATGATACACTTTTAGACAACATATCTATATTTTATGCTGTAGGTAGATTTAATTGGAATGTTGACAAAGTTTGTCACATGAAAAATGCTTTCATTTAGGTCAAGTATAGTTTCCTATGTGTTGATTTAGTTTAAAATAGTGTGCCTTTTAGTATGTAAATTATTGTTTACCAACTATAACCTTGAGAATGAACGCAGATCTGTTACGTTGATTGTTTTAAGGGTCTAAATCAAATGTCATTGTAAAAGGGGTCTTTTAAAGCAATGTTTCACAATAGTAAGTCATTACGAATCCAAAATCGAATTCCGACAAGACTCTACTCCGACAAAACATAAATATCTAATTAATACATAGGTACATAATATCTAATTAAAGAAGAAATCATTGAAATACAAAGTCAAACATAAAATATTAGTAAATAATTCTGTCAAAAGCATCGGTGACATCATCATTTGTTTGTTGACGTCACATCACAACACACACGACAAAAAAGTTGAATTACAAGTTACAACACTTAACTTTATAGCTGTGAAAACTATAACAGGTAAATAAACTTCAGTCGTAAATATTTTGCAATCTCTCCACAAAAACTCCGTTTCTATAGGACGACCATGACTATTTCACAAAAAAAACCTGCGATAAAGAACATAATATAATGAATATAGGAGTTAAGCCCGATATTAACAAACCAAACGCCAAACAAATAACCGAAGAAGAAAGAAACAGAGAAAAAATAACCTTAAACATAGAAGATGAAAACAAAAATAATATTACTGAATGTGGCTCTAGCATTTTGTCAAGAACATTTTCAAGCAGGGGAACCAGGTCGATCAATGAATTTGCGAAGAAGAGATTCCATACCTATTCATCAGTTCCATACAATTAATTATCCTCCTCCCATACAACGGAGATGGAATAGAGATGATGATTTGAATTTTAGGAGAACAAGGGGAATTCCGATTGAGAGAAACAAGTACGAGATAAGTGAGAGAAATAAGTACGAGGTCAGTAATGAAATCGAGATAAATAAAAAGAAACGAAAATAAAAATAAAAGTACTTCATGTGTAAAATAGAAAATTAAATGAAAATAAAGTAGAATAAAAATCAAATTATAAAACTTTTTCAATTCAACATTAGTCACTTTTTAACTAAACAATTTAGCTTGTACACCTACTGAATACTTTGTTCTTAGAATTAAAATACATGACACAAAAAATGCTTTAGGTAGGTAAGATGAGCTGGAACCATATGAAATTATAGCAAAAACATTGAAAGTAAATACAATATACCATGTAAAGTCAGTTTTCATTAAAATAATAAAGAAAACTCTGAGCTGAGACAGACTTTAATCAGTAAAAAAATTGTGTTAAGACCAGTATATTTGGTTGTTCAAGGATTTATATATTATAACCGAATATTGCTCGAGAATTTTGAAATGTTTCTATTTTCTACTTGCAGCCATCACCAAGTCAAGACCCTATGGTAGACATAGTGCAACAGAAGGACTCTGGGAGACCAGACCCTCCACGGGGTCAACGCGAACTCACACAAGAAGACACTAAGCAGCTGGAAAAGTTCAGGAGAGAACTCCGATGGCTCACGGTACATACTGACGACGGCATCGGTATTGGCATATAAATCGAACGCTTTGAAGAAGAGACAGAAAAATAAAATGTACCTATCTTGTAATGTTATGAAATAAATGCATGAATTAAATTTAATAAAAAATAAGAGACAGCTAAATAATGCCATATGACATTCTTCCTTGATCTTAGATGTCAATATATAAATACAATTATTATTTTCGCTATCGAATAAATTGAATACTAGGTCAAACAGTGAACTCTTTGCAAAATATTAAAGACCATTAAAATTAAAATTAAGGTAAATTTAAACGTTGTAGACAAGATATTAGGTTTAATTCATCTTAAATTTGAGATTGACGCTGCTATTGAATCTTTGCAAATACCAGTCCTATTTCGATGTTGATCTTGCTAAAATATCAGGAACTTACACAGGACAAACTTGCTCAAATTCCAAACTTCGGGAGTGTCAAGTAAAGTAAATATTTGACTTGAACTTGAATCCTAGTGTAATTAATTACGAGATAAAATTACGTTTTGTGTTTACGTTTGTGGATCAAGAAAATAATTTTCTTCGTCAAGGTTGCATAGATTAAGACTATTTTTGAAATTTTTAAGACATCATACGGTTATGGTAATCTCTTAACAATATAAGGATGTTGATTTGAATATACTACACGCGTGTAAATTAAATAAATTGACGAACATAAAGCAAACATTTTTATTTTGCACTGAAGCGTACAGCGAAATCTCAAAGTTACGAAAATACTGCCCAAATTGAAATTAAATGACACAAAAATATCATAAAAACGAAAAAAGCATAGATCAGAACAAGGACGTTAAAAATTTGTAATGATCTGAAAATATTTTATGGCAGATTCAATAGTAGAGTAATACAAAACTTGCATAACATACGCTAATGGAAATGATTCTACGAGTATCCTTGTATTCCAATATGTCTGTATTAGATCCAAATTGAATAACGACATAAATTCAGAGAATTTGATGTTTACCGTGTACGGCCCAAGGGATACCAATTCGGTATAAACTCCAAGCATTAATTGTATAAGGATTGTCTTACTCGAATGTCGATTACATATTGACAATGTGTCGACTTGAGCCTGTATCAAGCCTGTACCAAATTACCTAAATACAGCGTTTATTGTTCTGTTTTCGGAATATAGCTGTTATTAATTCTCTATTATAAATTATCTATTATAAATTATTCTTAGAATGGGGTAAGTTATGTTTCGGTACTGGAAATCAAAAACTAGTCCGATATACATTCCAATTCTTTGCAATATTCGGCAAGTTTTTGGTTTTTATTTAACCTCCAAATTACCTATTTTTTTAAATATATAGATCTCTTGAAATGAGCACAACCTTACAGAAAAAGTATTCGTTTGGTACTCTTACCAAAAAAAACGAAACCTACCCCCTTAGAAAATAAATAAAAAATTAAATTGTTTATACACTAAGCCTACACCATTCAAGAAACGCAACTCTTGTTGTATCGAGGTAACTTATGGTACAGGAAATGGAAAATTTGCAATAAAAAACCAGCTGCCGTGTAGAAAAAATACTTAGTTCTTTTAAGGGTTAACAAGGTTGACAGACAAACCACTACATTAATAAGAAAAGAAAGACGTTAGTCCCGAAGCGCGTCTTTCCAACCTCTCTTTGTTAGTCCACTCGTTTGTCAAATTAATAAAATGAAGGAAAAAAAATACATTTTAAAGTTATTTTTCTGTACGCATTTATTTAAAACTGAAATGAGGAGTTGAATTTGAAAAAAATTGGAGCAACTCCTTTAAGTCATTTATCTTATGATATGAGTTTATCGAAAGTCAAGAAACTTCGTGCTTTCTAAATAGACATTATATTTTATATGATGATGATAATATGATACCATCGTAAGCCATTATGATAATAAATCAAAACCACTGATCCCACGCCCGCCTGACCTTACGCACTGATCCAGTTGACCTCCCTGATGCCATTAGAGACATCCAGAATTAAACGAAGATGAGTTGAAATGATTCTTAAAGTTGCGACGTTATTGCCATTGCATTTAATCCTTAAATTATTTTGTTCTTACTAATATTAGAAGTGCAAAAATAACAGGTACTGAACTGTTTTTGGTCAAACTTGGCACAACGATAGAATAGACCTTGGGAAAGAACATAGGCTACGATTTACTGCGGGAAAATACCTTATTTCTACGGGAAACGCGGCGGCAAGCTAGTTTATTATACATCTATATCAGCCTGTCTGACACTTAGAGTACGTATGCTCTGCCTAGTTTGGGGTCAGATGGCCGTGTGTGAGAAGTCCCGATATATTGTATATTAAGTACTAGCATTCCGCCGCGGCCCGGCTCGCGTCTCGTTTTTCCCGTTAGAATGAGGCATTTTCCCGCAGTAAAAGGTAATCAGGGTAACTAACTTTCTAATGGTGAAATTTTTTTTGAAATATGCACAGTAGTTTTTGAGTTTATTCATTACAAACATACACACACACAAAAATACAAATCTTTTCTCTTTATAATATTAGTATGATTTATATTTATTTTATTTATATTTGTTACATTTTAAGGCCTCATAGATGAACAGATTGCGATTTATTATAAGAAGCGATAGAGAGCAAAGTTAGCTGGAAAAATAAAAAAATAATAAAAGTAAGTGATTGATTAATTCAAGTTAATGCCAATATGTTTTCTTTTTCCGTCTATAAGTTATTTTTGTGACAGCTAATTCTAGGTTAGCAACGGGAGTGAGAACTGTGGCGTAATCCAGGAACTCCTCTGGAAGTTAGCCGCAGGGTGTAATTCCGGGTCTAATTGCATATAATATTATCTATCTTCTTGCTAATCTCTTCCATTTCGGCGTAATCTCCAGTTTGAATTCAAGCACATAACAATCATAGACGTTAGACTACACAGAAAAACACACAAAACTTTCAACCACATAACAACCACAAATTACAAAAAAATACCTTCTCAATCCCTCTTTAATTCTCCTTCTCCTTGGTCCTCAAACATAGATTTATTATTTACCCAAACAGATAAAAGTATTAAAAAATACGCGTCGAACCTTCTCCTTT
Source organism: Teleiodes luculella (assembly GCA_948473455.1). Taxonomy (NCBI): domain Eukaryota; kingdom Metazoa; phylum Arthropoda; class Insecta; order Lepidoptera; family Gelechiidae; genus Teleiodes; species Teleiodes luculella. The sequence goes on from OX419585.1 coordinate 12,321,704, forward strand.
TTTTAAAGTTGGTTAAAAATATATAAAACTTTTATCAAATTTCCTCAAACCATAGACATATCTTCGACTTTTTGCCCACTCACAAGTCTATATTTTTCTCTTTGAAGTCTATTTGACATTAATCTTTATAATTTTCTTAGATTTTTACTGTTTTTGTAATTTTTAATTTATTTTTTAAACATTTTGTTTACTGATTCATTAATTTATGTAAGTTTTCATAGTTAAAAGCGTTTTCCACAGCATTAGTTATAAAATAACGAAGATAGATACCCACATAGACATCACAATCCCAGCTCAAACTTTCACTATATTTTTAAAATGAATCACTGAACCCGCGCTGCTTACATCCCCTATCTTCTCACAACACTCACTATATTGTAAGTTGTACGTATTCTGTATTATTTCTTTTTGTTTGGCTCTTTAGTTTTACGATTCGCACGACACAAGCAATTTTGGCATACCAGAAAATCTCGTCATCTATTTCAGACGAATGGCAACCATAGTACTGGACCCTTATGCAGATCCTACTATGGACTGGATGAAAGAACCAGAGAGCACAGGCACGACCATTATGGGCTGTGAATTTGAAGATGGAGTCATCATTGCCGCGGATTCAAGGACCACCACTGGAGTCTACATTGCCAATAGAGTCACCGATAAGCTGACCAAGATCACTGATCACATATACTGCTGCCGTTCTGGGTCCGCTGCAGATACTCAAGCTATTTCTGATATTGTTAGATACCATATGAGTGAGTACGACATTGATGATCATCATCATCATTTCATCCAGTAGACGTCCACTGCTGGACAAAAGCCCTCCACAACGATCGTTCTCGCGCTGCCCGCATCCAGCGGACCCGCATCCATTGATGATAAACCATTTTTTTATTTAAAAGTAATACAATCTGAACCAATAAAATCGGTAGCAAAAGCACTGGATATCCATAGAGTCACATTAATAATAATAGTAGGTAAGTAGCTTAATATTTGCTCAAGTAGCTTAAATCTTCTTGTAACTGTAGGTAAAGCCTGGCCGCCCAAGTTCACAAATGTCATCAAAAATACTCCTCAAACTGAATTATAGTAACACCTTCCTTCAAAGGAGCAGACCATAGTCAAAATTGGTAGGTTGATGATGATGTAATCAAAGGCAATTCTTTTTCCAGATTTCCAGAGAATAGAGATGGGAGAGATGCCATTAGTGCAAACAGCAGCTTCTGTATTCCGGGAGCTGTGTTACAACTACAGACAGAAACTAGTAGCTGGCATCCTCGTGGCGGGTTGGGATAGAAAAGACAAAGGTAAAACTCCTTTTTATAGGTCCAGGGAAGCTTGATAAATCAAACTTTGTCGACTTTAGAGTAGGTAAATTTATAAAAGTATATTTTTAATTCCCGACGAAAAAAAGGGGTGTTATAAGTTTAACGTGTGTGTATGTCTATCTGTCTGTCTGTCTGTAGCATCGTAGCTCCTAAACGGATGCGCCGATTTGACATAGTTTTCTTTGTTCACAAGGTGTCACAATTGAGAGTGTTCTTAGCTATGATTCAAGAAAATATCTTCAGCCATTTGAAGAAAACCAGCTTTTTTCTAGTTGTTGAAAGGATCGCTATCCTATATTTTATCTTCTGTGTTGTGATGTCCTTAAAATGTTCCGATTTCTTTATCACATGGGTGGTGAGCTCGACAACCTTTCTCACAAAACCTGTTATTGATATTACTAAGGTGGATTTGTATTATAAAAAAAAAATTCTTTCTAAAAGAAAAATCAATAGCTTTAAAAATATTCTAGGTATATTCAAAAGAAAAACGTTTCTTCCAGGTCAAGTTTACTCAGTCCCTATTGGAGGAATGATGCAGCGTCAAGCCATATCAATAGGCGGGTCTGGTTCCAGTTACATCTACGGCTACATAGACGCTAACTATAAGCCCAACATGAGTAAACAAGAAGCTATGGACTTTGTCATCAACAGTTTGGCCTTGGCTATCAACCGTGATGGGTCTTCAGGAGGAGTCGTAAGGATTGGAGTGATCACTGAAGATGGAATCGAGAGGACCATGCTTTTGGGTGATGAGCTACCCAGGTTTTACGAAGGTTGATTATTTTGTAAGGCGATTTTATTGTTTATATTACATATTTATGTTAAGTAATTTTGTTTCATTTTACTTTATGATCAGCAAATAGGTCCCAAACGTGTTTTTATTGTCAGAATAAAAACGGAATTCCTAATTTAAAAACGTCCGTCCGATAAAAAGAAATAACTACTAGCTTTTTAAAACTTTTACGGTTGTTTTCATAACTAGGTATTAAGATTTAAACCGGAATATTTACCAAGGTATTTGTTGTGCAGCCAATGGACGGAAACGGAACAGGGCAGGGTACAGTGCCACCAACTTATCTGTAGAACGGCCAAAAGTGGAACTACTGCCGCCATTTTGAAAACGTCATTTTGCTGTTGGTTGATTGGTTGGTTGGTCACCTTTTTCGATCGTGGCGCCTCGCTTCATTCTACAGATAAATAGGTGGCACTGTAAGTAGGTATTTTTTTGGGCCGCATGTCTTAAAATGACAATAATGACAAAGACGTAGAAATGACTGACATCTTGGGTACCTACGTGGTACCTACTTACCAGTACTCACAATATTTAGTGCCGAGTTCACGAGTTCGAGTTCAGAGGACTAACAAACATATTAACCAACATAATATTATGATGTTTAAACGGCCATTTAACATTTTATTTTCATACAAAATTAATGCCAAACGGCCGGTTAATCACTAACCAACCGTAATGTTTGTTGGTGAACTTGGGGCTTAAACCTTTTATTTAAACAGCTCTCAACACTCTCGGATTGAGAGAAAAATAAAATTGTATTTTTTGAAGTTAAAATTTCTGGTTGGGAAATTCAGGCAGATGTTTATTTCACGAAATTTAAACTTTTTGCCGCCAATCAAATCCAGGAGCGCATTATGTAGATGGCGTAATAAATTCTTGAGTTTTCATGGTAGCGAAGGGTTCTGTTCAAATGCCTAAAATTTCACCATTTACATTTACTTTACGAGAAGAAATAGAATTTCTACTTTCCAAGTGGCTATGAAATTCTAGAGAAAATTAGACTAATCGTGTTAGAAATTCAAGTCAAAGTTTATGGTGATTAATGAATATAAAAATTATGAATTTATTAAAATTTATTGCAAAGCAAATTCTTACTAAATGTTATAAATGTACCTAGTTCAACCTTTGCTGATTTTTATTCAGAAAAATAAACCTGGCACAAAAGTCTGGGTTGATGATCAATAACACAATATCAACATAAGAACAACAACAACAATCAACCTATACAACAACACACACACATCATTCAACATCACTCATTCATTAATTTGGTATACACATTATCATATTTTATAGTGTAGTGACCGTGGTAGTGACCACTAGTCGAAAGCGTTTCGGCACCCTTCGTCCATTTCCCCGTTCGTCAACTTGGTCTCCGTAAGTCCAATTCCCAGTTTGTTACTTTCCCGGTTTGTAAAGCTTTTAACTGGCTTTGACATAGAGATGTTGTCATACAATCCTCCGGTAGGAACTATTTTTGGGTGAGGAAAATAAGATTAAATTATTAAGTTAGAAAAAAAGATTTTTACTGTTTTTTTAATAATAAACTAATTTTATCCGGCGAAAAAACAGCACAAACAAAAAGTAGAACATGAAAATAATTCATTCATTTTCATACCACGTTCACAGGTTTGTAAGTTTTATAAATCCCCGGGCTTTTAGTTTGATAGACCAGAACCAAGACCCTTTTGGTGTTACTTTGCGTACGGAGAATACTAAAGAGCTACAGTAGTTATAGTAAAACTTTCCTTTTAGGCACTTTTCGTGTGTTTTTCTTAATGATAGAGTGAGATATAAAATAACAATAAAGCACTCAATATACACACATACATTTACGTAGATTCCATAAACGAAATTTTTCCTACGTCATCATTAGATTACACGATACAAAGCTTAAAAAATAAAATTATATTCCTTTGCCCCGCAGCACCCGCAGCCTGACTTATTAAATATTTTTTTATATAATTGTAATGTTTTTTGCTTTAAAATCTTCATAAAAAATGACAAGTTTTTTTATGGATATAAGCACTAAGACACAGATAGTTTTATTTTATTTTAATAATGACATCAAAAATAATTAAGATATCGACAAAATACAGAAGTAATTTTAACTGACGGTGTACAGTAAGTACAATAACAACTTTGTTCTGTTTTCCGCTGTCCAATAAAAACGCTTTATGAAAAACCAAGTTGTAATAGTATATTGAAGACGTTACTCTGAAAACAACAAGGGGTTATTGTACAAGAGCCTATAAATTATGCTCAGAACGTTATAAATCCATTAGGTCATCCGAGTTAGCGCGGGGAGAAATATTCTTATTGAAGGTCCTTTCCTGCTTTCAACTTTCTATTCACTCATTTAATAAATATTTATTATAAAAACGCTTTTTTCTTCGTAGGAAACGAATTTGTTTATTATTCAAAAGTACCAAAAGCATAGAGCCTCAATATTTTCAAACATTTTGCTGCAAAGTACCAGTTAGGTAGGTTTACCTTAAAACCTACACGATCAGCAACCAGGAAGTTGAAATCAAAGTTTGGCAAAATAAGGACGTATTATTTCTAAAAGAGGATAATGATTTAAAATATTCGTATACAGTCCATATTATATATCCCTAGTGAAGTGCTTGAGCCTGCCTCAAATCTGGGAGAATAGGTCTATGTCGACCACGGTGGCGAGCGTCATATAAAGTTAAACGTACACGGATTTGAGGCAGGCTCAACACTTTACTAGGGATATATACCTAATATGGAGCGTTCAGAGCGTCGGTGGCCAAGTGGCTAGGCCCGTTGACTTCCATTCAGAAGTTCGCGGGTTCAAACCTCGGCACGTACCAATGTGTTTTCGATTTTCGAATTCATATGTATGTTTGTTCGACGCTCTTACGGTGAAGGAAAACATCGTGAGGAAACCTGCACACACCTACGAAAAAATTCAAAGGTTGTGTGTGAAGTTGAGCAACCCGCACTGGGCCAGCGTGGTCGACTAAGGCCTCTTCACCCTGGTATCAGGGTAGGCTCGAGCCCCTTGGTGGGGACATATATGAGCTGCTAAAGATGGAATATTATACTTTTTAAAACTATCACGATTGTTTTCATAACTATTAAGATTTAAAACGGAACTACCTATTTATTGTGGCATTTGTATTGTGTGAGTGCCCGAGTGCATGCACATAATATTAATTCTAAATTCGTAAAAAAATTGGTACGTACCGGGGATTGTTCCCGCCTCCCGAACGAAAGATAACAGCTGTAGCCACTGTGCCACCGAGCGAGGTGTATGCAAGTTTCATCACGAATTATAAAGCTTCAAATACAAATAAAGTAAAATTATCTACATTAAAGTATAAGTAAATAACACTCCCATAGTATTTTTTATTTATACTCTAAGTTGTCTACATTTTTAAGTACCTACAAAATCCCAATACACTTCACCCATTGTTATAGCACTCACAGAAAAGCCTTGACTGCGACTTTTACATTCGCAAGAAAGCCATATCTTCCCTCGAAACGAGAGGAGACTACTTCAGTAGCTAGTAATTTATACACGATCCCAACACTTAGGAAAATAACCTCTTACACAAAATGTTTTTCTCGTTCTCTTTTGACCTCAGTGAGAATGCTCAGTGTTTTATGATTACAAGTTGCTAGGAGTGTAGAAATCTTTTTCTTGGAACTATACAATAAGTAACAGCCTCTGTGGTCGAGTAGGCAAATAAGTGTAATCTATAATTATGATTTGGTGGATTATTTGTCCAGTAGTTGACGTCTTTCGTCTAAAATGATGGTGAACAATACTGACTGCGTATTCAAAATATGCGCTTTAATTTGAAAATATCCCTGAATATTTCAAAATACAATGTTCATTGAAATCTAAAAGACTATTCTTTGATGAACTCGACCTTTATTTATAACTAGCTTTTCGGCGCGGCTCCACCCGTGTTAACAGTTTTTCCCGTGGGAATGACACATTTTTCCGCGGTAAAAGGTAGCCTATCTTACTCAGCGTGAATGTAGCTTTCTAATGGTGAAAGAATTTTTTAAATCGGTTTTGTAGTTTTTGAGTTTAATCGTTACAAACATAAACACACTCATACACACACACAAAAATACAAATCTTTTCTCTTTATAATATTAGTATGACAAGAGCACGTAAGACCAAGTATAGTCTATTGGATAACAGTAATGACTTAGTACGTGATTGTCATTGGATCGAAATTAGTCTTCTGAGAATGTGGAGTTAGAATGGAACTTCATTAATCATTTTGTAGTACAAGAGAGGTAACACTTAGAATGTAAAGTTTAGAAATTGCGTATAACGAAGAACGTTACGTAGAATTTGTAAAGTTGTAATTATGTGCGGCGTTATGAGATTTCCTTTCATTATGAGGAGGAACGTGCGCAGTTTAATTATTCTGCGAATTCGAGAGGATTAGACGAGTATAAGAAGAGTATTCAAATTGATAAAGGTAAGGAAAGAGATCAAATCATATTAAAGGGCTTTAAGGTCAATAACCGATTATGTATTCAATATTTTAAGGTAAGATCTGATAGATAACTCAAGTAACGACATTTTGAATTAGAAATAAATAATTCATATACGAGTAATCACAAAAAAGTTTCGCTGTATTTAGTTTTTGATATTATTATGAGTATCTTTTTATTTTATTTGAAAATCCTCGGGAAGCTAACAGCACTAAAGTTTCACAAATTGATTTTTTTTTTATAAAAACTGCTGAGGCTAATGATAAACGTGGTGTTGCTTGGGGGGACTGGTCTGCTCTAGTCGATTGCCGGTTGTTTTATTGGTTACTAGCTTTCAGCCCCGCGGCCCCGCCCGCGTTAAACATTTTTCCCGTGGGAATGAGTTTTTTTATATTTCTCTTTGTAAAAACCATCCTTGGACTTCAACGAACATTAAAAAATAATAATTATAATATAATATTTTAAATTGATCCAGGCGTTGCTGAGTTATGCGCTTACCAACACATTTTGCGATTCATTTTTATATTATAGATATAGTTTAGTTTTTCTACTTTGCCTGGTTGCCTTCCACTAATTGCATATTTCGTTTGCACTCTTTGTTATATTAATCGAATTGTATAAAATAATAATTTTGTATAAATAATTTGAAAAGATGCAACGCCTGTGGAGTTTCTTCCGGCGAGTTCTTCTCCACAGAAGACACCCAAATTGTGAACTCGCCTCGACATCGAAAAGTGATTCGTAAAATCTTACTTCGAATAAACGCTTTTTGAATTTTGAATTAAGTATGATTTAAAAAAAAATCCTCATATAAGATTTTTTTATTTAAATGTCCTTCTCTGTTTTAAGTTCACGTAGTTGTTTTAATACGGTAAAGTACAAGTAGCAGCAACAATAGGATTAGGGTTCCTTGTTTGTTTGGCCTGTAATCTGCAGCTGTGATTGGGGGTCAAGTGTACAACAAAACGTGCCCCAAATATTAAATAAACCTTGCTCTAAAATGCCCTTGGAGTTGACGCCCATCCGAAACAAACAAACTATCCCATACCTTCTTTCTAGCAATGTGCTGTCTTTTAAACATTATAGAGAACGGAAGAGTCAATATTTACCATATTTAAACCCCGACGAAAAAGAGGGGTGTTATACGAGTAAGTTTGACATGTGTGTCTAACTGTCTGTCTGTGGCATTGTCCGAAACGGATGCGCCGATTTTGATCAAGTTTTTTTTGTTTGCAAGGTGTCACAATTGAGAGTGTTCTTAGCTATGATTCAAGAAAATATCTTCAGCCATTTGAAGATTATCCGCTCTTTTCTAGTTGTTGAAAGGATCAAGAAACGGTTTTGTGGCGGGGGTTTTTGAAATTTTTAATTTAAAGTTTATTTCGAACATTTGCCGTGTAGCGCCGCATTGTGTGAAGGGAACGCGTTTTATACAAGTTCGTTTTAGTACGGTTTGTCGCAATACAAGCGACAACGTGTGTTTTGCACCCAAATCTGCTTCTTCTTTTTCTATATTTTTCTTCTTCTATCTATACTATAATAAAACTGAAGGATCGGCGTATCTGTACATTGATTTGTTTTTCTATAAACTGATTGTAGGTTATAAAGAGAGTGTAGCTGAATACAAAAACACAAGTTTTGAATAAAATGTCCGTCTGTCTGTCTGTTTCTGCACGCTAGTCTGTGGAAGTGACTGGACTGTTTTAAATGAAATTTTTCATGGTGGTACCTTATATCCCCGGTCAACATCATAGATACTTTTTACCACGGGTAATGAAAAATCCGTGAAAGCCGTGGGCGGACAGCCAGATTAAAATACTTTTACTATTTATACACCTTATGTATAACTGCGTGCGAGATTATTGACGATGAATTTATTTGATTTTATAAGTTTTAGTTGTTTTTCTAAAAAGCAAAGAGAACGGTTGTAATTTATTTAAAAACAGATAAAACGCTTTTTACTTAAAATTGAAAGTAACATTTACTTATATACCTGTGTTAAATAGCTTTTAACTTGTTCAAGAAACAATATTTCTACCTACGTATATCTTTGTTGAGCACACGAGGAAAAATCATTACCTTAAAGTATTTTGAATACTACTTCTGTGCCATGACTTTATTTGACTTGCCTGAACTCCGATGTACTAAAACGTTATTGTGGAGGAGGTAACTCGTTCCAAAACGTCCTTTTCCCAGAATGTCCCCTTCCCAACTTGTCCTTTCCTAGAATGTTCTGTTCCCAAATAGTCCCTTTCCCGAAATGTAACAGAACAAAATACAAAACGCATTTTAGGTAGGGGAATTATGGGAAAGGGATATTACGGGAAGGGGATATATCGGGCAAGGGACATTTTGGGAAAGGAAATTTCTGGGAATGGACATTTCTGGGAAAGGGACGTTTTAGATCCAGGGGATATTTTGGAAAAGGGACATTTTGCACTTAAATTAAATTAAAATTTTAAATTAAAAATTCTTTATTTAAGTAAATCCTTACATGTTAATTGTCGAGGCTTCCCAGTAAGTAGTCATTGACACTTGTGATGCACTTACACGACCTCTTGCGAGCCCGGCTGATGTTAGTTTCTTATCGCATATGGCTTCCTAAAAATTGACTGTAAACCAAAACAAATAAAATATAATAATATAAACAAAAATACAACACCATAATATATGTAGACAGATGATAGAAAAGGAATTAGTAGGTATTATATGTTTGCGTAAGTTTAGTGTTAATTAGTAATTGTGGTTTTAAAAGAATATAACCCACAGTCCTGCACTTATTGTTCGCCCCTCCTCCTTTACCATGGGTTGCCTGGTAGAAATCGCTACCTTAGCAATAAGGCCGCCCATTTTTATGCGTATATAGTTGTGAACTGTATTTCTTGTAATTGATTATTAAAAAAGCATTACCCTACTAATATTATAAACGCGAAAATTTGTGAGTATGGGTGGATGTATGTTTGTTTCACGCAAAAACTACGAAATGGATTTTAATGAAACTTTACAATAATCTAGCTTATACATCAGAATAACATGTAGACTAATTTTTACCGCGGGAAAATCCCTCATTCCCACGGGAAAAATGGTTAACGCGGGCGGAGCCATGTGGGGCGGAAAGCTAGTGAAGTATATTCTATTTTGTTTTATTCTTTAGATGGATACAGTCACATAACAACAACTAAACACCAATACAACATCAGTAGGCCTACTATGTAAGTTTTTTTTTTATGGCTTCACGTCGATGATACTATGTAAGTAGCGACAGGCTCGAGAAGCTGTCAAACGCGACATATTGGCAGAACTGCTATGGCTCTAATATCACTATGTCGCGTTTGACAGCCTCTCCTGTCGCTACTTACATAGTAGGCCTAGAATCAGTAAATGAACAACGCGTGGCCCACGCGTCGGTCGTGTCTACTCATCGTCCACTTTCAACTGATATGTAAAATTCACTCTTAAATAACACGACATAAATCTTACATTTTACTGTGCTTCATACATGAATGTGCCACGGGAACTTTTTCTTTTTTGAACGAATGAAATAGAGAGATTTGCTCAGCTTAAAGGCAGCGGATAACAGCGCCGGGCTTCGCTCCGCCGGCAGTAATTTTATGTGCTCTTTGAACAAGGGACTCGCATTTTGTACTCCTTTGAAATGCTGTAATGAGGATTTTTCCAGCTGGTATTTATAGGCTGCGACATATTTATGTGTAGAGATTTTAAACGTTTTATTAAAGGAAAAAAAATAATGAAAGCTATTTTTACTTGACAGAAATAGAAGCACGATAATTTAGTAACAACGTACGATGGTTGTACGGTTGTATAGAAGCCAGCAAATGCGGTTGGACATCCGCACTACGAAATTCACCCCTACCGCTACGAAATATGGACGCCCTCAAGGTCAACATGGTTAGTCGCATGTGCTGGTTACTGTACTTATCAAATCCATTGTAATATTATCAAAGATAAACACCACCTAATTCTGCCATAGAATGCAAGACGCTTCTATTGAATCAATATCACTACATAGTATAAAACAAAGTCGCTTTCTCTGTCCCTATGTCCCTATGTCCCTATGTATGCTTAAATCTTTAAAAAAATGCAACAGATTTTGATGCGGTTTTTTTTAATAGATAGAGTGATTCAAGAGGAAGGTTGATATGTATAATACATGCATAATACTTAGGGATAACCCACAATAATCATTTTCCTGAGCGGAGCCGGGGCGGGTCGCTAGTAATATATAATATGTGACTTACTCTTGAGATTTGGTGGATTATTAAGGTAGCATAGCAAAATGTAAGAATAATCTCAAAAATAAAATATTGGCATTTTCTCCACTCTCTCTTATGAAATCAATTTGACGGCCCCGTAGCCTAGTTTGGGGTCAGATGGCCCTGAGTGAGATGTCCCCACATATTTATTTATTTTTAATTATTTAATTATGCATGTCGGGTATCAAGTGCCCATTTCCTTAAAAAAAAACAGACAAGGATTGTAATGCATATAATATAAAAGGTAGTTACCCCAACCATCTTAACACCTAGTGCATTTAGATCCATTCATAAGAGGCATCATCGTCAAAGTACTTCACTGAAAAGCTTTCAAAACATTTTTTTATGGCTTCTGCTATTTTGCAATTCTGCCAGAGTTAGGTAGATGCTTATCACAGTGGAAAAACATTATATCAAGTTTAGAAAACGAATTATGCACCAAACATTTAAAATATATTTTTCTGTAACAAAGAAAAGGAGGACACAACACAAATACAATACTTATTATAATTTGATATTGTGATTGTTAATAAATTTAGCTAAACACATAAAGCTGTCCTCATTGGGAATTGTTAGTAAATGACTTAAATTAAGGGGAAAAGTAACAACACTATTGGCCAGTAACGAATATAAAGGAGGACATTTATTATTAAGAGGGCAGTGGAAGAAAATATGTTTCTAAACATTAAATACGCCATACTTAGCGACGACAGCACATAATCATTTTCAAGCTAAAAAATCTTCGTCCATCTATCAACGTCAGTTACGTGTAATATTTACTTACAAAAGCAACAAACAACGTCGCGTCGCGTCGATGCTTCGATAAACCCGTCAACTTCACCTATTATGGACAAAATTACACCTACAAGAGTTTGCTTACTAAAAATATGGTAGATAACATGTCAGTGGACACCATTGTAACTATACCTATTGCATGCCCATGGTAGGAACTGTACGTACAGGCTGAAAAAAAATTGTGTTCCATTTCTTGTTTAAAATATACTCTTGGCTTTTTTTGTGCAATTTGAATCAATATCAGCGCCTGCAGAGTTACTATTGAGTTAGGATCTTTGGCATGGACATCGTTATAGGAAAAATCTACTTTTAAAATTTTATGAGCAGATTTTTTCTTTGTAGTAGTACTCTGTTCTCTTTGACTGACTGGTACGAAATTAACTTTTCTTTCAGAAGTGGATTGTACTCAACTAGTTTCTCAGTTTTCTCAGTTTCTCGTTAACAGTTTTTCTCGTGGGAATGAAATTTTCCTGCGGTGAGATAACTCTCAGAGATTACCACCTTATGTTATTCTGATGTTTAAGCTATATCACTGTAAAGTTTCATTAAAATCAATTTTAGTATTTTTAGCGTTAAACACGTTACGTGGTGAAAGAGTAACAAACAAATATTCATCTATAAATACCTCCTTACAAACTTTCGCATTTTGTTATTAAAAGGATGCCATTTGCTCCATCTCATTTTACACTAAAATTTTACGAAATATTCTTTAATATTCAACAATCTTCGATCATCTCCAGAACTACACTATCGGTCCTTTTAATAATGTAATATTTCTTGTAATGTTTTAACATATGTATTTATTTATTCGTGTAATAATGGAACATACATTTTATATAATAAAAAATTCCGCAAACAGAATTTGAGTTTCACAACAAGGTAGCACCTATAAGATTTGTATTGATTGATGTAAAAAAAAAATTTTTTATATTTATTTTATTGGGCGTGGTATCATATCTACAATTTGTTTTATAGTTTCTTGCTGTTCGTCCTTTCCAAAGGCATTGTCAATCAATGTCGTTATTTGGGAAAGTAGTAATCTCCATTGTCGATCCAAATGATCACCCTATATTTTTTTCTTTACTATTACAAATACTAATTGTATTACTCGTACAGAAACATCATGAATGTTACGTATTCTTTGGCACGAATACTTTGACGTTAAAAAAGTTTTTAAAACATGTTTAATAGCTTACGTGTTTTAACTAAAATTATAATAGCACATATTACGTGCTTTACTACAAAAGCATCATTAACAGGTATATATTAAATCAACTATTTACGAGTCAAGGTCAGCCTAAACGAGTTATTGCGTGATTATTGCTTATCAATTTCAGCATGCCACATAATTGTACTGTTCCATTTTTATTTATTTCCATTTTGCAAAAGTTTATTACAATAACAATTTAACACAGTGATGTTAAATATTTATACACATTTTTGTTTTTCTTATAGTTATATTGTAAAAGCCCAGTTTTACGGTTATGTAAATTTGTGTATCGCAGCAACTATGAAAAGGATAAACAACTTCCTTTTCCAAAAAAATACAATTCATGCAGTAACTAAATTATTATTGATAATGGCAAGATGCTTTGGAGTATTTCCTGTATCTGGTTTGATGACAAAATCTCCAATAAACCTCAGGTAATTTACTTAAATCGTTATCATTTTCGTCAAAGATCTTGAAAAATACATTCCTGACGTTGTGATACTCATTTAACTTTTTTTTTATTGTTGAATTAACCTTTTTATGAATTTTAAATATTTTGTATATTGTGCAATTTTTATATTTTCCCGTGAATATTATTTACGTTATAAGTTAGTACGGAATTTACATTATTACTGGACTAAGTACTTTATTTTTTTTGTATTTATTATAGTTAGTGTTAAATAAATTTTGTGCGTAAAAAAATCTTATGTAATTAACGAAATATTTCCTATCTTTTTATATCACTGTAAAGGAAACGTCTTATTTTAAAATACCTTCGAGAATTACTAAGAATATTATTTACATTCTTTTTAAAATTTTCAGGTCCACGTTAAAATCTCCGTATACATTAATTATTATTCTGGGATTCCTTGGGCAAAGCACGCTGGCTCTTCTTGCTTTTATCAATCTGTTTGAGTCTGCGATTTCGCCAAGAACTTTTCGTAAGTATCGCATAAAAAATCTTGAAAGGCTTTTCATAGACTAATTTGTATTTATGAATAATATGGCTTGAGATATAAATGAATAAAAGGCGAATTGTTTTGTTAATCTGTTAGTATTGTCTCACCTAGGAGAATAGTTTAAAAATAATTTGTTTTTTTGAAACTATATTTGAAACCATATCGCTTTATTGTCGTATTTGGCCTTTTATTTTTGGAGGACGGCTTTGTCCAGCAGTGGACGCCTTTTGCCTGAATTTAAACAAAAATCCTTTTCACTTATCTTTCTCCAACCTGACCCCATCAATTTGGGTCAGCTGTCCCAGGATGCTTTCACCAAATCATTCTATTCCGGGTTGTCTCTAATTTTTTTCTTTTTCACCCCATCACAGAAAAGTTTATAACACATATGACTGGTCTGACGTGCACGGTTCTTATTCTGAAGCTGGGAAGGTCCTGGCCTGATGTGGTTGTCAAAGTAACAGATATTGAGAAAAGCCTAGCAAAGTTCAACCAGAAGAACATTGGCCGGAAATGCTACATTGCTACATTTTTGATATTCTCTACGGCTGCATGTAAGTAATATCCTGTTTTCTGTATCCCTACCACCAGGCCCCGCGTTACACAAAACTACAAATCTTAAGCTACAATTTAAAGTATATGGCGTAGTCAATATGATGAAAATTGAAAGGTTCACATTTATGACCAACTCACTGCGCAATGAACGAAAAAATAAAGTTTAAATTTATAGCTTCGTGTAATTCCCATCTGGAAACGCGCTACTTTTGCCGATATGGAATTAATTTAATAGACAACTGGATCCAAGTCGGCCAAAGCAAAACAAGAACATAAATGTTCTCTCTAATTTATAGGGGGAGTTATATCTTGGAGATGTTTTGCTTGTACCTGATGATATACCTATGACTTGGCTAGTATACATGAGGATACGAGACCATGGTTAAAGAGTAGTGTTGTATCTGAGGCGGAGTACTGGAACAGGAGAAAATAATAGTACTAACCCGAACTGATCTTCAAACCTTATTTTTATTCGCAAAGAAGAAAAATACTTATAACAGTCCACTAATTAACTAAAGCTTCTATAAAAAGAGGTATTGGTGTGACCTATATAAGTAAACGCATATTAGAATTACTCATTTTTTCACTCAATATTTTTTTAAGCTGATAATATACCTAAACATTTTATTTGATGTATTAAAATTGTCCAGTGGAATTCATACTGAGCATAAGATTCTACAAGCGACTGACGGAAGCGTGCCCCACAGGAGATTCCCTAATGGAGTCATACTACAGATATACCATGCCGGCAGCGGCCGCCAGAATACCATTTTCGGTCTTTACCTTCTTGTTAACTCAGGTAACCAATCTAAACTCTTCTTTAACATTTGCTCAATAAGGTTCAAAAATATACAAAATGCACTACATATCGATTATGAAGGCGCAAAACACTACAAATCACAAGCTACAATAAGAAGTACATTAGCTCTTTAGCAAAGTTAACTCAGGTTAGGTTAGGTTAGGTTAGGTTAGGTAATCCATGCACCCCTTTTACACCTCCACAAAGTCTTGCAATGGTATTGCCACCATCCCAAAAATTGTGACGTGGGATTTAGATCGCAGTATTATTGTGACTAGTAAACGATCGATAACAAACGATCGACTTCCAGACCCCAATCCATTGGGGCGTTTGCTCCCCATTGACAAGTCAGTGTCTAGCTAGTGTACAAGTGTAAAATATTATGTTTCTTTAAACACCAGTTAAACAAATATTATAATTGTGTATGTTCTGTGGTAATTATTAACGTTAATTTATTATTTATTTATATTTTCAGCTCGTGCTAATTCAAATTATTTTCGTATGCAACTTCGTAGATGTTTTCATAATCATAATCAGTATGTATTTAACGGTTTATTTTGAAGAGTTAAACGAATTGGTGATTATGTATAAAGATAAGGTGAGTTCAGTACTTATTCGAGCTAAGGACTTTTACGATTAGAAACTAAGACAGTAAAGTTTTCTTCTCCAATAACTTACAATGTCCCCTTTTGCCCACATAGCATGAAAGACTTTGACAGGATTTTTTCTCAAATAGAACTGTCAAAGATATCTCTTTACTAGTCATTGAAATTTCCTTCAAAGGATTATAGACACGATGCAATTAAATTATCTAGTAACTCGAAAAACATCATGCTACCATGACTGGTGGGTATAAAAAAGCCATCCTGTTGTTTTTTATAATAAAATCACCCCAGTAGCTACGGAATACGGGTGCTCTCAAGGTCAATATGTCACTGTCAAGCCGCATAAACTGCCTACTATACCTTGTGTAAAAAATGTATATTTTCAGTCTCCAACCATCTGGAACATCCTAAGGGCTCATTATACGAAACTGACCAGTCTAGTGAAGATTGTGGATGAATATGTCAGTCCTTTAGTACTTTTCTCTTTCGGATGTAATATGATCATTGTCTGCATCCAGCTCTTCAAGATACTCAGGTAAGTACCTACAATCAGGGAATTTCATATATACATACATACATTTAATATAACTAACTATATTGTCTAACTTAAGTATATTCTCTTTACGCATATTAGTGTTGTAAAATCGAATTATCACATTTTACCTACCACTTTTTTTTTTTTTATTTATTTATTTTTAACTCAAAAATCGTTTTATCGCTGTTTAGCGACACTACTACCCTTAGCCTGCTCTCGACTACCAAAGGTTAGCTGGAAGAAAATGCTTTGTAGCATTAAGTTCGCCTGTACACATTATAAGTGCAATAAAGAATTTTCATTCATAAATACATACATATATACATACAGTCATTCTTTCCCGAAGTGTTAGGCAGATACCACTTCTTTCCTCTTGCTAAGATCTAGACATACTTCTTCTTTCGCTTCAACCACATTCATTAATCTTATCATGCAAGATCGTTGGTTTAGAGTACTTCTGACCTGATCTTTTGTCACGTCCTCGATTTGATCGTGGAACTTACGTCTTGGTCTTATCCTTCCAACACTTACCTTCTCTTTGCATTTGACAATTTAAAAGGTATTTCGCTTGATATCGCGCCGACGCGACGCGCTACCTACTTATTAGTCGGTAGCGCCTATTTATGTGCAAGCAAAAATAGACTTAGTGGTTGGTGGTCAAGCTTAAATTTCCACGATAGAACAATACCTACCTGGTCGAAAATATCTGTGAGTCTGAAATAATGACGTCATGATTTTTTTATTCTTAACGTTTGTGTCTTAAAATTAACGCATCAAGGTTCACCACAGGATTTGATGACGTTTCTTTTTATTTTTATAAAAAAAATCCTTTAGTTACTTATATCAACACAAATCTACGCAATATTTTTTAAAGATATCATACTGAGAACCTCCAGAGCATGAAGTGCTGTCTGTCGAACTGTCAAAAATCTGCGAAAATCCCGCCATATTGAAATATCCTCCAATAGGATAAGAGATTACGCAACGCACGACATAATTATGTCTGTCAAGCATGAACGGTCATATCTTATGTTTTTTTTTTAATATTTGTGGGCGTCCATTAATTACGTGAGGTGTTCTAGGGGGGAGGGGATCAAGCTAAATCTTTCCAAATCTCTCTTAGGGGGAGCAAATATCAAGTATTTTTTTATAGCAGAAAACGGTATAAAATAGGCTATTTGACAATGCGAAAAATAAAGTGTTAATTACTGTAATCAGTATGTAATGTAAGTATAAAAATGGATATTTACTATGGGAAGTTGAAAATAATAATTAATTTATGTAAAAATCCGTAAATAAAAATGTATTTTTTTTGGCGTTTGTCACGTGACTCAAAACGCTCCTGTTTGGTCGGGTATAGGACATATGTCACTAGCCAGTAAACATCGTTTTCTACTTAAGCAACTTGTAGTAGTAGTACTGGCTAGTGACGTCACCGATGCCATTGCGACGCCATATTGTCAAAGTAGCGTTTTGGCGCGCTACTTAAATATTGAACTTTTATTTTGATATTTTTCAGGAAATATGTACCAGAATTAAAAAATACAACTATTACTGGGATCCACAAACTCTACTGAATAATAAAAAATATATTTTAAAAACCAGTCAAATAGCCTATTCCGTGTAAAAATTTCTGTAGTAGGTATACAATATGAAATCTGACACAAGATTATTATTTTGTCATCTTCACCCGAAGCCCGCACAGCAGGTAATATTCTCCAATACTATTCTTTGCTAGTCCTAAATAAAAGTAATAGAACGAATTTTTTTTTTTATAATTAATACCTTTACAGCCAAAACATAAATTTTGAAAATCTCGCGGTTGATTAGGGGGCAGAGTGTTCGGAAAATCTTGCATAATCTCATCAAGGGGGCAGGTCAAAGAATCCTCAATAATGCCTCACGTAATTAATGGACGCCCCCTTGTGCGTTTTATTGTGTAGGAGTCATGAAATAAAATTATTAATACTTAATAATGATTTTGTTGGAAAGTGTCAAACAAATGTGTTTTTCAGGAAAGATTTGGCTCACGCTACAGGCAACAACTGTAACCAAGAAAAATTACACGCGTAAGTTGCACTTCTCTTTTTAAATTATTATTTTTATTAAACTCCGTGGCTTTGGTTGCTTTCGTATTTTTTACCTGGGGAGATCTTTGGGGGAGGACTTTGTTCAGCAGTGCACGTCTTTCAGCTGAAATGATGATGACAAAATTTGGACAAGCAGAAATATCTTTTAAAATTGTTGTTTGAAAATTAAGTTATCAAACAAGATCGATTTATTACTTAAAAAGCTATGGTAAAACTCAAAAAGGTTTAAAAAAGATTAGTAGGTAATGCTTGTTATATTTTATCGCATGCTTTTATTTTTAACCCCCGACGAAAAAAAGGGGTGTTATAAGTTTGACGTGTGTCTGTCTGTCTGTGGCATCGTAGCTCGTAAACGGATGCGCCGATTTTGATCTAGGTTTTTTAGGGTTCCGTAGCCAAATGGCAAAAAACGGAACCCTTATAGATTCGTCATGTCTGTCTGTCTGTCTGTCCGTCCGTCCGTCCGTCCGTATGTCACAGCCACTTTATTCCGTAACTATAATACCTATACTGTTGAAACTTGGTAAGTAGATGTATTTTGTGAACCGCATTAAGATTTTCTTACAAACATAGAAAAAAAAACAATTAATTTAGGGGGTCCCAATACATAGAACTGAAACTCAAAAAAAAATTTTTCATCAAACCCATACGTGTGGGGTATCTGTGGATAGGTCTTCAAAAATGATATTTAGGTTTCTAACAACATTTTTTTCGAAACTGAATAGTTTGCGCGAAAAACGCTTCCAAAGTGGAAAAATGTGTGTCCCCCCCCCTCTAACTTCTAAAATAAGAGAATGATAAAACTAAAAAAAATATATGATGTGCATTACCATGAAAACTTCCAACGAAAATTGGTTTGAACGAGATCTAGTTAGTAGTTTTTTTTTAATACGTCATAAATCGTAAACCGCAATTTACCTTTCACTATTATTGAAACATCGATCAAAGTCACAACGAACTACAAAAACTTTTATATTATGTTACTGGCTGCTACGGAACCCTTCATGGGCGATTCCGACTCGCACTTGGCCGCTTTTTTTGTTTGCTAGGTGTTTCAATCGAGAGTGTTCTTAGCTATGATCCAAGAAAATATCTTCTGCTATTTGAAGATTATCAGCTCTTTTCTAGTTGTTTTGTAGTTGTTGAAAGGATCGAGTAACGATTTTGTGGCGGGGTTTTTTAATTATTTAATTTAATGTTATGTATTACAAGTGTGACATTTTAGTAGTTAGTTACAGTACTGTATCTAACAATAGCAGCACAACAAAATAACTGTAATTATGAGACCTTCTTTTGATAAGGTATTTAAGCTTAATTTTAGAAGATAATAGCAACAGATATCTCGCAAAGGCCTTCTTTTGTCCCTCTCAAATTATGGCAATAAAATTTCTCAGTTGCGTCATTATTTTGTAAACTGTTTTAATTTGTCCGTTTGACAAAGACCAAACATATATTTTCATTAAAACTTCGTCTGGGATCTTTTTGTTCAAAATAAATTTTGCTAGCTTTCCGCATCGGCTTCACCCGCGTTAACAATTTTTTCCTTGGGAATGAAAAATTTTTTCACGCCCTACCGTATTAAAATTAGCTTATATGTCCTTCCCTAAGGGTCTATTCTATTTTTATACCAAGTAACACAATTTTTCCCGTGGGAATGAGGAATTTTTTCGCACCCTACCGTATTAAAATTAGCTTAATGTCCTTCCCTAAGGTCTATTCTATTTTTGTACCAAGTTATATTAAAGTCAGTTCAGTAGTTCCGCAGCCTAAACATATCATTATGATTTTGTTTGTAAAATAAAATGAAAAACAATTATTTTACATTTTCCAACTTATACAAAATGCTCGCTTTCTTGTCGTGTGGATTTCGAAAGCTTCTATAATGGTTCGTATAACGACTACATCTTTAGATATTCGTAGTAACAGGTACCAACAGCTTTACGTGCTTTCTCAAGCACGGTTTTTTTCTATTCAAATCTTTTTTTTTTTTCAGTACACTCGAAAGCCTCGACAGGATTTTGTTCTATAACCTGTCTGTAATGATTCTGATAGCCAGAGCTATTTCGACTGCACTTTGTGCTGCTAGAGTACACTCAACGGCAAAAGCGCCTCTCAACGCCTTGTACGAGGTTCCATCCTGTTGTTTTAATACAGAAGTGAGTTAAAAAATATTATATTTATTTGACGTCGGCGTACGCCTAGAGACAAAGAGCTAGGATCTACTTCTATATCTATTCTGAGCCAAAAGCGAGATGGTGTCACGACTTGTTCATTATTAAAAGCACCCAAATTTGAATATTATATATAACCTAATTTTTTTTAGAGTAAGCTTAAACGAGCATAATTTTTAAGGCTTTTGCGTATTTTTGGACACGTAATTTATGTTCCATACAAAGTTCGTAACTCATTTTACGTCGTCGCCGTCGTGTGAACGAAACAGGAGTTTTGTATGAAACTGAATGGAGTAGAAATTAAAAAAATAAAACTTTATTTAAGCTCGTCTGGCCTCAACATTTAAAGAAAAAAAAGAGACTGTCTTTGTCTAATATATTTTTGCGAAATAAAATAATGTATTTAATAAGAATAAGAATAAGAACACATTTATTTACAACACACAAAATAAGATGTACAGTAAAAAGTACAAAAAACAAGTAGAACAGATAACAATAATAATACATGATGTTCTGCGCACTGCAAAAAGGCAGTAGCTCAGCATAGTTGTATTAATATATTATATGGTGTATTTCAGGCTCGTCGTTTTGTGGAACAAATACATTCAAACACTGTGGCTCTCAGTGGAAACCATTTCTTTTACATAACACGCAACATGATTCTAACTGTGAGTATTTTAAATAGCGCCCGATTAACAAGAGTCCTAAACATCGTTATCAGCTTATGTTCCTCAAAACCCTCAAACTTCCCATGTATTCAAAATGAAATGTTTAGGCAACCGCATAGCCCAGTACGAGTTGGTCTACATTTTTCACTTAAAAGATCCCTTGAATTTCAGCATGAGCAGAATACACATACATATCGACGGTTCCGAGGCGACTTCGCTTAAGCGACGCCATGGGCGATATTGACTTATATACATATTCGGAATCAGCGCATTTTTATCTTCATTTGAGCGGACTTTGACGACAATCGGCGCACTTTTTTGGCGCTTGAGTCCATGGTGAAAAAGGGCATCAATTTCTGGCTCAAGGAGTCATGCGACATTAATTTTGCATGTTTTTAAAAATAATGTACTTAAGTTATTTTAAAAATGCATAAAATATACTCGATTCTTCCTTGAGTCATTTTACTTCTTTTTAAATAAAATTGACAAGAACCTTAAGGCCTTTTACCTTGTGCTGAAATGCATAATGAATAGAGTTCAGTTATTTTACCTTATCCACGATCCAGAAATGAGATCACTTGAATCATTTTACCTTGTATGGATTTTTTAATCGATGTCGCTTGAGACTTTTATCTCCAAACAAAAAAAAAAGTTTTTGTTGGTTGAGGTCTTTTTACGAAAACTAAAATATTAATTATAAGTTGGTTGAGATATTTTTCATCACGGTGAATACAATATTCAACCATTTTTAAGCGCTTTTTCTTTAAATTTCTTAAGGAAATTTTGTCGTTTGAACCTTATAATAATATCAAAGATGGTGTTTAAATCATTCATACTTTGATCTAAAAATCAAGGATAAAATTGTAACAAGTCGTTTAAGTCTATGCGGTATCAATGAGCGTTGGCGCATTTGAGTAACGTGTTTTCAAAATGTAAGAATCGTCGTGCGAGGTGGTTTTGATAGATATAGATGAGGAAGACGAAAGAAGTGACGAAGAGTAAAAAAAGATAAAGATAATTTATGACTGTTTCAGATTTTAAATCCCTATCCCTACTCCCTATTAATTATTATAAGTGCGAAAGTAACTCTGTCTGCCTCTTTGTTACGCTTTCACGCCAAATCACTGAACCGATTTTGATGAAACTTGGCACGGAGATAGAAAAGATATTGCGGACGGACATAGGCTACTTTTTACCGCGGGAACATACCTCACTCCCATGGGAAATACTGTAAGCGCAGGCGGAACCGTGGGGCGGAAACTTGAAGAAACTTGGTATCTATACCAATCTGACCTTGGGGTCTGATAGAATAGACCTAGGAGATGGATATAAACTACCTCTTACCGCGGGAAAACTCCCACGGGAAAAATGGCAACGCGGGTGGAAAGTTTTGATGGAACTTGGTACAGAGATAGAATAGATTTTAGGGAGGGATAAAGACTACCTTATACCGTGGGAAAATACCTCATTCCCGCGGGAAAATAGCTTATTCCCAAGGGAAAATGGTAGCTCGGGTGGAAAGTTTGGTGTAACTTGGTACAGAGATATAATCGATTTTAGGGAGGGATAGAGGCTAGGTGACTTCTACCGCGTTAAAATACTTCATCCCAACGGGTAAAATAGTAGTGCGGGTGAAAATTTTTGATGAAACTTGGTACAGGGATATAAAAGATTTAAGGTGTGGATAAAAGCTTACTTTTACCGCAGGAAAATATTTTATCCCAACGGGTTAATAATTTATTCCCAAAGAAAAATGGCAGAGTGGGCAAAAAGTTTTGATTAAACTTGGTATAGTGATAGAATAGACCTTGGGGAAGGATATAGGCTACTTTTACCGCGAGAAAAATGTTATTCGTATGGGAAAAACTGTTGGTGCGGGTAGAGCTGGCTGAATGGCGAAAAGAAGTACTAAGTACAGAGAAAAAATAAACCTTGGAAAAGGATAAAGGTACATTTTACCGAGGGTAAATACCTTAGTCTCACAAAAAAATAATGTGAGTGTCTGTGGAGTTTAAAGTTAAATTTCAACTAACAATACTTCAATTAACAATAATGTTTCACGCAATAGCCCGCTCATTAAAATGTGTTTGGATTGCAATATAGATATCTTTAATAGCAATATTTGATGTTATAAAGCGTCTCCATTCAAAATTATAAGAAATAAGTAGTTTGATCTAGTTGTTTACCGTTTATTTATTTAGCAAAGGGGGCCTGCCCACGCTACGTCTTCCGGCGCGTGGCCGCTATTCAAGAACCTTTTTTCCTCAACGGCCATCGGTTCTACGTGCAATGTGCCCCGTCCACTGCCACTTAAGTTTCGCGATTCTTCGGGCTATGTCGGTGACTCTGATTCACCTGCGGATCTCATCATCCTTGATTCGATCAGGCAAGGAAACTCCAAGCATAGCCCCTATCCATCGCTCTTTGGGTGACCTGAGCCTTCTTATGAGACCCATCGTAAGCGACCACGTCTCAGATCCGTAAGTCATCACTGGCAACACACATTGGTCAAAGACTTTAGACTTAAGACTGCGGTATTTGGGACGAAAAGATATTGCGCAGCTTCCCGAACGCGAGCCGAGTTGGATTCGACGATTGACCTCCCTCGAAGTTGGATCTACCTAACTGGACTGTTTGTCCCAGATAGACGTAATGGTCTACCTACACTCTACAACTTCAAGAGCGGAGTCCCCAACTTTCATTGGAGTGGGTACTACATGGGCGTTCAACATAACTTTTGTCTTCTCCATGTTCATCTTCAGACCCACTTGTTGGGAAACTCTATTGAGGTCATCGAGCATACCAATTTTTTTTATAATAGGTAAGCGTGTTATACAAATAACGAATGAAAAAGAATAGTGTTTTTACGACGGTACCTAATTTAAATGTTCCTAATTTTACCTAAGATAAGACTAAATTATTGATCTCCCTTTTAAATTTTGTTACATTCAGTACGTACATTACGTAAAAAACGTGCACAAAAATAATTAAATTAGATTTTGCTGATACTTTGTGTTTTAATTATTCTGAAACGTGAACATTTTACTTCAATTTCGAAATATGAAAAAGCTTAAGGACCAACACAACATTTAAACGCCATATTCAAGGATTTCAGTTAATATAAAAAAACCGAAGTCGCTCCTTCAGCTGTTTTACCCGTCTTTAGAAATACAACTTATGCTCGTTAAATTATTCTTCCTTGTTTTGTTTCAGACAAATTTTGAACATAATCCTTTTTACCTCGTTCAAGATAGATATTGCCTATCATTTGAGGCGTTTTACCTTAAACTAAATAAATTGTTTTAAAGAGTTCAGCTGTTTTACCTGATCTCAAAATAAAGTATGTTGGTGCTTAAATCATTCATCCTTATTCCAAAAATAATACAATTTGACTTAAGCGACAGCTATCTCTATTGTTTATGGTCCAATTCGAACGGTAATAGAAATAAATAAAGCGCGATTCTTATATTTTATAATGATTTAAGTTTTATCAAAATTGATTCAGTATTAAATTAACTACGATTTTTTTTTCGAAAATCAAATCTTTAAATGGCTCTCCTGTAAAGTTCTCAAAATGTCGCTTAAGCGAAGTCGCCTCGGAACCGTCGATATGAATTTTAAAATCGAAAGCACATCTGTTAGAGCGGCAGCAAAAAGAACTTTGCAATACAAATATATTTTTGCCGCGAAACCTTGTATGGAACGATTGTCTAATTTGCTTTCCTACTATTTAAAAAAGGTGCGCCCAATTGGTAATCACTGTCTTAAAAGAACGTGCGTATGATTACTAAGTTTATTTGCAGCCGACGGCGCACCTTTTATAAATAGTAGGAAAGCAAATAAAACAATCGAAGCGGAAAAAATATCTTTGTATTGCAAAGTTGTTTTGCTGCTGTTCTACGACCACAATGTGTTAAAGAAGGAGTACAACAAGCGCAAATAAATTTGTAATCGTGCAAACGTAAATGCGTGACAAAGTTCAAATCTCGCGTCTCCCAAATAGGACGCAACGGAATCTAACTACTACGATTTTTTTTTATTCGAAAGAAGATTATAGAAAATCACTATTCGACGTGAAAGCCTACCAAACAGCTAATATTATAATGATAGTGATTGCCACGGAAGATCGTCTCGTCTCGAAATATTCTGTCATATGCTTTAATTTTGACGATTTTTTCTTCCAGATGGTGACAACAGTATGTACCTATGAACTTGTATTGCTGCAATTTTCTGCATAAATAAATAAAATGCTAGTCAAAGTAATTCCGTAATTTTAATGTTACTGGCACACCTTAAGGGGCTCTACCATGCTAAGTGGCGCCGCCATCCAGAAAAAAATAATATTTTTATTTAATAATAATAGTTATTATTTTTTAAAGGGTGGCGGCGCCACTTAGCGTGGTAGAGCCCCTTAAGGTGTTTTACTCATTTTACAATTCATTTGTTTTTAAGCAAAAACATTATCTTTTATTATACTTTTGTTAACCTGCTTTTTTATCGGAATTCATGAAATAAAATGTACAATTCTGTCAAAGTTTTGTACTGGATAGATAGCAAGGATGACGGCGTTGATCAAAATTAAATTCTGATTTCATCAAATTCAATATTTTTGCATTATCCCAATAACAATGAAGTATAAAGCTTTTTTAACTGACAAAATTAAAAAATAATATGATTTGAAGAAAATATAAAAATGTGTGTCTGTGTGTCCAAAACGCCCTTGGCGTTGACGCCTATCCGAAACTTCAAAAAACCATCCCTTACCTTCTTTTTAGCAAGTTGCTGTTTTTTATGCATATAGAGAATGGAACAGTCAATATTTATAATTTCTAACCACCGACGAATAAGAGTGGTGTTATGTTTGACGTGTGTGTCCTAAACGGATGCGCCGATTTTGATATTTTTTAAGGCGTCACAATCGAGATTACGTAGTACACTAAAAACAGTCCTCCAAAATTACATACAAGTGTCAAAAGCCGACCTTATTGCTTAGGTAGCAATCGCTACCAGAAAACACAATATACTTTTAAAATGAAATTAACGAACTAAACAAATTATACCCCTTCTATAGAATCATATCTTGTTAATTTTAATTATTGTTGTCTTAGGTAGATAGTTAGATAAAAGGTTATTGCATAAATCATAAGTTTTAGCAGTATCTGGTTCATCTGAATATTAATTAGAAAGTTAGAAACTAACCCGTAATCAGACTGTCAGACTATCCAAATAGAAATAAGTTATTTAGGGACACATGTTAAGTATAACAGTCACATATTATATTGATAAATAACGTTTGCTAGATTTTATGGCAAACATAAATGTATCTCTACTAGAGTATTAGAAATAATAAAATTGTTACCGTTTATAGAAAATAGTCCATGTTCTTTACCTGATATCAACGTCAATAATGTCAACTTGTGGTCAAATATCTGTACATAGAAAAAAATGATGAAATCCGAGTCAGGAGGATGTAAGAAGTGAAATAGAACATATCCAGACAATTTTCTTTTTTTTTGTTTCTCTGTCTGTTTGTACGGGTTGATCTCCGAAACTGTTGGACCGCTTTGAATGAAATTTTGCATGGTAATCTTTTACATCCCTGGTCAACATCTTAGTAGTTTAAGATAAAAAAATACTTTCTGTTGGAATATAGTATAAATTATATTGAGTAAGGATTCCACGGTCAAACTTGAAAACTCTTTAAATAAATAACAATGAAACATCAATACTAGCTTGATTTTAATATTAATTTCAAGTCTAATTTGTATAGAATAAACAATATGAAAATCCTCGCACTTTTATTCAAACAAGACCAAACACACCCGGCTTAAACATTCCACCAGCATCGCACACGGAATATTACATAGCGTACTGCGATACCCACGGCAATACTGTGAGAATGCTTCATACAATTTTCAAAGGGCATAAATACTTGAACATACTCGTACGTCAGGTACGGGCATGTTTATTTTTCGTAATAAATGCAATAACATTATCAATTACAGGCTAAGTAAATACTAAATAAACATGCACAGTCAATTGTTTTCAGCAACTTCCCCACCAAAAGAAAGCAGTTTAAATAATGAAAATAATTTCCTTTTTTTTCAGCACGCACAGCAGCACGTTTACTGATTTGTAGGATTTCTTACATTTATTTTATTTATTTGAGAAAAAATAAATTTATTTCATACAGGCTGATGAAAATTAAAGCAGATGCACTCGTTAACGTGTGATGTGTTGTTGATTTCCATGCAAATTTATGTTAACTCAATTCACCGGCATGTAGTATTGATTGCTGTTGAGACACCTCGATTGGTGCACCAAGTGAAGTACTGAAATCATTAAATATTTGATTATTTATTAGGACAAAAAAACAAAAAAAAATTTTTTGTTATCGTTCAAAAATAAAAGTAATAAAGGCCATAACAGTTTTAGTCGACAACAGAACCCTTATGTAAATAACTTATTTGTCTGTCCGTCTCCAAAACTACTACACCGATTGAGTCGATATTTGGTACACATAATAATATGTGTAAGGAAATAAATTTAATTATTTTATCATATAGGTTGAAAGGTTCACGACCACGATCACAGAATTATAATTATAGTACTCATTGGCAGGAAAGCGTCGGTGGCCAAGTGGCTAGGGCCGTTGACTTCCATTCGGAAGTTTACGGGTTCAAGCCTCGGCACGTAACAATGTGTTTTCGATTTTCGAATTCATATTTACGAGTATGTAGTGTAGGCGCATGTATGTTAAGTCATAGCTAACGTCACAGAAACGTACTTAATAAAACCTTGAATAGGTTAAAAATCCTAAGTTCATAGATTATCTACAACACCTTGACACAATTAACTAGAAAATACTGTTCTTTTTATCAAGGTTAGCATACGACATGCTTTCGTCACTTAAGAAAAATGCACTAGATCCTAAGCCATATGTAAACCCTGTTAATATTTGGAATAAATGAGTAGTTCAGTTGTTGTTCATCTTCCGGCATCAAACAGTGTTTTACTCTCCCTGCGTAACCCCGCATCATTTCATGTACGTTTATTTGACGCTCTTAAATTGAATGAAAATATCGGGAGAAAACAACACTCACGAAGTAATTCCGAGGTTGTGTGTGAAGTTCATTAACCCTGGTTTCGGGGTAGGCTCGAGCCCCTCGGTGGGGACATATATGAGGTATTAACGAATTAGCCTCCGTGGTCGAGTGGTCAAAAGCTCGCCTGACGTTACGGAGGTTCCGGGTTCAAATTCCGGTAGGGCCTCGTCGAACAAATATCACTTTGTGAGACTTTCCTCAGTTTGGTTAGGACATTGCAGGCTGAATCACCTGATTGTCCGAAAAGATAGATGATTCTGTGCTTCGGAAGGCACATAAAGCCGTTGGTCCCGGCTACTATCTACGGATGTAGTCGTTATAGGAGCCATGTCAGAAGCCTAAGGCGGTTCTATAATTCCGACACCAGGGTTTGTGAGGGAGGTTAACCTCGAAACCCACACGGTAAGCAAGCAACGAATATTCGGATAAATATTATCGGATACTTACGCAAGTTTCCTTTACAAATAGCTTTTCTAGCATGGCACTCGTTGATGAAGAACTGGTAATACTTCTTGTACCGGCTGAACATCATGCAGACGGGTTGGTCGTCGTTCTTCGGGAGGTCTTCGCAGATTGCTTCGCAGGAGTCTTCAAATCGAAGCTTTGTTAGACGTATTTGTAATCCTAACTGCTTGGTTTTACCCATACAGGTGTTTATAGCTGATGGAAATTTCGAATTAAATATAGTGAATACTGTACAATAGTCTATAATTCGCAGAGCCACTAGTAATTAAAACATAAAATAATAATAATAAATTAATTTATCTATTTATATAATAAAACTGTCGAAGTCGAAAATAAATACATAGAAAAAATAATTGCTAAAAACCGATTATGTGGAATGTAAGGAGCGATACAGAACATAATAATGTCCTGATTTTTATTTTTATTTTTGTATCTCTGTTTGTATGTTTGTACGGGCTAATCTCCGAAACTGTGGGACCAATTTGGATGAAATTTGCATGGTTGTACCTTATGTCCCCGGTCAACATGTTATATAGTTTTTACTGCGGAAAAATATCTCATTCCTACGGGAAACTGCACAGAAAAGTCAAAATACAACTCGGGCGTAGCCGCGGGCGGACAGCTGGTAATTAATAATTTCCAACAAAAAAAAACTCTCTACACAGCAGCCAGGTAAAAGTAACCCATATTATACGACATAAACCGCTTACCAGCGACAAAAACGAACAGCAAAAACAAACGATACATTTCTCTTATCTGCCATTCCCAATAAAATGTTTCACATTAACTGCCGGCAGCGCCGTAAGTGGAAAAAATATTCCAATGAAAATACTAACAGCCGAATCACATTACTTCGCAGCGCGAAAACCAGCGACGTGCTGAGAATTTGAATTTCGAAGTGTAAATTTTGCGTTGAAAATTTCCATCACTACACGAATGTTTAATTTTTGTTTGAATATAGGATGGAAGAAATAATATTCTGTGCCAGATAGTGTAGGTACCTACACGATAATATAGTACGTAAGATAATATAATCCTGCTTTTATGTGACGTTCCACGTGCAAGGTCCCTTATGGTCGGTATTGAGTTACGCATATCTCTGTGATCAGCAACTAATATACTATTCAAATCTAAAAATCTTTATTCAAAATCTGCCATAAGGTACCTTTGCACATGGAACGTCACATATTATAAACGTGAAAGTTTGTGAGTATGGATGCATGTTTGTTACTCTTTTACGCAAAAACTACTGGATGTATTTTAATGGAAATTTACAGTAACATAGTTTAAACATCAGAATAACACATTGGTTACCTTTTACCGCGGCAAAATCTCTCATTCCCACAAGAATAATTTGTAAGTGCGGGCGGAGCCGCGGGACCGTAAGCTAGTACTCTATACGT
Source organism: Teleiodes luculella (assembly GCA_948473455.1). NCBI lineage: Eukaryota > Metazoa > Arthropoda > Insecta > Lepidoptera > Gelechiidae > Teleiodes > Teleiodes luculella. The sequence continues at coordinate 12,351,942 of OX419585.1, forward strand.
ACGAGTTTGTATTCAAAACATCAATCCTTTTATCAAATCAGTCCACTTGTTCAGTGTACTTACCTAGTCGGTTCAATGGTCCATGCGCTCTTATTGTCTAATAAATCAGATCAGATAGGTTGATAAATGGACAGATCTTGAAATTTGATCTATCGGGAAAATGGAATGGTCAGGAAAATAGACCTATTGGTAGAGTTAGCTATGCTTTTACAAGTTGACGTTTCACAGGCTGGTCCCGAAGAACCAGACGTAAATGAAGATCAAAGGAAAATAGTCATACGTACCACGCGACAACACGCGGCGGAGTCCAACATAAGGACTATGGTTGAAATGTATTTTTTTTTAGTGACCTATGCTTGAGTCGAAAATGTACGACGGATCGAGCTTCACCGGACTTGCGGGGGAGCGGAAGACTCTACTCCAAAGTAGTCATGTACCAACGCTACTAGGGGCGGCTCAAGGGAGCCTCGGATCTAGGCCTAGCGCGTTGATACTGAAAAACATCGTGAGGGAGTGGTTGAAATCTCTGTACCTACGAGTATATGTTTTACATTAAAAAAATCTAGAAGGTAAAAGTAATTAAAAAGATGGATGCCATCTGACATCATAGTAGGTAACGGTGTTCATTTTACAAATGGATTTTCTTACTTTCTTTTTTTTCTTTCGTATGTAAAAAAGTGCAATAATAATTTTAAAATGTTGGAATGAAACCCGACAATAATATTTTATCATTCGCATGGTGTGTCAAGCATGCTTCAAGTAATTGACGAAAGACAAAGTTCAAAATGAATACCTTATATACACTAACTTACCGCTTCACGGGTCCGCCCGATTTGACAGTTTTTCACTTTACGGAGGTTCCGGGTTTGAATCCCGGTGGGTACTCGACGAACAAATATCTCTGTGAGACTTTCCCTTATTTGGTTACGACATAGCAGGCTGAATCACCTGATTGTCCGAAAAGAAAGATGATTCTGTGCTTCGGAAGGCACGTGAAGCCGTTGGTCAATGATTCTGACACCAGGGTTTGTGAGGTCGGTGAAATGAAATGAAATGAAATCATTTATTTTAACTTTTGGACACTTTTTTGGACACTTAGTTAAGTCAAATAAAATTACATTTAGTGGCGAGTTCAGCAAAGCAAAATGTGCGGTCTTTTGTGGAGAAGAGCTCGCCGAATAAACTCCACAAGCGTCGCATCTTTAAAAAATTATATTTTTTTTTAATATGTAAATTATAGGTACAATATATCTTAATAAATTAAATTATATTAATAGCCAACTCAAGCAACCTCATTCCCATGGAGATTCGTCTTCTAAATAATCAGATATCTTGTAATATGCATTTTTAATCAATTTTTGCTTAACTACAACTTTAAACTTATCTAAGGGTAAGTTTTGTATAATAGTAGGAATCTTATTGTAAAAGCGTATACAGTCGCCCTTAAAACAATGTTTTATTTTCTGCAATCGACTAATGTGAGATGCCAATTTGTCTTTATTTCTAGTATTAAGAGCATGTCGATCACTATTCTTTGCAAATTTTGTTATATTTTTTTTTACATGTAATAAATTGTGGTAAATGTACTCCGATACTAATGTTAAAATATTAATTTCCTTAAATTTTTCCCTAAGTGACACTCTAGGCCTTAATTTATAAATTGCACGAACAGCCCGTTTCTGCAGCGTAAATATATTATTTGCATTTGCAGCATGTCCCCATAGAAGAATTCCATAGGTCATCAAGCTATGAAAATAACTAAAATACACTAATCTAGCCGTATCTACATCAGTAAGAGCTCTAATTCGTTTAACTGCATACGCCGCTGAACTCAGTTTGTTCGACAATTTATTTATGTGAGGATCCCATTGCAGTTTGGCATCCAAAGTAATTCCAAGAAATACAGCAGAGTCCACAAGGTCCACTCTCTGTCCCTTTATTATTATATCAGTTGCTACTGGAGTAACATTTGGTAATACAAATTTAAGGCATTTTGTTTTATTTTCATTGAGTAATAAATTATTTACCGTAAACCAGTTAACTACATCATGGATAGCATTGTTTACGTCGTCATAAACTAATTGTTGTCTTGAAATGTGCGGAGTTAGGGAGACAGAATAACACGACAGTAGTTGGTAATAGACTGAACATTTATTAAGTGAAATACAAGGGTTTTTATACTAAATCTTCGTGTCGCTGAACTACAGGCTTTAACCCTGACATTTACCATATCTAGAATAATATTAAGTTACATTGATATTTAATACATTGTTATTATAAACATCTTAACTAGGTTATTCCATATAAGGTACCGTTATGGTAAGCTGATATTCAATGTTTATGTAATAAAATATTAATTCATTTAATTTATCATTTTCCCAATATGGTTAAATAGGACATACCTTTGTACCTACACTACACCTTCCCCCTTTTTTTTGAGACAAAAATTTACTAAACAATTTTTGGCTTAAAAGTACAATCTATTATTTTGCTGATTTTATTATTAAATATTTGGTTACACAATATTCTTGTCTTGTTTTATATTAATCAAACACTCATCTAAGATTTCGCTTACGTTTCTATAGTTGACAATACAATATTTCATCTTATCTTATTTCCTATTGCAATTGGAAACCTAGTGATCCTTATTTGGATTAGGGAATGGAAAAATTAATATTTTTGATTACTTTATTAATTCTACTTCCATTTCTTGAATGACAACTTTTTTACATTTAATCCTAGGTATCCAATCGCAGTATATGAGACTCTTTTTAGTCAGAATTTTTAATTCAATTACTTAGAGTTTTTTTTTTTTATATTAAAAATATATAGTTAAAATAAGATATTATAATTTTATTAGCTTCCTTTAACATATTTAATACTTAATATGATTATACTGGCGATACTTTTATTGTACTGTTGGCAATTTTTTTTCCTTAAATTTTATTTTCACTTGTTTTTTACATTCATAATTCGATTACATTTCTTATTATTATTACAATTATCATTATTAATATTATCTTCCAAATAATTCCTTTAAAAATTTTTTGCAATATAATGCTTACCGTTTTTATTATTATTACCATTTTTATTTCAAATAGCTTTTTCTCTACGTATTACTTTTGTCTTATCTGAGTTTAATTATTTCATCTTCTTTTTTTTTTATTTATGTTACTAGACCGATACATGTTTAGCTTTTGATAGTGATTTAATCTTATCTTATCAGTATTTATGCACTGTGTGCTTCATCTTATTCATTATCGAACGTCCTTGAGCTTATATAAGTAAATGATATTTTAAAGTTTCTTTTTTTTTTATATTCTCTTTCGTATAGGTACCTATAATAATGTTAGTAAGTGAGTTTTTGTAAGTACTGTCACCTTTTTATTAACGTAAGTATTTATTTACTTATCGGGTAGCGATCCCTTTTTATTATTTTATACATGGTACTTAACATGAGTCGACTCTACAACAAAATAATGGCAATACAAACGGTATGGTAATGTAATTCATACTTGTATGCCGGGTCGTCGTGGCGCCACGCCCTTACTATACGTAAGTACAATTTATTTGAGCTCATATAAAACCTTTTTTTTAAGTCATTACATTACACATGACTCCAACATAATTCACTGTGCAATCTCGTTGACACTATGATCACATGAAGGATTAGGGACCCAACAAAAAAACGTACCAATGTATATGTACTTATAGTACTTATTTGTGTCTTTGCTTTTGGTTACCAATAATTACGCGAGGAAAGCTCGTTTCGTTCACGATCAAAAATTAGTGTGGACACTATAGGCAATCATTATTTTGATTCACCCTACAGTATTTACTCTTCATATTGGAGCTCGTCCATCCTATGTTGAGTCAGTGACTAGTAGAATTTGACCTATTTATTACTTACTACTTCTTGTGTGTGTACTTACTTTTTAGCGCTAAGTATATTTCCTCACTTTCTTTTATTTTCTTTATTTGTTCTAAATTTTTTTTAATGATATAATTTGTCGTTCTTACTATAAGATTTATATTTATTTTCCACTGAACAAATTGATTGACTGTAAATTAAAATAACCTTTGCGTGGCCACTACAAAAGCTTTCTAAAACAGTGTACCAATCTGTTCCCGTGTTTACACTAATTTACTATCCGTTCTTATTTACTTATACTCAGAATGGTATTTCATCGGTTCGTTTTCTTATTATTTATTGTTTTTTTTTTTTTAATCTCTTTGTTATCAATATATATTTTTTTATTCAGTTATTAATTTTTATTTTTCGCAATAACAAAACTGTTTTATATTCATCTATTTTTGTCTTATAGATGATCTAATTTCTACGCATTTTAAATGATTGTCAATTATTTTAATACTGTATTCACTTGATTCCGTCTCTCATTAGCAATTTTATGCATTATAAATTTTTATTTTGATAATGTTAATTCATGTTCATGTTACAGCTTCTTAGAATATCCGTAGTCGTGTTTTTAAATACATGACTATTTAAGAGATGAAGTTGTTACTATTTATTCATCTCTAGAACCTTGTATGTATTTTTACAATGACAAATTGTTCCTTACTGACACAATATTTATTTATTTTCGTACTTTGCTAAATTTCACTGAATTTGCTAACAACCGTTTTATTTTTCTTTTTAACTTTCATCTAATACACAAGACCTATCCACCTATCTATTTATAATACTCTATAATATCTCTGAATTATTATTAGCTTGTGCAATAATTGTTAAGTTTTCAAAAAGATCCTCAATTTCTTGTCCGAATTGTTCAATTGACGTATTTCCCTGTCTATACATCATTAACTTGTTTTGTTGTGTATAATGATCAGAAAAATTTTCTATATTTTACTATATTCTGATATTCTGATTTTAATCCTTCAAAATTTTAAATAATAGCTTAATTTTAACTTACAATTTTTTTAATATGTCATTACTAATTTTATCTTTTATTGCTTATACGACACTACACTAAATTAAAAGAATATAGATATGCGAATATACCTCTAGATATCATCGTGTTATGCCTTGGATTATTTAATTTCTTTATGTGTATTTTTTATTTAAAACAATTCATACTTCTATTTTTCTTATTTCCTGTTTTTTTTTTTATAAAAAAAAATATTTTTATTGTTGTATACTAAGTAAGTCATGTCACATCTATAGTTAATGTTATCTAGCCTTAATTACGACACCTACATACGTACACGGCTAAGCCGATTCGAAGTGGGTGGTCTGCAGAGCAAAATGACCGCTATCTTCGTCCGTCACTATCGTGTCAGCATATCATGTTGCAGTTAAGGTGACCACTTTGTCATTATGAATTCATGACTTGGTTTTATTTTTATTAATAATGAATGTATATTTCACATTAATTTATATGCGTGTTTCTGAATGCACGTTAGTTTTGCCTATTTTTATATTTCCTCATTTTAGTGACTTTTCTTAAAAATTCTGTTTTATTGCGATTCGTTTATATCTTTTAATTAAATCGTTTTTTTATGCTTGATTTATTATTCGCCTTTTTAAATATTTTGATCTTATTAAGTGAAAATAAAATTATTTATCTACTTTTATTTCAAAACACTTTTAATTAAACTAGTATAATTATTTTATTAAATTGTAATCGTTCTTTTATTATTTCTTTTCATTAATTATTACTTATATTGCCAACAGTATTTAAATTATGCTCACGGATAATGTAATTATTTTTTTTTTAAAACAACTGTTTTCCTTATTTTACTTATTACTCATGATTTTAAATAAATACTTTTATTTATTACATGATCCGTGGCTATCTTAAACATACAACTTACATTTTAGATTTTTCTCTGGCTACATGCATCGCTCGCTTCTCCTTAACATCGCGTCGCTCTGGCGCACGGCAGGGATACCTTACATTCAGCGCATCTTGATATTCATATCTCCCTGCAGCATCCACTTCAGACACGAACTTCTCCCTGCGCCCAGCAAGTCATCATCATCATCATCATCGCGATTCAACGTCTTCATTTGTTTCCTGATGTAGCAGCTTCTTTTTATTTTTATTTTTTTTTCTCTAATCTGTTCGTAATATTTTCTTCTTCTGGTTACCTGATTGCTCTTCATTCGCTTTCTTCTTAAACCTGGCGTTGTTATATATTTTTTCTTTTACTGCAGCATACGCTAGTAATGATCTTGATCTTCTTCCAGCAGGAACTTGCTTCTTCTACTGATCTTAGCTAGTTAATAGTCATAATTACCGTCGTTGGATTTCATCATTTGTCTCTTCTAACTCTGTTTCTCTCTGATTTTCTTCTATCTGTTATTATTAAATTTGTTTGCCTGGTTCTGCTGCTACACTGGTTCTTTCTACTGAATTCTGGTGCGATGTGCTGTTCCGAACTATATTTAGTTTGTAATTTTAATAGTTCTAGCTGTTTTTTTTTTTGTTACAACTGAATTTATTTCTTTTCCGTCGCGTGTTTTTTAAACTGGAGTTTGATACTAGCTTTTATTTCTTTTGCGTTTTTTCGCCGGTTAATTTCTTGTTTTTTCCGTTGTCACGATTTTAGTTTCTTCTTAGTTGTTTTTACTCGGTCTTTCTTAATTTTTATTCAATTATCGCAATCTGGTGCAGGCGTGGTCCCGATATTTAAGCTTTAGTTGTTCTGTTTGAAAATATACTTTTAGTGAGATAGATTTTTTTTTTTTAGTTTCATTTTTTTTTTTTTATTAATTACTATTTTTTTTTTAACTCGCGGCACTACATTACAACATATGGCTCGGAACCCACAACGTACCAGCACTGCCAGAAGGCAGTGGCTGGCAGGGTCGCCATGAAATGTGCGGAGTTAGGGAGACAGAATAACACGACAGTAGTTGGTAATAGACTGAACATTTATTAAGTGAAATACAAGGGTTTTTATACTAAATCTTCGTGTCGCTGAACTACAGGCTTTAACCCTGACATTTACCATATCTAGAATAATATTAAGTTACATTGATATTTAATACATTGTTATTATAAACATCTTAACTAGGTTATTCCATATAAGGTACCGTTATGGTAAGCTGATATTCAATGTTTATGTAATAAAATATTAATTCATTTAATTTATCATTTTCCCAATATGGTTAAATAGGACATACCTTTGTACCTACACTACAGTCTTTTAACTTTAAAAATTAAAGAAGTATCGTCGGCAAACAGTACCAACCCATGTTTTTCTTTTATAAGATATGGCAAATCATTAATATACACTAAAAACAAAAAAGGACCAAGAATGGAACCCTGCGGGACGCCCATTTTTATCTTAGATCCAGGCGATCTTTTCCCATTAACATCGACCAAATGGAATCTATTCGTAAGATATGATTCAAGAAGATCGAGCGCCCGGTTTTTTACACCGTAATGATTTAGTTTCCTGACCAGAGTGCTATGATCGACACAGTCAAAAGCCTTGGATAAATCACAAAAAATGCCAATGGCATCCATTGAATCTTCCCAGGCATCAAAAATTTTAGTAATGAGCTCAACGCCTGCGTCAGCAGTTGAGCGACCCCGAGTAAATCCAAATTGATTTACGTGCATTAAATTATTTCTATAAAAATAACCCTGCAACTGATTAAGAATAAGTTTTTCAAATATTTTACTAAGTGTCGGCAGTATAGATATAGGTCTAAAATTGGTGGGGTCTGTTGTACTTTCAACGGTCAACCTCGAAACCCACACGGTACCAAACTAGTAAGATAAGTATCATAGTGGTTTACTTTATTCCTTTTCGCTCTTTTCCTTAAACGCCGATCCAATAATCCCATGTTCCCGAAGGTAAGTAAATAAAATAAAAGTCTGTTTCCTAAGTACAGACAGCCGCACATCGAGCATAATAGTTTTAATAAGGAATTTTGTGTCTGTCCGTTTGTTCATCTGATAGTCCTCTTCGCATTTATCAACCGATTTTCGTGAAATTTTGTGAGCAGGTTTCTTGACATACACCGTGAAATTTTTTTGTCCGCTATTTATCTGTAACATACGAGTAGTAGTAGCATTCATGAAACTAAACAACTTTTCCTAAGGAGTACTTATAGATTGAAATCACAAAATTAAAACTATACTTGTCATTCACGCTTAAAAAAGCTGTCGTAATTCCGGTGCATAAAGGTGGAGACAAAACTGACATTAATAACTACAGACCGATTTCCGTGTTGCCAGCAATCTCAAAAATATTAGAAAAACTTATTAATACCCGTTTAATTAACTATTTGGAAAAGTTCAAAATTTTATCTAAATCACAATTTGGTTTCAGGAAAAACAAATCGACCGAAGATGCAATTTTAGAATTAACTTCATTAGTAACTGAACAATTGGATTCGGGGAAAAAATGTCTTGCGGTTTTTTTAGATCTAAAAAAGGCGTTTGACACTGTTTCTATACCTATCCTGCTGAATAAATTACAACACATAGGCATTCGTGGCATACCGTTAAGTTTGATGGCTGATTACCTGCAGGGTCGCACCCAAAGTGTCAAGATAGATAACTATGTTAGTAGTGAGGCCCAGGTAACTTTCGGCGTCCCACAGGGCAGCGTCCTTGGCCCTACATTATTTCTTATATACCTAAACGACCTAACAAGCCTTGACATCTCTGGTGGTAAGATCTTTTCGTATGCTGACGATACGGCTATTGTTTTCAGTGGTAACACATGGGACTCAGCGTTTAAAACTGCAGAAACTGGTCTTTATAAAATCTCTGGGTGGCTTAAATCTGCTCTTTTAACATTGAATATTGCTAAAACTAATTATATCTGCTTCACAATCAATAAAAGGTCACAACCCTCGCCTGGTATCAAACTCAAAATACACTCTTGCAATAATCGGGCTAATTGTTTATGCCTTGAAATACAACGTGTACAGGCAGCAAAGTATCTAGGCGTCATTCTTGATCAGCATCTATCCTGGCATGAGCAAATTGACTATATATGTAATAGAACTAGAAAATTCTCATGGATCTTTAAAACACTGAGGAATGTCGCTTCCAAGCTACTGTTATGTCGCGTCTATGTAGTATTGGTGCAGTCAGTAATAGGATATTGTTTATCAGTATGGGGTGGGGCTACAAAAACTAAGATGCTAGAGGCTGAGAGAGCACAAAGAAGCTTATTCAAAATCATGTTCTTTAAACCTTACAGATTTCCCACTGAAGAACTCTATCGTCTGAGTGCATTGCTCTCAATTAGGAAACTGTATATCGTTACGACTGTCTTGAAATTACATAGATCCTTACCTTTTGAACCTGCATTATTAACTAGACGAAGACAAGACAAAGTTGCTCCTCCTGTAAATTGTAAAACTTTATTTGCTAAACGCCAATTTAGAGCTCAATCTGCTAAATTATATAATAAGTTACATGAAAAATTTAGTATATATAAACAACTTTACTACGATTGCCAGAAAACATTAGTCACGGGACTGTCACAAATGGGATATAATGATACGGAAGCACTGATAAGAAATATTAATTAATTAATTAATTAATACAACTACCTCATAATACCATTAAATAAGTAAAAATCTTACATAAATCTACAAAACTTACCAAACAAGATGTGTAGCACTTTTAGTTTTATTTAAACATTATTTATTTCTTACACACACACACACACTCACACACACACACACACGCTCACACACACACACACACACACACACGCATACATACACACACGCATACGTACATACACGCACACACTCTCACACACACACACACACACACACGCTCACGCACCCACGATAAGATGTGAACTAAGTTAATTAAGATGTTAGTAGTATTAATCTTTTCACTTCTTAAACTGTTTTTTGCCATTTTGATGTAATACGTAATAACACGTAAATTACTGTCTAACAAAATGTAAATTAAACCTACTGTTATGGAAGAGCGGAGTCTCCTGACACAAGTATTTTCAATACTTACTGGGTAGACTCTGGCCTTTGCAACTAAATTGTACGTACCCTTCTAACGAAATAAAAAGTTTTTATTTTTATTTTATTTTATTTTAATGGTGTAAGTATTTTTGAAATCGTATTATGATTCGAATGATGATTAATTAGTATGATGTTTCGACTTGAAATACCAAGAAATAGCCGGTCCATGAACGCACAACAATAAAAAAACTCATTCAAAGTGAAAAATTACATAATATTATTTTTTCAGACTATATTAGTAAAGGAAAATTGTTCGGTACCATGAGACTATCACCATGAAGCGGATAAATAACTAGTTTTACTCAGTGTCTAAATTGTCAGTGTTTTTTATTTTAATTACCTACGTACTTATGGGGTTTACCCATACAGGTTGAACTTTTTTTTTGGGGTTTACTAGTGCTGACGCTAAAGCCGCATTCTCAATCGATCCCCATAAGAATTAGTGAGTGGGTTAGATAATTTTTAATTAAATTATCTATCATCATCATCATTATCTTAGCCGAAAGACTCCATAATTTTCTATATCGACATTTAAAGAAGGAAAGATTTGATTGTTTGTTATTTTGGCTCTGAAGCTACTGAACCGACTTTGATGAAACTTGGTACAATGATATAATGGAACTTGGGGAAGGATAAAGGCTGCCTTTTACCACAGGAAAATTCCTCATTCCCACGAGGATAACTGTTACTGCGGGCAAAATCAAGTTTTATATTTAAAAAAATACTTTAATTGCTAGGTATACACACAGCTCACAGAGCCGCTATTTATGTGTGTAGGATACGTATAAACTATTTCAGTGCCATGACGTCGACTGTACCTGAAATATATCCCATTACAAGAAACTAAACTGAATTGTTTGCACACGTTTGAACTTACCGAAGCCAAAGGTTAGAAAAGCAATACTTTGTAAAAAAAAGTCTGCATAAAACGAATAAAAGAAAGTTGTCTATTGTGCCTATAGTATATAAAGGCACATAATTTTCCCTAACGGGATGTGCAGGCTTTTTTGTAGCCTATGTGATTCTGATGTTTAAGCTATATTATTGTAAAGTTTCATTAAATCCGTCCAGTAGTTCTTTTCAAAACTTGTTTTTTTTTTATGTTCAGCTACACTCCCTTTATCACCTACAATCAGTTTTTTGAAAAATAAATGAATGTCTAGACACGCCGATTCATCATCTTTATTATAGTATAGATAGAAGATAGATTGCATTGCATTCTGAATGTTGTGCATTTAAAAAAATATGTCAATCAGTTGTCATGTCACCTACACAAAAAGAAGAAGTTAGTTTCAAAATGTTTGCCTAAATCATGATATAGATTTTGCCTAGCAACGCTCTCGATGTGAAACAAAAGTATGATTTAAATATATTAACAAATTCAGAATTCAAAACTCCTTATATTTAGGTATATTTTACAATGGAATATCAGACTTCCTATAGGGTCCTGACAATTTGCATAATTTGTAGGAGTTACCTAACATCGACATGTAAATGGGAGTTTGGGCAAAGGGTCCATAATCTAATCAAGTTTTGATGCTCTGTCCTGACCCTTACAACGACAGTGTAAAGGTCCTAGGCCTTCCAATTCCACCTATAATAGTACATTTTAAATAGGTACCTGTAGAAAGGGTTATTTGGGAAATACTAGGTAAATTGGAATAAAAGTTTAATCATAGTTTTTATATGGAAAGTATTTTTTCGTGATTTTTTTTTATTAAAATAACATTAAAGAACTATGATAAAAACTATGAATAAAAATGTCCCTAATAATAATAACCTAGAGTGTCCCATAGTATAGTAATGTAAAAATTAGAAACCTGATCAAACCTCTAGTGTTATTATAAATCAACGAAAAAGGTGTATGACAGAAGCTTTTAGTGTAAAAGTGGTGTAAAAGTCTAATTTGTGTAAAAGTAACTGAAGCATTTTATATGTTTTATTATTAACAATGAAGGTAGGAACATAATTTTAATACAATATTCAATTTCACTCTACCTACAAAGTGGTTTGGCGCCAAATAAGTGTGAGGTGTTAAGTAATCTTTTCATCTTCCCTTCGCCACGGGAGCTTTTGTTAAAATACAACAATCAACTAAAGCTTGAATTTGTTAGGGTAAAACAGGTTGAATTATTTTTATCTATAAATATCAGAAATTTATTATCCTACTTAGATATTGTATTTGTCCTTTGTATGTTTTTGTGTACAATAAATGGTTAAATAAATAAGATATTTTTTTGGTATATGATAATCTTAAAATTGCAGCTATCTTTACAGTAACTGTACTTACTAAGCTGTAATGTCTTAAATGCTTTTCATATGAAAATTACTTACAAAAAATTGTTTACAAAGTATTTAATTTTTCTTGAACAATGTGTACTGTTTTGAATCATGTACCGGCTGTTTTCTACAAGTTTGTTTGGTCGCCGGCCACTGTAATATGGCAACATTGAAGCTGGAAAATTGTGCCAACATCAGCTCAAATATAGCGCAATACACCAAAGGAAACGTGACAGTTACAATTTAACCAAGAAAATAGGATATCAGTATACGTACGACAAGAGTGTCGGTAGCCAAATGGCTAAGGCTGTTGACTTCCATTCGGACGTTCGCGGGTTCAAGCATATTAGCACGTCGTTAACAGCTCATATATGTCCCCACCGAGGGGCTCGAGCCTACCCTGATACCAGGGTGAATAGGCCTTAGTCGACCACGCTGGCCCAGTGCGGGTTGGTCAACTTCACACACAACCTTTGAATTTCTTCGCAGGTGTGTGCAGGTTTCCTCACGATGTTTTCCTTCACCGTAAGAGCGTCGAATAAACGTACATATGAATTCGAAAATCGAAAACACATTGGTACGTGCCGAGGTTTGAACCCGCGAACTTCGGAATGGAAGTCAACGGGCCTAGCCACTAGGCCACCGACGCTCTACGTATTAGCACGTCGTACCAATGTTATTTTTGATTTTCGAAGTTCAAATGTAGAAAATTTAATGTAATATACGTCATCATCGAGGAGCTCTAGCGTGAAATAAATGTGGCTAATACAAAAAAAAAAAAACTTTAAAACTTCAATAATGTAGCTAACCCAAGGTATAATAAAATAGGTACCTACCTAAAATATTCCTAATAATTGAATAGGCTCCGAAACCATTTTACCGATTTTCATGAAACTTGGTACAAAGATAGAATAGACGATGGGAAAAAACCTAGGCTATCTCTTATAGCGGAAAAACCTCATTCCCATGGGAAAACAGTTGAAGCTACATAGCTACGGGCTAGCTAGGCTACGCGGGGCCGTCAAATGTTAAGTTATTTTTATTAATAGCTGTATTTTCGCTTTGGTTTTTATACTTTTTCCACATAATTTTTTTGTAATCTGATCAAAGGTAGATAAAAATAATTACGTTTCATTAAAAATTTACACAAAAGAGGTTGATTAACAATATTCAAATTTAAACTTAGAAAGGTGGCAAATGAATGCAAATGTCTATTTGAGGCAATTTAAACTTCGAACTGATTCAAATTCGAAAACGAATCGTAAAAGTTCAAAGAGGGCTAATAATTGGAAAAGTGCGTCATTCATTCATTCTTCAGACTTTGTTTTTAATGACGGCTTTTGCATCTCAGAGGAGCTGCTTAAATTAAATTTTAGCTCTTGATTGCTGCCAATTTATTTGAAAAATTTACGAGACCATTCAACGTTATATTCATTCTGTTTGCACTATTTAAATTTTGCGAAACTGTTACCAGTAAATATTTTTAAGTATTTGCGGTCTTTACTATTTTTCCTTCTCGTAGGAATGAGATATTTTCCCGCGGTAAAAAGTAGCCTTTGTCACTGTCTGGCCTTCAAGTAAAAATATAGTTAGTACGTTGTATAGTTTCGGTTAATTTGAATTCATATTCATAATATTAGTATGGATGAACTGTAGGTAACTATCTATCTATTCACCAAGTCCGGCAAAGCCTGATTGGTCGTACTTTTCGACACAGGCATGTATTATCCAAGCGTTAGGCCTGAATGGATTGTAATTATTAAAATTTACTGAATGGATTTTAATGATCGTATTCAACAAAAAGTGTATGTACCTACCCCATTCTATGCAAATAAAATTATCATTATCACTATCAATGAAACTTTACAAGAATATAGCTTATAATCAAAATAACACATAGGCTACCTTTTACCGCTGGAAAATACCTCATTCCTACGGGAAAAGCTATTAACGAGGGCAAAGCCGCGGGGTGGACAACTAGTTTCACATAAGTGGAAAATTAAAAAGACTAGAAAGATACTTTTCTCTCTAACAGGCTAAGCTTTGATACTATTAGATTAAAAAATATATATATTTTCGGCAACCGAACTTCATAATTTATGATTTACTAAACAACATACCTACAACTTATCTATTTCTAACAATCAAAAGTTATGGAACATGACGTTACTAGCAATAAAATACTCGACGTTTCCTTTTCTTAGTAAAGGTTGGCACTCACAGATGAAAGTTGCGGTGCGATCAAAAGGGAGTTTATGTACAACCTGTCTAACAAATTGCAGGCGCTTTCTATGTGCCAAGTTGAATTTAAACTCCCATTTCGTCCAGCTTCCCGCCTTCTCCTGTGCCTGTGAACTGGCTTTATCGAACCCGTGTACTGTCTGGCGCTCTGCCCACTTTCCCAATTTCAAGGTCAGTTGCATAACTAAGAAAGATGTTTTTCTGGGGATTGAGATTCGTCAGTTGTATTATGTCACTGTCAACACTTCGCTTAAGGCTTAGGGAAGTGTCCTCGGAAAAAAGTAATCGATTCTAATTAATCCCTTTGTTAGATTATCGAAAAAAATTTAACACGTATTTTTTTTTTTTTCAATTTGACGAAGATTTACCGAATCAAAATGTATGAGAAGGGTACTATGACGTCACTTGTTTCGTACAATTTGTATGGCGGCGTGTCGTTACTGGAAATTTCAAAGTGCTGTATCGTCGGCATTTTTCGTTTGCCAGACGAAAAAAAAAAAACGTGTACATTATTTTTTAGTAATCTAACTGACGGACTAATTAGATTTTTTTAGGACACTTCCTCATTGCTTACCTTATTTATTTATTTATCAGATGTTGATGTTGTAGAATAGGGAAGTGTCCTGGAAAAAAGAAATCGATTTCTAATTATTCCGTCAGTTAGATTATCGAAAAAAATTGAACACGTATTTTTTTTTTCAATTTGACGAATATATCGCATCAAAATGTAGAAGAATGCTATGACGTCACTTTGTCCGTACAATTTGTATGGCGGCGTGTCGTCACAGGAAATTTCAAAGTGCTGTATTGTAAGCATTTTTCGTTTGCCAGACAAAAAAAAAACGTGTACATTATATTTTAGTAAACTAATTGACGGGCTAATTGGATTTTTTAGGACACTTCCTTACTACCTCAATTGAATTACATCATGTTTCTTTTTTTATTTATTTTGTAATCTGTTGGGTATTGTATTCGCCCTCTCACTCTCTCGCTCTCTCGCTCGTGGATCGTTCAAGTATATTCTTGTGTGTCGATTAAATAAATAAATCTGTATTTATTAATTACAGTGTTTGATTTAAAGACATAACAATTTGACGACGAAGATGGGATGCACCACTACACAAAAATAAGAAAAAATATTGTGAAAAAGAAAACAAATTCGCAGTGAAAACAAAGTAAAAATAATATCTGGGATAGGATTCGAACTTGTGTCCTCTCAGCAATGCAGCCCTGTATTGGCTACATGCTATGCTCCAAGAAAGAAGCAACGAACGAACGAAAAAAACGAATGAGAAAATTCGAGAGAGTTCGGAATCGACGACGTTGAAAGATTCCAGCTCTATTTTTGCCCGTATCAGCAACAATTTTATTACTATCACTACGATTTAAAAGTAACTAATTCAGTTGATAAATCTTATTTTATATTTCTAGTTAAAAAAGTAATTAAAACTCTAGACTGGAGTCATCAAAACAAAATTTAATTTCATGTTCACTTTTTTTTGTTTACTCGACGCTGATGGATAACGCTAATGGATTTTAAATGTTTGTTTTTAAACTAAAATACTGACTATATTACTTTTCATTCATAGATGCATTCCATAGTACATTTTGAATAAAATGCAAAGTTGCATTGCTACCGTAATGTAATACTATTATAATAATATATTATATTATACTTATCTACATTTGATAATCTTTATGGAAAATCTTAATGTAAGTAAAAGGTTACCTGGTAGAAATTGCTACTCAGCAATAAGGCCGTCTACATAATATACCCTTTCCATCCTTTATTGTGAATAACACTGTACTGCAATAAAGTAGGTATGTTTCATTATATTCTAGAATAATTTCAGAAATTGGTGCTTAGTACAAAAATATTACTAAAAATAATAAGCCGGTAATAGGCGGTAATACTAAAAGGTATTGATCATAAAGACAAGTTCCTTTCTGTATTTTTTATTTTATTTTATTTATATTTGGGAAACAAATATTAATGTTTCTACAGTTTCACGTAACTTAATTTCTGGTGTGAGCAGAAAAATACAATAAAACCACAAGAAAGAGACAGAATAAAAAGGTTAAAAAAAAGTAATGGGGTAAGTAGAGATTTAAATACCTCACAATAATTATAACCTTCTTTAATAAAATGTTTTAAAACTACTAAAAAGCTATGGATTTCCCACAAAATTTTTCAAATATTAGATCTTACTAACCATTTCCTTTTGCAAATTTGCTAATTCTGACTGGCCAGGAATTAAACAACAAAATCACTACATAGTATAAAACAAAGTCGCTTTCTCTGTCCCTATGTCCCTATATCCTTAGGTATGCTTAAATCTTTAAAACTACGCAACGGATTTTGATGCGGTTTTTTTAATAGATAGAGTAATTCAAGAGGAAAGTTTATATGTATAATAAATAATACATGCATAATATACTTAAGGATAACCCACAATAACCATTTCCCCGTGCGGAGCCGGGGCGGGTCGCTAGTATATAATATATTAAGATTTACGGTTCACCTTCTTTGACAAACTAGTTTACTTTCCTTTATTAAAGATTGCAATGTTAATGTTATCAAATAATATACGATTAAATAATTGTGAGTAAAAATCGAGCAACTGAAAGTAAAAAATAAAACATTTAACGACACTTATATAGACCTTAATTACAGCTTCTGGAAACGCAAAGTGCGGATAATACAATGCAATACAATATGTCTTTATTGAAATATAAACTTTACAGCATAGGCCAATACATTTACATTAAGGAGGCGACGGTGGAAGCGAATCTCTAGGGCTTTGCTTGCTTACCCTTCAGGTAACAATGCCCGTAGCGCGGGCGGGGGCGCGACCAAAATCGAAATCAAAGCTAATAATCAGAGACGGAGACCCTCAGGCGTCGTTTCCTTCGCGATGCTTTTCCGTATCAACGCGCTAGAGCTAGGTTCGAGGCTCCCTCGACCCGCTTTCTGCTCCCCCGCAAGTCCGGTGAAGCTTGATTCGTCGTACTTTTTAGACACAAGCATAGGTCAATGATTGCCTCGAAGCTCTTCGCGTCATTTTTCACATGGCAATTTGCTTCGCCCTGAACTGTGGCATTATAGAGTTAGGTCTCTCCCTTAAAAAGAAGGTATTGTCATATTTCCTATTCTTGGCCTGAATGATACATTTTAGCCCAACTTTTTTTCTTAAGAGTCACACGTTATAATATGACGAATAATGTGACGGATGACAAACACATCTGAATGGATTACAACATTGTATGGTCCTCCAGTTAAAAGACAATCACGCTTTGTTTGTTAGAGAGATAATATGAATGTGCTATGCGTGCTACAAATATACTTGTATACATGGCATTCAACCAATCACATAGCTGTGCCTAAAACGCGATATTAAAGTTTTTCTGGCACACAGTATAAATATAAGTTCCAACAATGTTACATCGGTCCTTCTTTGGGCTTCTTCTGCGGCCGACTCTTTAGTTGCGGTCTCACTCACGGCAAGATTAGTCGGTGTGTCTGACAAATCTTGTCCATTCGCGATACGAGCGCCACCTAGGCGTCCATACCGGATACAACGATTGAGATCTTTGATCAAAAATCGAATATAACCTGGTTAATTCCCCAATAATCCTAACAACTCACCTAATCCTTTCGATTCCTCACAGATTCTCCTTGAAGGGACAGTGAGGCGTTCGTATCATGTATGGACCGGCCGAAGAAGGAGCCCGTAATGGGTCACTAATGGCTTGTGTATGGTTCAGAACACTCACCACGGTTGACTGCTCCACATACATGCCATTGACGATTGGACAACGAAGAAGCCCAGAGGAGGTACCCGCAGACTTGTACTGCGAAAACCTAACAAATATTAAATTCCCCTGCTCGCATTTTTTGTCGTTTTTGGCTTTACTTTAGAAAATCATCTAAATCATTTAGTCATCAGCATCATTTTATCCTATGTTTTGAAGCAGATAATAAGATATGCAATTCTTCGGTTCAGAAATTATTGCGTGATTGAGTAATATACTTCTTAGATATTTATTAATAGAATAGAATATTCTTTATTCCAGACAAGGGCATACGATGCAGTATTATTTCACAAAAAGTAAACAAAGTGTAGGTGTAGTCGTCATTATTGCTCAAGTAACAATTTATACCAGACAACCTGAATTCATGTATCATCAAAAGGAACAAAAGATAACCGTATATAGGTAATCATAAATTTTAAATTCTTTAACGTCAGCAGCAGTTTCATACTTTGCTATTGTAACTTTGCTATCGAGAAAATTGGCCTTCACAATTTTAGATTAACACACTAACTTAATTACAAATGTGTCGCCAGCAAAAGTAGCAGCTGTAAACACTACAAAAGTTCCTGTAAACAATGAACCCGCAAATCCAGTCAGTTTGTTATCTACCCTCAAATCGGTAATGGAAATTCGTTATTGTTTCAGCTTGGCAAACAAAGTTAATTATACTCTGCGATACGATGACGGTCGCTTTCAACAACATAGAGTTCAAGTCTGTTAAAAAGGTCAAAAGGGTTTCAGGTGATTTCGTGTACAATTGTAAGTGGTTTTAATGGAATCTTATCTTTTATAAAGTCTCTTCAAAAGTCCTACGCTAACACTCTGGCCACAGGAACCGCGGCGCCACGAGCGGAGAGCGATGAAACTAAACGAGGGCAATAGAGACGCAAAATATGAGTTATAACTCGGGGTATTTTTACAACAAAGGTCTGTCTATCTTTCTCTGCAAAACAACTTTTTCTATGAGAATAATATGGAGGACGTAAAGTGATGTTATCTTAAATGTCGATTCTCTTTTTTTCTAACCTAGCAGTTCAAAATAATTGGTTTTGAAAAAAAAAACATATTCGGTCATGAATGTAGATTTTAATTCATATTTATTAACTATTAAGATTTAAAACGAGATATTTACTGTGGTATTTGTGAAAGTTTTAAAAAGCATATTTATTAATTTTAAAAACAAAATAAAACATGCATATTTTCCCGGCAGTGCGAAATGCGAAGCAAACGGCAGCGCATAGAGCAACAAGCATATCGGTGGTGGTGGGCGTTTTATATGATGTCTGTCCCATAGAACGCGTGGCGCAATCTATGTTACAGGTTGTATGTAAACTCGAATTCTGTCCCGCAGCTCGCACTTTCCCGCGTTTTTTGGGTTCGCTCTATCGCACGAGATGTTGTATACCATCGCGACTTAATTGGCATCGCCCATCGCGTAAGCTGTGGCCAGACCCTAACCAGATAAGCCAAAACATCTTCATTTATTGTATGTTTCTTGTTTAAGTCGAACCGTACACAAAAGAGAAAGAATACATCGCTCTTCCAACTCATGACAACGGACAAAGTGTTACTTTCCACAGAGCAATGAAACTGACTATTCTGATTGGACAGTTGTTCGGTTTGAATCCTGTTACTGGAATCTGTGCTGATAACGCTTCTCAATTAGGGTAAGATTTAAAACACTCAGTAAGCAACTTATAAGCTTTTCTGTTTTTATGTTTAAATTACATTTACTTATTTACATAAAAAGCAAAACTAAAGATGCATATCTCGAAAAATTAAAATAGATATTGACTTCTTGTTATTCAAACTTGAAATTGTTACAACCAGTAGGCCTACTCCGAGGCGTTCATCGACACGGCCGTGTCGTTGTCAAGAGGTTTGTCGGAGGGAGAGGTCCAGTTGTGAGGTAACTGAGGGCCATTGAGGATTTCAAGAGGCTCATTGAGGATTTCAAGAGGTCTACTGAGGTTTCTTTTTTGTAAACATGCCAATGTCATTTTCTGAAATAAACTTTGACACGCACCCTCTGACCAAAGCGAACATTGCTAAGGAGTATGCACTAAAAGACATGACGATATAAAATGACACAATAACACTATTACACTGAAACATTGCTTCTAGTCATATGTTGATGGGTGGTTGTGTAAAAGTTATAGCAGTTGATTCGATAATCTGTGGAGATTTAATGTTTTAAAAACTATACCTTTCAGAGATATATTGACGTCATACATTTTTCTGTCCTTATTTAACGACATTTCCATAGTTTAATTCCAAAATTTAATTACCCTGATTATTGTAAAATGAAATATTTATGACCGTATTCCATCAGAAAAAATGAATTTGTATTTTTAATTTTCGATTGAATAAGAAGAAATGTTTAACGTTAATGTTGTTTGAATTTATTTCTACAGATTTACAATATATTCCGGGCGCTATGTCTACAGCGTTCTTTCTGTGATAGGACAAGGTATATTAGTTTGCTTCTGTTTTTTGAAAATATTTTGGGAGAGCGAAGCTTCACTCAATTCGAATAGTAAGTAAAATTCCTTTTTCTGTAGCTTTTAGTAAAATCTACTTTTTGACTCTCAAACTGAGGGTCACAGAATATTAGAAGGTTACAGAAAGACCACTCCCGCAATTCCTTAAAATTATGACGTAAGCTTGGCGGACCCTCTCGGTACCCACCTAGGGTTGTCACTGGCTTAGTACTGCTTTATACTGCTTGAGCTGGCCCGTAAATGTTACGTCAATGTGTGCGTGCGAGATTTTACAACTTGTTAATAAGTGAGCTGGTTTAGAGCGCCCCGCCACCATTTTTCTTATCTTTGGTAAAAGGGTGACTCAGTGACTCATCGTGCGGTGTCTGTTCTGTTCACAAATTAAAAAATTATTATTAGTGCATGATTTTCAGGTACTATAGTTTTTTATGGCTGCAACTGCATAGTAACAATTCTATTTATTAGGATTGCAACAAAATGGCCGAAATTATCTCGAAAGATTGCAAAGTTGGAATCTATCGACCCAACGGTTGACAAGAAACTGACATGGAAATGTAATATTACTTGTGTTTGCATCATAATATTAGCTACAGGTACGTATCTTAAACGAGAATGGGAGAGGATCGTGCGGTAAACAGGGCATACCTGGGTCGCCCGAGTGGGCGTTCGTCGCCCGGTAGGACGCCCCAGGTATCGCTGGATCGACGAAGTCCAGAAGGATCTGTGTGAGCTTCGGGGGGCCGACTTCGATTGGCGACAAGCTGCACAAGACAGGGGGAAATGGCGAGATCTTCTGTCGGAGGCCAAGATCCACTTCGGGTCGCTGAGCCAGCGTAGTAAGTAAGTAAGTAGGTACGTATCTTAAACCGAAACGAAAATGAAAAGCATTTTATTCTGGCTCATAGCTAGTGAGGGTAAGAGTGAGCTTCTGGATGATATCCGAGTTTGCGCCTGCTTTCTATGTGACATGGTGCATATAAACTGAAATAGACTCTAGGGTCTAGATTATGTACGCCTGCTTTCGAAGCTTCTAAAGTTCAAATCCCGCCTAGATCAAACATTTGTGTGATGCGCACCTGTTTGCCTTGTGTCTGGATGTATATGTATGTACAAGGTGCGACTCAAAAGAATACACTTTTTGGGGATTTATTTCTTAAAAATAATATCGTGTAAATGTAAAACCTCGCGTTCTGGGCACTCATTTAATCGAACATTAAAATTACTTATGATGGCTGCAAAAGCGCCAGTGAAGTTAGTTTATTGGCGTAAACTGATTTAAGATAACCCTATAGGAAAAAGTCTATAGGGGTTAAGTTAAACCAGTCTCTTCAAACTTTTTAACCCAATGTCGAATGAGAGGAATGCTTGGCGCATCATTTAAGTGGCGAAAACGAACACTGCTGAATTTTATTTTTATTTTATTTATTTTCTACGCGTTACAGTAGCTGAATTACCGTTTTTGTAAAACTCTCGCACTTTATTTATGTATATTAACCTGCTGAATTTATCACTTAACTAAACGCGTAAGATCGAATCACGGAAGCGCGACACCACCGCATCACGAGTAGGTTTGACACCTCTGAAAGTCGAATAATTGAACACATGCGACACTAGGTCGAATCACGGAAGTGCAATCGAATGAAAGTGCGACAGAATGGAAGTCCGGCAGAAAAATATAAAAAGAAGTAGTGTGGACTATTTAAAGTTAAATGACGAGTGGGAAGAGAATTTATTTCGCATCTATGAATTTGCTCCCTTAGATTGGTCCAAATCTAGACCAGCTCTATAAAAAACATATTTTTTTTAGTTGAACATATTTTGTCGGATCTGTCAGCCACGTCAGCTGCTATGGCATGCCAACCAGACAAACATCCCTACGACGCCTTTTTGAACCAGAACTACTACTGGGTTTGGAAGTATATACCTTATAGTACAGGCATAGGACTCATAGTACAGGTAACGATTATTTATTTAAAGCAATTATATTAATTAAAACTAGCTTTTCGCACCGCGGCTCCGCCCGCTTTTATAGTTTTTGATTAAATGAGAGATTTCCCCGCGGTAAAAGGTAGCCTATGTCATTTCCCAACTTAAGGTCTATTCTATCTTGATACCAAGTTTCATTAAAATCAGTTTAGTAGTTTCGGAGGCTATCCAATGCAAACGAACAAACATTCAAATCTTTCCTCAATACAATATTGGTATAGATTATGCAAAACATGCTAATACCACTTTGATATAATATTCATATTCATATTCATTTACGCATCCAAATGGTACATGGGTCTTACAATTTAATAGTTTCACATTTGATACCTCGTGAGGTGTTGCATTTGTCATACATTTTAAATTAAAATAATAATAAAAAAAAAACAAAAATTGTGTTAGTAGCTAGGTGTTAAAAATAATTATAATAATAAAAATTGGCAAAATATGTCACGTAAATAATTAGGTCTTGTAGTTATGAGTTCAAGACAGACTGAAGTGCGAAGTACGGAGCTCAAAGAATAGTTCCCCTGAAAATCTTAAATTTTAAATGTAATCTGTAATCACTTTACACTAACAATATAATCAATCATAAAACAAACATATGGGTCATTATCAAAACGCATCAAAAATCTGTTCAAACTTCATAACATGTTGTAAAAACGGAAAAAATCTGTTTGGTTGCGTGTGTTATGCTAAGTTCAGACGCACGCGTTCAACTCCACATTCAACGTGCACATTCACATTCACGAGCGTGTAAACGGTACGCCCGAGCCCGTGAACGCGCCTGTGAACGTGAATGTCGCGAACCGGGCTCGCCATTCTGGCACTGACTGACACGACGGCGTGCGTGTGAACAGCTTGAACGTCCGCCGGCCCGGGACAGGCTGCATGCCGCGCAGCCCGCCAGGCAGCCCGCCAGGCAGCCCGCCGGGCTGCACGGCACGCGTGTGAACTTAGCATTATAGTTTTTCGCACTATTTTGTAAATAGCATTGGTTTGTGGATAAATGCATCCCTTTCCTTCCTACACTCTCTCCCTCCCGCACAATGCCTGCCCAAGATGTGCAAGAGCCTTCTCGCTCTCGCGCATTGGAAGATTGGAAGACTCGCGACGCGAGCAACACAAATTAGTCGCACCACGGCAACACTGTCGACCGCACGCCTAGATTTGTTGCATCGACTCCACGACGCGCTCCGTAACCGCGAGTGTCTCGTGTACATATAGAACTTTTGCGCTGTATATAGAACTGTGAAAAAACCCAAACTGTGTCGTGAAGTGTCGCGCTTCTAAAGGACAATCCACCTCCAGGACAGTGCAACACGCTTGGAGCGATAGCGTCACCAGCCAAGGTCACTCAGCTTCCAGGTATGTGCTTTCCTTCTGGCGAGCTGATCTATACCTCAGCTCCCAAACAGCTCGTCATTTCCCTCATTACTTAATACACAAACCAATATCTTGTCGTATTCTTTTCGATTCATTTGTAGCAACTTAGCCGCCATCTTTTCCCTCGCGCTTTTCGTAAATTTTCAATTACAGTCCACTGCCCCACCACTGTTTGAACCCAATAAGAGTATAATACATGAGTTAAACTTTTAATTTGGATAAGTTCTTGTTGAAGAAAAATATTATTTTCTACTTTTTAAAGCATTTTTCACTCCAAAAGTCCGCTTTGGTGGTCTGTTCATATTCCACCTTTGTATGTTTATAAACTTAAAAACATACCAAAATCAATTGTCACTTTCATTTTTTTTAAGACAGAACGGTTTAAACTATCCTCAATTCTACTGTCCAGCTAATAAAATAAAAATAACTTAGATCCTTTTAATTTTATAAACCAATATCAAATGTTCAAAATATTAACGTCTTTCCGGTGGTACATACAAAATAATTGGTACAAATCGTAATTTATTTTACTTGAACGCATCAATAAGAATTTTTCTCTTCAAGCGTATAATTTTGAACGCACCCAACTATCATTTTGTCCTTGCAGCTTGAGAGAAAGAGGATTTATTTTCGTTGATTCGCATAAAAATATTTTTTTGTCAAAGGTGGTTAGGTCTTTCCGGTTACGGTAAAAAAAAGGTAAATATATAATCAATTGTACTTTTGAACTTATTACAAAGTAAATTTTAGTGTTTTTTTATTTGAAAATTAGGTATTATCTTACATAACTTCTAAATTGTGCAATTCCGCAAAATTTTTATGCAAAATATCCATTCGGTGGTCGTCTGTTTGGTAGTCAGATTGAAGTAACCGAAAAGACATGTAGTAACCGAAAGAGACATTGGTAACCAAAAAGTAATATCTATGGCGTTCGGTAGTCATAGTTATGGTTAATTGAGTCATCGATAATTTAACGAAGCTTATTGTTTTTAAAATGAACAATATATTATAAAGTTAATTGATTCTATTTAATACAATATATTGTAATTATCTATAATTAATTTCTTGCGTCTTTTTGGTGGTCATTGTCTTTTTGGTGGTCTTTTTTTAAAATGTTTGAGGTTGATCTCAATTGATATGTTCCTAAGGCAATTTTTTTATAACTGATATTAATAAATGTCAAATTTTGAATATATTTTGATGTTTTTTTTTTACATTTCGCTCACACCTTAATTGATAAAGACCCATATGTATGTTTATGAGTTTATATTTTTTCATTTTTCACGCCAAATCTCTTAGCGTGTTACGATAAAACTAAAATAAACGTAGAGGAGCAAGCATAAGCTAGCAAAAGTAAAGCATAAAATATTGATGTTGCAGTTTTTAAGCATTCAGTGCACATTTAACTGGAACTACGTGGATATCTTCATTATGTGCATCTGCTGGTACTTGACGGCAAGGCTGCAGCAGATAAATGATAAGCTCTGGTTGGTTACAGGACAGGTAAATTATTATGGCCATTGGAAACTAATGTATACTTTTATTTGGAGTAATGTCAAACAAGTAAATATTTAACATGCATATAATTTAAGAAGTCTTCCAACGCGTCTCCGCGAGGCATAGTTCCCACAAGACTGGCAGCATTCCCCTTTTGGATGGTAAAGTAACTACCAGCTCTTGGGTCACATGAAACCTCACCAAGATCACTCAACATTTCTGAAACTAATTTCTTAGCTCTAACTTATGTGCTTGCTCTTACTTATATGAAACTTAATAATGTAATTTTGTTTATCTTTATTCTTCAATCCAAAATAGTAATATTCCTACAAAGAGATCGTTATTTTTAATATTAATAATACGTGAGACAACTTTCAAAAAAAAACTAAATTGTTAAAATTAAATAACAACACTTTAGCTGAATAGCTAGGTGTATTAAGTCCACAAAAAGGTTTTTATTTTCTAGATGCTTACAAGACTACCCATAACGTGCCATCAAAAACTGATTAGTTTGATAAAACATGGTTTGATGTTTAGTTTCGTTTTACACCTGAGTAACAACATAAAGTGTTATTTAAATGACCATTTTATGCCAATATTTTACTTTCAGATTGTTCCTAAGAATTTTTGGCGTACCATGCGCGAAGATTATACAAAAGCAACAAATCTAGTTAGACAAGTCGATGAAGTGGTCAGTGGAGTCATATTTGTCTCCTTTGCCAGCAATTTGTTCTCAATCTGTTTTCTTCTGTTGCATACTCTAGAGTAAGTACTTTGTCCCATTGAATATATTTTTTTCGTATAATTTATTTATCAGTTTTTTTTACACATAATTATAGACAGAAAAAGACAATTAGGTATATTTAAAGAGACAACGCAGTAGCTAATTTCTTCAGATATATGTCACAGATTATTTATTTTCTATTACGAGTACTAATTGAATATTAAATTATTTTTATTTACAGTGGGTAAAGTAAGAAATCAATTCAAGAGTTGACAGCAAACTGTAAAAGTCTCGGCCCAAAAAATCAAACAATCAGTGTGTAGTTTATATACTTACGTTATTAATTAATTACCTATAGTGTTCATATTAGACTAAATATAGCATAGCATAACACTAATAGTTCTAAGAAGAGACACTTTGTGCAATTAGATTTTAAATTATACAGACTTAGTTATTTTGTGAGTTAAAAATGTCAAGTCAAAGCTTAATCGGCCGTCCTGTTCCCAGTTCAGCTAGTTTCTAAAGTGTATTTTTATTTCAGGGAAGGATTATCGCCTATGTCAATATGCGACGTACCGTCTGAAAAAAGGTAACATTTTGTTTTTAATAAAATTTATGTTTTCTTTATTATTACTACAACTTAAATCCCGTTTTCCTTTCAGATTGTTGGGTGGTTACGAACATGGAGCATTTCTCATATTTTCTATAAGTTTCTTAATTAGTAGATCGCTAGTAATGTCGTTGTTGGCCGCTCGAGTGAACTCTACAGGTGCGCAGGCGGCGATCGCATTGTATAAAGTTCCTTCCGACTCGTTCAACGTTGAGGTACTGAATTTATATTTTTATGCATTATTTAAAAAAAATTTAGCCAAAGGCAAGCCTTGGCTTCTCTTTTCTCTTCTCTTCTCTGAATCTTTTTAACCTCTGACATCAGTATGTATGTCTAAGTGAAAAACTATAACAAATTAATTATTTTGAATTTGACTTTGACTAAGTACCTACTATTTACGAGATCATAAAAAATCAATCTAACAAAGAGTAGCCAAAGATTCCAACATTAAACCAAATTAAATTACAGCTTTTTTTAGAAAACATTTATCAGAAGGTAAAAAATATCTTGACAAAGAACTTATTTGTATGTTGTATCGACCCAGAGTGTCGAAACACCAATACGTTTACAATACAATTTATACTACGCTTTTTACATAACGTTTGTTTTACAAAACATTTAAACCTTTTAACCCAAGTAAGCGATATGTAGTTGTTGTATTTTTTCAATCAAATTGTATAAGTTTCTTCCAGGTTCAGAGATTTATAGATCAAGTGCATGGAAGTTCAGTTGCATTAAGTGGAATGCAGTTTTTCACTGTAAAACGAGGAATGGTCTTGACTGTAAGAGTTTTATCAAATTTGTTTTATCTTGTGTTAACAGTTCAAATATGACCCCATCGAGGGGCTCGAGCCTAGGTACCCTAAAATCAGGGTTAATAGCCCAATGCGGGTTGGTCAACAACACTCAAAACCTTTTAATATCTTCTTATCTTTTTACCTTTAATTTTCATATATAATATTTCATTTTTCTTTCAGATCGCAGCTTCTGTTGTTACTTATGAATTAGTTTTAATTCAATTCGCTGGCGTTTCTCCATCAAAATGATTTATATCTGGTAACTTTATTGAAGAAAGAATCACATATTTTCACTAACAATTAGTACCTACGTATTTGTATTAAGAGTTTATTTATTTATTTATTATGGCCACCAACAGAATACACATCAAAAAATATTAAACAAGGTATGATAACAATAAGTTGTTAACTAAATGGTAATCCAATTATAGGTGGCTACCGCTTTTAAAGGGATGACAGTTACACATAAAAGGAAAAAAAATAGGGTATAGAACTATAAATAAACTATTTTATGCAGTATGAGGATTTAAAATTAGGAGGCTAGAATATGGTTAAGAACAGTTTTTTTGAATTTATGATATTTGTCAGCTAAAACATCACAATTTGCAGTTTGTTGTGTGCAGTTTGTAGTGAGTTTAATTAGTGTAGCGCTGCCCGTTGTAAATTTATTCGAACGTACGAGTATGTACAATAGCTAGCACATGCGGCTAGATATGTTGACCTTGAGAGCGCCTGTATTCCGTAGTGGTAGGGGTGAATTTCGTAGTGCAAACGTCCAACCGTATGTGCTGGAGTCTGTACATAAAATAAATGGAACATTAATAATTTTTTTTTTTTATTTTACATACATTTCCATAATGAATTCAATACAGATACTAACTAGGAGTTTCATTAAATGAGACATTTCTTAATCTTCTTCTTCTGTCGTGTCGATGGCTAGTTTTAAATTTTTGTTGCCCAATATCCTGCCACACTGATCGCCCTTTCTGAGGCCTCCATGAGCTCCTCCGGCGTGCAAGACTCAGGGCATGCAGGATATGACAATAGGTGGGCCATGGTTTGCGGCGACAGGCCGCACTCGCACCGGAGATCCATCCCATCAGAAAGACCCCACCTAAACCGTTTTTGTTTGCTTCGGCCAACCTGGGTTCGTAGCCTGTTTATTTATTTCTTTCTATTTTTTAATGGAGCCTGTTTATTTCTTTCTATTTTTAAATACTTATAATTAATACTTACAATAGTTAAATGTTTCATTTCAGATAGCATTAAAATAATAAAGTGTGCAGTACGGCTAGAATGAGATGGTTTGGAAATTACCTACAAAATTTTAACAAAAAATATTCGTTCTGTAGAAAAATATGTTACTATTTTTAATTGCACATCATTCTATTGTACTGCATATTTTACATTTTGTCAATCTAAACGAACTTAGTCAATCTAAACACTTCTGTATCCATATTCATTCTGATATATTATTGCATTTGACAGCTGTTTTCATACAAAACTAACATCTATAGCAAACACTTGGGCCTGTCCATGGGCTGTCATGTCATACATTACTTATACATAAACCAAACGTGGCGGTATGGAAGTATGAATGATATCTTCATTAAGGAATCTAAATGTCAATAAGCGAACATCATTATATAAGGGTCTATACAGAGCGACAACAGCAGCTCTAGTTGCGTACGAAACCACAAGACAGGTCCATAATAATTAAGTTCATTTTTCTTAATAAAGTATATTTTGAGTCCCACTCAGTGGCGGCCTCAGTAGGGGCGGCGGCAGATAGTGGGGGGCGGCAAATTAGGAGAAATATTTTTTTCGTTCATACATAATAGAGTCGAGCCGAGTATATTTTCAATACCACAGGTTCTATCTATACCTTTCTGCTTTATCTTGGTGTCAATAAATCTGCGTACTTTATTACTTTTTGCCTTTTTTCTCCACTCAAAACACAAATCTAGGGATTTGAATTCGTAATTTCCAAATTACGAATTCAAATCCGCCATCCAAATTACGAATTCAATCCGCGCCAGTCCCTTCGCTAAAATTAACCCACTGCTGGGCAAATGCTTTCTCTCTACTGTGTGCGATCTAATATCCTTATCTTTCGAGTCCAAGACGTCTCGCCAACGTCTCCGAGGCCTGCCTCGCATTCAACGTCTATTTACTGGTGTAAAATCAGTACTTAACCAGTTTTGACCATCTTTGAAATGCAAGTGAACGACCAGTCCACACTTACTGCAGCTAGTTACCTACTGTAAAATTGAAATTTCAGTTTTATTTTAAATTTTCTAAGGAATACTTTTCTTTGAAATCTAAATGGCCTGCAATGTTCTGAACAAACCGAGGAAATATTAAATTTGTTCAATAAGTGCCCCACCTGATTCGAACCTGGAATCTCTGTAATATGAGAAGAGTGAGTTATCATTGGATTACGGAGGCTGTACTGTTAATTCAATTCAGTATGTTTTTTTGAGGTTATCGCTCTTAATACACATTATTATGTATATTAAGTGTATTCAGTATATTATGCAGTCCGTTTGGTCAGAACCTTAACATTATTGTTCAACGTTTGAAATCATAAACAAAACGGCTGTATATACCATTTGTATTGCATTTTGTCCTTTGGATGGTAGTTTCTATCTTAATCAAAATCTATTAAAACTTGTGTACCTTTTGTACCATTGTACAAAAGGTTGGTGAGTAGGTTTACGTAACTTTCGTTTATTCGCCCATACCCGCCGGCGGGGGCGCTGCCAAAATCAAACTAGTAATTAAAGACGGAGCCCCAGGCGTCATTTTCTACGCGATGTTTTTCCGTATCAACGCGCTGGGCCGTGGTCCGAGGCTCCCTAGAGCCGCCCCTAGACGCGTTGGCACATGACTACTCTGGGGTAGAGCTTTCCGCTCCTCCGCAAGTCCGGTGAAGCTTAATTTGGTCGTACCTTTTCGACACAATTTATGGCAAAATCAGCAGTGGGACACGATATTAGGCTATAAAAATTTTTTTTACTAAACTCATTTTTAAAACAAACGTGAAATATCGGTCACTGGCTTTAAAAAAATGTTGTAGACACTTTATTATTTATGCGTTGGTATTTTTGAACAAACGAAATAAAGTAAACATTTAAAAACCATTAGTATTGTCAATCAAACAAAATAAGGAGGAGAAAGGAAGGAAAAAAATAAAAAGTTCGGTACAGTTTTTTTGCTGTTATAAAGTTAGTTAATTATCTTAGCCTAGTTGGTAATACGATGCCTTCGAAGCACAGGGTCGCGGGTTCGATTACAGCCATGGGCAAACATTCGTGTGATGAGGACTTGCCTTGTGTCTGGATGTTGTATAGGTATCGATATTAGCTGTCTGACATCCGTAGTACCTATAAGCTCTGCCTAATTTGGTGTCAGATGGCCGTGTGTGAGATCACAGAATATAATATTATAATAGTACCTACTACGCAGTGAGATTCCCACATATTTATTTATTTATAAGTTAAATTAACTAAATAATTACGATAAATTCAACGTCCCTATTTACAATGTTGTTTTTTCTTAATTAAAAGTTAGAAATATATTATATTGCTTAGTGTTAGAATCCTACATAAAAACTTATTCAAAACAAATTTTACTTCAGAGCCGTTTAAAAATTAAAAAAAGAATTAACTGATTTTTTTTTATTGGTTTAAATTAAACATTAACTGAACTAAAATCTGTTCAATGAGTTCATTCATACCACGTATAGTAGCCAGCACACGCGGCTGGACATGTTGACCTTGAGAGTGGCCGTATTCCGTAGCGGTAGGGGTGAATTTCGTAGTAAGAGCGTCCAGCCGCATATGCTGTCTTCTGTACCGTTGTTATATGCACAGTGGCCGGCACATGTGGTTAGACATGTTGACCTTAAGAGCGCCCGTATTCTGTAGCGGTAGAGGTGGATTTCATAGTGCGATAGTCCAACCGCATGTGCTAGCTTCTGTATAAAGATTCACAAACAGATGTAAATAGTTTTTTTCATAAAAGTAATTAATCATAGCGATAAACAAAATGATTATAGAGATCCTATCTTTGTATTTCATTATTATCGACGCAGGTTGCGTCAATCAGAATCTAATCGCAGCCTTCGCTGGACAGAATAAATTACTACTAACTAATCAAACAACATAATAATGGAGATCCATACACGAACAAACGAAAAACAACATAACTAGTTTGAGAATCGACATTCTAGTAACAAAACATTCTGGTTTTTTAAATAATTGGGCACTTGAAAGTGTAGTAAAAATAAAAAAGAAATGGTATAGGTATTTTGTAATTTCAGACGGTATTATTTCCTATACTTGTTAATTATATTTTTAATTTTTATAAAATTGATTTTGCCGTCTGATCAATTTGTACGAAAAGTAAATAAAAAGCTGCGATTTCATAAAATTTGCAAAACAAAAGTTGTTCAGTACAATAAGCTGAGAACCTGAGAGGTATAGTGTTATTAGTGTCAAATAAATTTTTTACACTTACAGTCAAGTACCAATTATTATTTTTGAATTTTTGTTTAAATTAAACAAGCCAGTATTAATATTAATGATGGCTAATTATATTATTTAAATAAGCCAAAAATATCACAATATACAAGTGAAAATAAGCAATAATCAGTGATTGAATCAAAATATAAATAATTTTAAAGAAAGAAACAAAACAATTTGGTTTTTTTACATGAAAATAAATTCAACGAAAAGCAAAATGATTCCTGTTAATAAAATAAATGATATAAATAACAGCAATAAGATGGAAATACCGTATCAATGTAAGTACATACTTCTCTAGTTTATTTTTGGTAAATTAATTTATTAATGGATGTGTTATGTGATTAGCATAGAACCATGAGGTCTTTAGTATATCTTTGTAGACTCTCGCTTTATCTAGCGAGGTCTGTGTATACGGGCGTCCGCTAATACATGCGCTGATGCAAGGAACGGGTGCCCGCTTACGTCCGTTTACGCTAGTAACTAAGGCATTTAAGTATCTGCCAGCGAAAGCTTACATGCGCGCGTGTCGCGGGTAGGCTCAAGCCTATTTACACTGGTGAATATTCACCAGCGTAAGCGGACGTAAGCGGGCGCCCGCTTCGAAACCCGCGCTTGTTTTAGCGGACGCCCGGACGGTATGACTTCCAGTCTAGGTGGCGCTAGTGTCACAGTAAACATTAGCTCTTCGATTTATTTTGTAAATAAATTATTTACACATGTAAAAACTAGTGATCTGCTCTTAAAAGTGTGTAATATGACCTAAATTTCTATAATAAGTGTTATCTCTGAGAATAATTAAGTGTATAAATGTTTATAAGAAAAATAATACAAGCTCTTATTATATTACGTGAAAACTTTTCTTAGTGAAATCAAAACTATTGTACTCTATGAAGTTTCTCAATACATAAATTATAAAGATATGCGTAGTGTTGTGGGATAAGGAGGAACTGAGTGAGTTAATATTTAATGTAATTCTTCATAATGCTGATTAATATTTACATCAAATATTCGTGAAGGTACTACGATATCATTATTTAAATAACGAACTCCTTATTAAACCGTCATAAGCGCCATCTATCGCATAAACTGCGTACTACAATAACAGCGCCATCTAACGCTTATGCCAGGAACTTGATCAATGAATGATAACCCCACTAGCGATCTAACATAGGATGAGATCAACCAGACGAAATAAAGCTTTGGCTACTAGCCAAAAGATGTCACCAGCGACATTATCCTGCGCTAAATGTAAACTGAAGATAAATCAACGCAACGTACTAACATGTTCAATTTGCAATAGGTCATATGATTTCGACTGCGCTGGTTACTCAGAAAAGCTTTACCAACAACTAGATAAGGACAGAAAAGAAGAAAAAAAGAAAAATTGGAAATGCCAGTCATGTATACCCCTAAAAACCAAACCAGATTTTTCTAGTATTACAGTTAGAAGGAAACGTGGAACACAGACTAGGCAAACTGATAAAATAAATAAAGATGACCGAATGGAACTATGTAATATTCAGCCTACAATTAGCGACACACCTATTAACTCACCCCTCCCCCCGCATAATTCAAACGAGCCCCACTTACAGCTACAGAATACAGAACATGCACCCCATACCTCCACAAATATGTCTCCAGACGCACCGGTAGTTATAAATCACTCGGATAATGTACAAAACTCTTACATTCAGAGTGATGATGATGACACTTTGAATGAACTATATGGACGGCAGAAAGGTATACTCTCTCTCGCAGCTTAGAACTTACTACTGACTACCCGGGCCTAGTGGAAGAGTTAAAAGATCAGATTCAAGAATTATCTTCAGCTCTTGAAAGCACACAATACCAGCTTGAAGAAAGCATCTTAGAAAACAACGAATTAAATAGAGTAATACAAAAACTCACACGGCAAATAAATTTTCTAAAAAATATTAATCAAAATACTTCGACTAAAATAGACATAAATAAAAGACACTCAATCCATGGCATGCAAGCCGGCAGCCTAGCTACACCAGCCAGACATAATACGCAAAGTCATTCTGAAATATTTAAACTTGAGGCACAAATCCATAAACTAGAACAAGACCTAAAGGGAGCCAAAAAAGAGATTGAAACGCTAAATAAGGAAATAAATAACCAAATGAATCATATTTCTAAGCATACCCCGAAAAATATGCACACTCATGCCCCATCCTATACTGGGGGGAATATTAAGCCTAAAATTCTAGTTTATGGGTCACAAAATTGCAAAGGGATAGCAAAAACTTTGCTACAGTCCAGAGCAATAGAAAAAAGAGAGTATGATATTTTAGCAATTACCAAACCCTTTGCGTTAACTAAGGATGTACTAAGCAATATACCTTGGAATACCTTGCAGCCACATGACAAAGTTATAATCAGCATTGGCGAAAACGATAATAGCCCAATAAAAATATTAGAAATGCTCAAGACAACTTTGCAAGTGCCAAAACAATGCTCTACAATTGTGTTGCCAGCGAGAAACATAAACTCTCATATAGACAATTATAAACTAAATATAAGTATTGAAAATATTTGTAATAAATCTACGAATTGTCACTTTTTACATACAAATCAATTCTCGCCCAAAATAAACTTTAAAAAATTGTGTAAACCAATTAATGATGTAATAAATTTAATCGACTATGTACAAAACTATTCACATCACTGTACGGATCAATCCACACAGGGGATCTACACTCCTGGCTCGACTGCTAGTACTAGATCTATAAATCTGACAGACTCGACAACTGCTACCATGAATAAGCGAAAAATATCATCTGATAGTACTGCGTTTTTTCGACCAGCGGGGTGCAATGAATAATTGTAACAATTTTATTATCTTTCACCAAAACATACACAGTATTTTAGCAAAGGCTAGCGAATTAGAAATTATAATCCAAGATCTTTCGAAAACGGGGGATAGCCCTGATGTAATCTGCTTGTCGGAAACGTTCGTGATGTCAGGGCTAGAAAAACTTGTAAAGCTGCGAAATTACGATCTGGCCGCTTCCTATTGTAGGAAAGACATTAAAAGAGGCGGAACATGTATATTAGTGAAAAATAACCTTCATTTTAAAGAGATTAGTTTTCTAGAAAAGCACTCTACATTAAAAGTGTTTGAGTGCAGTGGAATCGAAATCCCAGTAAATAACCTCATAATACTGTGTATCTATAGAACTCCAGATAGTAACCCTACTTTATTCTTAAATAAACTTGACGTACTTCTATGTGAACTTCAATCTAAATACAGACATAAGAAAATAGTTTTGGTGGGGGATATGAATATAAACACACTAATTGCCGGAAAAATCACAGACCACTACAGAGATCTAGCTCTTAATTACAACCTTATTTCACATATAAATGAACCCACACGGAAGAAGTCGTGCCTAGATCATATATTGAGCAACATAAAAAATGCAACTTCAAAACTCCTTACATTAAATTTATCAGACCACGAAACCGCACAACTGCTCTACTTCCCAGTTAAATCAAAAGGGGCAAGACCTAAAACCTATTATATCTTTAAGAGGGACTATAGTATAGAAAATATAGACAAATTCAGAACATGCTTAAGTAGTATATCTTTTGATTATATTCGTGAAAAAACAGACATAAACACTGCTTTCCAAGAATTCCATGACATATTTAGCATACTTTACAAATTGTGTTTTCCTTTAATTAGAATTAAAATTAACACATATGATAAACCTAAGTGGATCACAAAGGGTATAAAGAAAAGTAGTAGAACAAAGAGGTTTCTCCGAAGTCTCACATATAAATATAAAACGGTAGAGTATATAACTAAATATAAAAACTTTACAAAAATTTTTAAAAAATGCATTATTAATTCAAAAAAGAACCACAATAATAAGTTTATAAATAATAGCACAAATAAAAATAAGGCGACATGGACCATAATAAATAATGAAATTGGATGTAAAAATTTTAAAAATGACGAATTAGAATATTTAATTGATAATAATAATATAATTAAAAATCCAATTGAAATTGCAAATTATATGAATAAACACTTTATAAAAACAACTAACTTTAATAAAAACAATAGCCCTAAAATTACTACCAGCACATCTAAATCTATGTTTCTAAAACCAATTTCTGAAGAAGACGTAAAAAAGGAGATCATGTCACTAAAAAACACTAATTCCGAAGGTTACGATGAAATCTGCACAAAAGTGGTAAAATCTTGCGCTGACTGTATTGTCCCAATTCTGTCCTATCTGATAAA
Source organism: Teleiodes luculella (assembly GCA_948473455.1). NCBI lineage: Eukaryota > Metazoa > Arthropoda > Insecta > Lepidoptera > Gelechiidae > Teleiodes > Teleiodes luculella. The sequence goes on from OX419585.1 coordinate 12,388,558, forward strand.
CTTATCATTTTCTACCGGAGTTTTCCCTGAGATCCTCAAGCTTACTTTGATCAAACCCTTACATAAAAAAGGTGATAGGTCAGAGTGCGACAACTATAGACCTATTGCTAAAATTCCAATATTTTCAAAAATTTTCGAGAAATGCATGTTGAAGCAATTAGTGGATTTCTGTTTAAAGTTTAATGTTATTCGCCCTGAACAATTCGGGTTTCAGAAAAATAAATCGACTACCCTAGCATGCTACTCTTTGATAAAAGAAGTATTACAAAATATTGATAAAAAGAAATTAACAACAGTACTTTTTTTCGATTTAACTAAAGCCTTCGATTTTGTTTCTCATGAAATTCTGATCAAAAAATTAATGGCGAAGGGTATTCGAGGTATTCCGTTGGACTGGCTCATCTCGTATTTAACAAGCAGAAAACAACAAGTGGTTATCTCGAGATTAAATCATCAAAATGAAACACAAACCTATAAGTCAGATTATATGATAAATAAACTAGGGGTGCCACAAGGAGGGATATTGTCTCCACTCCTGTTTCTTATATATGTTAATGACCTACCAGAAGTAACTAAACATAAATGTATCATGTTTGCCGATGATATATCGGTGGTAGTTACGGGTCAAGGCAAAATAAACAATATTTCAAAATTAGAGCATGAGTTAGACTTAAATAATACAATGAATTCAATAGTAAATTGGCTAAAAATTAATAATTTACAAATAAACTTATCAAAAACAAAATATATTAATTTTAATTACACAAAGTTGACATTTGAAATAAAATATAATGACATAGAGATTGATGCATTAAATGAAATAAAATTTTTAGGTATAAATATTAATAGAGAACTAAACTGGACATCACATATAAAAGTAGTTAGTGATAAAATGAATAAATTCGCATATGCTCTCAGAATGATTAAAAAGAGTACAAATAAAAATACCGCGCTGACCGTCTACCACGCATTCGTGGGATCTACTCTTAGGTATGGCTTGGAAGTTTGGGGAAACGGTACTAACATAGACCGAGTTCTTCTGGCCCAAAAGAAATGTCTGCGTGCAATGACAGGCTTGTCGCCGCGTGACTCTTGCAAACCGCTATTTGTCGAGCTAGGATTGTTGCCACTCCCCTCTTTATATATATTTGTAGTTGGAATGTTTATAAAGAAAAACATGAATTTATTTTCAAAAGCACGTGATGTGGGTATACATCGTAGAGATCCAGATAGGTTGATACATATTGATAATATTTCGACAGCTAAATATGCCAAAAATTGCTCGGCCATGTTTGTAAAAATATATAATAAAATTCCGAAAGACATCAGAGACCTACCATTGAGACAATTTAAGACAAAATTTTATAAATGGCTTAATTCCCATAATTTTTATAATGTAAATGATTACTTGCAATTAAGATACTAAACTGTGACATTATTTAATTATTCTTTAAGACATTTATATCAAATTAATATTAATATTGTATGTATAAAATCCCACCGATGACATTTTGCATGCTAATGTTCTATATTAGCTAAACATGTTTGCACTTACTATGAAAATTGTAATACCTTAACTACCATGTTTTGATGCAAATAAACTATTTGAATTTGAATTTTGAATTTGAATATAACTAATTAAATGAATATTTAGACAAATAATGAAATGAAGGAAATAAATGATAGGTTAATATAAATATACTTAGTCTCGTATAATTATCAAATGTTTTATAAATGGGTGGAAAAGTTCAGTATAAAATATTGTAAATAACGCCGTATTTATTTATTTATCTGTCATTACATAAATAACATGGTGATTGAATATTTTACAGTGACGTCAAAACTAACTCATCAAGAATTCATTGCTCCTATAAGCAAGAAGAAGCCGCGACAAACCACGTTTCAAGCAGCAATGAAACTAACAATTTTGATAGGACAGTGCTTTGGGCTGAATCCGGTGCTGGGAGTGTGTGAGACTGATCCATCCAAACTGAGGTACTTTCTAACCTATTTGAAGATTGTATACTAACTTATGTAAAGCCTGTCCAAAGAAATAAGAAACCTGCTTTGAGGGCACCACGTGTATATCTTTATGTTTTTGGCAACAATTTCCATTATAAAATTAGTTCCATTGAAATTCCGCAATATGGCGGGGTTTTTTATTTCTTTGGTCAGGCTTTAACCATTAGAATGATTAAAATATCTAATAAGGCCCCGTAGAATGTATGTAGTGCTATGACAAAAGTTACCTTGTGAGGTAACTTTACTTACTTGATAATTGTGTATCAACTAAGTCATTTTAAAATATCCTCTAAACTAAAGGGTATTTTAATAACTTCAAAAAATACATATATTTCTCTTTCTGCCCCCCTGGTATGGCGGTTCACGCTTGAGAGACATATTATGTCGTGTGTATTCTCTTACACTATTAAAAATATATTTCTGAAAAGTAATTTAGAGTTTTTTGTATGTCAACAGATTCAAAGTATGCTCCGGGAGATTTTTGTACACGTTTCTTTCGATACTAGCACAAATATGGTTGCTAGCCGTATGTGTCTTACAAATGGGGAAAACTAGCAACCACTCTTTTACATCTAACAGTGAGTACACAACAGTAAAAACTAATAATTTTCTAGAAAAAAAGTTCTATGTAGGTAAATGTAGTATTTTAAAAAAATATTGTGTACCGGCTAAAGCCACGTACCCACAGAGGCAGTAAAGAGCTGCTGCAGGACGAAATCCGAGTTTATTGTGCTGTCTGTCTCATAGAAAGCGGGTGAGATCTATGTTTAAAGCTGCATATAAACTCTGATTTCGTCCTGCAGTTTTGAGGACCTTCACTTTTTTTATTAAATTTGTTAATTCTATGCTAATTCGATATTAATATATGAAAAATATGATGATAATTATGTTATTATTTACTTATATATTCTTTAAACGTTTGTATGTTTACACTTTTTCGAAGAACGGTTTCCACTTTTCATATAAGCCGATAACTTGTAGATACAAAGCCCAGTAAATTAATTCTGCGCCGTCATTAAAATTAAATTAAATTAAATTGATTTAAATTTAGTAAAATCATTTCTGAGACATTTTAACAACAATAATAATAATAATTTAATTTTCAAGTCTTTGGCCTGAGATATGCCTCCCACGTACTTTTTGAACTTCAACAATGTCAATTAGATTTTCAGCAGTGATAAGAACTTGACACGTTCCATCAATATTTTTAATTTAATAAGCATGTTGAGTAGAAGCTTATTTACAAAATGAATATATTATTTTTATTTAATTTCTAAGTTTAATCATTTTTTACAAGTTTACTTACACTGAAATCCTTTGATTTTAAAACGATTGGAATATTTTCGTGCTTTTTTTATATTTTGTATTTTTTATGTATGTCCTTAGCTTTTATATCATCATAAACATAATCTAGTGCCATTGTTTCAAAGTAATAGTGTTTACATCGTGTTGGGTTTGACAACAACACATCACCAAAAAATGCATTATTGAGAGCGGTGTCCTCGTAAGGCCCAAGCATCCTATTGTTACAAAAAACACTTTGCTATTCTGGCCCAAGTTGTTTTCTTAAAACATAATTTTGTGGCCCAGCGTTCTAAAATTAAGACAAAATATTGTGACAATTTTGCGCTTTGTATAGCCCCGCCAATACAATGGTACATACATACCTTTATAGACTCTTTTTGTAAATCAAGGTCCTGGGTCTTTACCACTTGAACCTATTTTTAGTATGTATATTGGGATGTCAGTAAAGCTGACCTAAAATTAGGTTGGGCTTTACGAGGTAGCAATTTAATTATAAAATCGATGCTTTTAAATTTTTAAGTGTATTCTTTATAAGTTTAACTAATTGTTTCAGCATCAATAGTATTCTATAGTTCAAACTGTCTAACGACTATAGTGTTTGTGCAAATAGCAATGAAATGGCCGAAACTTTGCGAACATATCGCGAGGCTCGAGGCCGCTGACCCAAGCACGGACCCTGCTTTAGTGAGGAGATGTAACATATCTTGTATTCTGGTGATGGCTTTAGCAGGCGGTGAGTAGTTGATTCAAATTATTAATTTCACCCCGCACTAGCATCTTTCCAGCGCGCGACGTCCGCGTCCGTCTTTTGTTTCACCGTCTTACTTGCCTATGATAAGGATGTTATTTAAGTACTCGTACTACCGTACTAGGACAGGATCGACTGAAAAAAAACAGCGTTTAGCTCTCTTAGCTAGACATATGCTGAGTCGAGACCTTTTTTCGCTTTTGTGCTCTATTGCATACTGTTATGAAGACGCATACGAAACGATTTTATACTTAAAAAAAATATAAAAGTATTTTGTTTTTTTTCCTACATTTCAGTGTGTAATTTGTCGCAACAGTGCAAATAAATGTTTTCTTTCTTTCTTTCTTTCTTCGCGCGTATCTTTTACTTATAACATCCTTGGCCTATGATGGTATGCGCGCGAAGTCCAGCGCTGGCACTTTTTTTAAATTTAATTAATTTATCCTAAGAATAATAATCTTAGATGAATATCTTTTGCACCGGGCTTGGGATTTTATTGAGCATTGTTCTCCTTTTTCGCCAACAGTTTTAAAAGTTATGTAGCTAAGTTGAAATAGAATAAAAACCTTCTCGCCTTACCAAAAACGAGTTATCTTCCCTTGGTCGTAATAATATGCTATGATAAACTTTCTCCATAAAACTTTTTGTCAGCAAAAGTTATGGAGAGTTCTAAAACAAAAGTTTCTTTGGAATTCAGGCAAGAATGAGCTTTATTACCCTTTGCTAACTTTTTTTTATTATAATACCTACTCGTAGTTATATTTTTAAAATAATTAACTTTTCGTTGGATACATGTTACATAAATACAAGTAATACTATGTCCATTTTGAGTTTACGATACCTCTTTGATTTTCAAAAACTTCGATACTGTATTATCTTTAGTGTGTATAAAAATTAAAAGCCCAGTTTATAAAAATAAAAGGCTCTACTAAAATTTTTCATAGATAGTCTCGTCCTTGCACAGTGTTTGTTAGTTTTAACGTTGAATAGTGTGCAAAATCTTACTTCCAAATAAAAACTTTTTGAGATGAATATTAAGAATAAAAAGTATTACATTCATATAAAACCCTTCTTTTACAGTACAACACCTAACCTACTTATAGCGGTAGCTGAAAATTTCTTATTTCTTAATAATGTTAGACTCCATGGTTCCGAAACGGATCTGGGTGGGAAATAAATAGACTTATTGATTCTATTCTTCGTAAATGTGTAATTGTTTTTTTTGTATCATCATTTCAGCTTAAAGAGGTCCACTTCTGGACTAGGACCTTCCCCAAATATTTAAAAAATGATTCTTGTTTGTCGTGATCCTGACCAGATCGTCGGTCTACCTTGTAAGGGGCTTACCTGTGATACACCTTCTAGTTCGTGGCAGCCATTCTAGAACTTTTTTGGCTCAACAGCCGTCGGTTCTACGCGCAATGTGTGTTACCAGTGACTTACGGATCCAAAACGTGGTCGCTAATAATGGGCCTCTTAAGAAGGCTCTACTAAGTCACGCAAAGAGGGATGCAGAGAGCTTTGAGTTTCTATCTACATAATTAAAAGATCTGCAAGCATACAAGTCCTCGATATTTCCTAAAAATCGCTTATTTGTGTGTGGTAACTTAATGAATTTTCTTTATATTATTTCAGTGGAGCACGTACTTTCCGACATTGCAGGCATTGCCTTAGCAATGGACTGCCAGCCAGAGATAACTTTGTATGAGGCTTTCATCCTTCAGAGTTTCCCATGGGTGTGGTCATTCTACGATTACAACCCTTTACTTGGAACCTTCACTATGGTAAGTTTGAAAATACATAAAAAACCCTCACATTACTTAGGTTCCAGGTTCGAAAAGGGCTTGTCGAACAAATTTGACTTTGTGAAACTTTCCCAAGTTTGGTTAAGACTTTGCAGGATGAATGAATGCCCTGATAGTCTTAATAATAAAAATCAGTACTTTAGAAGGCACGACGTAAACTCCTTGGTCCCGGCGTCTATCTACGGTTGTGGTTGTTAGGTACTCAAGCAAGAAGACTAAGCAGCTCAATTATTTCGACACCAGGGTTTGTGAGGTAGGTTAACCTCGAAACCCGCACGATAAGCCGCAGCCAAGCTTTATTTATTTATTTATTTATTTATTTGTACAATAGTAATATGACACTGAAACATCAACATAATATATATATCAGCTATTTAGAGACAAATCATTGGGTAGTAGCAGTAACAGGTCCAGAAACCAATGAAGAACTGACACTCACATGATGTATTGACAGTAGCAGCCCAAATAGACCAAGGTCCGTGCCAGGGCTAACTACAACTTGTTTCGCGACTACTTAACGATGACGACCATCCCGTTCCACACCCATTGTAAAATGTTCTTTTTATAAAATAAATTTAAAACAGTAGCAAAAGTAGCAAGGAAAGAAAAAAAAAAAACACATAGGCAATACTATTTAATGATACAATAGATATTGATATTATAGACATTAGTATTATATCCAATAAATATTTTATTAAAATATATAAGTATATAGGCATATCATCACTACATAGTATAAAATAAAGTCGCTTTCTCTGTCCCTATGTCCCTCCCTATGTCCCTCCCTTTGTACGCTTAAATCTTTAAAACTACGCAACGGATTTTAATGCGGTTTTTTTTAATAGATAGAGTGATTCAAGAGAAAGGTTTATATGTATAATACATGCATAATATACTGAAGGATAACCCACAATAACCATTTTCCCGTGCGGAGCCGGGGCGGGTCGCTAGTATTATATAAAACAGAAATACATACAAGATAATTTGTACACATAGTAGGCATTATATTATATAAAAACACGCCAATGAACTACTTATAGGTACTTAATATACCCGCAAGTCACAATAACATGTTGTTACCATCATATACATACATACAAATACATTATAAATAATATCCCAACATTGTCACTGACTTTTCAGCGATATTTTTTCCCACAATGCGTTGAATTCGGTTTGTTTCATATCCAGTAAATATGATTTAAGTGAAAATTTTAAGTGTAATAACTTGTTTGGTGTGTCAACTAGAGTTTTAATGCTATCAGGTTTATTGATTCTACCCAGGGTCTAGATCCTACCTTATATTTAGAAAAAAACATCTTTTTTCATAACAAATTGACAGAACGCTTCAGTAAACTATCGCAGTTTATATAAACCGCGTGAACTGTCTTTTTCTCGTAATCAAGATCTTTGATTACCCTATATCCTCTTCCGACCCGGCTATAATCGTTTCATAGAACGATCCAACGATCCTTGGATATCGGTAGAGGCGTAGACTTATAATAAAAAACAATACTGTCAGAAAGACGAACAAAGCATGCGAGTGGGATGTATAATATAAAAAATGTACAGGTTGTATGACTGTACATAGAAAAGAAACGCTAAAAATCGAGTCAAGCGTTGTAAGAAGTGAAATAGAACGTAATATAGTTTTGTTTTTTAATTATTTTTTGTTTCATATGAATTACTAGCAAGCAACGTACACGTTGAGGACTTTAATCTGATACCCTAAAGAAACTTGGTAGAAATAGCTACGTGAGCAATATGACCGCCTATACTAAGCTTTCAAATTAATATAAAAGTAATATTTTCCTTCGTTATGTGTAGTAAAATTCATTTTGTTCCCTTTTATTCTGTTCCTAACGCGATGTTATCCAGCGATTTATTTTGCAGTGAAAAAAATAAATTCTAAAAAGGAAAATAATTGAGTTAGGGCAGGAACTCGACTCAAATGGTGACACAAATGGAAATGCGCCTGTATGTCCGGGAAGGCCAAGGATATGCGGCTCGAGCCCCTGCCCGAGCACAATATTTTACGTTTTTACTTTTTTTTTAATTTATAACAGAAGGTATCTGCTGAAAAAGTATTGACTAAAAAAATAACGGTCTATGTAAGTTTAGGTTCATTTTGATACCTAGTAGTTCGAGAAAAGGATTCGGACATTATAGGAGGGTATGAGCTGAAAACAAATGAAGCGTTTACTGTTTGATCTTCATACCTTTTTATTGTAGCGACTTGTGATAACATGGCTGAATAGATTTGATTGGTAAAGTAAAGTAAGTAAGTTCTGAGAATAGTGATATATCAGTTAATAGTTTTTTGAGATATTGACATTTGACAATCTGTGCTTAGAATTGGATTGGTCTAACTATAAGCCCCCTTCTTTTTCTTGTAGGGATAAAATTAAGCTAGCTCTACTTGTTGTAAGTATCTAGACTAGGGAGTGAAATTGATCACAAGTGTTACCGCGAACTATTGAGGTTTTCTTGAAAATGTATAGGTATTGTATTATATTTTTTAAGAAGAACATAGCAGTTTTTTTGTTATATTACGATAATTTCACACTCTTATGATTTTTATTGCTCAATACCGATTATGCATATCGGCTGTTTTATTCCCATAGTACTTACAAGTTCTGCTTAGTTTGGGTTAATTGGGTAATAGAAATCCTTACGAATTTATCCGACAAAGACACACTAAATTTGTTTATTCCTACTAATATTAAAAATGCGAAAGTAACTCTGTCTGTCAGTCTGTTACGCTTTCACGCCAAAAACCACTAAACCGATTTTGATTAAACTTGGTATGGAGACAGAATAGACCTTAGGGACGGACATAGGCTAATTTTTACCGCGGGAAAGTACTTCTTTCTCACGGGAAAACCTGTTAACGCGGGTGGAACTGCGGGGCGGAAAGCTAGTATTATCACAGTATTACTTTATAAGATAAACTTAGTTTTTTCATTATTTTATTGATTTGAATCTTGCTTCACTACATAGTATAAAACAAAGTCGCTTTTTCTGTCCCTATGTCCTTCCCTTTGTACGCTTAAATCTTTAAAACCACCAACAGATTTTGATGCGGTTTTTTTTAATAGATAGAGTGATTCAAGAGGAAGGTTTATATGTATAATACATGCATAATATGCTTAAGGATAACCCACAATAACCATTTTCCCGTGCGGAGCCGGGGCGGGTCGCTAGTTTATCATAAATTATTATTTGGTTTTGTATTACCAAGTCCTTTATTTTTCCCATAAAACAGAGATTTACCCTAGCTTGGGCACGTGACTTATTTAAGTCCAATTGTTATGTTTAGTCTTTAAGTATCATTATTTTGTAAAATATGTCTTATTATATTATTATTACCAATATCTCATTTACAGCTTATCAATGTGCAGTTAACATTCAACTGGAACTTCGCAAATGCCTTCGTTATCTGCATGAGCTGGTATCTAACGGCGCGGCTGAAGCAGGTGAATGATAGAATCGTCGCTGCGAGAGGGAAGGTACAGTTAGAGGCCGTCCCCATGTCTACGGTGCGGCTTAAGGAGAATAAACCTATCGCGATCTATAGAAATGATTCTCCTATTATTACTAGAATTGGCGCCCGCTGACGTACACCGTCCGCGGCGTGACGTGCCGCACCGCGCCGCGCCGCGCGCCGTAGACATGGGGACGGGCTCTTACCCTAAATAATGTTTAGTGATGAAAGAGACTCGAATCTTTTAAGTCGTTTAAAAAAGATTAGCTTCTTTTTACATGACTTGACTCTAAATTAAGACTAAAACTACTAAGTCGGTAAATGTAAAAGACTTGAAGACTTAATCGACTTAAAGGCGACTGCAATCCTTAACAAAAGAGAGGCGGTCGTAAAACTGTTTTGAATGGAATAAGATTACTTTTTAGGGTTTCGTACCTCAAAAGAAAAAACTAATCAATAGCGTGTCTTTTTTTCCCCAGGCGATTGGTTGCACGTCTTTTGAATTTGAATTTGAAGACTGGCAACTCAGTTTTTAACGTTAAATCATTTCAACTGAAAACATTAGTCTTACGGCTAAAGGTTGGGGACTAAAAGACTGAATCAGTCGTGAGGCGTCAAAAAAGACGTGTTTTTAATAAAAGCCTTAAAAGACTGAGTCTTTTTCATCACTATAATGCCAGAGCTCACGGATGCCGTTTTCTAGGCATTTATTAAAATATAATAAATAAATTTTATTTTAAGCCAAATTTACGAATATTTAGTACAATACAATATAAACTTGCTATGTGGTATGAAATTAGTGAAAAATTATACACTAAGTGAAACTTGTGTGATGAATGTGTTTTTATTTATAGTTCCGATTTTACGCCTAGACTTATAAAAGGACTTATAAATATTAGGTTAAAATAGATTTTTTAATGTACCTAACTGCAAGAACTCATTCGTATAGGCTGCGTTGGGTCATTCAACTTGGTTCCAAAATTACTGAGCATAATAAGGCGGCTTATTGACGCGAGTGAAGCCACATACAAAAGCTAGTATAGTAATAATTTGATTCCTAATTCTCTAAGGTTCAACAATATTGATTTTGATCCTTTGTTACATAACTATGTTAGGCTTCGCGCTTAGATACATTTGATTAAATTTACTCATGCGTTAACGACGCATTTAGACTGTATTAAATTTAATTACAAAACGGAGCATGAGCTTTGTCTTAATTTCTAATAAATTTATGGTATAATAAACATGTCTTCCTTGATAGGACGTTTTATTAAACATTATTCTTAATTAAAAATACATTTCATACGATTTGTTGATACATAATAATAGTTTTCCGTTGTGTTTAATGTTGCTAGCACCCGTTGACTTAATTGCTGTCGCTACGTCTTACATCCTGTATGCTAAGCAATCGTGCCATATTATGGTTCCAGGCTTAAAATTAGACCAACCTAAAACAGTAAATAATATTGAATAGTAAATATTATTTAGATATATTATAATATTCATATTACATATACCATATTCGTAATACATACAGAGGACAAAAACCACATTCATTGTTGTGATTCGAGCGGATTGGGAATCGCAGTTGAATTTGATAAGACAAGTAAAACTGGGAAGCCTTAAGTCAAACAACCCATACAGGGAGAGTTTGAAGTATGTCTAACTAAAGCCTTATTCCTGCAATGTTTGTAGTAGTTTTCGAAGAGATCTCTATACAACCTCGCTCTTGTGATTTACCGGTCAAATGTACTGCTTAATTATGTTTTATGTGTAAAATAAAGAATCTAAATATGAACCGACTTGTGTCACATTTTTAATATTCGACTTTCAGTGAGGTGGTGTTACTCGCGATGAGGTGGTGTCTTTTTTATCCGATGCTTGTGTCGAAAAAGTACAACCAATCAAGCTTCACCGGATTTTCGGGTGAAGCTTGATTGGTCGTACCAAGTGGTGTCGTCCTTCCGTGATTCGTTCTTACGTGTTTAGTACCGTTCTCACCGTATATGCGTATGTACTTTTTCTCTTTTTCAGTACGTCACATCCTCTTTCTGGCGAACAATGCGCGAAGACTACTGTAAAGCGACCAATCTAGTGCGCAAGGTTGATGACGTCATAAGCTGCGTCATATTTATATCCTTCGCTAGCAATCTGTTCTTCATTTGCCTACAATTTCTTCACGTACTTGAGTAAGGATTTTCGCAAACAATATTTTGTTAGTGTAAGAAACTTTAATATGTTAAGTTCTCTTGTGATAAGATTAAAGTAAATGGACAAAATTCAAATTTCTTAGAATGCAAAATTGATAATTAAAAGTAAACATGTAAACTTGTTTTCTAAAATAGTTTAAATTTATTTGCAAATTAAAATTTGGAATTGAAAAGAGTGAGAGCAATTTGTATTTTTTTTAATACGAGTATCTGGTATTCTCAAATCAGTTTACAGTTTTTTTAAAAAACACAAGATAAACGTTTATTTATATTATTCAACACATTACCTATATTGTTTACATTATCTTAATAATCATCCGATCTTAGCGAAATTTTTATGGGACCATTCTGCAAGTAAACCTGGTCGATTAAAAAAAGAATTTTGAAAATCTGTTCACAATTGGCGGAGATATCTTATAACAAACACACAAAAAAAAAAACATACGCGTCGAATTGAGAACCTCCTCCTTTTTTGAAGTCGGTTAAAAAGTAGTTTTTTTATCAATGCAATTAGTTTGTTTTTTTTTTTAAATTAACCTAACTCTTGTATGGAAAAGGTACGAGCAATCAATTTTCACCGGACTTAATATTTCGAATTTTCTTGACTTTGTTTGTAAAATATACTTGTTACAGCTATTATTTATTTCAGGGGTGGTGTAAAAGCCACGATTCTTTGCAACAGGATTTCTGATGCAAGGTACTTTTATACTTTAATCCTTTTTTTTTCTTTGCCCGAACCGTTCCCCTTTCCTTCTGTCCACCGTCCTCGACTCAATATGAATACTAAGGGATAATGTATATTTATGGGTCTTTAAGCGATAATTTTAAATAAGTATGTTTTACGATATCTTATTTTTGCCCTCGTTTTGGCGGGGTTGCACCTGTCGTGGTTGCGAGCTGTCTGAAGTCTGCGATTTGGATACTGCTATAGTGAAGAGCGGGCGCCTATTTAAAATAATCGCGTAAATACCCGTAAATATGCAAAATAATGTGTACTAAATGCGAAAGCCTCAAACAAACATAAGGGGTGATGATTGTCTAGTGTCGCGATTTATAGCAGTAGATCAGTTGCGTTTTGGGCGAGTTGACGTATAGACCAGTTACGTTTATGGCCAAATGTTTAAATCGATGTTAATTTTGTTTTAGACCAATGAAAGGCTTCGAAAAGGCGGTATATTTCATCTTCTCGTTTGGGTTTCTCTTGGCAAGGTCTCTGGCTGTTTCCTTGATAGCTGCTCAAGTCCACACTACCAGTAAACTACCAGCGTACTCATTGTATGATGTTCCTTCAGCTTCTTTTTGTATTGAGGTAACGGTTATTATTTCGCATATTTTTTATTAGAACAATAAATTTCTAAACGAAAACAATGGGGACACACAGAAAGACACGCGAGTGAGCTTTTTGTTTTTAGTTTCTTTTAAGGTATGGAACCCCGAAAATGATGAGTTCAAATAATTTCAGTGCTTAATTCTAAGAATGGTTAAAATCAAGTGATGCAGGGCATAATGGCTTGCGGAATTGACGGTGATGGGGCGAAAACAATACTGTATGGCAAACAGAAAAAAAAATTTTTTTGTGTCACAGGTTTTTGTTTAACAAAAAAGTTCTTGATTTTTCATCGGATTTTTTTACCATAATCTTTTTATGTTTTCAGGTACAAAGGCTAATAGACCAGGTCCATGGCAACAATGTGGCATTAAGTGGTCTGCAGTTTTTTAACGTGAAGAGAGGATTAGTATTGACGGTATAATAATTTCACTCAACTTTTAGAAACCCCCTCCCACTAGCGTCTTTCGAGCGTCTTCGTCGTCATGCCAGCGTTCACAAAGCGTCGACGCGTCGTTGACGGCAAACACGACATTCTTTTGTTTCACTCGCATTGCTGCCTATGATTTATATGCGCGACGGCTAGCGTTGGCGCGACGATGACGCTGGAAAGACGCTATTATGAGGGGGTATCTTATAGTAATACAACAAAAAAAGTCAAACACATAATTATGAATCTTTATTGTAGAACAGAATGTTACACGGAAATTAAGGCTTGGAAGGAAACTTCAGATTTAACCTATAGAACATATTTAACACTTAAAAATGTTAATATATTATTATTATAAACTAAAAACATGTTAATCATATCAAAATCCTTTGTTTACAAAAACCATCCAGCTCAGTAATGTTCGTTCAATCACTTGAGTCAATTTTGCTCTTGCATGAAAACCAATCATGCGAAAATAACTTGCGAACTACATATAACATGCGAACTAATCAAATAACGCAAAACCTGTCGGGTGATAACATGACTCAACTCATGAAACTGAACAACTTTTGATCTGCAAGTTTTCTGAAATCGCAATTATTATTTTTACTTTTCATACAAATTGATCACCTGGCCAAGTCAATTTGTATTAAAATAAAAAAATACAATTTCAGAAAAGTTGCAAAACAAAAGCAGTTTTAAGAACTGAGTTAGCACCTGAGAGGTTTTGCTTTATTTTATTAACACGTTGTATGTGTTATACCTTATGCCATATTGTATACAATTTTTTTTTCAGATCGCAGGAACTATAGTCACCTACGAGTTGGTTCTGATGCAGTTTGCTGGTGTTACACCATCTCCCGCGCCTGCTACTGTGGCGCCCTCTATGTTACCTTATGGTTCTACTGATTTGGCCGTGTAAAATATTTTCTTTTTCTATTGTTTTCAAGCATTATTCAGAAAAATATCTGATTTTAGAAATTAAAGAGATTTTATCAAACAATTAAGATTGTTTGTAGTATGTAATAATTAAAATGTGTTATTATTATGAAATGGAATGAAATGAAATGAAATATATTTTTATTCGAAGTAAGATTTAATATTAATTAATAGACCTACGAATGAGTAGACCTACTATTAGCTTTATTGACTTGATTGTTGTTAAATGTAGCTGTATAAGTAAATTTCTTGTTAATGTAATTAAATTTATCTACTTTAAAATCTATGTTTATTTATTTTACGTGTTAAAATTACACGTTGTTTGTGTAGTTTTGTAGCTCGCCGATTAACCGCATAGTAATTAGTGGAATGAATAAGTTATTTTTTTATACGTTGTAAATAAAAACCAAAACGTACCGATAATCAGTAAAATTTATTTAAATTTTAAAATATATTTTTTAAATTATGCATTATTTTATTAACTAAGTAGTTTTGGATTCTGTAAATATTTAAAATGATAATTAGATAATTTTGTTAACTAAGTATTGTAATTTTATTCGTCGTATTGTATAAGTACTAGCTCGTACTTTAGTATTGCAGCAGCAACCTGAAATAAAATACATTTTTAAAAGTAAACAATAAATAATGTTTTTGTGGAGTAACGATACCATGTATAGGCTTTATAAGAACGCCCCATAAATAAGTCCTATAAAGTGAATAGTAAAAAAAAATTAATGATGAGATCCACAACAAGTGATGACGTCATTAGGACCAATCATCTCATATTAATAAAAAATAATATATTTCATTATTTTTATACGACGGGTTTTGAAGTTGTGGAAGTCTTCTCAATGATGATATCAAAAATGCATACAAAGGCAAATAAATGCAAAATAAACGCTTATTTGCCTTTGTTTGCATCAAAAAGCGGTAATAAAAATACTAACCTCCAATAAAAGTTGTCTGTCCAATAAAAACAGTCCCAATCCTGTTATGCCAACCCTATCATGCGATAATTGGTCTTTCAGTCTCTTTATCTGAAATACGCCAAATTATTATTAGTAAGTATTGAGTTTTATTTATCACTAGCGACCCGCCCCGGCTCCGCACGGGAAAATGGTTATTGTGGGTTATCCTTCAGTATATTATGCATGTATTATACATATAAACCTTCCTCTTGAATCACTCTATCTATTAAAAAAAACCGCATCAAAATCCGTTGCGTAGTTTTAAAGATTTAAGCGTACAAAGGGACATAGGGACATAGGGACATAGGGACATAGGGACATAGGGACGGAGAAAGCGACTTTATTTTATACTATGTAGTGATAACAAATGATTTGATTTGATTTTGATTTTTAACGCTAAACCGCTTAACCTTTGTAAAAATAGTCAAAAAGTCAGAACGAAATTTTCACATTACAGATTCATTTCCGATATGCTCGATAGTCATGTGAGGCACGAAATCTGTATTTTTTGGCCTTTTTCACCGGAATCTCATACATCCTCTAGTATATATTACCTTATTACATAAGCCGTCAGTATTTTTTTTACAATTCGTGAAATGTACCAAATTAAAATACCTCAACATTCCACGAAGAACCAGGGCAGATATAAAGCAAGGGAAGAGCGCTTTTAGAGTATACGTTTACATCAGCTGCTACCAGAACCACGCTGCAGGCTCTAAGAAGCAACCAAGACATGGAGTAGAAATAATATATCCTGTTGATGATCGGACCTGACTCACTTTTGCTGTAAGATAAAATTTGAATGAATAAATATATCGTAAGGAAGGGATTAGATGTCATGTCGTATCAGGAGGTCAATCAGAGGACGGAAAACAGAACATAATTCCGTAGACTCCACCGACAAGAGCGTGGCTCTTAAGTATAAAGAATACCTTACTGCCTGCTTAAGTTACAAGATGGATAATTTAAAAGTAAGATAGAAATGATGGTAAAATGAAAATGCCTCAATAAACAATTAAATTAATAAAGTTTACACGTCAGTTTGTTTAAACTGTTACTAATGGTACAACGTGTTTATAAAATTTGGTAGATGTCAAAACTCGGTGGGCAGCTCGCTAAGTAGATCGAATATTCGTTAAGTAGAAATTAATAAAAAAAAGTGACTTTATAATAATACGATAAGCCAAAATCCTTCAATAATTTGAAATTATATTATTTTTGTAAAACCAGGATTGTATTAGAATTTCCATGTGTCTCGAAGTAAGAAAGATCAGCAATTTCTAGCTGACATAATAACACGTTTTAAAGTTATGAATTAATTCACAATAATCTTACGTTTATAATTTTAGCAAAAAGACGTCCACTGCTGGACAAAGGCATCCCCCAAAGATCTCCACAACGATCGGTCCTACGCCAAATGTAACCCTCTAGTTAGGAGAATGTCTTTGTGCGTGCAAATTAATTAAATGCTTACCTTAATCCCAAATAAAGTTGTAGGCAGATAAAGTAAAAGTTGTTCATATTGGACAGTAAAACTAAGGAGCCGATCCTTTTGTCCACTACACGCACTAGTGCGGCTTGACGCACGTACGCTTCTCTCAAACGACGCCATCTTTGAATGTGTAAGTAGAGTTCAGTGCCATACTAGAGTAAAAATCAACAAAAATATATAGACTATTTTACATTTAGAACTAGTGAGACAAATATATCGGTACAAAAGGTAGTAAAAAGAATAGGTACAGACATGCAGCCTTATAGACAACTTTTTTCGGTTGTTAAAAGCGGAGAACCAGTTGTGGAAATTATAAGGCCACCAGTGGACAACTTTTGACTCAAACGATTATTGTACGGTAATGTTTCGCAGTCAAATCACATTTTTATTCTTATTTATAATGCAGTCAAATTAAAACTTTACGATGTAGAAAATCCCTTAAACTTTTGAACACCATAACCGCCACGCTTCGAATATTATAGGTGTGGCCTTAAATACAGAAAAAGATGTTGCTGCTTGCTCTTCTGGTAGCGTGAGCAGGCCCCCCACAAGATAGACCGACGAGCGCAGTACCAATCATTGGAGGCCTTTGTCCAGCAGTGGAAGTATTTCAGCTGAAATAATAATGTAGATAATATCACTCACCCTTGGAATATCCTTATTCTTCTTTTCAATCTGTATAAGGCCACTTACATACAGGTTTAGTCTCTGATATCTGGACGTTAATCCCATACTTATTAGAATAATGATTAGATCTTGAAAATTCCACAATATTGTGGCTAGTTTACTCAGAACAAATATTGGTATTGCCAACCAGTAGCTATATTCATCTGAAACATACAGGTAAATAAAATAAATAAATAATAAAAATAAAATATGTTTATTTCAGTAAATTGCTACATTTTTACAGCGTGTTGCTGGTGTCTCCCTTTAGGCTTAGCACCTGTGTTGGGAGGCACCGCTCTCCTTAGTCTAGACATAATTTCAGTAGATATTTACTAAATAATTAAGATCAAAAAAAAAAGTGTAGGAATTGAACTATATAAAATGACTTAAACTTTGACAAAATCTATAGTTAATTTTTCTTCTTTTCAACAAATATAAAGACAGGGAACAAAAGAAAGGGAACAAAATGACTGCAAAAGCAGCAATAAGGTAAGTATATCTATCTAAATTTTTAAGATTTAGTCTAAGTTAGGGTAGGTTTGGAATTTGCAATTAAGTTTTAGTTTTAGTAAGTTAAAATAATAGAAGAAATACTTATCAAAATATTAATCTAAGTTTATTTGTAGGAACCCTGTGTGCGCGTGTGCGTGTATATGTATGAATGCGTGCGTGTGTGTGTGTGTGTGTGTGCGCGTGCGCGTGTGTGTGTGTGTGTATGTGTATGTTTGAGTGCATATCGAGGTAAGAGAGAATTTATGAGAGTGTGTGTTATAATAAAAAGAACCGAAGTCAACATTCACAACACAAAGAATAAAGAAAATAGGAGGTGCTGAGGAAATGACTAGCCCTACGACCAAAGTCTTGGGATCGGATTAAAAACCACTAGCCATTCAACAGATTCTCCACATCGTCATAGGACCTAGGAGATAGCCAATCTGATAAGATTTTGTTACACTCGTACTTATGTTTAGAATACACATTTAAGTCCTTATTGAGAAGGTTATACAGCTTTACTGCACGTCGACCATACTGTCTGCTTGCAAAAGCAGTGTTTGTTCTAGGAGCTATAGCCACAATGTCTTTTCTTCTCTTTCTCAGCAGAGAAGTATCGTAGTGAAGCGTGCAATGTATTCTCAAAACAACATTTTTAATGTACAGTTTTCTGACAGTAAGAAGGTTAGCGAGTTGATATAGTTCATAGGTAGGGAAACGTCTTGTTTTAAATAGCATAACTTTTATAAGGTGCCTCTGAGCTCTCTCAACTTCCAGGAACCTTGTTTTCGCTGCACCTCCCCAAACAGATACGCAGTACGTTATGACTGATTGCACAAGAGCCAGATATATCTGTCTGAGAAGATCACAGGATTTATTTTTAGGATCAGGGGCTCTCTTGGGCACAACATGTCTTAAAGTTTTAAAAATCCAGGTAAGTTTTCTAATTCGACTTATAACGTGTTCAAGATGTGAAAACCAAGAGAGCCTCTGGTCCACAACGACGCCAAGATATTTAGCTTGGGTAACTTTTTGTATGCTAGGACAAGGACAAGTCATAGAGTCTGAAGTTACATCACAGTCATGAATACGAATGACATAATTTAGTCTAGGTTGGGAGTCATTGTTTATGCTAAAACAAATATAGTTCGTTTTGTCAGCGTTTAACGTCAATTTGTTGTATTCCAGCCACTTTTTTATTTGTCTTAGACCCTGCTCTGCTGTTAGCTTCACACTGTCCCAGGAATTACCCTTTACAACAATGGCGGTGTCATCAGCGTATGAGATTATCTGAGCATCCTTGACCTTCATATCACATAGGTCATTTATGTATATCAGAAATAGAGTCGGGCCAAGGATGCTACCCTGTGGGACGCCGAATGTCACCTCCGCGTATTCACTAGCGTGATCATCAAGCTCAGCAACAGGTAGTTAATACTGAAAACTCGTTTTGGCTCTTATTTCAAAGTAATATATAAATCGATACAACGATACATGATTTAAAAATACGATGCGATATTGGTTAGACCAATACCAAAACTAGGTTATAGAGTTTTTTTGTTAATTTATTTATACTGAAAGCACGAAATGTAGAAGTTAATTTTACACTATACTGCACTAGACCTAAACTGAAATTACCATGTAATACGTATATCGCTACTATAGTAGTATTTGTTAGTTTATTACTTTTTCAACAGATGTCGTCTGTTAGTGTATATTCACAATCTATAAATCGAAGCGTAAAACTAAAATAAATCACTTAGATAGTGAAGAAGCATCACATAATTTCGTTGGGCTTGTACGGGGACTTGGTGGTACAATTGGTAGTGTGCCCGTATGGCCCGGATAACCAAGGAGATGCTGGGTCAAGTCCCTGCCCAAGCTCAATTATTTCCATTATTCAATTCGATTTAAAGATAGTATTTGTTAGTATTGAACAACACAAAACTACCTAAAGACTACACTGACACCAAAGTCATATCACTTTGTGTGGATGTAGATAGATAAATATAACATAATAATGTAGCTACATTTCTAAGTTGTTAGAGTCTGCAGACACAACCATAGCTATATACATTGATTAATTACTACTACCTTGATATTTAGTTCTACCAGCTATAATCACCTAAAAACTAAAACTGTAGGTATAGAGTGTCAATTACAGAATACTTACGAGTCTGTAGCAGAAACCCGTGGGAGGTTAGAATATAGCTCCTGAAGTATTCCTCAGGTGGAATGTCGAATCCAGTTGCTGACATCATGCTTAGCACGTGCTCCACTGAAAAAAAAAACAGGCAATGGACACAGCCTCATTCAGTCGAACTAATAAAAAAGCGGCCAAGTGCGAGTCGGACTCGCCCATGAAGGGTTCCGAATCAGCAAGTAACATAATATAAAAGTTCTTGTAGTTCGTTGTAACTTTGATCGATGTTTTAGTAATAGTGAAAGGGAAATTGCGGTTTACGATATATGACGTATTAAAAAAAATTACTTACTAGATCCCGTTCAAACCAATTTTCGTTGGTAGTTTGCATGGTAATGTACATCATATATTTTTTTTAGTTTTATCGTTCCCTTATTTTAGAAGATAGAGGGGGGGGGACACACATTTTACCACTTTGGAAGTATCTCTCGCGCAAACTATTCAGTTTAGAAAAAAATGATATTAGGAACCTTAATATCATTTTTGAAGACCTATCCATAGATACCCCACACGTATGGGTTTGATGAAAAAAATTTTTTTGAGTTTCAGTTCTAAGTATGGGGATCCCCCAAAATTTATTGTTTTTTTTCTAATTTTTTGTGAAAATATTAATGCGGTTCACAAAATACATCTACTTACCAAGTTTCAACAGTATAGGTATTATAGTTTCGGAATAAAGTGGCTGTGACATACGGACGGACGGACGGACGGACAGACAGACAGACAGACAGACATGACGAATCTATAAGGGTTCCGTTTTTTGCCATTTGGCTACGGAACCCTAAAAACGACGAACGAGCGTTGAGGTGTGGCAGACCCAATATTAACTGAACCCCTTTTATTCGTGGTCTTAGGTACTAATTTGTCAAACACTATTCTAAACTTCTGTACTGCTGTATATTTATAAACTTTCTGAAGAAAAAAAAGAAAAAGAAAACAAAGAATTTAAAACCGGGATATTTTATTGCTCTTTAGATTACATTATTTATATATGTATGTATGTATATCTCTTTATATCTAATGGAAAAAAGACCCAAAAAGGGGGGAAAAGCACAATTTGGGTGTATAGACTTGAGTAAAAATGGTGTCTATATAGCGAAGCGCGATTTTCTTTGCTCCTAATAGACGATGTTATAAAAAAGTGATTCAGGCTATAATTTATTTACTAAATCCATAAAAAATTTGTTGCTAAATTGTGTTTGTTTGTTTGTTTGAAGATAGTTCTGTGGCTGGAGAATGATAAAGAAAAATTGTTACCACGGGAAAGCACCTCATTCCCACAGAAAAATCATATCATCAGTAACACAGACAGAAAGTGTGTTAATTCACACACGTAATTATACATTATGAATCCCGAATATTCTCAGGAAATTATTGTAGCAAAGATCTCACTGCGAGCCAGGAAATAATAATGGAGATGTGCGGAAACCAATATTAATATAGAATGGGCCACGCAGTGTTATGATGATAAGACTCTGAGCCGTCTCCAGATGAGGATTTCAACTCACAAAGCTTAGTATTTGCATAAAGTAAATTGAACTCAAACTAATAATTAACAGGGTTGAATATTATTTGCCAGCTATTCTCTAATCATTAATAATATATGCCTAATGTTATACACGAAAAATAATGTTTTTATATGTTTTCCTTCTTGAATATTAAAACGGGAAGAAGTACTTTTATACTTTTCAAATAAATGCAGGCAATTGAAAAATCGTGTGTTAGACTTAGTTTTGAGGTTAAAAAGCAAAAGAGATAAAAAAGAAGAAATTGTAATAAAAAAAATAGAATTCCAAAGCACCCTATTATTAATGCAGATCTAAACAACAAACGTGTCCTCCGAAGAACAGAAGAAATGAGTTTTAAGCTAGTGAGCAGAGTAGGCCAGTCAATAATTGACCACGTTGTTATTTGCTTACCGTTGACCATAAACTAACAGACTAACACCACCACATTGGAGTCTTTTCTGCGTCGTGGTCACGCCAGCAGCGTCGACACGACGCCAGCGCTGCGTTTTATTTGGAACACAAAATTTCTTTGCGAACACAACTTTCTTTTGTCTCACTCGCTTTCCTGTCTATGATTGTATAGGCGGCAGCTAGCGCTGGAAAGACGCCAGTGTGGGGCGGCCAATCTTAAAACTTAAAGTGGCGATGCGATATCATGAAGTGGAGAATGTATAACTTACATACTTGTAAATAAATTACGTGTAAATAAATTAGCGCAGAATATTTTAAGTGAGTACCATGGTCCAAGAAAACAAGGTCTAACAGTTAGACCACGTGAGTGACACAAGCCTACGTCATTTCTATGTAATTTTGCCTGTTCATCCCTGTCGAATACGTGTAATAGACAAGGATGAACAGCGCAAAATGATACAGGCTTGTGTCAGTCACGTGGTTTAATCGTTAGACCTTGTTTTCTTGGACCATGTGGAGTACGTAGGCTGAAATATAAAATACAGAATCCACTGACATCACTCCTAGCGCCTGTCAATCCTACTTCAGTAATTATTTCTCAGATTTCTTTCAAGCTTCAGCGTATGTTCCTTGAAAAAAATCTGATTCATGGGTAAGTTCACCCCTTAAAGTATAGGCGCTAATAAAACTACATCCTATATAAAAATAAGCTTACCAAAAGCTCCAATAGCGACGAAACTCGTAACGCCTATAACCTTTATCCTGATTCTCTCGTCTGGGGGGAAATGCATGCCACTGGTCTCGGCCCTGGTCCAGAGATCTGCTACTGTCCTCCACGAGGATATCAGCCTCCAAGATATGATGAGGGAGAGTAGAGCGTTGCCGTAGAATATTGTCCCGGAGAGACGACCAACTAATCCTCCTGAAGTAATTAAGTGGTGAAGTGGTCATGAAGTGGTTTAGTTTGTTGGTATTTTTTAGTTTTGCCATTGATTTTTTTAGTTACTTTTTTTACAACCGGGTACAGCGACACTTAATTGATTTGTACATTTGTGTTATTGTCGGCTAAGCAAAAATTGTAAGGACATGTTCATTCAATAGATTTGATCAACTTTTCTAAATATTTTTTTACGGTAACGAGACAAATATTTAGCTCCCCATACCTAAAGGGGTCAAAATAAATATATTCAACTTTTTATATAAACTTTAGTCACAGGACCAGCCACTTTTTATGACAAGTTGGATTTTAATTTTGAGATTTAAAGCTATGTTCCTTAGGGAAGGTTTTTAATTTTTTTATGAGTACTTCCATTATTTTGCTGATAAACAATCAGTTAAATTTGACGGTGTTTATTGTGTGTAGAAGGTGGATTTTTATTAAAGATAATATTATTTCCATTCATTCAATTATTTCCATTCATTAAAGTGATGTGAATATTAATAATTAGCTTTCCGCCGCGCGGCTCCGCCCGCGTTGACAATTATTCCCGTGAGAATAAGGAATTTTCCCGCGGTAAAATGTAGCCCATTTAACTCCCTAAGCTCTCTACTATCTTTATACCAAATTACGATGAAATCGATTGGTAGTTTCGAAGGCTATTGAATGTAAACAAACAAATAATCAAATCTCTCCTCTTTGTTATATTATAGTATAGAAGCCATTAGCCTGTGGCGAAATAGTGATTTAATGATAAAATACGTACTGCCGTCGGCGATATTAGTGGCTATTCCAGCGAGCAGCCTTGCTAATTTCCAAATGGCACCAACTTCCAAACAAGCTAGTAAGAATAGGAAGAACAAGGCACCATAAAAAGCCAGCTTCCCTCCGTAAGCGGGGATCCCAAACCATCGAGCCAATGTAAAGATACATATCAAAGTTTGTAGAAATTGCTGAAAGTAAAAAATATATTTCTAACTATTAAGATTTTAAGCGGGATATTACCGTGGTATTTGTTAATATCCGGTTTTAAATCTTAATAGTTATGAAAACAATCGTTAAAGTTTTAAAAAGTAAAATATATTTATTTTACATTCTGCTCATAGACACTTGGAGTCACCAGTAATTCAAGTTTACGGAGGCAATGCAAGTTTCTAAGCCTATTTAATTATGAGGAATATTTTACGTATCTTTTTAAACTTTGGGTTACATTATTGTGGTTTTAGTAACGATACCCATTTAAAAAAAAGATATTGCCTATGTTACCCGGGGCTAACTGCCAACAGTGAAAGAATTTTTTAAATGGGTTCAGTAGTTTCGGAGCCTATTCGATTTAAACAAACAATCAAATCTTTCCTCTTTATAATACATAGAGGACAATTTTATTAGGATAAAATTAAATCCTTTTTGGATTATGAAAATCAAAATCAAAATCAAAATAAAAACAAGTAGGTACAGTAACAATACTCAAAGGTTCGGGAGGTAGATTAACCTCGAAACCCACACGATAAGTAATTCGATCTCATAATTTGTGTAAAGGCTGTGAATATTCCGCCGTACTGAAATTTCTAGGAACAGAATCCTATACTAGCAACATAATATATTATAGTCACATGCAAAATCTTATACTACCTACCAGTTTTCACGCAAAAGCTGTAAGCATGGTCCAAGAAAACAAGGTCTAACAAGATGACCACGTGACTGACACAAGCCTACGTCATTATTACGTCATTTTGCCTAATTCATCCTTGTCGAATGCGTGTAATAGACAAAGATGAACAGCGCAAAATGACGAAGGCTTGTGTCAGTCACGTGGTCTTCTTGTTAGACCTTGTTTTCTTGGACCATGGCTATAAGTATATTTTGGTTAATTGTTCCATGAAACGAGTATCTTTACGACGACTGTCGCCACAACGAGCCCCTCCAAGCAGAATGATGATCGTTACTTATAAAAAAAGAAGTAGAAAGGCAACTGTTTACCGCAGGAAAACTATCATTTCCGCGGGAAACAAAGCGAAGCAGCGGGATGGCAAACTAATACCTACTTGTTTGAGGCTCTCGCGGTTTGTACAAATAACTCAGCGCGGGAGGTTTCAACAGACTATTTTTAGATTTTAATTTTAAAATAAATAAGTACAACTACTAGTACAACTATATAACTACTAGTTTTTATTACAAAATAAAATTTTAGTTGCTTTTAGTCGAATAAGTATATATATAATTAGGTAAACATTAGTAACCTCAGCAAACAATTTCTACTATTGATTGCCCTATCAAATAGTTTTTTTTATAAGTATAATACTACTATGGTATTATATTGGGCAAAGATAAATCACAGTAAAATATTCGGATCTCACTAAAATTCTTTTCCCGATTTGCCAAACTGAATCGGCCACAAAAACTTGATAAAATAAATACTACTATCATGTTACTAACATGAGCAAGATACATCACTGAACACGTTTTTAATTACTTGTAGTATTGTTATGCTGCTAGAGAGTATAGTTTATATAAAATTATATAAATAAATATATATAAAAATAAATTGACTCACATCACCCTTCTGTTCAAACTCGTTCTTCAATATTGATTGTTGTTTCATATCTGTTTCAATATCTTTCAAATGGCAGTGTTTAGTCACGAAACTGCTTTTTGTAGTGTTAGGTATTTAATTGTGATTTATTTAAATTTCGTTGTATTTTTTACAACAACATGATCACTCATAATGTGCTCTGTACTGGACTTAAACATAGGATTGATAGATACAAATAAAATATCACTTACAGAAACTAATACTTTAGTAAACAAATTTTCAATAAGTGCCTATTATAGGCGCTGGAAGCTTGTATTTTGCTGTAATAACTTTAAATTATAATGTAGATCTGGCTACTTTGACCTTTTACAGCATTATCGTGACAGAAAATGTCAATAATATGTCATACTATTTGTTGGACTATTTAGTAATAAAATGCCCATTTAATTTGTGGGTAGTTTTATCATTTTGGTTGTCAAAATGTCCCATGCTACCGTAAATGGTTTTTTACAGCTTTATATTATGCAATTTTAAGCTGACTGAGTAATATTTAGTAGTAAAGTTGTAAAACGTTCTATTGAGGTAGATATTATAGGTTTGGATCAGTATGATATTTTTATGGATTTAGTAAATTATTTTTGAATTGTTTATATTTTGAACTTCACTTTAAAAAACATAATGTTTGTTTCACCTTTTATAACACGACTAAAAGAGTAAGCATGCAATGCGGTAGGTTGTGTTGTTTATTAGTTGGTCAGCCATGGATTAAGTAGCTGTTGGAATATGAAAATGAATAGGAGAAGAAATAAAGGGTAATATTTGATAAATTCATTCTAATGCTTTATTTAAATTTTATATTTTGCATTTAGAAGCGTATTCGAAAGAACAAATATTACAATGGTACAAATTATTACTAAAACTAGCCCACGTATTACAAATAAAAAACGTCTTCCAACGCGTCTCCACGAGGCATTGTTCCCACAAGGCTGGCAGCATTACCCCTTTGTATAGCAATACTTATTCTTTGGGCAAAGTAACTGCCAGCTCTTGGGTCACAGGACACCTCACGAAGACGCGCCGAAATTTCTACGACTATTTTTTTAGCTTTATTTAAAACTAAACAAATTATCACATAATAATACTTTTTATGGGATTTTTAAATAAAAAAATAGTTGGTGCATATAGTTATTATTATGGCAATTAAAAATTATACCTTGTTTTTCAAGCTACGAATGATTTCAAACGAATATTCCACACTGCAAAATAGTTATTTCTTAGTCTCTCGGTTTACGCTTTGACTTTTGTCAAAAACAGTCAAGACATAAACGTAATATGATATACATAAGGTACATTTTAACGTAAGAAAATATTACATTCCTAAGGGAAAATAAACATAAACATGCGGGGACATCTCACACACGGCCGTCTGACCCCAAACTAGGCAAAACCTGTACTATGGGTATCTGATAACGTCCGTCCAGACACAAGGCAAACACAAGTGCTCATTATACGAATGTTTGCCCTGGGCGGGATTCAAACCCGCGACCCTTTGCTTCGAAGGCACTACCAACTAAGCTACAAGAGCGTCGCGTAAATAAAATCACAGTCGGAACCGAATTTTATAATTAACCACCGGCGGAAAGCTTCCGTATTATAAAGAGGAAAGAGGTACATAAAACGTCTATATTTGAACTGTTTGTGTAAAACTTGATCCATTTCTGTCCAGTTAATTGATAACTGACAGGTTAGACCACGCAAAACAACAATAGTTTCAGATCGCTCTGTTATGTATTTGACACGAAAGTTTTTGACATAAAGTAGTTAAATGCTATATAGTATTGAAATATCCACACAAGAAAACGAATTTGCTGAAAGAAACAAAAATTAATTATGTAATGTAAACTCTAACACAATACATTACAAATACTCTTTATTGACACCAGAAATAAATAGGACAGTTACAATCTACATAAGTGTAAAATAATGAGCCAATAGGCGGTTTTATTGTTAAAGTAGCAATTTCTTCCAGGCAACCAAGCCTACCTTACTTAGTTGAATAAGCCCAATACACACGTAGCTATAATCTATATTAATATGCCCAGCTCTAACATATTACATCTCGCCACCACACACGGTAGCTGTATTGAAATATATATATTCACCCTTACTGCGTCGACTTACGGAATACCTATAATATGTCGAGATTTATATTAATATACCCAGATTTATATTAATATGCCTTGCTATATCGGTCGACATATTTTGGTGACGTCACAGCAAGCGACCGATATAGCACGGTATATTAATATAAATCTCGACATATTATAGGTATTCCGTAAGTGGACGCAGTAAGGGTGAAAATATATATTTCAATACAGCTACCGTGTGTGGTGGCGAGATGTAATATGTTAGAGCTGGGCATATTAATATAGATTATAGCTACGTGTGTATTGGGCTAGTCATAGTCGACTTCACACACAATGTTTGAATTTCATCGTATTTTACAATATTTTCCTTCACGGTAAGAGCGTCGAAAAACGTACACTAGTACGTGCCAAGACTCAAACCCACGCCACCCAGACGGAAGTCAACGCCCTAGCCACTTGGCCACCGACGCTCTTTCGTTTTATAAAGTACCACAAAACCACAACCGCGTCTGTTTTAATATCTTATTAAAATATCACTTAAACAAGAAACACTATCAAAGATCTACTTCACACTTTATGCAATCAAGTTTCTAGTTTTCAAAAACAAGGTATGGTGTGTGGTAAAATTTTAACAAGATAAGTTTTTAGTAGCAAATTCATTTCAGAAGTATATAATATTATAAACTAGCTTTCCGCCGCTGCTCCACCCACGTTTACAGTTTTTTTCGTGGGAATGAGGCATTTTCCCGCGGTAAAAGGTAGCCTATGTTACTCAGTGTGAATGTAGCTTACTAATGGTGAAAGAATTTTCGAAATCGGTTCAGTAGTTTTGAGTTTATTCGTTACAAACATACACACACACAAAAATACAAATCTTTCCTCTTTATAATATTAGTATGATGTAAATGTGTGTTAACTAAACAACGAATTGACCTGTTTTTTTTTTCAAAGAGATAGATTGATGGCCAAAGAGTGACATGGGCTACTTTTTATCACAAATATCTCACTCCCACGGGAAAAGTCGAAAAACAACGAGGGCGTATCTGCGTCGGTCAGCAAGTACCTTTATATATTCAGGCAAAAAATGTCATACTTTTTCAGAGAGTTGGGAGCCGCTTCACTCTCTGTACTTTTTAGAGATTGATGACAAATAACCCGTCTTTAAACATAAAAATTACGTACAAATAAAAACTTGTTAGATATTGTACGTGAAGGAGACCTTAGTAACGTTATATCAAAAACAATGTTCACAATAACACTAAATAAAAAATTAAAAAACCCCCGACACAAAACCGTTACTTGATGCTTTCAACAACTAGAAAGGAGCTGATAATCTTCAAATGGCTGAAGATATTTTCTTGGATCATAGCTAAGAACACTCTCGATTGTGACACCTTGCAAATAAAAAAAAAACTAGATCAAAATCGGCGCATCCGTTTAGGAGCTACGATGCCACAGACAGACAGACAGACAGACAGACAAACTTACAGACCCTCTTTTTCGTCGGGGGTTAATAAAAAGACAGCTGCAAAAAATATCTAAATTATTATTTTTTGTAAATATTATATCCAGAACGATTAATATGTAACATGAATAATAATGAAAGAAACGTGACTCACAACATTGAACTTTTACTAAATATGGATCATTTGATATAAGTACTAAAGTCCAAAATTCCCTGCAAAAGCAGTCATACTGTAGCGTCTGTAGCATTGGTCAGTCGATCGAGTTAATAATGGTTGAACTCTCCGACAGGATTGGTTCGGTGGTTAATCCAGGCTATTCATGGATGACTTGCAACCCTAAATGTCTTCAAACTTCAACTTGTGGTGTTTACCACAAAAAAAAATACTTTTACAAGTAAAAGTCTATTAGTATTAAAAATCAAATGCCCGTAACAACGTTTACTATCGACGTAGTAGAGACGCTACGATATTTCTATCGTAGTACTTTCGTAGCGCGTTGTAGCGGTTTCGTAGCTGACGTAACCAACCCACGCTCGTGGGTGATTCTCAAAACCCACACGCCAATTGAAATGTTACGCGGATAATAATATTATTATTGGTTCAAATTAAATAACAAAAAATTAAATTGACCATGCTTGAGTCGAAAAAGTATGACTGATCAAGCTTCACCGGACTTGCGGGGGAGCGGAAGACTCTACCCCAAAAAAGTCATATACCAACGCATCTAGGGGCAGCTCAAGGTAGCCTCGGACCACGGCCTAGCGCGTTGATATTGAAAACATCGTGAAGGAGACGACGCCTGAGGGGCTCCGTCTCTGATTATCAATTCTGATTTTGGTTATGGCCGCGCCCCCGCCGGCGGCGGGTACGGGCCTTGTTACCTGAAGGGTATTCACTATCAGATTTTAAAGGCGTGTTAAAAAATCTTGTATGAAAAATACCATACAATATTTTTGAAAAGCGCTGAACACGAGTTTGAAGTATTTTGTATGGATGATGTTACTTAAACTGCTATATTGGTTGTAGCAATTTCGTTGCATGCTGACTTGTAGCCATTATATCGTAGTAATACTCGTATTTCAGCTACAATCGAAATTAAACACAGAATAAATTAATGACAAGGAGTGTCAGTGGTCTAATGGCTAGGGCCGTTGCCTTTACTTCGGAAGGGTTTAAACCTCGGCACGTACAAAAGTGTTTACGTTTTGCATAGAAATTCAAAGGTTGTATGTGAAGTTAACTTGTCTGTACTGGGCCAGAATGGTCGACTAAGGCCTGTTTACCCCAATTCAGGATAAGCCCCTCAGTGGGGACATTATGGGTCGTTAACAAATAAATGACAAATGTAAGTACTCTTTGACATATATTTGGCGTGATATCTACATATATTTGTATATCTATACGTTAAGGTGAGTGTTTAAGTGCTTATAAAGTGCTTTTAGTAAAGTTAGTGTTTACCATAAACTATCAGAACCTCAAATTACGCTTTTAGCGATAAAAGCATTTCATATTAGGTATTTGTGTATTAGAAACATAATATTTAGTATTCACTCTTGTAACCCCAACCAAGGTCGAAAGAATAGGTATGAGGTGGGGACGACGGAAAACAATTTGTCGTCGTAGTAACCTCGAGACCTTCTATGTTATAAATTTATCATAAAGGAGAAAATGAAATAATATATAACGCTTTTTTATACAGCATTTATTTGATGATGTCTTATCTCGGTATATGCGTTAAAATAAGTTTCTAATGTCGTTGCCAATTAAATACATATGATATTGCAGGATTAGCAATCATACCTACTGTATCAGCCAAAATTTAAGAAATGTTAAGGCTCTTATCCATGGAGTAGTCGTAACCTGTCTCTGTTTTTACCTACTTTTATTTATTACTAGCTATTTGCCCCGCGGTACCGCTTGCGTTAACATTTTTTCGCGTGGAAATGAGGATTTTCCCGCGGTTATAGTAAACCCATGTTACTCCCCAAGGTTTATGCTAATTTTATACCAAGTTTCATTATAATCGGTTTGTAGTTTTGGAGCCTATTTAATGCAAACAAACAATCTGATCTTCCCTCTTTACAATATTAGAATACATGCCAATTTTATTTCCCAAACTTTTGCCACGTACAGTATTTTAAGTTTGCAACAACAAGTTCATATATTTTTCTTTTTCTTTGTCGTTTCCAGTCCTAACTCGAATCCTTTTCTCAATACCTGTTTTGCAATACTTTCCTGTTAGAACAGGTGTTCGCTTTGTTCAGACGCCGTAAAACGGAGCAATTTGCTAAATGTCGCCGCGAGTGCCATACATCTGCTGTAAGATGCGATTCGTGTAAGGGTTAAGATTACTGGAAAAGAAATTGAAAATACATTGCTCTGTCATAAGGTCCCTGTACGCCAGACCGAATCAATTCAAGCGATAGAATAAGTACTTACAAAGCTCACCTAGTGTTCTTTTTTTTTGGAGTGGCAAGACACGATATTTTATGGTTTTAATTTAAAACTGCGCTTCTAAGATGAATGCTAATGTGAAAAAA
Source organism: Teleiodes luculella (assembly GCA_948473455.1). Taxonomy (NCBI): domain Eukaryota; kingdom Metazoa; phylum Arthropoda; class Insecta; order Lepidoptera; family Gelechiidae; genus Teleiodes; species Teleiodes luculella. Next base: position 12,420,191 of record OX419585.1, read on the forward strand.
GAGTAAATTTTGAAAGTTGTGACGTGATGTGCCACATTGGCCGATTTTTCAATGTACTTACTTTTCAAAGTTACTAACACCCGTTTGCACTAAACTTAAGAATCGCTCAAGTTGATGTTTAAAGTATTTTTTTAACTGCTTAGTTTCTGCCTACCTTTAAGCCCAATTAGACTTTTAAAGAAAACCAATTCTTTTTTTTTCTTTAGTTAGCTTAGATCTTTCTTAACTACGAAAAGCTTAAGACAAGGTTAGTGCAAATAGGTGTAACTGATTTTATATTCAAAAACTACAGAACCGATTTCAAAAATTATTTCACCATTAGAAAGCTACATTCACCCTGAGTAACATAGGCTACCTTTTACTGCGTGAAAACGCCTTATTCCCACAGGAAAAACTGTTAACGCGGGCGGAGCTGCGGCGGAAAGCTCATACATATTACTCACTCATATTATAAGACAACCGTTGTGTGAATGACATAGAACAGTTTGCAAATGTTTTTGCAGACGGCATGCTACACCTTGCTCCGAGCTCGAGCATTGCTCCTAACGTCTCTAAGATTGAGCACTTTTCTCACTTGTGCTTGAACTTTTGTTCCTTCTTTTACGCTTTCTTTCCCACTCGAAAGCGTGTTTATAGTTTTGCAAACGGTCTTCGCTTGTTTTACCAGGATGAACAAAAAAAATTGTTATAGTTTTTCATTATGCACATATTTAAACACTAAACTTATGTCGTTAAAGTTTTGCGACAGTTCTTTACTTCTACTATCAGCATGGATTACAAAAAAATTTAAACAGTAGTCTTAGATAGAAACACATTTAAACATATAAGTACGGTCAAGTACAAGGCCAACTTAACACATGCACGGCGATTCTGTTCCTTACACAATGTACATAAGAACGTTGCAAAGTCTAAAGTGTTCAGTTTAGCGTAGTTTTGACTGTACTCCATTTTATTCAAGATCAAACTTTATTTCTATTAATTAGAGATTAATGTAAATTTGAAATATGCAAACAAGTGCAGGTTTTTTGGGGAGTAAAATAATACGAGACAATGTATCGAAAAGTCGAAAATTTCACTTACAAAAACATAGTAATATTTGTTAAATCCTGTAACTAGGTATGTATAATATACTTGTACGGATTTCCAACTATATTATGAAGTATACTAAACTAAACTAAACTATAAATATGCAAATGAGGATTTCAAATCAACATTAAAGGCAGCCATTTTATTTAAATACTTTGAATACCTTTACACGTGTAACAGTGTAGAAGTGTTAAGCCGATGGTTGGCTTAAGACCTTGTGACGTAATGCGCACTTCAGTGTCTTTACGACCAAATAAATGCGAGGAAGTCTTCACTTTTAACGACAGGAACACGGAATATTAATTCTCGTATGTGTAAGTATGCCACGGAATTTTTATATATTACGCGTATAATGTACTAGCGAGCGATCCGCCCCGGCTCCGCACGGGAAAATGGTTATTGTAGATTATCCTTAAGTATATTATGCATGTATTATACATATAAACCTTCCTCTTGAATCACTCCATCTATTAAAAAAAACGCATCAAAATCCGTTGAGTGGTTTTAAAGATTTAAGCATACATAGGGACATAGGGACAGATAAAGCGACTTTGTTTTATACTATGTAGTAATAATCTCTGTTACGAGAGTATGTTGATTAAGATGCGCAGTTGAGCAGTCTTCAAATAACTTCGTAAGTCGTAATCCATCTTTGTATATGTTCAGCTGATGACCAGTTATGTTCAAACTGATATCGCACCCCCCTTTTTAGATTGTTTGATCTCTTTTATTGCTTAGACTTGTACAAATTGTACATTGTTTGAGACGAGAGCCGGTCTTGGTTTGAACAAAGCTTATTTACTTCAGAAATGACGTTATTAAGTTATTCTAAGGGAGCCTATAATGAATTAAAAAGGAAATGAATTTTGAACTTTACCTTGTTTTGACCCCCGACACTCTTTTATGATTAAAGTTTCATTATTACAATCAATTGAATTATTCATTAAACTTTAGAAGGGAGAGAACTTTGAATGTTGTTTATTCAATATCACGACTATATAACTTACTAAAACCCACTTGAACTTATCTGTTAATCTTAATCCTAATCTCACTTAAATAGAACTAAAGTAACCAAAATCATGATAGCCACTAACTAAACCAGTGTAATCGACCGCAAAGAGATTAATTGTCAAAGTTAAATGCAGTTTGTTTACGATAATGAACTTAGGATCCCTTAATTAAATTAGATTAGTTAATTAGTTTCAAACACAATTCAGACGATTTCCTAGTAACGTTCGTGCAGATACCTGATGCAGCGTTGCCAAACGTCCGATTTTGGCGGAATGTCCCGATTTTTAAATAAAAAATAAATGTCATTGAATGTCCCACACGGGACAATCGCAGTCCCGCTTTTCGGGGATAACTCGTCCGCGCGTGCAGCACAGATAAGTGTGGATAGTAATTATCATATTTTTATTAAATATATTATTTTCCTATTGCTATTTTTGCTATATATTGTCACGTAAACGCAATTAGAATTCAAATATAGAGATAAACTAGCGATCCGCCCCGGCTCCGCACGGGAAAATAGTTATTATGGGTGATCCTTAAATATATTATGCATGTATTATACATATAAACCTTCCTCTTGAATCACTCTATCTATTAAAAAAAACCGCATCAAAATCCGTTGCGTAGTTTTAAAGATTTAAGCATACAAAGGGACATAGGGAGGGACATAGGGACAGAGAAAGCGACTTTATTTTATTCTATGTAGTGATATTTAAGAACATCTGATTATAATATACGTTTTTTTACTATGTCCCGCTTTCGACGAACGAATCCCGCTTTTTTTACTCAAAAAGTTCCAAAATCACGATTTGGCGAAAAAAAATCTGGCAACGCTTGTATGATGCCACATACCATCAGCTTTACATTTTTGTAATATCACTGACTAGATTTCCACCCCGCGCCTTCGCCCGCGCTATTAGGTTTTCCGTAGGAATGAGGAATTTTCCCGCATTAAAAGGTAATGTGTTATTCCGATATATAAGCTATATTATCGTAAAGTTTCATTAAAATCCATTTAGTAGTTTTTGCGTCCATCATAGTTTTTGCAAACATCCACCCATACATCTATTCATCTATCCATCCTCACAAACTTTCGCGTTTTTAGTATTAGTGGTATTTATGAAAGTGATAGATATTGATAGACTGATAAATGACTCTCATTGTAACATAACTCGTAGGCACAATGTGCTCTCTTACTGAACACTTAAGATCATGAAGGAAAAAAAAATTCCACGCCCATATGGAGTAGTAATCATGCCTATTTTGTATCGAAACCAATGCGGCCGCTCAGAGGGGTGGGAGGGTAGGTGGAAGTGGGAGACGGGGTTAGTGTTTTAACTCTATCAGTCTCTATCACACATCTTTGAATACGGTACGTTAGAAAAAGATAGAGACATTCATGTTATGACATGCCCAATGAAAAACAAAATTTGGGCGCGTAAAATTTTTTCTTCCTTCATGCTTAAGATATTATGTATAAATGTAAAAGTGAATTTTTTATATAGGTATCGGATGTTGAAAATCTCGACGTTCCGGCGGCTCTGGCACTAACGAGATTAATTACTAAATACCAGCTGTGACGCGATTAATTAAGAGCTTGTTGATTTCAACAGTAAAATGAAGCGTGTTTTGCAAATTTCCTGTTGTATTGTAAAAATAGCTCCGCTTGAATTTTTAGCCCTAAAGTAAATTAACTAACTAACTCGGATATAATACAAAAATGTGCATCAGTTTTACTACAGACAAAGTAACATTGAACTACATTTTGAAAGGAAGGAGTTGCCATAACCATAAACCTCACGCTTAAACGAGTATTTTGCACAAATAACCGCGATGATGGATTTACAGGTTAAATCCAGATATCAACACAGGACTTGCAGCTTTTGGCATAGAAATGCTCTTAAAAGATCCACCTGATTATGCAAAGTAAAAGATGATACTGTGGTCTTGAAGTTACGCAAAGCTGTTTGTCCCGGCTGCTATCTATACTCGTACAATCTAGGTACTTCAGAAACTTTAGGCGGCTCAATAAATCTGACACCAGGGTCTGACATTAGGTCTGTCAATGAACTGAGAAGAGGAAGATTAGATAACTAAAGTCTATCAATATAATAATCAAGTTGTCGGGTCATACCTATCAAGAGGTCGAACAGCGTAATGTCAAAAGTAGGTATCTAATGTTTTCTCATTCAGTTAAGTACCTACCAAATAAGTTAGAGTGTAATATGCAGAATCAGGCCAATTGAAAAGCATTAACAGACGTCCGGACTTGTACGCTCCGTACCGCCGGACCGTGCGGTGCGCTCGATACGCCACACGACCGCACCGCACCGAAACGTTTGAAGCGGAGCCGAGCGGACCGTCAATAATAATAATAATGTGCGGCGGACTGCCGTACACACGATCGAAAATTGGCCGGACGGCACCAAGGTCTCGGTACGGAGCGTACAAATCCGGTCGTCTGTTAGTGCTTTTAATTAGAACCTGAAGGGTGCCGAAACGTGTTATATACAGCGAGCCTATTCGGGTCAGTGTGGATAATTTTTGTTTCTAAACAATAAAGATAAGTTTATTATAGAATTTATTACCAACGCACGCAATCAAACATGAAATCGAATTGTGATATTATGGCTTCAATAAAATATTTTATGACGTTGGTTGCCACATAAAATGCTTGGAATTTCCTTTGCAACCATCAATAAATCCTGGACTTATAGGATTCTGTTAGAATATTACTGAAATTTAACATTCAGCATATCTTAAAAAATTGTGTAATTTTCGTTTATATTTAAGAATTTCATATTATGTGTTTTATTCATATATTTGATAAAAACGATCTGATTTGATATCATTAACTAAGTAACATAGTTACATTACATTAGTTTTTGGATGTTTTTTGAAGCATTACTTACATTGAGCGAACCTGCTCCTCAAGTCCGGTGAAGCTTGATTGGTCGTACCTTTTCGACACAAGCATAGGTAAATAAAAAAAAAAAACGCGAACCTTCTAGTTCTGTTCATACTAATAATAATCGTCGCTTTCAATTTTCATCCTACTTCACTACATAGTATAAAACAAAGTCGCTTTTTCTGTCCCTATGTCCCTATGTCCCTCCCTTTGTACGCTTAAATCTTTAAAACTACGCAACGGATTTTGATGCGGTTTTTTTTAATAGATAGAGTGATTCAAGAGGAAGGTTTATATGTATAATACATGCATAATATGCTTAAAGATAACCCACAATAACCATTTTCCCGTGCGGAGCCGGGGCGGGTCGCTAGTATATCATAAACGCAAAAGGTTGTGTAGATGGATGTATGGATGTTAACTCTTCCACTTGGTAACTCTTCCACGCAAAAACTACTTATAATTATATAAAATACATTAGTATTTTAACTAGAACTAGAATAATGTCATTTATACATCAGAATAATACATAAGCTACCTTTTACCGTTGCAAAACTTTTCATTTCCACGAGAAAAAGTTTAGTGTGCGGGTGGAGCCGCGTGGCGGAAAGCTAGTTTATTATAGTTCAAACTTTATCATTAATTCAAAATGAGAAGAAGCGGAAGTCTTGGTTTGAGCATTTTTTTTAAACTTTGGATTTATTAGGTGCTTTTAAAAGCCATAGTGTGTAAATGAAATTAATTTGACGGTACTAAATAAAGAACCAACGTAATCCTCAAGAGCGTGTTTGAGATGTTTTTATCATTTCAAGGCTAGGAGTAGAGTCGCTGATATACTTATCAGTTGATTCGAATTTGAAGAAAAAGGTAAAACATTTCCAATACCAACTTTGCTAGGCAGTATTCAGGAAACTTTGCAATATCTTTTCGTCCCAAATACCGCTGTGTCTCAAAATGTCACTCTTTGACCAGTGTGATTATCGATGACATGTGGCTCGGATACATTACATTGGTCACTTACAAAGAAACTCGTGAAAGCTCAAAGTCATCCAACGCACAATGGTGGTGGTATTTATATCAGAATGAGGAAACGAGACCGAATTGATAACTTATAAAAGAAAGTCTCTAGGTACTAATCAAGTCAAGAACGGGTATCTCGAAGATTTTCATCAATCAACTGGACTGATTGCGTATTTACATACGTGGTGTATCAAACAACTTAATCGGTTCGATAATTTCAAAAGAAATTGGCGGAATTATGATGGACAGCACACGAGTGATTTTATAAGGGTTATCTATTTAGTTTTTAAAGTAGATAGTAGATTAACCTAAAACATTGTAAATTGAAAGAAAAATAATACTAGTGTTCCAAATAAGAAACATAATTTAGTTTACATCAAATTATAATCAGGATTAGCTACTTTAGCGTCTGAAAAAATTATTTCGGATGATTTTAACTCAACTCTTTAATTCCAGTCATTTTAACTAGTGTTAATGCCATCTAGAGTTTTCTTGATGAAGTTTTTCTCTTGTATTTCTACAGGGAAGTATAACTTACATAACGTTTCAGATAAGTCAGTAGTTCTGCCAAAATCTAACAGGTGGAGCTTAAGAATAATAGAAGTAAAACATAATAATTATACTTTTTATTGTTTGCTATTCGATTTTAACTCAGCAGAAAACACATCCATAAGAAACTGTTTATATTCTTCATGTTTAACTTTTTGTATAACTTTTACATTTGCATGTTCTATATCTTCAACAAATTCGTGATTTGTAATTCCTCTCCGTTCTCCTGAAAATAATAATAATTGTGAATTGTTATACCTATTGTTAATAATATTTTCTTATAAGACGGCATAATGATTAATATCTATAAGTAGTTCAAGATTTCTAATCCATGCTGTTTGTCCTAAGTATTGTCACAGAATACCAAATAGTAGTGGTATTGTCCAGTCAGTTGCACCCAAAGCCCAAAAGTACCTAACCTAAAAGTATGACACTTGCTAGGCACAAAGCATAGGCTCGCAGTTTTAAACCCCACGCAAACATTCATGTGATGAGCACTAATATTTTACTTATGTCTACTATTATTATATTTAAATAGTGTGTATAGGTATCAGTTGTCTGATAACCATTATAATACAGGCTCTGTCTAGTTTATGGGCAGATTACCGTGTATGTGTGTCCTCAAACATTGCGTATTTATTTACTTTGTGACGAGATGCTTTGCAACCTCATTTCCACCCTATATTACATTTATTTCTTGAAATTCAAACATTCAATTTTGGGATTGCTTCGTCATTCATAAGTCATCTTTATCCATTTTTATTCAGATTTCCCCTCGACTTACGGTCTTGACGGCCGTATTTCTTGAAATGTGTGTAATTTTTCAAAGTATAAGCTGCTTTATACTGCCGAGTTTATGTTTCGTTTGCACGTAAATAAACGTAAATAAACCAGTGCCAGTCAGTTCTTTGTGTACTACTAGTGCCCAAGGAACCTTTCAATATTCAGCCGCTCCTGACGGCTCACCAAGGTCATAATGGGCTGCAGGCGCGACAAATTAACTTACCACAAAGACTGATATCGTTTTTAGAGTACTTGTACTCCTCAACCAGGTCTGGTTTTACTGCCACAGCTACGACAGACGGATCCAGTGCTGACCAGCCAGATGTTCTGTTTATGGATATTCTTTCGTAAGTGTTTATGGCTCTTATAATATCCGTATCTATAGCGCCGAATACATTGATTCTCCAGTCCTGTAATTTGAACTTTATGTACCAATACTGTTTTGCAATTATACATACAGTGTAAATGAAAGTACAAATGACATAGTAGAAATGTAATAATAATATGATGTGCGTAATAGGGGTGAGTAATCTCTTCTTGCAAATAAAGATATTATATGAAGCATAGCGAGTATTAGGAACAACGCGAAAATATAATTGAAGTAATAGAAATGTTGATTAGCCTAATTGATAAATTATTTCTATAAATAAACGCTAGGCAGGAAAAATTCCATGCGATGGTCTATCTTTGTATTGACAATCATATTTGTTTGTACATTTCTATTATATTGTTAATAAGTGACAAAATCTTATCAGAAATTATTACTAAAGAATTTAAGATCCGACAAACAAAGCACACGAATTATATAAGCACACAAGTTACACGAATAAGGAAATGGTGCTAAATCGCTTAAAACCTAAAGGATCGAGCTAGGCAGTAAAGATAATAAAAAAACCCACTTTATCAAATTCCAAAGTGTACTTGGTAGTCGAATATGGAAACATGGTTACTTTATCAGGTCTTGCGTGTTCTGCTACAATGTGGTATGCTTCCGCGTCCATATGAGCGTTGAATTCTGGTGTTGAATATAGTTCATCTGCAAAATTATTTGAAAGCTAATAATTTCAGCCGAATGATGTCGGACGAAAAGAAATTGTATTTATTGTATGGCTCGCCAGCAATCGTAAGATAAAACATCTGTACATTCATTTCTAAGTATAATTTAAGAAAACTAATGCTACTATGCTGTATGTTAAACAGCAATTAGAGAGTGAGTCACTTATATTTTAATCTTATCCTACAAACACTATTGAACTTTGACTTGTGTGGAGTCACATTACTTATCGTTGTATCAGTTGTATAATTAGAATAATTATGTTTTATTAAGGCTGCTACACACAGTGTGGTGTTTATGCCGAGCGGCATTGCCGCCGGTATTACAAGCCGCAAAAAGCCGTCGGCACAACCCCGCGGCCATTCTGCCGATATTTGAATGTCCAGAAACAAACTGCCGCGCCGCCGGCATACCGTGCAACCCACCGCGCCGGCAGGTTTTTTGTGCGGCAAAGCTGGCACTGTCTGTAGCAGCCTTTAGAAGATCTAATCATCTCTGAGCAATGACGTCATAATAGAGTAGCGTTGAGATGAATTGACACACTTTGATAATCGTATTTATTGTAAAGGGAGAAATGCAGAAAGCTAGTTGCCTCGTAGCCCGTGTTAACAGTTTTCCCGTGGGAATGAGGAATTTTGAGTAAAAAGCAGCCTATGTTACTTCTCAAGTCTAATCTTACTTTATAATAAGTTTCATTATCATCGGATTAGTAGTTTCGGAACCTATTTAATGCAAACAAGGAAACAAACGATCAAATCTTTCCTCTTTATAATATTAGTATAGACTACAGAGAAAATCTCTTTAATGAGCTCTCTGTAGCTCTGTAGCTAGTAGTGGAAGAAAAGGAGTAAAGTTTTGCCCAGCAGCGGGACAGTCTGGGCTAGATAAGACAAGATGAAATAATCATTACCATGGATGTGTCCAGCGCCTATGTATAAATGTTTCAATCTTGATATAAAATTTGGATCAATTTTGAGAGCCAATGCCACGTTTGATAGAGACGCAACCGCTATCACGGTTAGATTACCTGTGAAAATAAAAGTAACCAAATTGAGAATATAGGTACAAACGTCCAGAATGTGCTAGCTTTCTGTACGTACATAAAAATAATAATAAAGCTATCGGAAATAATTATGGATGACTGAGTTTTTTAAGATTTTGGGAATTTGTCTTTATTCCGTAAGAGTAAGGGTGAGTTTCGTAGGGCGAATGTCCAGCATGTGTTAGCTACTACCTACCTTCATGTATCTTTGACTGCTCTATCAAAGCTTCAACTGCTTTTTTGTTCTGCACTGGTGTAAGTCCTTCTAGATTCTTCTCATCATCATCACCAAGACCATCTAGACCAAACCAATAATCTATTGGCGGTGTTGTCACTAACGAACTTTTTGACCCTCTATATATTGGCACCTATAAACGAAATTCGGTAATGATGAGACTGTCTATAGAAATATTGCCTTTATATTTGGCAGCCACGTGATTCACGACTTTATTATTACTAAAGGTTAAGTTTTCTGTACTAACAACAAATGGACATTCATTAGTCTTAAAGTCCTTTTTTTTTCATTTAATCCAACCATTTTTTTCTGTAGATATCGTACGATGCATCTAAAGGCACGGAAATATATTTAAAACACCGTTCACCTTTTTTATATTTCAATAACAAATGTAATACCGGTCTTTTGACAACCGTGCGCCGTGGCGATAATGGCAACACCTCCCTTCCCAGGGAAAGATCTTAGCCTAGTAGTGGACTGTAGAACCAAGGATACCTATTATAAGTACTAGTACTGTCGTAGTACCTAATAACATCCTTGTAGTACTTATAACATCTTTGTGTAGACAAATAATATGTTTCGAAAAAATTAATAAATTTAGAACGCCGGTCTAAAGAAGACCGTAATCTAAAAGAGATCACCACCAATGTCACATCACCTATAGGTTACATTTAGTTTTTGACGTGACAACGTCTTATAATTCGATCGAGCCGGTTGCACGTACGAAAAAACATAACGCAATGCGGCGTTACCGCGCGGCTGAGGCGTTCCATTAATGGCTTGAAGTGCAAGCGAGAGCGCGGAACGAGCGACAAAGAGGCACAATCGTTGTCACGTTCAACTATCGTCAGTAAACCGACTTTACAGACAACCGCTTTTTATTTTCTTATTTATTGAACAGCAAGGGTTTTGCATGACATGACATGTGTACTTACATCTTGTCGGTTTGCCAGTTTTAGTATTCGTTGGTTATTAACGCTTACTTTGTCCTCCTCCACATTTCCATTGACCGTTGTTAGAGCTACAATTTCTGGCCTGTATTTATAAAACAATTACATAAACTTTATCTTCTTTTAGATAAACGTTGCTTAAGTTAAAAAATGTTTATACCCCTTTCAAATTGAAAATCAATATATCTAGTGAAACTTGGTGCAAATATAGAATAGACCTTGGGAAAGAACATAGGCTACGAAACTTTGTGGCACAGGTGCAATCTCTGTAGCTGCCTGTACGTTATTAACATTGAAACATTCCACTTCAACCAATAGTTTTCGTAAAAGGCTAAGTGCAACATGTCCTAGAGAGCGGACTGCATTCATCTGTTTAACCAACAACTTCGATCCCCAAGCTATCTGTCAAGCGTGGGGTTTATGGCAACGCCTCCGTTTCAATGTAGGAGTTACTTTCTGTTTATGTAATAATCAACAGCGATAAATTGCGTGCATGCTATTCTTTTCCGGACAAAACGATATTTTTTTAAGGTATTGTTTCGCATCAAGTCAGCTAACCATTTTTCGTAAATGCGTATAATTTATGTACTCACCCGTCAAAATATTTTTCATACAATAGACCCATGAAAATGGCAATAGCGTCGTCTGCGCCGGCGTCATTGTCAATAATTATTTTGCATTTTCTGTAATTTCAAATGTTTAAAATTATGAATTGTTTTTTGTAACAAACAAATTCTATTAACTTAAAAATGAAAGAGATCTTTTTCGTTATTTTATCTTAATTTAACGTTCTATTTAATATTTACTAGTCCGCTCTGAAGTACCTAAGCATTTTCATTGCCAGTTAGAAAAAAAAGTCTTCTTTGACCTATAACTAATCTGTATTCTGATAGTTTATCAGCTGATTGACATTCAAACACCCTTTCATTTTATTTTAGTTAGTATTCAGTCTCTGGAGTATTCTTAGCAGAATGAGTGAATTTATGACTTACGTAAAGCATCCAAGTAAGTCATTTGGAGGCCAAATAATGTAACTCAAAACAGTGATACAATTAATCGTAATCTTTTGGTTTTATGACTCGAAACTTGGCATTATATTGTTAGAAATTAGTAAATCTCTTAGTGGTAAGTAGTATTTAGAGTAACAAAAAAATAAAAAAACGACCGTGAATATTATTTTTTATGTTTATAGTTAGACAGTAAATAACTCACAATGAAAAGGAGTTAATCCTCATCTCAGTGGTGATAAAGTACTGATAAGATTTAGATAACTACTCCATTGCGTTTATGAGTTTTGACGACGACGAAATTAAAATTATGCATCTCCTTTGTACTTATTTAAACAAGCAAAGTATGTATTAGAATAGGGTTATTAAATCAATTGCACAGTTCAATAAGAAACTTTTTAAAAATTTTACTTTCTTACCATTCATGCAGAGTATGAATACAAATCAATATTTTGAAGACATTGCAATGATATACTCGTGGTTTAAAGTAAGACTATTAAAATAACAAACATATTAAAGTAGTAATAAAGTATTATAAAGAAGTAGTGAAAATTTGTGTGACATGAGTTGTCACGATGTTAAAAAATTGCAAATAAAATTTTTTTAGTTAAATAAAAATATTTTTGAGGAGCTTTATATTATGTAACGATTTACATTCCTAAAATTTAAATTAACACACGTATTAAAAATCAATGGAATGGTATAGAAATACTTACACATTAGTAACAAACAAAATTACACACACCAGAATCAAAACCTGTTTTATTCGGAACATTATATTAATTTTAACACCAAAAACACGTTAGTTTTTTTTTTTAATTGACCTATGCTTGTGTCGAAAAAGTACGACCAATCAAGCTTCACCGGACTTGCAAACACGTTCGTATTCCACGTGACCTCTTTGGATACTAACTTTATCTTATTTTGTGAGATCTCTGTGGACCTCTTATACCCGTAATATGAGTACGGGTTATCTTGGTTACAGAGTAATGGGCCCAATTCTACGTATGTACTAACTTGAATTTAAAAACTGTATGTTCATTTCTTGCTTTTAAAAACGAAAAGATCTTTTGACAACTTGACGGTTTAAGTTGTATTATAGTTGTCAATCACCTGTTTCTTTTCTTTTTAGAGACGTCAGATTTACATTCTACGAAAGTCTCGTCAGACGAAAGATTAGGTCTGCCAGAATTTGATGGCAAAAAGGGAAAAAAGAAATTGATGCTAGCAAGGTTTCTTCGACATTTTCACCACTTTTTAAAGGAAATTTGAAGCCAAACCAAAAACGATTCCTTGAAATTTCAGTTGACAGATGACTTTTTTTGTTTCCATATGAAAATCGTTATTTTTTAAACTTATTTTTTGTCACTAGTAGACCTATAGTTTAGCAGGCATGTAAAAAATTCTCACTTAAAATATAATCAGCTTAATTTGATAACTGCGCTTTTATTTTTAAATACAACGCATTCGAAATTTGATTCATTCATCTCCCATTCTTTTCCCATATGAACAAAAAAGACCAAGAACAAAATTTAAAACAAAATCTGGCAGAATTGAGCCCAATATCGGACATTGACTATCATGATTTTATTTCTTCATACCATCTGTTGATTTACGAATTAATCATACGCATCATAATGTTATTGATTTAATAATAAAAGAAACTCTACCCTTATAGTGCAGAGGTTTCAAGTTCAAATCCCAGTGGCCTCGGAAAAGAGGCTCAATTTTTTTTAAATTTATTTGCTTTATTTATTAGGCCAAATTTATTCTAATTATTTTTGTTACCTACATTTTTATTAATTAGCTTTATTAAGATATACATAGTAACAAAATCAAAGGAATCTCCATGAAATTGAATACGTATTATACAGAAATGCGTTTCGTTATTTCATACGTTTTATTTTGTGAACATATAAAAATATATCAACATTAAATTACATTTAAGTTTTTTTACTTTCTTTTAACTTATTTAGTTGCTTTTAATTCGGCTAAGAACACGTCTAGAATAAATTGTTTGTATTCAGAGTGTTTCACTTTGTATATGACTCTTACATTGGCTTGGCTTTTTTCATCAACTAAATTGTGCGTAGTGATGCCTCTTTTTTCACCTGAAACAATTAAAACACTTTTGAACCTAAACATTTTTGAACTTCTGTAGTTTTTATATTATAATCTTTTACATTTCGGAGGCAGATCTAAGTTACTATTATCTAAACTTATATTATTATTATGTTTATTAGCCCGAGGTGTTCCACTGCAGGACTAAGATATTTCTTGCCTCCTTCCACTTTTTCCGACGCTAGAAGAAAAAAATACAAATGATGCGATCCTGTGGAGTTTCTTCGGCGAGTTGTTCTCCACAGCAGCGCACATATTGCGCAAACCTGCCAGTTATGTAAAGAAAACGAATTTTGACTTCTCCATACAAACTGTCCGATTAGCATGGCTATTTTTTATGGGATACCGAATACTATCTTCGTTTCCGGAAATGTTTCCTTGAGAAAGTTACTCAAATTTGAATTTTGGTAATACAATATTTTTTGACCAGAGTCACCGACATAGCCCGGAGAATCGCTAAACTTAAGTGGCAATGGGCTAAGCACATTGCGCGTAGAACCGACGGCCGATGGGGCAGAAAGGTTCTTGAATGGCGGCCGCGCGGTGGAAGACGTAGTGAGGTCTGGTGAGGCTCACGGGAAGCCGCTGGATGCGGGCAGCGCACGACCGATCATTGTGGAGAGCCTTTGGGGGAGGCCTTTGTCCAGCAGTGGACGCCTTCAGGCTAAGATGATGATGATGATGATTAGCTAAGCAGACACTTATAACCTTTTTCTACTTACCACTAAGGATAATATCGCTTTTAGAATACTTATATTCTTCAACGAGGTCTGGATTTAGAATGACTGCTATAACTGAAGGATCCAACGACGCCCATGTTTCAGATTTGTCCAAAGCAATTCTTTCAAACTTATTAATTGCTCTAACTATTTCTGTATCTACTGCTCCGAGTACATTGACTCTCCAATGCTGTAAAAAATAATAAATATGTAAGGTAAATGCGTGTTAATAGACAAGGATGAACATCATAATGACGTAGGCTTGTGTCAAGTCACGTGGTCCGAATGCAAGACCTTGTTTTCTTAGATTATGGGTAAACCAAGGTATTACTGGCCACTATCAGTAACTGGCCACTTTGTAGATTAATGCTCTGAAATGAGATCCAAACGTTATAAATAAGATTACAACGTTAAATCTTTTTTCGGAGCATAACACCACAAAGTGGCCAGTATTGATCGTAGCCAGTAATACCTTGGATGTAAGTTGTGGAAAAAAATCTTAAGACTTGACTCTGGGTTTTTTATTATATTATTAGGTGCAATAAAAAGTAAAGTATCCCTAAAAACCGTTACAGGTTCAATATCTTCATAATTATTATAAATGAAAATATTTGTACTTTCAAGTCATTTCGTATTAAAATACAGATTTTCTATAAAAATAACTTACTTTGTCAATGTCCAAAAAATTTTTTGTTGTAGAAAAAGGGTAGACAGTGACTTTATCAGGGGTCGCGTATTGTGCCACTATGTTGTAAGCTTCAGCATCCATTCTTGCATTAAACTCCGCAACTGAATGAAACTCGTCTGTAATTTCATGAAAATTTTATGTTTTATCAAAATTTTTGTATTATTTCAGTTGAACACCGCTAAATAAGCTTGTGCTAGAGCTAAATAGTGCTTTATATTAATATTTGTCAACTGTACCTATTGTTAAAAAATTAAATTTCCTGACGACAAAAGTTTAAAGTATGTAAGTATACATAAATATTAAAACGAAATTGATTTTTTCTTTGGATTTCAATAAGTGTAATCTTTTGATATATTATATACCTACCATAATATTATTATAACAATGATAATAAAAGAAATTTTAAAAAATATTGACGTCAAATTGAATGTAACAGAAAATTATAAAATGTAAATGAACAATACACATACGAGTAGAATTAAGACCTCCTTTTTTTGAAGTTCTTTAAAAAATTGATCTTACCATGTATATGGCCCGCTCCAATGTAGAGATGTTTCAGCCTCTTTATAAAATCAGGATCAGTTTTCAGTACAAGAGCGATGTTTGTTAGAGTTCCAATAGTTATAACAGTAAGTTTACCTGAAAAATATTAATAATACTGTCAAGAATTTTAAACTGTTACGTTAAAGCTTATTATAATTAACAATCTTCCTAAAACAACAATTAAATAGAATAGAATAGAATAGAATAGAATATACTTTATTGCACACCTTTTATTGTTTATTTTTAGATACCTAATATTTCTAACAAGCCTGTATATGGCCTTCTGCACAATTTTTTGTTACTATCTCGTCACCATTATTTCAGCCGAAAAACATTCTTGGTTTATTGATTTATGTGAATAATTTCATTATTTTCGGTTTTCTAAACAACGGTCACGATATCGACACGCCTCGCCTTGGTAAATTTTTGTAGTAAAACTCCAATTTCGATGTTGTACTCATATAATTTGTTTATCTGCATTTATATTATGATCGACAAATATTTGTTCTTTTAGGATCAAACTTATTTAAATATTACAAACAATATTAAAGAATACAAAAATCTTATATTCATTTGATTCACTAATGACGATATTATGACGGAAGACTGATACATTTACCACTAATTATTATATAATTAAATGCAAAATTGTAGCAGTCGTAATTGATAATAATTATTGATTGCCTAGACATGTTCAGTGTAATAACTTCCTTACTGCTCTAAATTACTGGAAGTCAATTATAACATACCTAGAGAGTTATTTTAAGACCGGTAAGGTCTTCATGAATCTTAGATTGTTCTATCGGTTCTATCATAGCCTTGATTGCGTCTCTGTATGTGTCTGTGGCTGTGTATGTCGGTTACCTATCTTAAATCCGAAAATTTTAATACCGAATATGTTTTTACCGAAAACGGATCGCATTTTTTTTACTTTCCATATTATCATTTTCCTGAAATGGTTTTTACCTAATTTTCATTTCCCAGAGTTTCGTTTCTCTTTTTACTTTGTTTACCTTAGTATTGATAGACCACAATAACGAAAAACCACAGATTTGAAAACCAGATGAGTTGAATTCCATATAAATGTTATCCTGAATAATCAGCATACCACAAAATCATGCAATTCGACAAGTAAACATGCAAGCAATAATGCAAGCAAGCATGCAAGCAAGCAAGCGTGCAAGCAAGCATGCAGGCAAGCATGCAAGTAAGCAAGCATGCATGCTAGCAAGCACAAGCAGGCATGCATACATGTCAACCTAACCCGAAGGGTATGTCGGAAGCGAGATGGGCTCGCTTTGCTCGCCCATCTTGCTTCCGCCATGCCCTTCGAACCTAACCAACAGTAGTCGGGGTGCCCTGAACTCCCATGCCCGCTTAGCTCACACCCGCCCTGTCATGTTTGATTTACAAAACTAGATCCAAAATAAATTATGGGAAAAGAAAATTCTGTTTAATTAACCTCCAGGATAATTAAAATATATGAAGTGAAACAGTTGGTAAAACCAAAAATAACATTTCAATAATATGGTTGTAGTTATTTTGGAAAATGATACTCCTGTTTAATATATTTATGGTCAAATGAAGTTATGTCAAAAGAAACATATTGGAACTAAATATTCTATGAACCGTTTTCGGTCAACTAAGTTTCGGTTAAAAAAAATTCGGAAGTACGAAATGTTACCGTGTATGTCCTATTGTTTTAATGTGTTTTTTTGTTTTGTATCTTCTTGGTGTCAATAAAGAATAATTGTATTGTATTGTATGTGTTGGAGCCAAATTTCGTCATCAACGTCACCCTAAAAACCATCCTCCGTGGTCGAGTGGTAAAACCCATCGCCTCACGTTACGGATCCAGGTTCGTATCCCGGGGGCCACTATTCGAAAAAAAATTACTTTGTGAGACTTTCCGCAATTTGTCTAGGATTTTGCAGGCTGAATCACATGATCGTCAGAAAAAGAAGATGATTCCGTGCTTCGGAAAGCCTAAAGTAATAGATAGTAATCTACGGATGTGGAGCCATGTCAGAAGCTGGCGCGGCGGTTTAAATATTCTGACTCCAGTGTTTGTGACGTAGGTTAACTCAAAACCAAGCAGTTATTCAAAAAAGTTACCTTCATGAATTTTAGATAGTTCTATCAAAGCATCGATAGCATTTTGCTTATGTGCTGGGGCCAAATCCTTCATAATTTCTTTATCATCAACGTCACCTAAACCATCAACTCCATACCAATTAGCAGGGTCTGTTGTTGTAAATAATGGTTTTTTGGCTCCTCTATATATTGGAATCTGTAAAAAAAATATCCAAAAATTCTAGATAATTTTAGTAGTGTAATTTTTTATAGAGACTTTTTTGTACTTTAGTGGGATTCTTTACAGGGTGTAAGTGATGGCTCAGCAAATACTGAAAGGGGATGCTTAGTGAATGGTTTTAAGTAACTTAAAAAAAACAATGGGCTCAATTCATCCGTGGCCGCTAAAATCTCTAAATTTAAGTTGTTGGTCTCTTTTATTCATATGGGAATCGAAAAGGATGGGGAGATGAATGAATTTAATTTTGAATGAATGATAATATTCAAAGTATGCAGCGCAACTATCAAATTTAGCTTAATTTAGTCGGGATGTTTTTAAATTCCTGCTAAATTACTCGTACGCGTAAAATCCATGTTTGACGTGTCTAAATGTAGGTTGGCAATCACCTGTCCCTTTTCGTTCTCAAGAACGTGAAAGGGACAGCTATGGTTCTTAAATTTAAGTTAGTGCGTAATATATAGAATCGGGCCCAATATCTCAATAGGTACAAACTGCCCGATAAAATTACAATTTTGTATGGGAGTGACGAATATTATTTTCGTTTCGGAGAAATATTTCTTTGGAGGAAATGCTCAAAACATTAACCAAGCCGTCACCTTGCCGTCACTTATACATGTGCTTACAGAGTATAAATAATAAATTAGCAAGGATTTTATAAGTACTACGTACCCGGTAGTAATTATATCATCCTTGATAATAAGTCATTGCTGTAATAGAAGTTGATCATCACATGGTTTCCATAAAACGAGTTTACACTATACCTAATCAGTCTTTAGTAAAAAATTAGTTCTAGAAATTTCGGCGCGTCTTCGTGAGGTGTCCTGTGACCCGAGAGCTGGTAGTTGCTTTGCCCAAAGAATAAGTACTGATATCCAAAGGGGTAATGCTGCCAGCTTTGTGGAAACAATGCCTCGTGGAGACGCGTTGGAAGACGTTTTTTATTTGTAGATACATGTACAAATTAGATAAATTGCTATCACTTTTTAAATCTACTACTGCTATAACTTGACCTCTATTATAATTTTGACCCCAATAATGTTTGTTTCGTATTCGTGTACGTACAATATAACACATTCCGCTCAATCATTTTAAAAAGGTTACTGTAAATTGTTGAATGAAAAACTCACATCTTGTCTTTTCGCCAGTTTTAGTATCTTCTGGTTATTGATGCAAACCTGATCTTCCTCTGTATTTCCATTGGCTGTTGTAAGCCCAATTACTTCAGGACTGCAAAAAAAAATTTCGTTACTATGTAAATAGGAATTATTTTTATATTATACTCTTTTTAAAATGTATTAAATTTTGTATTCCGTTGTAGCCTAAACATATAGATAAAGGAAATAAACGGTATTTTCTTTTGTACATGTAACTGTAAAAGTTTTTAAAGATAATTTTAAAGTGGCTTGTAAAATAAGCAATGGAAAATTCCAAACCTATACGATAAGCCAGCAAATATTATTTTAATAATAATAATAAACTTTAATAAATACGCACCCGTCGAAGTATTTTTCGAATAATAAAGCCAAAAATATTGCTATGGCGTCGTCTCCACCCGCATCGTTATCGATGATTATCTTGCCTTTTCTGAAAGAAAAATTGCATGAAATAAAGAGGATATCAAAATAATATAGCTTTTCATTATAATTTCATGATGGGGAAGCATGTTCAGTAAAAGATTGATGAGTCGTTTATATTACTGCCTCGAAGAGAGAGTTGAAAAAAGAAAAACAGATTCGTGACCATATCGAGCACATTGGAATTTTTTTGTTCTGTTTTAAAAAGGTTAAGCGCTACTCGGTCATCTTTCATTAGGCTCAAAATTTAGCTGACTAAATTGTCCAAAGGAAATTATCGAAATTTTTTTATATCTTCTTCGTTATCGAGCGCTAAAATAAAAATATCTGAAAATATCGATTTAATTTTCACTATTTCGGCCATAACATTTTTCTTTCTTGATTTTCTTGATTTTTTTTGCACAGTTCTCGTAAATTTGTGTCTTTTGAGTCTTTTTTTTGTCATATATTCACAACTCTCCGAGATATAACGGAGAATTTTTATTGGAATCTGAATCTACACTACTGGAGCGAACGAAAAGACATTCCCAATGTCACAACTATGCACTGTATCTACTATAGTAAATAACTAAAACACCTACATACTTATGCATAGGTATATATATACCTAGTTGTTTTTGACTAATATTGATATAATGCAAAATCTCCAAAACAATAATTTTCGAATGACAATAATTTACCAAATTGATCCTAAAATAGATTTATTTAATGTAATATACTAATAAGTACTTGATGTTATTTGTCATTTATTTTACGACCCAGCTAATTTGGATATTACAGTTTTGGTAGACTATTAATATGCTCGTCTGTAATCTAATGAGATAGTAAATATTTATCATAAATTCTAAGTATGAATAACACAGATAAAGTTTATAATTATTTGTTTAGATATAGTGTAACTATGTTACTAAGTCCATGGTTTAAAATATACTTTATGGCAAGCTTTGCTATGACAAAAATAAACAGTCAAATCTTTCTAAGTATTATGTAAATAAGAATGAGTTGTAAAAATTTATGAACGCGCATTTACCTGAGAATTTTCGTTTGTTGAAGCCATTCGAATGGCTTCAACAAACGAAATAAAAGATTTGGTTTTTTATTTTATTTTAGACAGTGTTTCGTCGTACTATGCGTGCCAAATAAGAATAGGATCGCGTTTGCAGCTAACGTCACGAGACAGATGTCAAAATACGACAGAAAAGTACGGTCTACAAAAAAATCTTATTATATGAATATATAATAATTAATTTAAATTAAATGAAAGAGAATAACACAAGCACAATAAGCAAAACAACAAACAACAAACAGCAAAAATAAGCAATACAACAAACAGCAAAATAGTAATATTTTCTTGCAGACTGTACAAAGACATTTGGTGACATTTGTCTCGTGACGTTAGCTGCAAACGCGATCCTATTCTTATTTGGCACGCATAGTAGCTAGGACTGTTGTCATCCATTCGGTAATAAAGGGTTCATGCCTCGGCAGGTAGTTACCGTGGACTTTGCATCGTTGGATATGCAACCTTTGGTTTGAGACTGGCTGCTATGCCGTTTATTTAGAAAAAACTTTATATTAAGTATTTGAATACTTGACTCTTCTATGTCTTGAATATATTTTGTAGAAGCTAGACGCATGTTCTTATGTTGAATACCTAAATTACTGAATAAATCGGTATTACAAGTTTATAGTGTCTTCTTAATTTAGCGAGGAACTCAGATTATAGTGCATCAAGTATTGTACCAAAGTTTTATCGATTCACGAATTCATTGGTTGATTCTGTGGTTGATACGGTGAAAGAAAACAATGACATAAGTTTGTGATCATTTACGTTTTGACATGAGTTAAATTTACCATTATGGGAAAGGCGAAGCGGCTCCCACTTCTCTGGGTAATAGGTACTAAGATTTTTTTATTTTGACCTAGGCAATTATTATTTTTCCTGACATATCAACTCAATCGGCTGTTTATACAAATATTATTTTTATACATATTTGACGACAATACTACGATGTTCTTTTTATACCATTGTAAAAAAGTGTGCAATCTTGTAAATAAATAAAACTAAATATAATATGGAAACCTGCACACACTTGTAAAGAAATTCAAAGGTTGTAATAAAATATATTAGAAATTCAAAGGTTGTAATAAAATATATTATAAGAGAAATACGTTTCTGCCCGAGGCAAATCATTAAAAATAGTAATTGCCTCACACAACTCTTTTTATTTATACTCTAAGTTAGTAATAATATAATATAAATTTCATACATATTTGACGATAATACTACGATGTTCCTTTTATACCATTGTAAAAACGTGTGCAATCTTGTAAATAAATAAACTATTGAAGTTACTAAGTTTTGCTCAAACCAAGGCTAGCTCTCGTCTCGCACTAATAAGAATAATTTCTTAAAATTCAAAGAGGCGATGCGATATTTTATTTTGAACCATCATGAACAGAACAGATTCACGTAATGTGTGCGCAGCTGTGGAGAAGATACCGCTGAAGAAACTCCACAGGATCGCATATTTTATTATTTCCTCTTTTTAAATAAAAAATATTTAAATATAATAATTTATCATTACAAATATTTCCTATTCTTTGATAAGGTTTATCTGGATCTTTGATAGGATAACACGTTTATGATTGTTTATCATTGTAAATGCAATTGAATGCATAATTTCCCGTACGTAACTCTATCAAAAACAGAGTCCGTTCGGCTCTTAGGTAGGTACTGACTGGTACTGTTGTTATAAAACAATAGTGGCAAAACAAATAAGTATTGTAATAGGAAACATTTGTCATTATTAAGTAATAATAATTACTCTTCACAGAGACATATTATGTACTGCAAAAACCATTTATGACTATGCGAACAAAAAAACTTACTCTTTCGAAGTCATCTCTACTCCTTTATATTGGTAATACGAGATTTATAACCTAAAATTGATCAGCTTTTGTTATTAGTGAGACGGAACTTCAAGTACGCTCGTCTCTGTCCCTAGATATTACACAACTGACGACTGAGCAAGTGAGAGTGAAAGAAAAACTAACTCAGCTGTTCACGCTTTTCGTTTTCCACTAGGGCACAGACTGGGGTAGGCAAAGTATCGATCCATACAGCCAAGTCTTAGTTTGACCTACTTACTTATAGAGGTTTTAAGTGGCAATTCAGCAATTACTGAAAGGACATGTTCAGTCACCGGTATGGAGCAATATTAACAAAGATATTGAGCTCGAAAACATAAAAACCTTCCACACTCCCATACAAAATTGTTATTTTAATCGAACAGTTTGTACGGAAATATATTTTTTATCGTTTCCAAGAAAAGTTTCTTTAGGAAAGTTGCTCAGTTCACTACCTAATTAACATTAAGCATATACTTTCAGTATTTGCTAAGCAGTCACTTACATCCTTAATTCAAATATCGAAATCGATTAAGTACATAAGACAAACGATTAGCAAAGAAATAATTGATAATAAATTACTAATGCCATCTATATGTCAACTTAGATAAGTAAATAGATATTTCATAAGTAGAAGTAGATTTTTTTTGCTGCTCTCTGATTAAAATACTGTATCGTTTTTATAGATGGCGCTAAGTACGTTTCGTTCGTGCGCCATCTATAAAAACGATACAGTATTTTATTTACTCGAGTCCTACCATGCTTGATTCCAATTTTGTAGGTAGAGATGATTTTCAAAGTTTTGACATGATGGCACTGTTATGGATCAGATAATTTATTGTCTTCATCAGGTGAAAATAAGTGAAAGACTTTAGATTATGTAGAGTAAATTATTTATTGTTTAATTGTTTCAGTTCTGCTGAAAACACGTCGTACCAAAACTCCTTGTAGTATTTATCTGCCACAGGAAATGCAATTTTTACATTAGAATTTACACAATCACTAAAATTATTTGTGGTTACACCTCTTTCTTCACCTGGAACAGAAATGTTATTATTTAGGTATAAAAAAAAATTAAATTATGTATGGACACAAAGATACTAGATAAAACAACATTTTTCTACCTATATTGGTTTTTAGAACCAAAGTGCCAATCAAGCTTCTAAATGGGAAAAGAGAAAATTAAATGTTATATGGTAATAATACATAGTTTAAAAAACTAAAGAACACGCTTCCTGTCCGCCATCTTGGACGTCCGCCATATTGGATTTAAGTCACGTGACTTTTTTTTTCGTATTCCTGCCAGCAAACCCTTTCATTTGATACCCATATCATGGGGGTGGATTTCAAACAGCCAGTTCGCCATCTTAGGGAGGCCGCCATATTCGATTTGTAATGACGTTTCTTAGCTAGTCATGTATTGTCATCAGAACTCAGAGCGTGTGCAAAATTTCATCCTAATCGAAGACCAGGAAGTGGGTCAAATTAAGATTCCAATATTTTCTTACATACATATGAGGAGGCCGCCATATTGGATTTGTAATGACGTTTCTTAACTAGTCATGTATTGTCATCAGAACTCAGAGCGTGTGCAAAATTTCATCCTAATCGAAGACCGGGAAGTGGGTCAAATTAAGATTCCAAGATTTTCTTACATTTATAGTTACACAAGTGAAGCTAATATAAAGCGTGTAAAAATAATCTTTGTTTTGTAGTCATTCTTAATATGGTGTTGAGAAATATAGAATTATTGTCTTGTATTATATAGATACGATGTCCTCTATTATTTATTAGTAGGCGACTCTCGTTAGACATTTACTTGGTACATATTTACAAGTCTTTTCGTTATAATATTGAAAAATTAAGAATATGTCTCTTACCACATAAACTAATACTGTTGTTGGTGCATCTCATTTCTGCAAGCGCATTGTTAAGAACTATAGATAATGCGTTTGGATCCAATTCATTATAAATCTGGCTCTTATTGTTTGAAATTCTTTGAAATTGGTTTATAGCCTGTATTATTGGGGTGTCTATCGCGCCTAATACGTTTAATCTCCAGTCCTGAAATATATTAACATGTTCTTTTTTTAAGTTACCTATGTACAAATGTTGTAGGTAGTATATGACCCTCATTCTGAAAGTAAATTCATCACTACATAGTATAATACAAAGTCGCTTTCTCTGTCCCTATGTATGCTTAAATCTTTAATACTACGCAACGGATTTTGATGCGGTTTTTTTTAATAGATAGAGTGATTCAAGGAGAAGGTTTATATGTATAATACATGCATAATATACTTAAGGATAACTCACAATAATCATTTTCCCGTGCGGAGCCGGGGCGGGTCGCTAGTGTAGTATAAAATAAATTCGCTTTCTCTGTCCCTATATTCCTATGTAAGCTTAAATCGTTAAAACTACTTAACGGATTTTGAGGCGGTTTCTTTTATTAGATAGAGTAATTCAAGAGGATGGTTTATATGTATAATACATGCACAATATACTTAAGGATAAAATTATTTTAATTTTTATCCTTATCGCTACGCAGATGAATGAAAGAAATAGTAAACATTAATCTAGCCCTTCGATCAACACGGGCCTTCCGCTAGCCTATGAGCGCATGCAAGTTATTGTCTACCAGATTATAATTTGGTAATAAATGAAATAATTATAAATTATCAGAGATGTGAGAAAGGCGCACATATTTTATTCTAAGCTATATCATATTCGGATTAAAATAATTTATTAATTTTATAAATTTATGCATATTATATCTACCCCGTTTGAAAAATGAACTGGAATAAAATGAAATGAAATGAAATATGTTTTATTCGAAGTAAGATTTTACAAATCACTTTTCGACGTCGAGGCAATTAATTCACAATTTGGCTGTCTTCTGTGGAGAAGAACTCGCCGGAAGAAACTCCACAGGTGTGGCATCTTTTCAAAATATTTTACAAAATTATTATTTTATACAATTTGATTAATATAACAAAGAGTGCAAACGAAGTATGCAATTAGAGGAAGGCAACCAGTCAATGTAGAAAAACTAAATTATATAACCAAAAAAAAAACAACCGGCAATCGACTAGACTAGGAAACTAAGTATTAATATGATTAAATCTTACCATGCTTATTTTATGTTTTTCGTAAAAAGGTGAAAACGGTATGAAAGTGACCTTTTCAGATTTTGCATTCTGAGTAACTATATGATAGGCTTCGACATCCATTAAGGCATTAAATTCTGCTTCATGATATGTGTCATCTGCAAATATCAATATCAAGTAGTAAAAAAAATTAGGAGAGTCATTAAATATATTTTGGACTAACAAATGACATATATTATTATAACAAAAACAAAACAATAACGTATAATATTATACTACTTAACATAATTATTTTTAACTTACTGTTAACGTTTCCACCTGCTATGTACAGATATTTTATTCTGTTTATGAACTCTGGGTCTAACTTCATAGCTAAAGCGACGTTCGTTGCTGGGCCTATTACAGCTACAGTCAGTTCTCCTGAACAAAAATAACCCGAGTATTTTATTTTCACACGAAAAACAGGAAAAAATAAACAGGAAGAATTTAGATATTTAGTGCTGTCTCTAAACACATTTCTCACAAAAAGATGACAAAATGTTAACGTTTTTTTTACTCGTATTCTAATAAATTTCAAAGCATTTGCTGAATAAAACATTATTGTTATAGACATACCCTCAAACTTCTTAGACATTTCAATTAAAGCTGATACAGCATGTTCAGGTTGTGCTTTTGTCTCTACAAATTCGTAATTTTCTAAGTCTCCCAGCCCATCGTCCCCATAGTAACAGTTCGAAATTCCATCTTTCACGACAGCATGGGCACTGCCTCTATAAATTGGTATCTGAAAATAAATGAAAAATATTTGTTCTAAAATATCCAAAAGAGGAGGGAATCAACCATGAAGGAAGAAAAAATTTTACGCGCCCAAATGGAGTAGTAATCAAAACGTACTATGGGTGCCGGCTGAGACATATTTTTTGGAATCACACACACATTCACACTTTTCTTTCAAATAGTCGTTCAAGGACGTCGGATAGAGACTGATAAAGTTAAAAGATAAACCCCGTCTCCCGCTTCCACCTCACCCCCTGAGCGGCCGCATTGGTTTCGATACAAAATAAATAGGCATGATTACTACTCCATATGGGCGTGGAATTTTTTTTCCTTCATGGAATCAACATAAAGCTTAGGAACCTAAAGAAGGTTGACATTTTTACAATTAAAGTTTAGCCTAGGTCTGATTTGGTCCAGTGACGTGATTTAAAATTTTATGACACTACTGCCAGACGTAAATGAAAATCAAAGGAAAATAGTCTTTACGCCTCATCGAGTACCATTCGATTGTTTTTGTTTATTTTTTCATGTCGTTATGGATAAAATACAAAAAAGTTAATTTGTAATTTAAATTTTATAAAACTAAAAAACTTGTAAAATTGTAAATTGTATTTTAGGGTTACACCGGAAATAAAATATGTAATTTTATTATTTAATTTATATGTTTTACTACTCCTTCTGGCTAGGCAGCGTAATTCAGACTAAAATATAATGTGCCTACATAAATAAACTATATTATTATGGTAATAGGTACAGCCGTGTTCAAAATTGCAGTGCTTTTATACTATACATATCATAACTTATTTCACAAAAGCAACTTCTCACTTTTAAGTATATAAGCACGGGACATGACTGCAATTTTGGACGTGAAAGTACAATTAATTTGTTAGTTTTATAAATTAAAAATGACTTACATCTCTCCGATTGGCAATATCAAGAAATCTTTGAGTGTTTTTAAAAACTTGCTCTTCGCCTATATTTCCGAAGTTTGTAGTGAGTGCAACAATTTTTGGTCTAAAAGCAATAAAATTTCGAGTTAGGCGTAAGCAAGCAGATGTCTGGTTTATGAAAATAAATAAAATAGGTATGTTGCAACTAAGATGAATAATTTTCGTTTCTGGGGACAATATACGTAGACCAAAATAGTCATACTAAACAGGAAGTTTATGCTTGGTCTAAATTTAAAGTGATAAAGCCTTTTTTGGTCTAACAAATAAAAATTTATAATATTGTTTTGTAATAAAATGTTAAATACTTACCCATCAAAGTATTTCTCATACAATAGAGATAGGAATATAGCCATCGCGTCGTCGGCCCCTCCATCATGATCTATTACTAACTTTGGTCCACTTATCATTGCATTAGAACTGTTGATAAAGATTTTATAATTGTAATATAAGATATGAAATAAAATGATATTACTATAATATTGTTCTAAGTACGTCTTTCTTCTATGACTTTCACAACTTTTTTAAACTGTTACACAATTTGTTTAATCACTAAATATACACCACTCATCACTTATGACAAATTGTCTTGATATAAATATTTAAACACGGCACACATAAATAAATGTAAAATTTATCTAAAAAACTAGGCATTTAAACATATTATCTATTCTTACTTGGCAGCCAAGAAGACAGAAGTGTAAAAAAATAATAATGTCATAATAAGCCAATCTAAGTGACAGACGTGTTGATACGTAACAAGATTTTCGGCATAAACTGACATACAAAAATACAGTCATAGATTTAGCAAGCACTTGTTCGCTCATAAAATTAAATGCCATTAATTATGATAATATTTAGTTAATGAGCTGATTAGAGGCAAAACTAAATTGTCCATTAATTAAATGCTAAGTTACTTATTTTCAATTTAAAGCCAATTTTTATTCAGAATTAAACAAGTAACTATTAATGCAATATTCCGTATGACGCGTGCGGGATTTGATAGCGGTTTTGTTTATAGTTTATTTTTAGTTAAGTCATTCGAGTTAGCGCGATCGGGCTCAGCTTGTACGGAAATAATAAATTTTATCGCTATCAAGAAAAGTTTTTTTGGAGAAGTTGCTAAGTACTGTTAATCAAGCAAGTACTTTGCTTATACCCTGAATGCAAAGATAGAAAATGTCAAATTATTAATAAAGAAATTACTGATAAATCATAAATTTAAATAATAAGGAGGTTGATATTTTATTTTTGGTATGTATTATGTGCCATCTTTGGAAACTACACAGTATTTATTTCTCTCAAGTCAAGTCGCGCCTGATCCAAATTTTGTAATTTAGTTGTAGGTAGAGCTGGTTCACAACGTTTCCTCATGATGGCGCTGTTGAAAGTCAGACTAATGGTTGTCTACGGGTGATAATAATAAATTAGAAACTTTTAGTTAAAAAAATAAATTTATTGCCTAGTTATTTCAGCTCAGCTGAAAAAACGTCGTACCAAAACGCCTTGTAGTCTTCATCTGCCACAGGAAATGCAATATTTACATTAGAATTTACACAATCACTAAAATTATTTGTGGTCACTCCTCTTTCTTCACCTGAAATATAAAAAATAGTATTTATCAGTATCAAAACATTATTTAAAGATACACTTTATTTTGCATTATAATTATAAGGTAGAGTTGGATCAATCTCGACACAGGAGATATTATTTAATGAAATAATTAAGTATTTTTTACCTATTTTTGCTTCGAAAATCGACGTACCTACTATCAAGATTTTAAAAGGGAAAAGAGAGTATTCTAAATTAAATTTGAAATAAGTGATTATAATCTACTCGTATATAATCTATGTTTTGTTATTATTCTGAATTTGTCAGTATCAATAAATAACAACCTTCTTTGTATATTTATTAACGACGTTTCGTTTTTACAAGTTTTTTCCTTATATTATCGAAAAATTAACAATATGTCTTACCACATAAACCAATATTATTATCGGTGCATCTGATTTCTGCAAGCGCATTGTTAAGAACTATAGCTATTGCTTTTGGATCCAAATCATTATAGACCAGGCTTCCATTGTTAGAAATTCTTTGAAATTGGTTAATAGACTGCATTATTGGGGTATCTATTGCACCTAAGACGTTTATTCTCCAGTCCTGAAAAAAAAAAAGTAAATTGTTTTTTATTGACTGGTATTTTATTATTAACACATCATAAATCCTGAATTAAAATTCGTCTTTTCTTTCACAATCTAAACGGAGAGTGACGATAAATTACCATCTTTCTTTTAAAACCGATATTTTTTAAGTATCAATGTAATAAAGTAGGTCAATAGGTAACATATAATTGTGTTTATTTGACTCCAAGCCCGTGTCTTAGAATAACATTCATCCTAAACATCGTTAATTACATTTTTTTTAGTTCATTTTATTATATATTGTTTTAGCATTCTGGTTTAACAGCATTTTAGATATCAATAAAAGGTTCTATTTAATCTTACCATGCTCATGTTATGTTTCTCGTAAAATGGAGAAAACGGTATGAAAGTTACTTTTTCAGTGTTGGCATTTTGAGTAACTATGTGATAGGCTTCGACGTCCATTAAGGCGTTAAATTCTGCTTCATGATACGTGTCATCTGTAAAATATAATAGATATCAGTTATAAAAAAACAAGAAATATAATAACAGATTGTAATTTTATAATATTACATCATCATCATATAACACAATACCTATGGTATTTTTCAAGAAAAGTCATAAAATATTATTTTGGACTATTTAACTTACTGTTAACGTTTCCGGCTGCTATGTACAGATGCTTTATTCTGTCAATGAACTCTGGGTCTAACTTCATAGCTAAAGCGACGTTCGTTGCTGGGCCTATTACGGCTACAATTAGTTCTCCTAAAAAAAAAAAAGATTTAAGTATTTTATGTTTGTATATTCTGGTCACACGAAATTTTTGACACTTTATTATTAACTAGCTGTCTGCTACGCTCGCATTATTTTTTTTAGTTTTCCGTGCTCCGTTTGCCCGCGATAAAACTATCTAAGATGTTGATCAGCGATATTATAAGGTACCACCTCCATACAAAATTATATTCAAATCTGTCCAACAGTTTTGGGGAGTATCCCGTCGAAACAGACAAACAGAGAAACAAAAAATCTGGGTATGTTTTATATCACTTCTTACATCCTCCTGACTCGGTTTTTAGCATCTTTTTTCTATGTACATATTTCTGACCTGTACAGTTTTATTTTATGTTCTTGGTTTAGCTTTAGACCACCCGAACTCTTCCTAAGGTGTCGTGAAGAGACGACATAGGAATATACCCAATGAATGGGCAGCAGCGTTCACCTGTGCAACCAAAAACAACTGAGATCCCCAATCCGCCTGCC
The DNA here is from genome assembly GCA_948473455.1 of Teleiodes luculella. Taxonomy (NCBI): domain Eukaryota; kingdom Metazoa; phylum Arthropoda; class Insecta; order Lepidoptera; family Gelechiidae; genus Teleiodes; species Teleiodes luculella. Next base: position 12,450,943 of record OX419585.1, read on the forward strand.
AAGCGTGATTATGGCAGTACCTTTTCTTAGGGAGAGGCCTTACACCCGTTTGCACTAACCTTGTCTTAGGTTTTTCGTAGTTAAGAAAAACCAAAGCTAACTAAAGCTTAAAAAATAATTAGTTTTCACTAACAGTCTAATTGGGCTCATAAAGGTAGGCAGAAACTAAGCAGTTTCAAAAAATTCTGAAGGTTACTAGCAAACAAAATTTTTACCAAATCTTACCTAAATACTAGGCATCAGTCTAAGCGATTCTTAAGTTTAGTGCAAATAGGTGTTAGTCCTGCAGTGGAGTATTATAGGACTGTTATGGGTTGTTGTAGAACAAGCAGTAGGTATGTTATAAGTACTACCGTTGTTGATATAGTAGACATACCCTCAAACTTCTTAGACATTTCAATTAAAGCTGTTACAGCATGTTCAGGTTGTGCTTTAGTTTCAACAAACACGACATCTTCTAAGTCACCCAACCCATCGTTGCCAAAGTAAAAGTCTGAAATCCCATCTTTTACCACAGCATTGGCGCTGCCCCTGTAAATTGGTATCTGAAAAGAGTATATTTTCTTAAATATTTACAGAGGATGGAGTCATTATTAGAAATAAAAAAAAACCGTAATTAAACTTGTCATACAGATTTTGTTTCTTTATTTGCTTACTAGCTTTCCGCGCCACTAACAGGTTTTCCCGTGGGAAAGATGTATTTTCCCGCGGTAAAAAGTAGCCTATGTGTTATTTTGATGTATAAGCAATATTATTGTAAAATTTTATTAAAATCCATCAGTAGTTTCAGAGATTAGCGTGTACAAACAGACAGACAAACAGACACGCGATCATTTTTTTCAAAACGTGTATTTATGTGTTCAACTACACTCCTTTTATCACCTACACTCAGTTTTTTGAAAAACAAATCAATGTACAGACACGCCGATTCTTCAGTTTTATTATAGTATTGATAGATAGAAGAAGATAATATGTTTAAACCAAAATGACTTACATCTCTCCGCTGGCCAATATCAAGAAATCTTTGAGTGTTTCTAAAGACTTGCTCTTCACCTACATTTCCGTAGTTTGTAGTTAGTGCAACTATTTTTGGTCTGAAAACAATAACATTTCGAGTTAGGCGTAAAAAGTGAATGTTTAGTTACGTTTTGCCAAATCACTACATAGTATAAAACAAAGTCGCTTTCTCTGTCCCTATGTCCCTATGTATGGTTAAATCTATAAAACTACGCAACGGATTTTGATGCTGCTTTTTTTAGTAGATAGAGTGATTCAAGAGAAAGTTTTATAATGTATAATACATGCATAATATACTTAAGGATAACCCACAATAACCATTTTCCCGTGCGAAGCCGGGGCGGGTCGCTTGTACGTAATATGTATGTAAAATAAGGAAACAATATGCATATATCTCTCTAGTACTGCTAGTTTATGTTCGGTCTAAATTTTTACCCCAAAAAAGAGATACCTAGCATGGAGTCTATTTTCTCACGTTTGATTCACGAATAAAGATATAGATTATCATTGTTTTATAATATTGCGTGGAAGTATAAAATGTAACTCCTGTCCTCTGTCCCCCTTTGTATTCACTGTGCTCCTGTTAGGTTTAGTAAAAATATTTTTTTATAAGAATTACCCATAAATACTTACCCATCAAAGTGTTTCTCATATAGGAGAGCGAGAAATATTGCCATCGCGTCGTCGGCCCCTCCATCGTGATCTATTACTAATTTTGGTCCAATTGGTATTGCGTTAGAACTGTTGATAAAAATAATCGTTTTATGTTTTGTACCAAAGGACATAAAATAAAATAATAATAATTCCTTTGTCGGCACCGTTCAAAATTTTTAAAACTGTTACATTATTTTCAATTTTTGCTGAAATGAAAGATATTCTTGATCGAAAAATTTATGAAAATAGTTTTTTTTTTTGTATTTATCTAGTCTTACTCTTTTACATTTTGAAGAAGATTGAAATTCAAAGTTCATTCAGGAGCATTGTTTGTGTAATATAATACTATAAATACTTTTGTACAAAATGCAATACTTTTATCATTTAAGAACAAACCTTATTAATTTTACTATGAGTATCTTCAATCAACGATTTCATATTAATTAGTATCTAAATATATTTATCTTTCCCACTTGATAATCATGTTGAATTCAAGATAAGAGACAACAAAAATGGAATTTATTGATGATTCTTTTTCTAAAGATGCAAATGTATTTACTCACCTTACAATATTAGAAAACAAAACTAATAGTAAAACAACAATGACTAATAACACAAGAATACTAACAACTCCAATATATTTGTATAACGTCTTCCTTTCCATAGCGTTGTCGTGTATCTTTCAATTCGACTCATAGTTTGTTTGCGTAGCAATATTTAATCTATATTGTTCTCATTCTTTCAAAGGATACGTGTCGTAACTCTATCCTTTTCAGTCTCTTGAAAATTTATCGTGACATATGTGATCATAATGGTTATAGGTAGGTACTTGTATTTCGTCAAGTACTCGCACATTGACTTTGTGATGATAATTTTGTAGGAAACTCGTTCAGTGATGTGGTTTTGCGCTATATGTGTAATATGTATGTATAATACCTAATGTAAATTTAAAATTTCACGTAAAAATGGATCTAGATTAAATTAAACATTTCCATTTACAAACTTTTCTAGTACAAATTTAACAATATTTTCAATTCGTGTCTCGAAATGTTAAAGGCGAAATATTGTGGTAGTATGTTCAAATTAAACATAATAACGCTTTTTTAATACTTTATCAAATTATTTGTATTTAATTATCAACGATTTTGGTGTTTCTTTCATCATTTTCAGTATATCGATGATGCTTTTAACTGAAACCTTGTCTTTAGGGATCTGTAAATTTATATCCACATTGTCGTCTTCTTCGTTATTAGTATTGGCTTCATCGTTCGTTTCTTCATTAGTATTTTGTCTGCGTTTTCTAAAAAAACGCAAATAATTAATTTAACTTAATTCTTCTAGGCTTCTTATACCAAAAGAATCGAACTCTTAACTTAACAACACATTTTTCGTAACTTAAATTTGTCGTCATCTCTACTTATCCTGAAAATGCTAACCTATTCTTGTTACTATAACGGTACCTCATTATCATAACTAATCGAAGAATGTAGTGTCGATGTGACAAAAAATAACGGTTCACATTTAAAACTAAGTTATCTATGTTATAATCTTAGTTATATATGCAATAAACATTGAATTGCACCGACACGACGCGACGATCTGGTGAGGGTCGTGGGAAGCCGCTGGATGCAGGCAGCGCAGGACCGATCGTCGTGGAGATCTTTGGCAGAGGCTTTTGTCCAGCAGTGGACGTCTACAGGCTGAGATAATGTACTTATATGAATATTATAATAATCAGTCCTTTTTTCACTGTAAATGTATACTGTGACTAAATTGTTCATGCTATAACTAGCCATTTTGTTTATATTTTAAGTCAATGCAAAAATGCAAAATATTCAGCTCGATCAGGGACTCGAATTCGCTGACACTATCTATACGAAATGTAAAAGAATAAAATGTACCCATTTCTAAAAATTTGCTGTCTTGGTTGTTTTACATTTTGAGGATAGGCCTCCAGTACGTCTGCCAAGGAAACGAGTCGTGCTTCAGAAGGCTGTATGGATAAATACCGGCCCAGGAATGGCGACTCTATGTCATACTCGTGAGAGTTCATTTTGAATTGATCGCTGTCCTGTAAGACAAAAATAAACCTGAGAAAATTCACTTATGCAAATTAACATAATATAAGACCTAAAAAACAACTAAAAAAATCTACAAAACAAAAAGGAACTAAACTTAATTTGAGTTTTTAATTATTAATTAAGTTAACTCACATGAAATAAAGTTTGCTGTATATTATCACCATAGCAGTTCTTCTAAAATTAAAGATAATTAAATTTATTGAATGAATAATAATTATTCAAATTATGACCAATATTTAAAAGCGGTGTCCAATTATTACGTCAGAATATAAAAGTGTGAAATTAAAAAAAAGATAACTAAAACAAATTGCTATTAGGCTTTCCAGTAAGAAGTAAAATTTGGAACAACATTTTGAAATACGTGAAAAAAAATTTGATATCATAATTAGGTATTTTAAAATTGTACTTACAATTATAAAAAGTAAACCCAGATACAGTAATCTCCTGTCCATTGCTACAATAATTCAAAGCAATTTAATACAAGCATCCATGTCAATTTGCCGATTTACTACACTGATGATTAGTAGAGATAAGCTATTCGATTTGACAACCATATTATACCAAAAATAACATTTCGATAATATAGTAGTAGTTTTTCTGGAAAATTATAATTTGTTTAATATAATTTATGGTATAACTAATATTATAAAGAGAAAAGATTTGTATTTTTGTGTGTGTATGTCTGTAATGAATAAATTCAAAACTACTGAACTGATTTCAAAATGCTTCACCATTAGAAAGCTACATTCACCCTGAGTAACATAGGCTACCTTTCACCGTGGAAAAATGCCTCATTACCACGGGAAAACTGTTAACGCGGGCGGAGTCGCGGCGGAAGGCTAGTATGGTATAATGAAGTTATGTCAAAAGAAACATTAATAGTACTATTATTTTCTTCTGTGACCATATTTATGTATCATTATGCATAGGTTCGCGGTTTCAAAGTTTCGAACCCTGCTCAGGCCTGCCTTTTATCTGGATGTTTTTTTTATAAATGTATGATGTATATTATATATCAGTTGTCTGAAATCTATAGTACAAGCTCTGTCTAGTTGGGCATCACGATGGCCATGTGTGTTCCACATAGATGTTCCACATATTTACTCATTGTCACTACATAGTATAAAACAAAGTCGCTTTCTCTGTCCCTATGTCCCTCCCTTTGTACGCTTAAATCTTTAAAACTATGCAACGGATTTTGATGCGGTTTTTTTAATAGATAGAGGGATTCAAGAGGAAGGTTTATATGTATAATACATGCATAATATACTTAAGAATAACCCACAATAACCATTTTCCCGTGCGGAGCCGGTGCGGGTCGCTAGTATGCCTATATAATGATCAGACAGTGGTGTATTTCAGCTGTCTAATCCTAGCTTTGCATGAATTTATGAGTTAAACAAACTTTTTGAACTTCTGACGTCAGAATGTGTTAATATTTTAATCTTTCCTTTTAATTTTCAACTAACTAGTCAAGAGCGTTAGACCGCTGGATAAAGGCAAGGTAATAGAATCTGACATTGTGAATATTGCCTGATTTGTCTATTAAAAAAAACCTATCTCTATGATTTTGTCACGAATGAACATAAGCAGAATACAGAACTCAGTAGCCGGCTTAGCAAATGCTGAAAGGACACTCTATATTAACGGATTTAAGCAACTTGTCCGAAAGAACTTTTATTAACAAGAAAAAAATACACTGTTATACAGAATACCAGTTTCATGTATGTACAAAAGAAAAAAAAGTTTAATTTGAGAATCAATTTACTTTTATTTTATCGCCTTCTATTGTATAATGAATAGTTTTATCATCTGATTTCGTTCTGTGTTTGTCATTTTTGGATTTCGGTGTTGCCATCTTTTGCAGGAAATCCGGCAACAAAAAGTACAGGTCGAATTTTCTGAAAACAGGATAAGAAATATTATTATAATTTGATTAACGTTTGTTTTTAAACATTGTTTTCTAATTGTAAACTCATTGATGTTTTGTGACTATCTTAGGATATCATTAGATATCATAATTATATTTTATAAATACGTCCACTGCTGGACAAAGTCTCCCCTAAGATTGAGACACCATTGTAGGCGCGACGCACGACGTCGACGCTTAAAAGACGCTAGTTTGGGGGGTGTTTTAATGTTTGTAAACATACCTGCTATTCAAAATGTCTCCGATCTCAATGCCTGATCTCTTGACGTATGCAGTTAACTGTTTGTTGTGTTTGTTGTACTTAGTATACAAGTAGGACATAGGATGCTTATTGGCCACTCTAGAAACGAATACTGGTTCTAGCTTCTGTTAAAACAAATTGGGATGAGCAATTAATATTGGTTCTAACTTCTGTATAAACAAATTAAAAGAAAAAAGCAACAATGAAAATATGGGACGTTGAGCAGTAAATTCCACATTCCCCGAGTAAAATTGATAAGGTTACTAAAAACAACTAAAACCGACAATAACTGTTAAGTAGTTAATCTTACTCTATGTCAATTGATGTTAACTGCTTTTGACAGTACAGTCAAGCTTCTCTTTTTAAATGGACGTAAGAATCCGCAAAGTCTAAAGTGTTCAGCTTGATTTGCTCCTATGTGTTACTATCATTTAAAATTATTTAGAAAACCTGTGAGTCACAGCGTAAACTATAGCATATCATAAAATTGAATATTAAAGAAATGTCTTTACAAACCAATATTTCAATCGCAGATTCTTTTTCGTAACTACCTTTTGCAAGATTAAACATGAGCTGGAAATAATGATAATTATTATATAAATTATACAAAATGTGATCCTCCAAGTCGTAGTCAAGTTCTGTATTGCCTTGTCTTTAGCTTATACTATCAATAAGCTATCTATAATAAATTCTTGTACCAAAATAACCAGCAACATCATTTTTACAGGATAAGATTGTAATTTGTAATTGTAATACATCATAGACAGATCTCAGCTTTTAAATGTTCACTGCTTTACAAAAACATTTATGGTCAATTCACAACGGCATGGCATTATCTTATATATAAAATTCTCGTGTCACAGTGTTCGATTCCATACTCCTCCGAAACGGCTAGACCGATTCTCATGACATTTTGTGAGCGTATTCAGTAGGTCTGAGAATCGGCCAACATCTATTTTTCACCCCCCAAAAAAAAAAAACAAATAAAAAAATGCAACGCGGGCGTAGCCGTGGGCGGACAGCTAGTATTTTATAATAATGATAGTATTAATATTATGTCTACTTGCTTTCATCCAGTAGTTTCCTGTGATCTTTGCCAGATCGTTAGCTATCTTTTTCAGTGACTGATGCGACTACATTGCTGTACTTGAGTCACACTTATGATTGTAAATTATTACTGCCAGAATAATGAGAATCAAATTTATGCTTACCTTTGAAACAATTAAATATATTAACAACATTTTTGAATTTTAACTTTGTGTCAAACAATTAAAGTCTCCGCGGTGAGATAAGTAAAGTGTACAACATAAAGACTGTTTTCTATACTAAGATGGAACAAATCAATTTTATAGAACTGTAGATATGGTACCAAACGCAATCCCATACACATATTACTAACAACGTGACTACGGTAATTTCTTAAACAGTAATCATATGTAAAATTTGGTACAGAGGAAATAGGAATTTTGTATAATTTTATTGGGAATGTTATTTTGGTTTCTGCAATTACAATTAGTCCCATCTCAAAATTAACCATAATTCTAACTATCGCTTTGATGTGACAAAGGTTTTCATTTTACCCTTTTAATATCATCTAACCATACAAAATGATAAAAGCTTTCTATTTCATACTTGCCTTTTACGTAAGTATTTTTGAAGGTTTTTTTTTATGTTACTGTTTATAAGTAGGGATGGTTTATTTTGTTAACGAATTTTTTTTTTGTTATTGATTTTTTTATTGTTAATGGTTTTTTTGCTAGTGTCACAAAGCGACATACCACGCTTTATCGGACTTGTGGGAGAGCGAAGGGCTTTATATACCGGTAGACCGTTTAACGGAAATTTGATGCTACGGTGAATAAGTAAAAAACTCTATTAAAATGCGGAAATAGAATACAATGGAAACTATTATTTCTAATAATAAATAAATAGTCTAACTAAAAAATTACAAAACTTTAGAGGAATAACAATATTACAAAACAAAAAATATCGAAAATACAATCAAATAGGTAACCATAGTGAATCCGTTAATTAAGAGATTGATCATACCACGTTAAAGTGTATAGTATGATGCGATCTAAAGACAAATAAACCATTGGTTGATTGAAAAAATCTGCTATTTAATAACCTCCGCTAAATATATTGTTTTTAAACTTTTCAGGTCTGTTTATCCAGTCAGGAACACCCAGAGGAAGATTTTGTGGTACCTATGTAAATTTGACCAAAATATTAAGTTTTATTATTTTAGTAGACCGTAGTAAACATTTTTTAAACTGTTTATTAGTAAACCAAGATAAATTACTCGTTTGGCTAAACTTTGTAAAAAAGATAAATAGACACCTTAGATTTATATAACTAGAAAAAAGTTATTTTAACTTACTCCAACCAATAATATGTAAATCTAAACGTACAGTTTTTTTCAGGACGTCGCCGAAGAAATTGGTGACAAATGGGTGCCTGTAGATGTCAATTTTAAGGGCCTAAAAAATGATGTGCCAATAGAAATAAAAAATAAATACACCAGACGCTTAACACAGTTAAAAGATTTAGTAATGGGCTTACTAGATGACTTAGAAGTTGCCCTAAAGAGAAAATCAAAGAAACCAGTCAGAAGTGCAAATATTATACCTAATCTTATACCGAAAATAATTGAGTTCAAAATAGATTGGAAACCGAAAAAAGATTATCACTTCGATGACGGAAGACCAGAAAATTCTAAAGAACTAATAGAAGAACAGAAGAAATGGAAACGTCTAGAAAAGAATCAACCGTGGGATCTTACATTGTTTTTAAGAGACCCGGCGGCATCTTAAACAGATTTTAACTTACTATTTGTAACTCGTTTACCAATTTAAATTGATTTTTGCTATACACTAGCTCGTCTTATATTTTACTAACATACTCATTTTCTATAGATTTTATTTAAGTATTACAGTAAAAAAAATATAAAAGTATTTAAAATATACAGAGGACCAAAACAAAAAAAAACGATGTTTAACTACGAATTATTTCTAAGAACAATTTTGTGATTTCATTATTATACCAAAATCCGTCAAAAGTTAAAGCCTGATAAAAAAAATCCAGGTGGAAATTCAATGGACTACCTTTTTACTATTATTGCATGCTGGAGCAGATTTTTTAATATTCTGGTCAGCCTTTACAAAACAACACAGCCACACACATAGAGCTATAATTTATATTAATATGCCCAGCTATAACTTATTTTTACATTTGCTTTTAGTTGCTTTCCACCAGGTGAGACTGTGGCCAAACGCAATCCCATAACAAAAAAATAAGAAAAAAACATTTTTACCACACACGGTGGCTTTGTCTTCTATGTGGCTCTGTCTTCTATTTCACCTACGCTTGTGCCGAAAATCTATGTACCTACCTATCAAATTTCACCGATGCTCTACCCCCACGGTAGCTATAATAAAATAGTATCTTCGCTCTTAATGCGCTGCGGAGTGTCTACCGATATTATATTGAGATATGTGTATAATACTCGTATTAACGTTTGTTCCCACTAGTTCCTTTGAACAGTTCCATGATTAATATGCGTTTCTACATCTGTCGACACTGCAAATCACAGTAATATTATAAAGGCGAAAGTTTGTGTGAGTGTGTATGTTTGTTACTTCTTCATGTCTAAACGGCTAAAGCGATTTTAATTAAATTTGTTATGAACTTAGCTGACTCCCTGGATTAACACATAGGCTACGTTTTACTGCGGGAAAGTACCTCATTCCCACGGGAAAACCTGATAACGAGGGCGGAGCCACGGAGCGGAAAGCTAGTATATATTTAATGGAGCTACGTGTTCGGTCGCTTACAGATTAGTATAGAAAAAAAAATGTAATATGCCTTGCTCTAATATAATATTATAGCTACACGTGTGGATGTCTTAAATGACGTAGTGCAAGGTAGCTCAGTTTTCATAACTATTTGCTTGAAAACTAGAAGGATCTTTACAAAAATACTGATTCTGCTCTTCTGAGACCCGGTACGATATTGGTTACGATCAATTGAATTATCTTTATTTTGTTCTTACTTTTAAAAATCAATTTAGTTGTACCTAACCGAAGAGATAATTTCAAGCGATAAATAGGGAAATGATTTGGGTACCTACTTGTAAAAGCTGTTAAAACTTTTTTACGAGATCATTGTTGAACGATAATGCGAAAAATACTTGGGTTCATTTTAACTGTTCTTGTAAGTGTCACAATGTGTACTTTATTCTAACAAAATATTGTTTTACTAAAATCAATTATATATACACACGTTACTGTAAAATAAGTAATGAAAATACAATATATTTGATTAATTTGCCAAATAGGATCTGCTCATCCTAATAAGAATGTATCAAAACAACTTAAAATTAAAAAATAAATTCTAATATTTTCCCACGTATATTCTTTTGTCAAAAAGTGTATAAAACTACTATTTTATATTTAAACACATCAACAAACTTTAAAAATACTTGGTTATTTAATAGAAAAGGCTTTACATTTTATTTTTTGAAAAATATGTAGTTTGTAGTTTTTATTTTAGCCTATCAGTTGGTATTTTACTTGAATGATGATATACAAAGGTATACAATTTATAATTTCTTATATGTAAAGATAATATTTGAATGATTAAATACTACCTTTGTATTTTGTTATCATCAAAAATTCCGAAAAGAAAGATGTTTCCGTGCTTTGGAAGGCACGAAAAGCCGTTGGTCCCTTCTACTGTCTACAGATGTAGTCGTTATTGGAGACGGAGTCGGAAGCCTAAGGCGGTTCTATAATTCCGACTCCAGGGTTTGTGAAGTAGTTAACCTCGAAACACATACGATAAGCAAGTAAGAAAGGGACGCAGTTATGCGCAAGAGTGAGCGCAGTGTATGTATCTCATTCTAACGCATAACTGCGTCGCTTTCGTCTTTTGTCTTTGTGAAATAGGTGCTAATATTTTGTAACAATTAATTTATTCCAGTTACACAACTCAGTCATGACACAAAATGTCATCACAACAGAACATGTATACATAGATAGTGAAGAACTGCCACTTATTATATCAGACAAAATACACAAAAATATAGAAGATACCAAAATCAAGTATGAAGGAAAAGTGACTGGTATTAAGGACTCCATTATAAGTTTCATTGAGGACATGGAATACGACCTTTATAAACAATTTTTCGGTAATTCAAGTAATGAAAACTCATCTGAAGAAAAATAAATAAACGATTTATCCATAAAATATGTCTTTATATCTAAATATAATTTACCTATAATTTTTTTAATTTTGAAATCATTCAAATTTTATTGATGAAGCTTTTAATAATCAATATTTTATTTTCATCTACACTATTATTAGAAAGTATTCAGTATGCGTCAATTTTAATAAATTGCACATACTTAAATCTGCATAGCTAAAAATTTCTAGGATATAATGTGCCGGATGTTATTATTCCTATAATTATAGTAAATTTAGAATAGAATATACTTTATTGCACACATTAAGCACAAGAAAAAGCACAATTTAAAAACAACACGATTGTACTAATGGCGGCCTTATTGCTGAGGTAGTAATTTCTACCAGGCAACTCTTATAAAGAAGCATAATTCTAAAACAAGATTGTACTGATTTTCGTGATTTGTAGTGCATCTAGTAACAGGTTACTAGTCAGTCATCGAATCGTATTACATTTTGCCTCAACTTGTTGAAGAAATCAAATGGTATATTGCAAGGTCTTGACTTGACAAGAGACCCATCAGCTCTTCTAATTAATTAATGGATTTGAGTAAATACTGCAAGTCAGACTAATTAAAAAATTGTTAATATCTTATCTTATTTTTTGTACACTACTCTTCTTAAAATGATCTGTGGTGGGGATGCTTTTAATTATTAACTGAATAGGTTGACATAACAGTGGAATATATAAGTAATAAAAATATTAATAATATCACTTAATGAAAAGTTGCATAAGATATATTTAAAAGGGTAAATTGGAAAAACAAAACTAAAAATAACGTAATGAAAAACAATTTGCTTGTCAGCATCCTACAAAATGATGAATTTAAATAGTCTACAATTTAAAAAGGTAAATTCGAAAAATAAAACAAAAAAATCCCAATGAAAAATAATTGGCTTTTCAGTTTTCTGCAAAATGATGAATTTAAGATAGTCTTCGACAGTTTATACCGCACGTTCAATGCTTGCTTATCTTTAAATAGAAATCAATTATCCATGCAATGGTTCACATAGCCAGATATTTGTTAAAAAATACACGTTAGTTCCTTACAATATAGAATTGTATTTTTTTAAGACAAGTTTTGGTTACTTTTATTAAACAAAACACTTTTAAAACACTTTAATTGAGTAGAAACAATGACTATAAACGATAAAAATGTTTATTAGACTAAATCTTTTGGTTTTGACATATTTTCTATATGTAAGTAAAACAAAAACGTTTTGTAAATTAAACTTTATTTGAATAGTACGTTTTTTAAACAAATCTTCAAATTAATAAAAAGGTAGAAAAATTAAAACAAAATTAGTAACAATAATCAATAACGTTTTTTCAGCATAATATAATTATTGGCCTTTCTGTAAGTTTGTTTGATTTGGTGAGTAAAGTATATTTAAAATTATCATTACTAGTTAGACTAACTATTACATCTACAACAGCCTTTCAACTGTCCACTCTTCAGGCAGGTGGGATCGCAGCTGTTTCAGATTACAAAAGATAACTCAGCTACCCGTTCTCATGTTACTTTTATTTTTAACAACAGAATAATTATGTATTCGATTATGTTCACTTTCTTTTTTTTCCAGCTCTTAAAAGAAAAAGCTCAATCAGAAGAAATTCAATTTGAAGATCTCTTTACATTACCTTTACAATCGGAAAATAAACATGACAATGTGAGCGAGTCAAACACTGACCGTATTCAAATACAAATTGATCCAAACGTGTCATTAAGGCAACTTTCAGATCAAATACATAAAGAAATCAATAAAGGAAACATACATATTCAATATTCTTTTAACAATACAAATAATACCCAAATAAAAGAAATAACCATAACAACTACTCCAGATACGTTGCAATCTTTTAATCAAAATCAATCAATTGGCCCAAATAACACCAATATTCAACAACAGAATACAAATGACAAAACAATAAAAAAAGAAATCAAATTGAAATACGGAAATTCAAGTCTTCGTACTACCGATGAAAATCTCATGAAGAATGAAAATAATTTCGAATTATTTACAAAAAATATTGAGACTACAAGTTTTAATTACTCAGATTTAGACTTATTAACAGAAATAGAATCTAATCTTAAGAGTATTGTCGGCACAAGATTTAATAGCACAGATACTAAAGAGCAAGATGAAGACAATCCAGTTAATTATTCAGATACAGATAAAATAGATAAACATCAAGAATATTCAGACAATACAGCAGAAGGAAATTCGGATGCTACCCAAGAAAAGTCTTTAGTAGATAATGAATCAGATGAAAATAAAGAATCTTCAAAAGAATCTCCTGAAAAAGAATCTTTAGTTGAAACTGAAAAAAGCTCAAGTGAATCAAACACTAAAGAAATACAAAGAAGCCATCATAGTCATTCAACCGTAATAACAAACGAAATCCTACAAACAGACTCAAAAAATAGTTTAGAAGATAATGAAGAGTATCCAAAAGAATCTGAACAAACAGAAACCGTAGAAGAATATTCAAATAAAAATGAAGAAACTTCAAATGAGTCAAACACAAATGAAATACTAAGAAATCAACAAAGTAATTTAAGTGAAAACTCAAATGAAAGCCAAAAACCAGACTCAAAAGATAATTTAAATTATAATCAAGACTCTCAAAAAGAATCTGATCAAACAGAAACCACAGAAGAATATTCAAATAAAAATGAAGAAACCTCAAATGAGTCAAACACAAACGAAATACTAAGAAATCAACAAAGTCATTCAAGTGAAAACTCAAATGGAAGCCAAAAAACAGACTCAAAAAACAATTTAAATTATAATCAAGAGTCTCAAAAAGAATCTGATCAAACAGAAACCACAGAAGAAACTTCAGATAAAAATGAAGAAACCTCAAATGAGTCAAACATAAACGAAAAACATGGAAGTTATCAAAGTCATTCAAGCGAAAATTCAAACGAAAGCCAAAAAACAGACTCAAAAGATACTCGTAGTTTATATGATAATCAAGACACTTCAAAAGAATCCAAACAAAAAGAAATCACAGAAGCAGCTTTAGATAAAAATGAAGAGTCTTCTAAAGAATTAAATCTTACAAATACCACTAAAGAAGCTATAGATAGTAATGTAGAGTCCTTAAAAGAACTAAATCTTAGAGAAGTAAAAAAGAACCACCATTCTACAGAAATAAAAAAAGTGGACGCAAACCAAATTGCAAAAGATAAAGTGTTTTCAAAAGAAAATCAAAAAGGAATAAAAAGAAGCCAAATAGTAAATTTAATAAAAAAAAGCAGTGAACCTTTAAACAATCAATCAAATTTAGCTGAAGCAACTGAAATAAGAAATGAAATATTAAATGTTTTAACAAACATTGAAACGAAAATGTTTGAAATGGGTAATGTGATTGAAGAAATTAATACCAGAATTAACACAAATTTGACGCAAATGACTGAAAAACATTTAACTGAACTTCATTTTAACGTATCTGCAAGCTAATTAACTAACTGTTTTAGTTTTTAAGGCATGGAAGCTTAAAAAGCTTAAATCTATTTATTGTGCTGTAAAAAAGTGCTTCTAATGTACTAAAAATAGCGAAACTCAAACATAACACATTTTAATAAAAAAGCTGAATATTTTTTAATGTATTTTACTTGCAAATTGTGTGGTTTACAAGGTACCTCACAAACTCTGACATCAGAATTATTAAGCCACGTAAGGCCCTGACATGACTGCTATAACTACTTCATCGGTAGGTAGCAGCCGGGTTCAACGACTTTACGTGCTTTACGGAATCATCTTTTTTATTGGCCTATCTATATATGTAATTATAAATACACCGTGAAATTTTAACAGGTTGTTTATCCGCAATATAGTGGTAGTACTCGTACATAGGAAACTAAACAACTTTTCCTAAATAACGTAGGTTGGAATATTAAAATTAAAATTTAACTATTCGAAGTTTATATTGTTTAGTTTCAACCATTTGTTAAGTTTCATACTACCTACTACCATGTTGCGGATAATCATCCAGTTAAATTTTACGGTGTATCTTCTGTGTCATTACAAGTACCCCACTTATATGAGGAGGCGATCACCATAGTAAGTAAGTAAGTAAGTAATACTTTATTGCTTACACATAAAAATATAGATTTCTGTTATAACCATGCAGAGCTTTTATCGACGATGAAGGGCCAACGCAACGTTTTCATTACAGCGATTGACAGTTTTTAAATAAGGCATGTCATTTTTGTAATACAGCGTGCATACGCTATACGCGTCCGCTTCAGCTGAACTCTAACAAATGCTCCACAAAAGATCTCACTGCAAGCAGTAAGATTGGGCTTATTATGTACATGACAAAAACGCAGGCTAAAAAATACGTCAATGAGTAGGTTTATCTATGTATTTGGGTCAGTTAATGGTATGATATTTCATGCAAAATATTAATATAATACGATACAGCTGCGACAGAATATACATATTATTATTGTGCATATTGTGTCCGTCCATTCGTCGTACCTTTTTGACACAAGCATTAGTCAATTCGAAAAAAAAACAAAAAATACTTTGCGCACTGTTTTGTATTTGTCATTCCTAACGTGCAATAAAGTAAGTATATTTATTCATATTCTCTTTCTTAATGTTGAAATCTCCGCGATTTTGTAAGCAATTATGATTTTTAAACCCCGGCAAAAAAGAGAGGTGTTATAAGATTGACGCGTGTGTCTGTCTGTGGCATCGTAGCTCCGAAACGGATAAGCCAATTTTGATAGATTTTTTGTTTGTAAGGTGATACATCGAGAGTGTTATTAGCTATGAGCCAAGAAAATATCTTCAGCCATTTGAAGATTATCAGCTCTTTTTGAGTTGTTGAAAGGATCAAGTACAGGTTTTGTGACGGGGTTTTTATATTTTTTTATTTAATATTGTTACTAAACTTGAAATTCAGTTATAATGAGAATGCAATTGTATATTAGAACTATAATGTGATTTTCAAAAGTATACCATAGCAATGTCTACAAAATGATTTTTTATTGTTTTATGATTGACAATTATTATTAGCTTTATTATCACTTAATTAAAAATTTCCCGCAGTTTTTCAATGTACCTACGTGAAAAGTAAGAGCAATCGTATCACGTGATGATGCTAAGAATACTCTCTTTCACTAGTATATTAATTCTGAGTGTAAGTTAAATGTGTAGAAATCACTTTATAATACTAATAATTATACAGAGGAAAGATTTTTATTTATGTGTGTGTGTGTGTGTGTGTGAATAAACTCAAAAACTACTGAACCGATTTCTAAAATTCTTTTACAATTAGAAAGCTACATTCACCTTGAATATCATAGACTACCTTTTATCGCGGGAAAATGCCTAATTCCCACAGGAAAAACTGTTATCGGAGCCGCGGAGGAAAGCTATTTATGAATATTTTAATAGAATTTACTATATTGATTACCAGGAATAACAAGAAATACAACAATACAGGTGTTTGAATCGCGTTTTTTTTTCTAAGGCAACAATTTATATCGGGCAATCTTTATATTTATAAATTCTACTATTTCTACCTTTTCTCATATATCAATCAGATATGTGGGTTCGAGTCCCAGCCCGAACACAATGTTTATTTAATTGTATCAATCAGATATTATAAAGAATACTTTTCTTGTTATTTCGATTTTGTATTAGAATGAGGAATATTTATATATTTACTTGTTTTACAATAAATATAATTTTACCACAGAACTTTCTTCACTTAGTTAATTTTTTTTTACAGACAATAGAAATCGCTTCTCAGAAAAATCCAGATTATTCTAGCAGTATAGAAGATCCAACAGCAACTACGTTATTACCTTTCAAAATACACCAAAAAATTGAACACAAGAAAAAGAAGTTAATCAAAATAGCTACAAAAATAAAAAAAGAAGTGTTCCTTTGGTTCGAAGAAATGATAAAGCAAATTACTGGTATTAAAAAGACTGTTGACCACGTGACGTCACATACAAACGATATACAGAAAAAGGGTCAAAAAGAAGCGGACAAAAGGAAGGACAAAATAAATAAACAAGCCGATAAGTACAAGAAAAAACATAATAAAATTTAAACTTTGCTTTAACAAAGATGTCACATTAATTTGCGATAGCCCCGTAGCCTAGTTGGTAGTACGTCTGCCTTCAACTCGCAAGGTCGTGAGTTCGAATCCCGCCCAGGGCAAACATTCGTGTGAAAATGAAATGAAATGGAAATATTCTTTATTGCACACAAACAGAAACACAAAAAAAAATAGATACAAATAAAATACATAAAATGTACAATTGGCGGCCTTATTGCTTAGGTAGCAATTACCGTGTGATAAGCACTTATGTTTGCCTTGTGTCTGGATGTTGTATTATGTATATATCAGCTATCTGACACCCATAGTACAGGCTCTGCCTAGTTTGGGGTCAGATAGCCGTATGTGACATGTCCCCACATACATTTAAATAAGTAGTGTATTAGGACTGATAATAATATTATGTGTTTTACATTATTACGAGTATGTTGCTTTAGAGGGGCCGAGTTTAGAAATAAAATATTCTTCAAAACTAGATTACTTTATTCAATCGTTTTATAAGGTAAAGTTATACCAGTCTATCAATATTATTCCATTTTGATGTATGTGTGTTGCCAGTTAATTAAATAAATATTATATTAATCGGTCACTATGCGATTAGCCTTAAACTCAGATATTATATTACTTTTAAATTGTTTAAGAAACGGTATACATTTACAGACACTATAAAAATAATATACCACACTTTAAAATGTATTGAATGTACTGTGAAGTAGAATAAATTTACTAATTTTAATTAATCATTGCACTACAATAGTTTAAATACAATATTTATAGTTAGGTATAATAATTCTTAATTAATAATATTTACAATGATCCTTGTTAAAAATGTTGGAGCTAATGTTTTGCACCTATCTATCATAGGTAGAAATACATAAAACTAGTATACCTACTTAACAATCTAGAGTATTCTTTGTGAGAATTATAATTTTTCAAGTTGTTCTTCTTGGTTGATTGGTTCAGAAATATGTAACAATGTATTTAAATATGTTTTAATTTGATATTAGTAAATTGTAATTAAAAATAAAATATCTCTTCTCTTAATGTACTAAATGTAAAAAAATCAATTAAAGTGTGTAACTGCAACTGTGTAATTAAATTGCGAATGTGATTTTAAAAATTTCATACCTTATTTTCTTAATAGGTAGGTAGGTATCAGACAAGACCAATAAATACTCGTAGTACATAACAAGGCAATGTCACGTATAATAACGTTTATTTTACTACTTCTGAGTGTGAGTTTGTTATGATACCTATATTATAATAGGACTCATTTTTTTATTTGTGAACAATATAGTCAAATTTTATTAAATAGATCATTTGATGCGTCCCTGCAAGACATGGTTCTTAACATACTGGCGGCGTTTCTGAATGGCCAAACTAATTCGTTGGCCGAGGAAACTGCCAGCATGCGGTCACCTTTGTAAACATATTCATTATCATCATCACCATCATCATCTCAGCCAAAAGACGTCCACTGCTGGAAGGCCTCCCCTAAGGCATTTGTAAACAAATTATGACTATACATAGTATAACACAAAGTCGCTTTCTTTGTCCCTATGTATGCTCAAATCTTTAAAACTACGCAACGGATTTTGATGCGGTTTTTTAAATAGATATAATGATTCAAGAGGAAGGTTTATATGTACCATACATGCATAATATACTTAAGGATAACCTACAATAACCATTTTTCCGTGCGGAGTCGGAGCGGGTCGCTAGTTATATTATAAATTTCTTTATTAACATTACCCATTCTCTCATAACGCGTCAGTAAATGCTATCATATGAATACCAAGAATTAGTAAAAATTCAGAACCAAATGTATTTTAAGATTATCCTACTAATACTATACATACTTACATGAAAGTTTGTGAGGATGGCTGTAGGCTGTTTGTTACTCTTGCACGCAAAACTACAGAATAGATTTGAATGAAATTTTACAAAAGCTAGCTTAGCTTATATAACAAAAATAACCAAATAGATTATCCTCGGTATATTTGTTAAGTATCCAAGTTAAGCTAAGTTATTAAGCTTACTTTATAAAAAACAGTAACCATCAAACCATTGTGTATTTTTTTTAGAATATCGAAATTAGTGTCTCTATCATTATGTCAAATAGTGTTAATACCAAGTTTTACTAGTTACATACTAAATTTGTTATAATGTTTGATGCGTAATTGATATTTTCAAAAAACTATGGAATGTAAATAAATGTTTTGTTTTTTTTTTATTGTCAATCTCGAATCATAAAACATGCATACTTACTGCAATTTAACCTTGTATAAATACTTTTCCTTTAAATTAACCCAAACTTTTTACAGACGAAAGAAATTTTGGCTCAGGTAAATCCAGAAAATTCTGAAAGTGAAGAAATAGTAATTGTTACTACATTATTGCCTATTAGGATACAAAATAAAATTGAAGCCAAAAAATCAAACTTAATCGAATGGGCTACAACAGTCAGGGATGGTTTATTTTCATGGATCTCCTCATTTGGAAGCAAACTTGATCGCACTGCGAAGCTTTTTGAAGAGGTGCAAGATCAGTCTGCGATTAAGAAACCGGGAAAAAAGAAGTAAAAAAAAAACTAATGAAATTATAAGATATGAATATGATATTGCACACTAGAAAAAACTGTACAGTAAAATTCACATAAAGGATAGAAAGTGTACAGTCGCGTTCATAAGTCCAGTCATATCACGTGCTTCTATATTTTAAATTAACTCTTTTTCCAAAAGTATTCAGGACACATCATTTGTAGTAAAAAGTTGAGTCCCTTACACTGTATTCGTAACACACAAAAATAAGAATAACAAGCTTTTAGGAAAAAAATAGTTTAAAAGTATAAAAACACGTGATATGACTGCACTTATGAACTTGTACTGTACATCTAGGCGGCCTTATTGCTGAATAGCAATTTCTACCAGGCAACCTTAGGGTGCGGAGATATGGGTCTGTGCAAACAACAGATTGCAAATTCTTTTGGTCTACTAGAACTCAATATCATTTGGTAAGAGATTGTGCTACTGTAAATAAAACTCAATTAAATATAACATAATAGCATTTTTTTAAATTGTGACATGCTGACTATAAGTACGTTATCGAAATAATATAAATAAGTTATTGAAATATATAAATGTTCATTTTTAAAAACCTGAGGGCCTAAAAGCGCCATTTTAGATAGGTGGACTGCAAAGGACCCATAAACTGAATTTAAAGAGAATCGCGAGGTGATTCGTACGAATAAGTATTTAACTTAAAATGACCAATTCAATAGGGTTTTCTTATTAAGCAAATGTCTGGTGAATCACCATATTTTTCGTTTTTAAATTATATAATTACTGCTTTAATTTTTACACAATCGGCCACTTTTCGCTATTAAATAATTAGAATATGAATCATCCGCATGTCGCCCCTTTACGAAAGTGGTGCGCGAAAGCGATACGGTTCGCCAATAATAGCGCTTTAAGGCTCCGTTGTATTAAACAATTTGTCATATTGCAAAAGTAAAGAAACTAATTTTGCGGTAACGATTTTTTCATCAAAGACTAAAAATATATAAATTATAGCCAAGGATTAGTACTTCTAACTTTCTTTCTATCCTTGATTATGGCAGGCAGGTTTATTTCTGATCTGGCTTATTTTGCATTCAATTTTGAATTGTTGAAGATAATTACATCCGTTTCAGCTTAGGCCAAAGTACTTCTTCACCATAGACTTAAAGTTACACTACGAGTATAAACGATGTTCTCCTGTAGATAGCATTTCTCATTTCCGTATTTCTTTATGACCAAATTGATTTATTGTGTTATTTTTAATTGACTATCTATCTGTGGTTTTGTGTTACTATTTTTATCTATTTTTAACATGAAGAGAAAACATTTTAAGAGGCAGTTTTATTTTAGAAATCAATTGAAAAAAACATTTGTAGCTAACTGTAAACTGTCTGAAAAAAAAAGTAATATTTAATTTTTGTGTAATCCATGATATTAAAGATAAAATTGATTTTCTAGCATCAACATTAACACTTATTTTTTACAATTATGATTTTATGGTACACACGATAGGTAGTTTGGTAACTAGTTTTTTTCTTTAATTGGATACGTAATGAAATCAAAATTATGGTTAGCTTATTTGTATTTTATTCTTGTAAGTATTATTTTATCTCGAAGTTTCAGAAAACCTCTTATATTCAGAACTAATACATGCTTTAATAGATAGACTATCATCTATTTGTAGAGTTTGACAAATTTATTTTAAAAATAATAGAATAATCAAAACATGCATATTCGGTCAATTATTTTCAGAACATGAGAATTTCATATGAATCGAAGCAAGATACTAATTTATTAATCGTAAGTAACTAAAAGTATAATATTTTGTATGCTAGTTGTAGTAATTTTTAATAAAGTAGGTTCTTAATTTTTTAATAAAACTTGAAGTTGATTTGTAGGTTCTTACAATAAATAATATCTTTAAAAGCAAGCTAATTAATTTCAAAAGAGAAAATCTTTTTTTTTATTAGGATATCACTATCTTAGTTTCATAATAATGATTGATGAAAATATTTCCTAAAAATTTTCTCTGTAACATTTTATTTATATTAAAGGCAAGAATTCTACTTAAATATGAAAATACTCCAAGGCCTCCAGAAAAAAAAGAAGCAAATAAAATTAGAATTTTATTAAAAGCAAAGTAAGTAGTATTTGGATGGTATTGTCTCTTACGACCAAGCTCCGATTCCAGATTTTCGGTTTTTACCTTTAAAAGTTCTGATGAGGTTAGAGCGTCGGTGGCCTAGTGGCTAGGCCCGTTGACTCCCATTCCGAAGTTCGCGGGTTCAAACCTCGGCACGTACCAATGTGTTTTCGATTTTCGAATTCATATGTACGTTTATTCGACGCTCTTACGGTGAAGGAAAACATCGTGAGGAAACCTGCACACACCTGCGAAGAAATTCAAAGGTTGTGTGTGAAGTTGACCAACCCGCACTGGGCCAGCGTGGTCGACTAAGGCCTATTCACCCTGGTATCAGGGTAGGCTCGAGCCCCTCGGTGGGGACATATATGAGCTGTTAACGGAAGCTTGTTTGGTCGTATCATTTGGAAACAAGCGTGAGGCAAATTAAAAAAAAAGTAATCCAATCTAAATAACATGTACCTACCTATAATTTATTTGAGAGTGTAGAATAATATTTTCGTTTTCTAAAGAAGTTCATTTGAAAAAAAAAATTGCTTAAATTGATACCTTAATTCATAAGGCATTTCGAGACCATTTGGAATTGTAAACTAAAAAAATAAAAATTTCCATATTGAGCCAAGACAAATTATCTTACGCCTTTGTTTCCAAACATCTATTATACCACATTAAACGTTTTGGAAATAATTGGATTTCTGCAATGGGAGCTTGCTCTACTTTTTAAAAACAACAACTACATTAACTGTGTATTTTTTTTTTCAGTCCAAAAAACAAAATGTTCAGGAAAACAGCACAATTCGGATTAAGCAGCAAAGGTATTGGCTTACTAACATCAGGTGAATCTGGGGAACGTGTTGCAAAACATTTTGAAAACATTTTATTCGGTACTGTAAATTCTGTAACTAATTTTGCATCAGAACTATGGGGCACTTATGGTAAAATCAAAACGCTGTTGTCCGGGGCACCAGGTTTGGAAAGTGCGTTCGAATCTATCGGTTTAGCGAAACAATTCGTCAATAATACATACAACAATATTGTAGAATACATACGAGATTCAAACACATCCTGTTACGAATTGGCGTGCAGATTCACCAATTGTTATATTAAGAAAGCTGCAAAGTGTCTAGATAGAGATATTGATAACCCAACAGATGAAAAAATCACAAATATATTAAGGGAAAACAATTTCCTGATTCTTAAACAAAATACGTCTTCTGCAGACGATTTCAGTCTTGGTAATGCAAAAAAATAATAGATTTTTTTACAAATTTTATTTGTTTCACTTATATAACATTCATTAACTAATTTTCACCATTTTGAAGTCGTTTCTTGCCCACAGTACCTTGCGAGACCATTTGGGTGATCAGAAATAAGTTAAGTGTATGTCTTGTCTTATGTTTTTTTCTTTCTTTCTTGTTTACCTAGACTCTCACTTAACCAATTTTCTTAAACTGTTTCTTGAGAAACTCTACATATCGGTCAATTTTAGGTTTTATATAAGCAAAGAAGTTATTTCTTTTAATTGGGTCCAAAAGGTCTCTTTTGTTTCTTGAGCTTGATGTGTCGGGCTTATTAGGTAATCTGTAAAATAGATTTTAATTAAAACAATTTTTATTTGAAATATATTAATATATTTTATTTTATTCGTTATCGTGTGTAATATCTGCGATATTTTTTTTTGTAAATGGACTTAATAATTTTCGAATTCTAATAGAGCTGATAACTTAGAGCAAGTATAAATAAAAAAATGTTGTTTATTTATATACTCGTACACTAAGGTCGATACATTTTTGTGTACTAAAATAATAATAATTATGTTCTATACAAAAGTGCAACAAACAATCTTACTTTAAATAAAGTAATATTTCAAACATATATATATATTTTTTATTTGCTGACGCGGCAACTTTCGACCCGTTATCTTAGGTATTGTTAATATTATAATTTTTATTCATATAATAGACCTTTTGGGTCTTTGTGCCAGAAATCCCCAAAACGTCCAAAGTTTCATTACAATTTGATTTGTTAGCGACAACCTACAAACATTGGCCTATTTATTTATTACTAGCTTTCCGCTCCGTGGCTTTGCCCTGTTAATAGTTTTTCCCGTAGGAATGAGTAGTACGGCTTGCTAGCTAAAAAATATAAGGATATCGGTCCCATCTGGCAGAAAGTACGAAACTTGGCATGAATGTAGCTGTTATATATTATGTGCTTCAATATCGATATGGAAACACTTCGATAAATTATTGTTTCCCCCCTTTCCCCCCCCTTTTATCTCCCTCATTCTGGTTTTTTAGATACTTTTAATCCCAGAAAATTAAAATGTTCCCGTGTGATAGTTAAAAAACTTTAGTAACTCATACGGCGCAGTATATTCTACGGGCTTATCTCCGAAACTGTTAGACCGATTGAAATGAAATTTTGCATGGTGGTACCTTAGGCTGCCCCCACATTGGGCGTTGGCCGAGCGTACGCGTTTCCTGAGCGTGCTGCCGGCGTCGGCGCGGCGCGGACGTCGCGTCAGCGCACCGTCTGCGGGGCGCGGGCTTCGCGTTGTCCAGCGCCGCACAAGCGCTGCGTGAACGCCGCGCAGACGCCGCGCTTACGTCGCGTTCCACGGGCGTTCGGCCGCCCGTGCCCCCCGCACACATTCCCCCCCGCGCCCGCTAGCAGACGCGACGCGACGTCGTCGGCGCGGCGCTTGCGCAGCGCTTGCATGGCGTTCGATGGCGCGACGCCCGCGCCCCACAGACGGCGCGCTGACGCGACGCCCGACGCCGCGCCGGCAGCACGCTCAGGAAACGCGTACGCTCGGCCAACGCCCAATGTGGGGGCAGCCTTATATACTCGGTCAACATGTTGAATACTTTAAAATCACGGAAAAAAGTGGGATAGTTAAAAATTAATACGAAAATGTCGAAACACAACGCAAGCGTAGCCGCGGGCAGACAGCTAGTTTTACATGTAAATAGACTGTGGCCTGGATTAATACATGGACTGTTTTATTTCTAATTGGAAAATCTGAATCTAATCTACGCTAAACAAAGATAACAGAAAGATGGTATTCTAAAAAGGTAAAAAAAAGAGTACTTGAGTCAGACGCGGTGAGCTGTAACTCTAGAAGTAATGCCTTTACGACTATGAAATAAATGTCATTTTTTAGCTTAATGTTTAAGGTAGTTGACTTCTTTAGTCCATTTTATCACCACTCTTGTCGTTTTCCTATAAATGAAGTAAGGAAGAAAAAAGTGTGCCTGTTTTTAAAATTTCATAATACGTTGATGGCTGTATATAGAAATATATTAATCTTAGCACTATAAAATGTGGTATGTAGGTAATTTATCGACAACTATTTGATTCTTGAAAAGTAAACTCATCAGTCCTACCGTTTTTGTAGAAAATGAAAAAAACCAAAATGAGGGAGGTAAAATGAGGGAAAAAGGGGGGGGGGGGAATCATTTCTCAGCGTGTTTCCATATCGACATTGAAGCACATTATATAAAAGCTACTACTCTACCAAAACAATTAGACACATGACAGGTATGCGGTTTGTACAATTTTCGCCCTTATTTCCAGCACTAATCCCCGTGACCGGCCGTGACGCCATGTTTGAAATGTGTCTAATTGTTTTGGTCGCGTAGTATGTACATATTGTATGCTAAGTTTCATGCTTTCTGCCAGATGGGACCGTAATTCAGGTTAACAAGCCGTACTATGAGGTATTTTACCGCGGTAAAAGATAGTCTATATGCTTGTTCAAAGTCTATTCTATCTTTATACCAAGTTTCATCCAAAAAGCATAACAAACAGACAGACAGAGTTACTTTCGCACTTTCGTATTTATAATTATTGTAGTAGGGATATAAAATAATTACTCCTTAGACCAAACGAGGTTAGTAACACGGGTAAGTAAATGAATTTTCCGTCTTACTAGGTAGGTCAGAGAGGTTGAAAAGCTGCGCTTCGAGGTAGGTAGTACCTAACTAATAAGTAAGTAGTAGTATCACAGTAAAAAGAAAGCAAAAAAAATTCTACCTCTACGTAAAAACAGATTTGAGACATCTAGAGTTAAATAGCTGGAACTAAAACAAAGCACAGAGAAGCGGCACGAGATAGTAGTATCCCGTTACTTGCATGAAATTGGTTTTCAACTCTACAAACAGATGGCTCTGCTCTCAGTCTGCCTGTTGTCCGCATCCTGTATTCTGAAAGCCATCAAAATCTCTTTGGGGTAACAGTTATCCTGGAAAATAGTTGGAGAATGAGGAACGAACGTGGACGTCTTTCGGCTGAAATGATGATGATGATGATGAGGAACGATTTAACATTAAAGTATAAATAAAAAAAAATCTGTGAGGAATAGACCACGCATAACCAAGTATGCACTGTAAGCACAAGTATGCACAAATACCCCGATTCGTCACCACGCGCAATCAGTGTTAAAAGTAAAACTCTACGAAAGCGTTTTTTTATATCTGCTTACGATTCACGTGCTCTATGACTCCCAATTTTTTTTATACTCTAAGGAAATAAAGGTAATAAAACAAGCAAGTTTTCTATAGAACAATTTTATTTCGTTTTGTTGTTTCTTCCCTTTCTAAGGTTCAAACTGCATTTCTTAAAACAATAGATCCTTATTCTTCATAACGATGGAATGGTTCATAATCAACCTTAAATAAAAAGATGTGCTCTTTATTTCATGTAAGACTAGTTTTTTGACTCTGCACCTTTTCCGTGGGAATAAGACATTTTCTCGTAATAACAGATAGCCTATGTAATTTCTAAAGGTCTATTCTATCTTTGTACCAAGTTTTGGAACCTGTTCAATGCAAATAAAAATAGAAATCTTTCTTTTTTTATAATATTAGTATGATTTTTCACTTAATATAACGGTGTTTTTTTTATACATTTTGTCAGATGTACTGTAATTTTCTAATTATTTTTTTAATTTTTATTTTATTTTCTTTACTCTACTTATTTATTTTTTATTTGTAATGAAGGTAGAAAAGTTCTGACCTGATTATAGAACCACCAAGGCCTGTTCTGCCCTGAAGGAGACGCTATTTCATGCGACTTTACTTCCGGAACCAAATCTTCGAAATTATACATTTCTTGATGTATCTTCACTACATTGTATAAATTCTGAAAACATTATTGGAGATCAAAACCGTTTGGCTTCTGGATAAACCTATAAAAAACTAGCTTCCCGCCGCGACTCCGCCCGCGTTAATAGTTTGTTCCGTTTTTTTCCCACGATAAAATTATTCCTATGCTCTCCGCAAGGTCTTTGTGCCAACTCCGCCCGCTTTATCAATTTTTCCTGTGGAAATGAGAAATTTTCCTGCGGTAAATAATAGCCTTTGTTCTTTCCTATGGTCTATTCTATCTTTGTGCCAAGCTATTCGATGCAAACAAACAAGCAATCAAACCTTTCCTTTTTATAATATTAGAGACTAGCATTCCACCCTGTGGTTCCACCTGTAGTAAAAGTATTTTCTTTCCTCCTAAGGTCTATTCTATCTTTGAATAGAGTTTCGGCGGGTTCTCAACGCTCCATAACTATTTAATTATTTTTGATTTTTTCCCTAATCTGACCGAACTAATATCGCATCTCCTCTTTAAATTCTAAGAGTTTATACTTCACTAGCTGTCTGCCTGCGGTTACGCTCGCGTTGTTTTTCGACTTTTCCATACTAAATTTAAACCCTCCGGAACTTTTTAATTTTCCGGGATTAAAAGTGTCTAAGATTTTAACTGGGGATATGAGGTACCACCATGCAAAATTTAATTCAAATCGGTCCAACAGTTTCGGAGATTATCCCGTACGAACCGACATACAGATAAACAGAGAAACAAAAATCTGTTTTATATGAGTGTTGTGGTCGCCTGTTATTGGTCCACATATCAGACTGGGTCCATACCTATGTAAGTACTTTACTATCCTGAATGAATATTGTGTACTGTTTGCGTTCCATTGTAATAATAAATTCTGTGGATCCTGTGAAAAACTATCTAAGTTGAGTTAGACCCTTTTGCGTTTATTTGTGATTTGGACTCTCCTGAAAATTACCTATCGATGGGTCTAATCCACGCTCTTCTAAGTCAAAAGATAACGGAGTTACAACTTGTGCATAGTGGTTTAGATAGCACAAAAATTGTGAAAATGAATTTACCTTCTCTTAAACAATCGGAAGATTTTATTTACTTGGTGAACTTGGTGAAAAAAAAGTATTTTGCCATAAAATAGAGCTCTCAAAGATGATCTTAAAAATATATCTTTGATAATAAAATACCAAGACCCTTAAAAATTATGGCCAAAAAACCTTCCCAAAATTAGTTTTTTCGCTCTCCTGAAAAGTAGCGTTTTTGAGTTGGATCGTTTTTCACAGGACCCACAGAATTAATCGTCAAATCAACTAGCTCGTTTGAATGATTTGCTTCACTCAGATTCACAATTTATAAACATTTTCCAACCTTGCTTGAGTAAAACTTTTCACGTTTGGTCATCTCAATAGCAGCTTCTTCTTTTTGTTTTTTATGTTGTTCTTCTACACTTTCGTCCTTGCTATTGGCATCATTACCACCAGAATGATCTTCGATGTCGTCGTCAATTGTGTCCATTTCCACAATCGTTTCCCTCCGAGTATTAGGCAAATTATTCGAAGCATCCTTTAAAATAAAATTAATAAGTTAGTTTTAGCTACCCATGAAGTAAGTAATAAAATAACAATAATATAATATAATATGTAGGGACATGTCACACACGGCCATCTGACCCCAAACTAGGCAGAGCCTATACTTTGGATGTCAGACAGGTAATATGTTATGTTTTACATCCAGACACAAGGCAAACACTCTCATCTCATCACACGAATGTTTGCCCTGGGCGGGATTAGAACCCGCGACTCTGTGCTTCGAAGGCAAACGTACTAACTAGGCTACGGGGCCGCCAATAAGAAGGCATTGCACCGTTTTACATTTGTAATGATGCTCTGTGGTGGTGCTGTACACGTGTAGAGTATTTGGTGCATGTGGTGTGCAATTGTATTAATAGCGTGCGGGCGGTGCATTGCTGCGTAAATAGGACTCACGGAAGATCAGCGTTATCTGCGGCTTTTGTTGAGTGAGGACCTTTTAGTAGGGGTGTCGCAACACAGCTACGCAAGGGTAAATCTAGCGTCTAATAATGTTATTTGCTACATCAGTATTTTTTATTTGTCATTTATTAACGAGAAAATAAAATAAATTTGATAAAATTCCCTTTTTTTGAGCTGACCGTGATTTTATTTTGAACGAAATTCCCTTTGTTTGCATATTATTATTATAAGCTCTTAGTAAGATTTTTCATAATTTTAACATGAGGCTACATTTTAGTTTCTAATAAAGAAAATGAAATATTTATGTGTCTTAAATTAAGTACATAGATAAACGATAGTAGTAGGGATTTGTGGGTTCTGGACCACTCCCGCCGAGCCAAGCTCGCCCGCGTTTCTCGACCTCTGATTTTGGGCCAATTTTGGCGGATTGGATCAATCGAGGGCTAAAAAAGAAAAAAGATGTTGTTTGATATCAAACTAGGGGTATTGCCCCCCATCTAAGACGATAGCACCGACTCCCAGCTCTCTATCTCACACGGTTTCCGAGATATAAAATGCATATGCTCATGAAATACACTCAATGGAAAGGGTCGGCTACCTGGCTATTGTCCTTTAATTGGGGTTCGCTTTTGTTAACCGCGACTCGGATTTTTGATGTCACTCTCACTTGCGCAATTGCTGCACGCTCCCGAACGCAGCATTAACTAGCGTGTATGTTAACGATGTATTTGTCGCCTATTACATGTGAACATGTTATCAAAAGCTTTTTTAGGTACACACATAAATGGGGGTGCAACATTGTTAAGCACCCCTACAAGCAGCCCTGTTTTTTCACGCGCACTAGCTGTCTGATCCCGCCTCTATTACTTCTGCGGCCTTTATCTACCACGTCTTTTTAACATAAATCTAACCTAACCTAACCTAGCCTTGATTAGCGAGTTGATTAATAAGCAGATTATTAATTAGGGCGCGAATCAAAATCAAGCCGCGGAGGCCTGTTCTTATTGGATTCTGACCTGGCGCGGCCTTATCAATCACGTCTTTATAACATAACATAACCTAACCTACCCGAACCTAACCAAACTTAACCTAGCTTTTTATTAGCGAGCTAATTAATTAGGAGATTATTAATTAAGGCGTGAATCAAATTCATCCCGCGGAGTCTGATTTTGTTGATTTTAAACTTGGCGCGGCTTCATCTACCAGGTCTTCATAACATAAATCTAACCTAACCTAACCCAGCCTTTATTGACGGGGTGTTTCATTAGCGTGTTATTAATTAGGGTGCGAATCAAACTCAACCCGCGGAGCCTGGTTTAGGTGGAATTTAGACCAGCTTATCGTATTCCAATAGGCTGTTCTCGTTTTTATAACCAAAACGGTCACTAACTCACATCTCTTTTTTCAATTGTATTAATGTTTTTGTTCATACTTGCGTAATATAAGTTTCTTTTGTTGCCATCCCTTTAAAAATGTGTATTCCATTGGCTAAATCTAATAGGACAAGTTTATAGTGGCTATTGATGTGAAGCGGCACCATTGTCTTTACGAGCGGACGCCAACTCTTAAATCTTTCTCCAATTGTAAAAATCCTTTATTCTCGACTTGCACAATATCAGTTTACAAGTTTGTTTTTCTTTATTGCATAACGTTTTGTTGTCATCCTTTTGAAAATTTTATTCTGTCGCGTCGGTAGAATATAAAAGAACTATTTATTGTAAGCTAGTTTGAATAGGTCCGCGAACATTTATCTTTATGAAGACATTTTTTATGATGGTGTAAGGGACTGATTTATTGCTTTGTTTTCGTCCTCTAAAAATGCACCTGATTTCGAAAGTTGATCGAGTTGCGACACGTTCGTACCATTGATGTGAAGGGACACCATTGTTTTTATGAATACAAATTTTTACCTGATGGTGTAAGGGACTGGTTTATTGTGCTGAATTCACAATGCATTCAACTTGTCGTGACATGTATTCCCCACTGCGACCACCCTAACGCTGCTAGAGCAGTGTTATAAAAGCGAACCCTACTTAGCTCATCCTATTCAGTTTGTGAGTGACATTGAAGCAGCCAGCGCAGCGGTCGGAAGATCTCCTCCAATTCAACTATGGATGTAAGTAACTTTAACTACCTATCACTCATAATATGTGTACTTTATGTTGTTTTCGTTGTCCATCTTAAATAACCACTATACTGTGGTTGTATAGTTATTAAACTAATACCTAGCGGTATGGTTTTGACTCTAGCTCTCCACCGTTAGCCGAATGTCAATATGTAACAGTTCAATTAGGATCTTATATACCATACTTGTTAACCTGTTTTCACGAGTCAAAATTTATCGACAAACTATAAATAACGTGTACCTTTATGCTTATTTCACAGTTTCAAGATAACACCTTCAAAAGCTACTACTTTCCTGATTCCCCCGATGGTGATGACGCTGTGGACTCATTGGTGATTGATGTTAAGAAAAAGGCATCGAAAAGAAGCAACAACATTGAAGCATTCTTTGAAAAACCAAAAAAGAATAAGAGGGCCGCGACTCAGTCTTCAAGTGTATCGACGGCTTGCGATGATGGTGTATCGTATATCGCGTCGAGTGAAAATGAGGGCATAACCGCATCTCATTTCGTCAAAATTGAAGTTTACGACATGAACAAGATCCGCAACATCTCACCTATGAACTATTGGAAACACGCAGACGTTCGTGTCAAGTATTATGCGCAGTCTGAGGATGATAAAAATTATCAAAGCGCGAGAGATATAATATATCTCATAACAAAACAACTCGCCGTGAAACGGGACTGCTGCAAATATTATATCGAACGCAAGCAGGAAGATGCAAAATAAACTAATTATATGCCAACAAGAATCTCACGGACACAACAAGTCGCGACTCGTCATTCCTCGAGGCATTGTAAAACAACAAAAAAGGCGGGCAAACAATATCGCCACCCCACTCCACACCATATATAAGCGTTTCGACTTGTGCAACATTTATTCACTCCTGTTTTCACCGTCGTGTCGTCGTTGTTAGAAGAAAAGTCAAAATGATTCTTGATACAGAAGGCATAATTTTACTCGGAAAGGATCATGTTTTAAAAAAACACCATAAATTAATCCGGTTGTGGTATATACACGGAACGTTACCGCAATCCATGGTTGAAGACGAGGACGTAAAACCATATTATACCCTATGCGATGGACACTATTCCAACCAAGAGGACGACATCGATGGGGTTTGGAGAGTTAAGGCCTATTGCCCAAGTTGCGAGGAGAATCGGAAGGGCGGAGAGGACCGACTCTACGGATATTCTCGCCAAGAATCTCCAATACCTGAAGCTGAGCGACGTGTGAACCCACTCCTGCTGGATTGGAGTGAAGAAGAAAACGCAGAAATTGCCGAAATTATGAGAAACAGTGACAGTGGTATCCCCCTATCGCCATCGCTTTATTCCCCCACAATGGTTTAGTTTTAAGTTATGTGTACTTCATTTTAATAATAAATAATTTTAAATTTTAATTTGTTTGTATTTTTCA
Source organism: Teleiodes luculella (assembly GCA_948473455.1). Lineage (NCBI taxonomy): Eukaryota > Metazoa > Arthropoda > Insecta > Lepidoptera > Gelechiidae > Teleiodes > Teleiodes luculella. The sequence goes on from OX419585.1 coordinate 12,483,539, forward strand.
AATCTCTACATAAATAAAACAAAGTTTACGTCTAATTAATCTTACTTTATTTTTTGTTTATTCTTAATCTAATTACAAAGTATAAGTATTGAATTATGTTAAGATTACCTATGAAAATAGACATCAAACATTTTCTTCAGTAAAATATCATTGTTCACTGTATCTGATGTAAACATATTGGTGAAATCCTTTAAACTCATACCTCGATATTTAAAGTACAAATACATAAGACAATATTCACCACAGAATGGTGAAAACAAACTTTGAATAACTTTGCTGTTATAAATCCATCTACGTGAGTTTCTTCTCAAAAATGCTAAATGACTACCATCTGGCTTTCGACCGAAGGTGTCGAAATATTCTCCAATACCATTTGCATTTATGAAAATTGCTATCCAATGTGAACCTGGCTTTGTGTCAGGATCCAAGTTACTAATTAAATAAATAGGATTCGTCATGTACATTGGTAACCGATTGGCTGCAAATACATTATACGTCAGAGAATGATGTATCGTATCTAGATATTTACTAATATCGATAGTATTCATTATTTGTCTTTTATTGTGACTAACTAATATAAAAGCAAATAATATTATGATTACTTAAGAACAAAAACTCGTCTTATATACTATAGTGCATCTATCTAACTACTGAAGTCAACACTTACATTTCTATTTTTATCAATTTCAATTAAGTTATCAAATTCAGCATACACTATACAATTAATTGTTTCAGATAGAGCGTTTTCAAATCTTACTTCTAACCTAACACTTCCATGTTTAACTAGGTTCCAGTGTGAAGTCGAACTTGCGGATAAGTCAGGGGTTAAATCAAAGGCCATCAAACAATATCCTTTCGCATACCTATCCTTATTAATACCATTGCCTTCATTCAAAAAATGAATACCAGTCCCTGAAAATAATGTGTGAAACATGCTTGTATGTAACCCACTGCTAAATTGGGGTTGTAGTGCCTTAGAGGGAATTTGTGTACCATCAATATATAAACTGAATGTATTTATAGCATAATTGTCAAAATCAAAGGGGTTTTTGGTAAAACTGCCATTGAATGCTGTATTGTTAACAAACCCTATGATACACCGCTTCGGTATTTGTCCGAGAAATACATTATCAAGTGTTTTTCCTTGCACACCAGATGGAATAGTTAACACTTTTACCTCGGCTCGTGTAATAGGATATTTTGCAGTTGTACTAGCTAGAACCTTCTGATGAGCAAGCAATACACTCGGATTAATGCGAGCTTTACGAATCATTAGCGTTGCATCCGTAATAGACACTTTTATTTTAATATCATTTGACGCAGCCATGAGGTTAAAGGATTCTCTAGATCTAACTAGTTTTACACACATTTCGACTCCGTTAATCAGAAACTTATCCTGATTAAAAACATCCGCATGTAAATGTCCAATCATTTCCACTTCCTTGCTGTCCTTCACACATTTCAGCCTCGCTGCAAATCCTTTATTGTTATCATCAGCGTTGTTCATTTTTCCGGCAGTGTCTTCATACCACATCGCACATGTGAGATGCGACTCTTTCGCAGGTGGGCCATAATTAAGTAAAGTTTCAATATATGCTCGATATCCATATGTATTGTTCGGGGGAGATATTAGTTTTTGATTCAGATAGATATCTACCTGACTGAATAGTGAATGAAGCCAATTATTTATGGGTGCAACAGGTGTTGTGTCAGAGTTCAAAGCTGTTAAATCCTGGTTTAATATCTTAGCTTTGATATGAAGCATCGTGTGCGATAAGTCAATATAGTCATCCCCAGATCCAGGAACTTGAAATTCTATTGGCCCATCGTCACTTAGAGATGAGATAGGTTTATAATGAATCCATTGTCCACTTTCTATGCTTGTTTGAGTCGATGGTAAAGCAAATAAATCCAATTCCGACTTAGCACATTCACAAGAATTATGATGTAAAAATGACATTTTGTTTGTTTATGAAAATATATCGTTGTAAGATAAATTCTTACTCTTCCTAGGCTTTTTCGCTGCTCTCTCCTTCAATTTCAGTGATTGAATGAGGTTTCGTTTGCTCCGTGCTTTAGTTTTATACCCTGATCCGTTCATCACTCTTGAAATTTTAGCATCAGCCTTAGTTTTTAAATTGGATGTGGCCTCTTTAAAGCGATTTGTAACAGATTCGTTTAAAGGCTTAGCACTTACTATGTCAGATAGAAGTCCCATCCCTGCATTTAATGCTTCCCTACCTACAACTTTAGCTCCATTTGATATTAGCGGAAGAACTGATCGAAACAGACCCCCCAAGAAGCTACCTATGCCATGACCACGCTGATGAGGTACACCTTTGTAAATTACTCCAACGCCAGTCCCCGCTTGATGAGAATAATAGTGGTGATATGGGCAAATACCATTATTATTATGTTTTAGATACATGTTAATTATTTACGTTTGAAATGTAGTTTAACACAGCTCGTCCCGAATTGAAATGGTATATGTTCACCAGTGTTTGATCTTATATCTATCTCTATTGTATCAAATTCTCTTCGCATGACAGGAATATAATGAGGAGGGGAAAAAATATGCATTTTGCTCGAACCATATACGTATTTTACGGGGTCTAAAGTTATAATTCTTAACAAAGGACTCATGACATCCCCCACTATTTGAGGTTCCACTATGTCGCAATAAATGTAAAGTTGTGACGGTAAGCCTAGATAAATATTAGCCGGAAATTTTCCGGTTTTTTTGTGTGCTACATTAGTATAAGGATCAAATCCAAGTTGTAGACTCAATTTTGGAGAGAAGTTCAATGAAGTTAAATTATTTGTATCTCCGGTAAGAGTAACTAGTTTGGAAATTTTGTCTTGTCTCAATTTGAAAGCCTCTCTTGAATTAAGAGCTGTTATAACATCTTGTATATTTTCGTAACTGGAAGTTGGTATATGACTCTTGTATGTAATTAAAGAAACTTGGCCCTTTTCATTAGGATCTTGCACTCGTTTAGTTATGTACGTAATATTATTATTTTCTTGCACGGTGAAAATAGTACAGGGATACTGAAACTCTACGATTCCCACTAACCATTCACCTTCTAATTTAATGGATTTAGGTAACTTTGTTGAAAAATTTGCCGTCTTATTATCAGGGAAGTATGGTGCGGAGCTATTACTAGGTAAAGTTAAATAGAATTCTTCATCAATCATGTTTTTTCCAGAGAAGATGCTAAAACCCAGGTATTAAATTTATTAGGATAACCTTTCCACTTCACTAATAATTCCTTTCTGCGACCAGAGTAACGAGTGCCTAGTATTTTATCTATTTTATATTTAGCGGTGGGGTCATAAATTACCTTCTGCAATTCTCTCTCATAAAAAGTGCCGATAATATTTTCATTTTGTAGGTCTTTTATTGAATAAACAACCCATGGAGATCTCTCTATAACTGAATTAATGATGAATACTTCATCACTCCAGTTGGTTTCGTAACCCTTCTGAAAAATGTGTTTATATTTAGTAATCCTAACATGATCACCTACTTTAAATTTTGGTGGTATCCTATTTTTCTGAGTTTTATTTCCCTTTTCTTCGTATAAATTTCGCCATACCGTCATAATGTTATCGGAATTAACATCACAGGGGCACATTTTAATACTTCTGTGAAAACTGTGGTTATATGAGTGAAGTAAATCTTGTAGAATATCCACGTATCGATTTGTATCATTATGTGTAAAATATCGCCACATCTTCATTTTAAGCGTACGTTGGAATCTCTCCACTATGCTAGCTTTGATATCCGGATTATTCGTTGTATAATAATTTATACCATGTTTCAATAAAAATGATCTCACATCTTTTGAAATGAATTCAGTACCTTTATCTGATTGCAAATGCCTAGGAGTAACCTTAGCTTCCAAAAATATATCTTCAAAAGATTTTTTTATAGATTCAGAATTCTTTGATCTAATTGCTCTTGCAAATGCATATTTGCTGAAGACATCAATCACACACAATATATATTTATAACCATCGTTGAACTCACTATAAGATCGCATATCACTTAAGTCAGCTTGCCAAAGTTCATTTAAATTTGATAGAATATACCTGTTTCTAGGGAATCTTCGATGGACTGGTTTGTGCAAGGTGTACGTATCCTGCGATTGTAACCATTTTTTTGTTTCATATTTGGACATTTTATTTTTCATTGCTTCTGATAGTTTATTTGCACTACTATATCCAGCTGGGTGAGACACGTCATAATAAATGTTGTTTATTTCTAGTAAGGGGTCCATTTGTCCCAAGTGATTTTTTTTCTTTTTCTAGGTTCCGCACTGGCTGTTGGCGTGCGTAATGGTGTGGAATAATTTTCAGGCGTGTGTTTTGAGCTTTTATAGATATCTTCAAGGGTTTTGTTTAAAGTGGGGCTTTGGGATAGTGAGGTTATATAAGTTTGTCTTTTTTTATTTCCTATGTAACTCATAGGTACTTGTAAATCTTTAAGGACTATTCCGAAATCTGTCCATCCGGCTGGAGAACTTTTACTACTGGGTTTTATAAAATCAGTGATGAGATCGACAATATTGCTCTTATAAACTTCTCTTTTACCAATAAAAACAGTGCCATTTTCGTTCCAGTGGATTTTATCCTTATTGTTTAAGAGAAAATCTAACAAAAGCTCACCTTTTAATTTGTATGTCTTCGGTAAAGTGGTTAGTATCTGTGATTTTGTGTAGAGGGTTATGAGTGGCTTTTCATCGTCTGGGCTTTTTTCAGGTTTGACTGGTTCTTTTATTGGATCATCTTTGCTTTCTATTGGCAGTATAGGTATCTGTAATGGTTTACGATCCTCGCCGATATGATGTAGGTATCTTTGCAAGGTTTGTAAATATAGTTGCCATTTTTCTCTGTCGTCGATTTTAGTTTTTAAAATTTTGTGCATTTCTTCATCCAAACGTGTTAAATTTTTAGTACAGCTATTGTCGCTACCTGCTCTGAGTTTTTCGACAACATCAGGCTCAATTAAAATCATTTTCTTGACGTTTTCCATGTTGTGATTTTATTTTACAATAGCTCCTAGTAATGCGCTGAGAACGGACCCGAGAATAATGGGTAAAAACGCTCCACCTTTCTGTATAATAACTTGTTTTCTTGATTTATCACATCCGCTTTTTGACACCAACTTTCTTAATATACCTTGATGTTTTTTTAGTTTGCGTTTGTCTTTGTCCTTCAAAGGTACTCTACCTTTTAAAACATTGAAAATACATTCAATAATACAATTTATTTCCTCACTTCCACAAAACTTTAATAAAGCTTGTCTATACTTTGGTTTTAAAATTAATAGTGCTTGTAGTAAATTTTTATGAGACCTAACTCTTTTTGTCATCGTTTCTTATATTAACACTATTTGTCAACAGCTGAGTTAGACAGCGTCGGTGGAAATGAAGCAGTTTAATTTACAAATGTTGAATATGGTTTCCCTTGTTTCTTTTATGATTATTTTTCCTTTAAAAATATTTAAAATGCACTCACAAATTTGATTTATTTCATCATCATCACAACATTCTAGTAAAGCTTCACGATATTGTGGTTTAATAATATGTAGTGCTTTTAATAAATTCTTTGGATGCGGGGTTTCTACTTCACTCATTTTCTAGTACTGACTAAGATAGTTTGTTGTGCATCATATTTATACCCCCTTTTCGGGACATAAACAGTACAGTGATTGTCAAATGGAAAAATTTTAGTTTTAAAACGACAAGCATCATTAGTATTTTGTTTGAGGTCTATTAATATATATCCATGGGCTTGAGAAGTTGCGTCTTTGTAGGCCTCTTCAACAAATTTTGTATTGTCTGGGTAGACTTGACGAGCCAAATAACGTATCTGTGTTCTGTCTCTGGGATTTTTGAAATAAATTATGTAGCTTGAATTTAAAGAAATATCTCGTTGCCCTTTACCCTGATGAAATAAGTTTTGCGTGATGTAGAAAACGCTAAGGTTTCTGTGATGGCTACCTTTTGTGAAAATATCGACTATTCGACCATCTGATTCCCTCATAAGGTCGTCAATTATCAAAAGTCTAGGACATTTACCATCAAACATATTCAAATCTGGAATACCTTGACTGTAATTTACATTGTCTAAATTGTATAAAGGTTGCATCTCATCATAACACCATATCACTTCCGAAAATTGCTCATTACAAACTTCTTCACAGTGTTTTAAAAAATTTGTTACGAAATTTGATTTTCCGCACCCGCTAGGGCCCGCTACTATAGCCGTGAAAGGGTGAATAAAATGAAACATTATATCAACCCAAATAGCGTCTATACCCGGAGGTTGATTAGCCAAGAATGAAATAAAATAAATAAAAGGAATTTTTTACATAGAGAACCATTATTTTATTTATTATCAATTATTTATTTACAACACATTACATAAAATTACACGTAGATACAATAAAAATTACAAGTAAAAGGTTAAAGAAACAAGAACTTCACGAGAACATTACAAACATTGACTTAAACTAAGTTATTCTAGAACTACGGACACATAGGTAGGCAAATCATTTAATTCTATAATGACCCCAAGCGTAGGTATCAGTAGAGTCTCCTATAAAATATCGCTTGGTGTCATTATAAGATAGGGAAATTTTGTTTATTTTTTGTGTGTGGAGCACATGTTTTAAACTTCTAATTCTACACATTTCTGATATCTTTATTTCTCTGCCAAATAAACATGCTTTATACATTTCCATGTTCATGTTTTTAGTAACAATTTTACTCACACCTTTGGCTTTAGCTGTCGTTTTGTGATCAACATTAATTGCATACATTTTCGACCTTAACCCCACAAACTCTCGTAAGATTTTCCCATTGTTTTCGTCTTTGAAAAAACCTAACTTCTTTTTATTTGCTAGTTGGAAACCAAAGATATTGTTAGGTGGATAGTCGGACGTATCGAAATAATTAATTATGTCACTTCGTGTATCTTTATAAAAGTCATCGGTAAATATATGATAAATAAAGCTGTCCGTATCAGTGTACAGTAATTTAGCGTTTTCACCATATTTTGGTTTAATATATTTATAATGAAAATTATACATTAAAGTTTTAGAGATATCCAATACACAAAATCCTAAATAAATGGGCTTGTTATAAAATAATTTAGTTTTTTTTAACTGAACGGCGACCAATGAATCAGAAAATATAGAGAGGCTGTGAAATTCAGGTCGAGCGACCAAGCTTTGTGCACCCAGGGTTTTACCGTGATTTTCCCAATGTGTTAATAACTTTACATTGACCCTTTTTTCAATATTTTCCATCGTTTTACCAAACACGGAATTGTTCATCAATTTATAGAAGTCTTTTTCGAACTCATTTTTGGCTAAAGTTCTTAATTCTGTATTAAGGTCAATATATTTCTTTAACCATGGACTTTGTTTAAATTGTAGCACTCTGTGAACTTTAACCAGCTTCATACCTAATTCTATACACTGCATCAGATTTCTATAATGTATAACATATTTTTTTTTACTATGCAAATTAGGAACCAACTTCTTATCTTTGCTACCTCCGATAGCAACAGTTTCGGGGCATAATGGAAAATCTGAATGTGAATCATGAAGGTTTTCAGGGTAGTCGAGATCTACTTCTAATATGTATCCTACAGCAGATGTGGGGGAGACTAAAAAATGTGTGTCAGGGCTAACCCATTTAAAGTCACCTTCAGGTAGGTACTGTGACATTGCCCATCCATAGAGGTTATTTGCATCTAGATACATTAAATAGGATTTTGGTATATTGGGATTAAAATCATCGAGATATTGGTTATTAGCCCTACCGTATCTGTTACAACATACTGAAATGCCACCCCTTATACCTGATTTGATGAATGCGATTTTATCAAAATCATTGAACAATTCTAATTTAATTTTTGTGTATTTCAGCATTGCATCCCAACTCAAGCCAGGTGCTGTATAATACTGAGTTGGATCTAAATCATACGTATTAATGCACACATTTCGGAAATTTTCAAAAATATCTGTTAACAACATGACGTCAGTTTTCAAGTAAATGTTTGAATAATCTAACAAATTTTTACAATTAAAATTATTCCAAACATCCTGAGCATGAATATAATCGTTATTTGATATATATGCACCAGTCAAAGAACTATAAAATTGTTTTTCATCAGGGAGGGATGTAACTTGTAATGAATCATAAGAACTTAAATATTCATATGGAAATACACCTTTTTTTATTAATCTACGAAAGTCGCTTTCTATAGGAAATTGTTTTTTCATTTCGGTGAATTGATCTTCATTTAGATTTTTAGCTAAACTATCTAAACTACTTGGCATAAATCTGAAGGAATCTAAAAATCTTATCGATACTATATTACCATTTATGGAAATCTTTTTGGTGAAAGATATATACTTCTCTTTATTTTGAGGAATTATTTCTATTTCACCATCAACAAAGTCCAACGCGTGAACAATAAAATGAGCATCATAATTACTTAAATTATGGAATAGAACTGGAACAAAAGAGGGAATTTTATAATTTGAAATACATTTTTTATGCACAACACCACGAAACTTTCCAGTGTTTGGATCATAATATAATTCACGGTCTGTATTTAACATATTATCACATATGTAACATAATTTTGCCTGATGAATTTTCAACTTATCGTTCTCGTTAAGCGTTTGGTGGTGTTTCCGAAAACAGATTTTTTTATGAATTTCAGTCACATCTGTAAGTAAACTTTCCATAAACTTCTTAGCACAATCAGGTCCTGCATAAGTTCGATACTTGGAAAGCCTGTCATCGTATGAGCACTTAATAAAATAACCGTAGCTAAATACTTCGTGTTCATGCGTTGAAATTGTAAATGATTTTGATGAATCGGGGTCACATGATTTTATTGGTTTTAATATGGCTTCAAAATCAGCATAAATAACAAACGGTAACTTTAGTTTTTTGTCAAATTTGTCAAATTCAATATCCGAGTCAACTTTAGGTAGTTCGATGACTACCTGTGCGCAATCTCTTTCCTGATGTATAATTAAGCTATCTTTGGTTCTGAAATATAGCAAGCAACCATCACAAATATGAATTGCATCTTTCCGATTTGTAATTTGTCTGCTCACTAGGCGCGACAAATTTTGAATTAGACAATAATGATTTCTTAAACCATTTGTCACATACAACAAGTTAATATGAATATCTTTACGACATTTGGTGAAGTACAGGGGCCCCACCACGTTATTACAATTATTTTCCTTATTATACTCTAAGCCGAAAACATTGATACTAATATTATTTTGGGCCTCTACTTTTTTCAAATCCTTCAACTTTACAGGGAAAGAAACACCATCAAAGTTTAACTTATTCACGTTTCTCAAATATGATGATACCCGATCTTTATTATTATTAACAGGATAGAGAGCAGCAAGTAATGCCCATTTTAGACATTGCACATCATTATTTTTAACATTTACTACAGCTTTTCTATGTTTAATATCGAGGGGTAGGTCAATGTACGAAGAGCCGCGTAAAGGATTAAATTGATTAACGTTCATTTCTAAACACAGTATTTTTTGTAAGGACCAACCGCTGTCTTTTTTTTCAAAGTTCATCATTTTAGAACTAATATCCACACTTAATGAATTTAAATAATCCTCTAATCTATCTCCTATGCAAAGAGACCAGTTGCAAGTTTGAAAGTCGAATGAGTTTTTAATATCTTTGGTTTCCTGAATGAAGTCCGCATGAACAATAAAATTTACTTTAATAGCCGTTAATTCTTTTAGGCAATCCTCCAGAAGAAATAACACAGTATTTTTAACGGAAGATATGAACATTTCGGGACTTTTAAGCACATTATTTTCATCAGTATGTGGAGGATGAATGCGATATGTTAATATTCTCGAACCAAAAGCTGTATTGATAATTTCTACGTTGCTAAGACGATGCCTTTGAATTAAAATTTTTTCCTTGTGTGATTTGCTGCGTAAATGATTAGCGAAATATCTTCGACTCACCGCATGATTACATATTTCACAAGTAACAATGTCTTGTTCTCTTAAGTCTCCAGAACTGGTGGATGCTGCGTTTGGTAGTGGTCGTGAAGCTGGTAGTGATGAAGACTCCGCGTTTGAGGGCAGCTTTTGAGTTCGAAGACGTTTTGAAATACTGCTGCTGCTGGCCTTAACTGTATATCAATGACATTCTTAGTATAACCAAATATAGGAGCATTTTATTTGCGGATGACATAACTATTATAATAGCCACCAATAAATCATTGACATTGAATCATCACGAATTAGAAATTAATAATGTTTTAAAACTAATATCGACATGGTTAAATCAAAATAATTTAAAAATTAACATTAATAAAACTAATTATATGAATTTTAATAATCTGAACCTAGACATAAGACTTGATAATAACATAGTAATAGGAAAAACTGACTGTACTACATTCTTGGGTATCACTATTGACAATGCACTGAATTGGAAAGCTCACGTAATACATATTTGTAATAAAATAAATCAGTTCTCCTATGCATTATATAAATTAGCCAAGATTACTTCTAAAGAAACTGCTATAACATCGTATTACGCATATGTTGAATCGATCCTTCGCTATGGAATTGTAATTTGGGGAAACAGCACAGACATTGGCAAAGCATTCGTAGCTCAAAAAAAATGTGTGAGGGCAATTGTAGGGGCAGCTCCAGATACTTCATGTAAACCGTTGTTCGTGAAACTTAAAATTCTGCCTCTCCCTTGTCTTTACATATTGGAATTAGCTATGTTTACAAAAAAATATATGACATTATTTACAACAACAAAGGACATAACAACTAGAAATTTAAGAAATAAAGATGCAATAATTTTTAATGTTGTACCAAAAAGTGCTAGATTTAGTAGGAATTGTTATGCAATGTGTAAAGCTATTTACAACAAGGTGCCAGAAAACTTTAAAAATAATACAGAAAAGCGTTTTAAAAAAGTACTAAAAGAATGGCTGCAGAAACATAATTTTTATTTACTTAAAGAATTTTTGGAGCATGATCATAAGTTATGTTGTATCTGTAAAAAACATTGACTATTATCTTTGTCTATTTTTAATGTTTGCATGCTTATTAATAATTAGGCTAGATATGTGAAACTGTATGTAACCACATGTATTGTAACACCTCTTGTATACCATCTCTAAAGCAAATAAATGATTTATTATTATTATTTATTATTTATGAGATATATTATATCTCTCGCGCTTTGATAATTTTTATCATCCTCAGACTGCGCATAATACTTGACACGAACGTCTGCGTGTTTCCAATAGTTCATAGGTGAGATGTTGCGGATCTTGTTCATGTCGTAAACTTCAATTTTGACGAAATGAGATGCGGTTATGCCCTCATTTTCACTCGACGCGATATACGATACACCATCATCGCAAGCCGTCGATACACTTGAAGACTGAGTCGCGGCCCTCTTATTCTTTTTTGGTTTTTCAAAGAATGCTTCAATGTTGTTGCTTCTTTTCGATGCCTTTTTCTTAACATCAATCACCAATGAGTCCACAGCGTCATCACCATCGGGGGAATCAGGAAAGTAGTAGCTTTTGAAGGTGTTATCTTGAAACTGTGAAATAAGCATAAAGGTACACGTTATTTATAGTTTGTCGATAAATTTTGACTCGTGAAAACAGGTTAACAAGTATGGTAAGATCCTAATTGAACTATTACATATTTACATTCGGCTAACGGTGGAGAGCTAGAGTCAAAACCATACCGCTAGGTACTAGTTTAATAACCATCTTAAACAACCACAGTATAGTGGTTATTTAAGATGGACAACGAAAACAATATAAAGTACACATATTATTAGTGATAGGTAGTTAAAGTTACTTACATCCATAGTTGAATTATTATTGGAGGAGATCTTCCGACCGCTGCGCTGGCTGCTTCAATGTCACTCACAAACTGAATAGGATGAGCTAAGTAGGGTTCGCTTTTATAACACTGCTCTAGCAGCGTTAGGGTGGTCGCAGTGGGGAATACATGTCACGACAAGTTGAATGCATTGTGAATTCAGCACAATAAACCAGTCCCTTACACCATCAGGTAAAAATTTGTATTCATAAAAACAATGGTGTCCCTTCACATCAATGGTACGAACGTGTCGCAACTCGATCAACTTTCGAAATCAGGTGCATTTTTAGAGGACGAAAACAAAGCAATAAATCAGTCCCTTACACGTTACACCATCATAAAAAATGTCTTCATAAAGATAAATGTTCGCGGACCTATTCAAACTAGCTTACAATAAATAGTTCTTTTATATTCAGTGGACGCGACAGGATAAAATTTTCAAAAGGATGACAACAAAACGTTATGCAATAAAGAAAAAAAACAAACTTGTAAACTGATATTGTGCAAGTCGAGAATAAAGGATTTTTACAATTGGAGAAAGAGTTAAGAGTTGGCGTCCGCTCATAAAGACAATGCTGCCGCTTCACATCAATAGCCACCATAAACTTGCCCTATTAGATTTAGCAAAGGAATACACAATTTTAAAGGGATGGCAAAAAAAGAAACTTATATTGCACAAGTATGTACAAAGACATTAATACAATTGAAAAAAGAGATGTGAGTTAGTGGCCGTTTTGGTTATATAAACGAGATAGTCACGAAAACAGCCTATTGGAATACGATAAGCTGGTCTAAATTACACGAAAATCAGGCTCCGCGGGTTGAGTTTGATTCGCACCCTAATTAATAACACTCTAATGAAATACCCCCTCAATAAAGGCTGGGTTAGGTTAGGTTAGATTTATGTTATGAAGACGTGGTAGATGAAGCCGCGCCAGGTTTAAAATCAACAAAATCAGACTCCGCGGGATGAATTTGATTCACGCCTTAATTAATAATCTCCTAATTAATTAGCTCGCTAATAAAAAGCTAGGTTAAGTTTGGTTAGGTTCGGGTAGGTTAGGTTGGATTAGGTTATGTTATAAATACGTGATTGATAAGGCCGCGCCAGGTCAGAATCCAATAAGAACAGGCCTCCGCGGCTTGATTTTGATTCGCGCCCTAATTAATAATCTGCTTATTAATCAACTCGCTAATCAAGGCTAGGTTAGGTTAGGTTAGATTTATGTTAAAAAGACGTGGTAGATAAAGGCCGCAGAAGTAATAGAGGCGGGATCAGACAGCTAGTGCGCGTGAAAAAACAGGGCTGCGATCGGTGCTTAACAATGTTGCACCCCCATTTATGTGTGTACCTAAAAAAGCTTTTGATAACATGTTCACATGTAATAGGCGACAAATACATCGTTAACATACACGCTAGTTAATGCTGCGTTCGGGAGCGTGCAGCAATTGCGCAAGTGAGAGTGATATCAAAAATCCGAGTCGCGGTTAACAAAAGCGAACCCCAATTAAAGGACAATAGCCAGGTAGCCGACCCTTTCCATTGACTGTATTTCATGAGCATATGCATTTTATATCTCGGAAACCGTGTGAGATAGAGAGCTGGGAGTCGGTGCTATCGTCTTAGATGGGGGGCAATACCCCTAGTTTGATATCAAACAACCTTTTTTTTTTTTTTACCCGCGATTTTCCCAATCCGCCAAAATTGGCCCAAAATCAGAGATCGAGAAACGCGGGCGAGCATGGCTCGGCGAGAGTGATCCAGAACCCACACATCCTTACTACTAACGATAATTTTTATATTATATAATAATATTTATAAATTATTGTTAACTAAAAAAGATTATATTTATTTTGAAGAACATACCTGCTCTTTTAGATTCCTGAAAAATAAAGTATTTAGAAGTATTGTGCAAATAAATATTATGTAATTGTATTTAAAATTCTTCAAACGCGTACTTACAATAAGTAATAAGTTTCAGCTTCTTGTATTCGTGGAAAAAAATCGTCCTGCAACAGTCAGATATTACGGAAAGTATGGAATTTCCGAAGTAAAATTATAAAACCCTTATATATAGAAAATAAAATAATTTGATTTAACGTTTTTTAATATGCTAATACACCTGTAAAATGCTTATGTATAGTTCTGGGAGCGAATAATATTGGATAAATTATTTTAAAAAAATGCGTTATACAAACTTGGTCAAGTCGAGAGCGAGAGTTACGAATGTTCACCATTGTACTATTAGTGGGGTTCATTTTCGACCAATAGTGTTCTAGAACTTCAGTTTTATCTGTTACTCCTGTAAATTGCAACGCCTCCTAACGTTGGATTTATCTTGATATCCTGAACCTAAACGTTAGGTAATATTATACCCTTTCAAATAAAACCAATAACAAAGAAATCGGTCCAATAGTTTTCAAATTACAGCGTAAAAACAAAAGTACAAATTCGCCATGTTTAATTACCCCTCCCCTCCTCCCTCCACCACTTTAGCACTTGACGACCGACAGTTTCACGTTCAGGACATCAAGACGAATCCAACGGTAGGAGTCGTTGCCATTTACAGGAGTGACGGATAGAATTTTTTCATTTAGTACTGTTGCGGACCGGACTATATAAGCCATGTCAGAGGATGAAAACTTCTGTGAATTTTTGATGTCAGTTGTCGACTTGACTGAATTCTCCACGATAAAAAAAATATTGATGTATGTAGGAAAATATTATTTACTTGCTCATGAATGGTATGCTATTCATCATAACGTCTGCTTGATGTATGCATCATGTGTTTTGTTATACATATTGAACACATTTTGTTACAATGTATTTTTTTTAAGAACGTAGATGCACACACTCCAACTTCACAAAGATGCTATAATGATTAGGTTTATTTTATAGAGAAGGGAATATTTAACAATACTTTTATATCTATAAGACTAAGGTAAGAGCATTACCCAAATTTAAATAAAAAAAATCCTTCTTCTTATTCTTCTTAATGCTAGCAATGTTATTGTTTTATACCTTAAGTTAATTGGTTTTAATAAATTTGCATTGATTGACATGTGTTTATTATTTTATTAATTAACAAAACTAATTTTAATTGCATTGAATTTTATATTGTTATTACACTGTTTTTTCCAAACGGTGAGTAATCTTGATCATCCAAAGACATAGTTAGGCTGAAAAAAAACGGAATCAAATAATAAAACCCGATTTAAAAATCCGGACAAGTGTGACTCGTATGGTAAAAGTTATGTATGTGGAAAAGCCATCGCCATCAGCAGCTTTTTGGTTGAGACAGACACACCAGTATCAAAGTTATGTCTTCGCTCTTTATGGTACAAAAAAAAAACCAAATAAATAGGTCAAATGTAAGCTGAACTGCGTGAAAAGGGTCCTAATACGAGGTTTTACGTATATAATTATCATCAGCCGAAATAACAGTTGAAGTCATTGAGTTAAATTTTGGTACACATTATGTAAATCCGTGACCTAAAAATGGACTTCCATCATAAAATCTTTTTTTACTATAGTGGCCAGTATAGGGCGGTTAATTAATTAAAAGACATTTGTAATTATCTTAAATATATTTTCACAGTTCATTATAAATAGTTGTGAAGTCATTATTATGAAGTAAAAGAAATATTTTTCTTTTAATTATGTACTTGAGTCTGCCAAACAAAGAAATTAATATCTAAGAAATTTTGAGAAAATTTTCTTCCAAGTTTTTCTTTAATAAGCTCAATTTTCATTTAAATCCAATGGTTTTTAATGACTGATACATAATTAAAATAATATTGTTCAATATATTTAGGAGTTAAAATAAAATACGTACCGTTTATGTTTTTTCAGTGGATTTTTCATCAATTTCAGTTTTTCTAATATTTTATCTTTTACCTCACTCTGATTTTCCTGACAAGAAAATTAAGTTCTTTTGTTATTTATACAGCTTGTTATGAAAAGTATCACTATCCTCTAGACCGGGTATAGTGTTAGTGACGTTAAAAGTAAAAAGAGGCATAAAATTACTATTTTTTAAATATTTTAAAATCTGTTCTACGCATCACGTAGCGTACAGCGGCGATGCATAGTATAAAATAACATTGTAAACTGACGTGACGTTGCCAAAACCAAAACTAGACAGTTTTCTATCTCATTTCCATACGTAGCGATTAAAAAATCGTAATATAAACTGTTATTTTAATTTATACAATTTACTTTAATTTATTTGCCTCGAGTGTTTTTTAAGACATAAAATATGTTAAAATTTAATTAAATTACGGTAGGTTATTTCGTTAATTAAAAATATATATCGGCCCTTCGACTCGGGCTGCTAAAAGTCTCGGATAAAAATGGTTTGTTTTGTGCACTCGTTGTAAAATCTACTATAATATCGACATTACTTAATATTATACAGCATTACTCACGCATATCACAAATGCACAAAAAGATTTCAAAATTATCAACATTCTGCGAAAATCATTCCAAAATAAAAAAATACCTTCGTTTTAAGACTCAAAGGTCGTTTTACCAGTACTTTCTTGTTTGTGATATTATTACCAAAAAAATGATTCTTTCATTCGTTTTCATATATATATTTAAAAACTACATTTCACGAAGTAATATTTAAAAAATCTGTATTAAAGACTTACTGGATCCAAAACCAGGTTACTAATAAAATAGCTGAAAACCAAAACCTATTAGTTTGTTTGTAATATTTATGTAAATTTTCTTAATATTATGCTATGCTAGGTACAAAAAGTTGGGTTCTGGAAATATTTGGGTCGCTAGTCATAAATAATTAATTGAAATCGCGCAGAAAAAATTAAATAGTATTTCTCTAGTAAGAAATTCGTAAAATGTTTGTTTGTTACACTTTCGAAAAAAAAATACGCAAAATAATAATGATACTAGTATTTTTTGGGTACTGACAAATTTATGCAAATAAACAAAGTTATAAACGATAACAAACTTTCACGATATATTATTTTACACTCTTATCTATAAACCAATATTTTGTCCCTTTCCGATACATAAATTTCTATCAAACTAAAAAGTGTTAGGAAGGTACCTTTAGATACATATTATATAACTTAAGCTAAGTTTAAGAATAAGAGGATAAAAATATAAATAAAAAATATACCTACCACAATAATGACGAGAATATACGAACCTTGGTTCAGATTTTTCATTTAAAGGCACGATCTGCAATAAATCACAAATTGTCGAAAAGTGAAATATTTCATATAGCATACATACAGTTAAATTGAGAAACCTCCTCCTTTTTTGAAGTCGGTTAAACAGTTAATTTAAAATGTTACAGAAATACGACAGTTATTTGCTGTTATTTTTTGTATAATAATGAGTAAAAATTTGTTCTTTTTATGTTCTTTTGTTTATAAATAACATGTAATGTTATTATGAAATAAATTATATTCCTAAGTACTACTTTATATTTGCACACTGACAATGTTTAGTAGAATTGCTACTTTATAAATATTATATTTAAGACCTATCTGTTGATGTATCTTGAAAATAAATTATATTCTTTTAATAGGAACTTTGATTTGTAGAAAAATATAATACAGTAGTAACTATATGTCATGGTATTTTTCTTACAAATAATAGCTCTATGTGTATATAAAAAATCTATTTCTCACCATAACATACTCTTGTCGTGTTCCTTGGTGGTTTCCTGATAAAAGATCAAATAATTCTGACGACTTGGCCCTTTTCTCGTTAACATCAAAATTGGGCATATTTCTTCTAAAACCGGTGTACATAACTCTTTCATTTTTGCCGTCATATCTTAAATAAAACAAAGTTATTTTATCTTTAGAATAGTAGGGAAACAGTCGCTAAGTGATATGTAGTTAGAGATTTGTACACAATATATTCGCACGCGCAGGCGGTAGGGCACGCTGGGAAGGCCATTAGGTGTACCGTGGTCTGGGTAGAGACACCACACAGGCAGGCCATCTCAGAGCCGTCACCCCACCGACACAACCTGCTTCGGCTGACTTATGTCCGGAGTCTGTTTAAGGACTTCATTCATCTTCATCCGGGAAGATACGATGCCACAGACAGACGCACGTCAAACTTCACCATAACCACAGTAAAAACCAGTAAGTTATCTTCATATAAACGTGCCGCTGTCGGTTTAAATGTGTGCGTCCGCGCCGCGCGCCGTGTAGGCACGCGCTGTCATGCACACACTAGCATATTTAAGGGGGAATAAGGGGGCGGCAGTATGGGCTAAATGCAAACGTGTGCGTGATGGCGCACTCACATTCAAACCGATGCAGCCAGTTGGTATGGAGATAACTTCTTCTGAGTCTACTGTGCCATAACTTCACACCCTTCTTTTTGTATCGGGGGTTAAATATACGTACTTGATTCCCAAATTGTTATAATTCCCCAATACTCCCGCGCCATTTTCCAGCTCTCTGTGAGGGAATTTGATGGAAGACTTCAGCATCCCAAGGGCAGGTCTCAACAGAGTGTGGCCAGGAAGAATGGGTTCCGCCTCCGGAAGGTGGCTGGGCATTGAGGGTGCCCCAACGATGCCTGTAGCGTCGTTTTCATCCAAGTAGAAATCATACCGGCGTTGCTAAGTTGTAAAGATTATCAATATTCATTACGAGTATTAAGCAGTAACAAAGGTAATACTGTAGTGAGTAAAGTAGGCTTCTTTACTCGCTAGCTGTATGCGCACGCTGTAGGCGCATTCCAAAAAGAAATATAATAAAAGAGAAAAAAAAAATCCTGGTTGTTATCATCCGCGCTGTTACTTCGTCTGACTGGTCACCACATTATTTTGGGATTGTAAACTTGGATTTACATCAAACATATATTTCAATCCATTAAGCCGTTTTTGCGTGATTGTGTAACATCTATCTAAATATTAACATCTTATTAGTACATTTTGCTCTTAGAGTATAAATAAAAAAAATATTATTTTGCTATTTTATCAGATTCGGTTAAGGGCTGTCGGGGCTGGTCACATAATATTTGGAAGTTACGCAGCGATAACCTTTAGAAAGGGCTTTTGCGATTTTGTTCGCCTATAAATTCAACAGTACATTTAATACAGCCATACCTATATCGCAGAAACAGACAGAAAAATGATAAATAGAGAGTACTTACTGGTTTTAGGCCATTTTGTGAGCTTCCACTACGACGAGTCTAAAAATAATGTTGATCTAAATGTGTGAATCTAACCAACAGAGTGCACTTGGCCAGCGTCGATCTATGGCCTGTTCACCCTGATTCCAGGGTAGACTTGAACCCCTAAGTGGGGCCTATATATGAGCTGTTAACGTAATTGCATGAGTGAATAAATAAATGCTGATAAAGTCACGCTGCTAGTAATTAAGTTTAGCTCTTATATTGTACCTACTGTAGCTTTGCGGCTGCGTTAACTATTTTCCCCGTTAAAATGACGAATTTTCCCTAAGTAAAAGGTTGCCTTGTCTTTTCCAAGGTATATTCTATCTTTGTATTAAGTTTCATCAAAATCGGTTCGGTAGTTTTGCAGTCTATTAGGTAATATTTTAACACCTTGGGTATGGGTTACATTATTGGAGTTTTAATTTTATTTAATACCCGGGGATATTTTAGTTTCCCACCAGTGAAGAATTGTTGAAATCGGTTCTGTAGTTTCGGAGTCTATTCAATGCAAAACTACCAAGCAAACCATCAAATCTTTCCTCTTTATATTACTAGTAAACATAAATACTTTCATAAAATGATTAAATACCTATTTTCTTTAAAAAACATTTACTTTTTTAAGATGACATTCTCGCGTGACACTCTAAATTGAGAAAAAATAATTTGCATATTATGTTGATCGAGCGCAAAACGCGTACAGCTAATAATTAGTATATTTAATACCATATATTAGAAAGTATAGGTGTAAATATTATTGTAACTTACGTTGACATAATCATTTAGTAAGTAATTTTCTAAACCTTTACTTTCTTGACGACTTTTCTGAAAGAAATAGACTTTTTGTAAACACATAGCTGAAAGATGTTGCGATTTCTAGATGATCGTACATACGTTACGGATAAAAAAAATATTTAAAAGAAAAAATAATACAATATATTTTTGAAACAATAAGCAGGATTTAACATTCAGAAACATTTGCTAATTTGTAATGATAAGTTTATTCTTAAAAATAGGTATCTACGAAAACAAAATAATTTAATTGTACTTACTAAAACATGTTTCAATTGTTCAAAAGTGCTGACTTCTGAATAAACACCATCCTAGAAAATGTTTAAATGATGTAACTTTTCACTACATAAACTTAATTTAAAAAATCACCAGAACAAGAAATCTAAGAAACATAAATTCATACATACTAACAATCATAAAAATGATGCACAAAAATGTAATCATAATTTTTACTCTATGGTATTATTTTTTGATACATTGAAAAATATTTTCTTTATTTTTAAGATATTATGGAACATATTGTTAATTTTATTGTAACTGAAAATCAAATCCTTGAAATTAATTTTGCTTTACGATCGAACTGCACTGCGCGTTTATAAGTACGTCATATTCTATAGGAACTGAAATGCTTATTGTATTGTCGCTACGATATTAGATGAATGAATATTAATTTCAATGGGTATTTATTTATAAATAAATTCCTATAGAAATATACGTTATTCATATAAATAATACTTATAATTTATAAAGCATAGCTAAAGGGGCTCCCCTATGCTAAGTGGCGCCGCCATCCGTTAAAAAATAATAACTCGCGAAGTATACATTTTTTATAAAATCCGGACGGTCATTTTAAAGATTTGGTGCTATAGTATATATAGCGGCCATAAACTGTATTTATAATAGTCCGCTGTAGTTAAAGATAGAAAATTTGCTAAAAACGGCCACTTTTGGCAAATTTTCTATCTGTAACTTCATCGAACTCAAACTAACAGAGTTGATGGCTTCTATATATCCTAAAACACCAAATCTTTAAAATGACCGTCCGGATTTTATAAAAAATGTATACTTCGCGAGTTATTATTTTTTAACGGATGGCGGCGCCACTTAGCATAGGGGAGCCCCTTAAGGACCAAAGGTTAGCTCTTTCATATTTCAATGCAATAATTTGCCCAAGATAATAATAATACTTTGTTTTTTAAATTTTAAATAACTTTGTAGCTTTAAAGCTTATATTTAATCATAATTAACCTAACCATATCTTAAAAATAAATTTAAAATTAGAATAAATAGAGCTTGACAAAAAAAAACCTTGCCATAACCTTGCCATAATATAGCGGAATTTCAATGGATCTAATTTAATAATGAAAAATGTTACAAGAAACATGAAAAAACATATTTTGTGGCACCCCTGCTCTGGAGGTTCCTTATATTATTTCTGTTTAGGTGTTATTTACATTATATAGTTCGCTGTAGAGTTTGGCTAGAATTATACACAATGAAAAAACGCAGCAAATTTGGAAAAAATCGTCGTGGCAACCCTGAAATCAGTATCACTTAATTATGGATTTACCTAATTTGATACTTTTTTTTATTTTGTCTATGTACTCGTTACTGTGTTGCCAGTAAAATGTTTTCCAATTTCATCGATTGTCACATTCAATAGCCAAACTCTAGTTACATAGAAAATATGCTAAAAAACGGCTACATTTGGCAATTTTTAAATCTGTAACGACATTGAACTAAAACAAATACAAACAAAAGTTGATAGCTTTTATATAACCCACAACACCAAGTCTTCAAAATGACAACCGGATTTCTGAAAAATTGATTTTAGGCGAGAAATCATTTTTTAAGGGGTGCCTCTACATTCGCTAAAAAAAGCCCCATAAACTACAATTAGGTATTTCGGAGAGAAAGTCTGATCCTCGTTGTCATGAGAGCATGACAAAAAGTTTAGACAATTCTCACTTTTAGGTCTTAAGTCCTTCTCACACATTTAAGGACAGAAAGGGGCAGAAATTGTAAAAGTTTAAGAAACATACATCAATTTCATGTCTTAATTGCACAAGGTTTAGGAAAACCTACAGCTGCGCCCGAGTTTTAGGATATTATTATTCATGTAAAATTTGATCTATAAATTTCCTGTTCTTTTCGGTTCCCATGTAAACAAAAATAAAAGGATACTTAAATTTAAGATCAGACTATGACTTGTGAGAATGAGCACCAATTTACCCAAGTCCCTTGAGCATAAACAGAAAAAAAGGTTAGGTTAGGTCAAAAACAAGCACCGCAATAATGCAATATAAGCTGCTCGTCTATCTTCTATCGCTCTTCTAAATATTATGTCCAAGTTCCTAGACGTCTATAATTTGGTGGAAGAAATGGGATTTTAGGGAAATGAAACGCATTAGAGTGTCTTGTAGATATAATGTCTTTAATAATTCAAAGTGCCAATTACATTCTTACTTAAAAAATATACAAATTTGAGTAGGTCTCTACCTCTTGCGGAATGGTTTGTAGTCATCCTGGAAATACAATTTCATGTTGACAAAAGGTATATAGATAAAAACTGAGGGTGATTTTAGTGATATAATGGCAACACTACTGTTAAAATTGCAGCCAATCACTTAGTATTCAAGTATTTGGGGACATCTCACACACGGCCATCTGACCCCAAACTAGTCAAAGCCTGTATTATGGGCATTAGACAAAGAGATCATTATTTTCTATTAATTATTTATGTCGTAAGTACTTTTTTTTTATTGTGCTACGCATGTGTCGAAAAAGTACAAACATTCAAGCTTCACCGAAATTGTCGTAAGGACTGTACATAAACTAAAATAAACCAACATTCGCTTCTACAGCTACGAAACCAAGGCGCTCTCAAGGTAAAAATGTCCAGCCGCATGTATTGCCTACTAATACCTGATGTAAATTAAATAATAACTATTTATTAAAAATAAAACTTACTTGATTGAAATACCACCACTTGCGCCCAAAGAACAGCGCATTTCCACTTGGTCCTAGACTGTCGAACTTTGGCCCGTACGGATTTATATTCATGTGATCACCGTCCATCTATAAAAAGTCATAATTATAAAATCACACTAATGTACTGTACAGGGTCTAAAAGACGGCTTGGCAAATGCTGAAAAGACACGAACTTTTCTCGGAAATGATAAAAAAACCACTTCTCCGTAAAAAACTATCCGATCGAAGTGTAAGAATGCCGTTTTTAAGTTTATCACGTGACTATTTTAATACGATGCTATGACAGGAAATTAATGTACTTACGAAATAATTCGAAAGTTGAATTCAATTTCCGACGGGAAAAACTATTATGGGCTGCGGAGTCGAAAGCTAGTACACTAATAAAAAAAGCGGCCAAGTGCGAGTTGGACTCGCCCATAAAGGGTTCCGTATAGCAAGTAACATAATATAAAAGTTCTTGTAGTTCGTTGTAACATTGATCGATGTTTTAATAATAGTGAAAGGGAAATTGCGGTTGATAATTTTATGACGTAAACTTTGCATGGTAATGTACATCATATATATTTTTTAGTTTTATATTTCTTTTATTTTAGAAGTTAGAGGGGGGGGGGGTGGGACACAAATTTCACTTTGGAAGTGTCTCTCGCGCAAACTATTCAGTTTAGAAAAAAAGATGATATTATCCATAGATACCCCACACGGGTATGATGAAAAAATTTCTTTTAGTTTCAGTTATAAGTATAGGGACCCCCAAAATTTATTGTTTTCTTTCTATTTTTTTGTGAAAATCTTAATGCGGTTCACAAAATACATCTACTTACCAAGTTTCAACAGTATAGCTCTTATAGTTTTGGAAAAAAGTGGCTGTGACATACGGACGGACAGACGGACAGACATGACGAATCTATAAGGGTTCCGTTTTTTGCCATTTGGCTACGGAACGGAACCCTAATAACGCATTTAATGCTACGTCGCTAGTTAAATGAACTGCGCTACAATTCCAGAGAATCCAATGCAATTCGTTGCATATTGTATCATGCCAATTATAAATCCTTTATTAGCTAACTACAAAACACGCCAATAGCAGTTAATCGCTCTACAACATTGCACGTCAACAGAAAATCACAATAAATCAATAAATTTATTTATTTAATACTAGCTATCCGCCCGCGACGTTTTTTGACATTTCCCATGTATAGGTAAATGTAGTAGGTAAATGTAAAATTTTGAATGACCAAAGTTTGGCAGTCGTGTAAAATAAAAAATGCTTTGCAGTTACTAAAGTCCCGTTGTTGCTTGACATTGCTAAGAAAGACGCGCGTGCATTTTTCCATCAAAATTATATACTTACAAAATGGTTCCACATCCAGTTTTGGTGGTATTTATTCTTGAATACTGTGTAAGGGTTCCCCGGATTCTTTTCATCAGACGATCCAGAAGAACTTGATGAAGAAGACTTTTTACTGCACAATGTGTTATTATCGTCGCCTTTGGAATAATCCGTGTACTTTCGGTGACTTCGCCGAAGGTTTTGTGACTGTCAAAAGAAAGAGAAATTGTTATTTAGTTAGTTTTTTGTTAATGTTGCCAAGTCAACCTAGGGCGCAGGCACAGGCTAGACAATTTAGAAAACCAACGCGTTCTTTTTTAATTGACCTACTCTTGTGTCGAAAAGGTACGATCAATCAAGCTTCATGGCTTCACCGGACTTGGCATCAACGCGATTTGAAATTTTATAAGACAAAATAAAAATCAAAGTAGAAAATAGCCTTTAATACTACATGGAGTACCAGCGACTCCACCGCGGAGTCCGGCGGCGCCTGCGGGGTGCGGTGCGCGGGGGGACACTCGTGTAGGTGCGGGGAGGTATTTTTTTTCTACACGAGCAGTACTATATTTGATATTTCCGTGCTCAAGGCAGCGTATTTAAGGTAACCTATCACATTTTCGAAAAACTGATAACCGAATTTCAGTATTCCGTAAACGATGCATACATTTTTCAATTTCCATTGTATGACTTGACATATTTTTAAATCACCACAATAACACTTTACAGAATTATTCTTTTTCCGCACAACGTTTTTCCTATTTACGATTAATCTTTTTTACTAAATACCGTAATCTCACTTGGTCTTTTTTTAAACGCTAGAATTTTTGTTTTTATTATGCCGAAGTAACAATTATTATTTTTTATAATTTGCGACACATAATGTTTTTGGAGTTCGGGGCACCCCGACATCTGTCGGTTAGGTTAGAAGGGTATGGCGGGCGTGATGGGCGAGCAAAGCGAGCCCACCTCGCCCGCCATACCCTTCTGTTAGGTTTGACATGTATGCATGCCTGCTTGTGCTTGGTTGCATGTTTGCTTGCTTGCTTGCTTGCTTACATGCATGCTTGATGGAGTACAGAACGTAAAATGGAGAAATTAAAATTGATCTTGCAATATAATGGTTCAATTGAGCTATCGCACATGTAAAAAAATTGTTAATGTTGACATGGATTTTCGGTATATTGGTAAATAGTTTAGCGGAAATTTAAAACATCGGTGATCAAGTAAAAAGGTCAATTAAAACGCGGAAACATAATAAAATGGAAAATGTTATTTCGGACAATAAATAAAATTTTCAACTGATAAATGTCAAAAAGTTAGCGGAATAACAATATTCGGAACAAAAAATATCGGAAATACAATAGGTAACCCGTATTTAAGGCAACAACATGAGCTTATAATATATTTACTATCATAGGTTTTATGACGTATTTTTTTAAGGTGAAACTTTATCAGAGTTGTAACTTTCTTTTATTCGGTATTGTAAACATGCGTGAACATTTTATTTAATCCAAAAATACATCAATATTTTTCTACTCACATCATTTTCATAGCTGAAAATATATCACAGTATAATGCTGACAAGAATTGCTAGAATTGTTTGTTTATTAATGTTAGTTGCAAGCTAAATCAATGAATTTGTTATTTCTAGTTACTTAATAAAACAATTTAATCGTGTTTCTTTTTTACTTACGGTTCTATAATTTCATGAGCGCCATTTTCTCTCTCATCTATCTAAGTAAATAATTTGAAAAAATTATAAAAATAAATATTTTTTTAATACTTAAAAAGTTTTCTTATTACGTCATATTTTAAATATTTAAAATCATTGAATTGCAAAGAAACTATTAATTTCAAATCTTACCTCGTCATCAAGATAATATTTTAGGGAACGATATTTTCTGTTACAAAATAAAAATTGGTTAAATTATTAAATTAAATAAATAGTACTTAATTAATAAAACCAAACTTGGTTGAGTTATATCTGCAGTAAATAAATAAATCAGTTGAATAACAAAGTTTTAGATATTATCAAACATTTATCACAAAAAAATTAAAGGATGTCAGTCATGATAAGCTTACTTATTTCTTTTATTTAAATCCCCAGCTTGCAAGGCAATCTAAAAAAAACATTGTATACATTAATTCTTTTTCACTACATAGTATAAAACAAAGTCGCTTTCTCTGTCCCTATGTCCCTCCCTATGTCCCTCCCTTTGTACGCTTAAATCTTTAAAACTAAGCAACGGTATTTGATGCGGTTTTTTTTAATAGATAGAGTGATTCAAGAGGAAGGTTTATATGTATATTACATGCATAATATACATTAAGAATAACCCACAATAAACATTTTCCCGTGCGGAGCCGGGGCGGGTCGCTAGTTTATTATTAAATTACAGTTCTAACAAATATCAAACAGACAATATAACACCGTGAAATTTAACCGGTAATTTATCCGCAACATATTGGTAGTAGGTACTCATGAAACTGAACAACTTTCCCTAAGGAATATAGGTTGAAATCTCGAAAATAATTTTCAACTTTTCATATAAACTTCAGTTGCGTGACCGGCCACTTTGTATGAATAGTTGAATTGCTTATAGATAAATAAAAAAATGCTTATAGATAGATAAATTAAAATAGTTGAGATACTTAAAAATCTATAGAAACTCATACGGCTCAGCGCATTGTACGGGCTTATCTCGAAAACTGTTTAACCAATTTAAATGAAATTTTGCTTGCTGATACCTTCTATCCCCGGTCAAAATCGTACATACTTTTTACCGTGGGAAAATATCTTATTTTTATGGGAAACTGTGTATGGGAAAGTCAAAAAGCATCGCGAGCGTAGCCGCTGGCGGACCGCTAGTATTAAATATACTTTTAGAATTTGAAACCTTACCGTTTGAGCCAACCTGAAAAAGTATAAATGTAGATATAATTTGTATTTTATAAATTAATACTTCATGCACGCCATATCGAGTACCTATGAACCGTAAGCACGGGTATAAACAGTCCGAATATCTTCAGATGGTTACCGAAACTGATTGTTTCTCCCCGTGAAAATAAGTAATTTAAGAGAACATTGTGAAATGTGCAGATATAAGTTGCAAACATGACTCGAGGAACAAATCCAAATATAAAATTGTTATTGGTTTTACCGCCCATACAACATCAATGGCAGCGGAGTGGTGCGCGTGCTCTAAAAAGACCTAAATAAACTTTCAAAGTAAGCATGTCATGAGTGGACAAAAACGTCTAAAAATAGAATATAACGTTCCAGAAATATGTAGAAAAAATATTTATTTAGGTATGTAGGTAGGTATGCACGGACATAATATTTTTTCGCTTCAGTAGTCTTGCTTTAGGAACATTACCTAAATGTTATTCTGCATTCTAATAGTCTTTACGATGTTCCGTGATTATGATTGTAAAAAAAATTGTTATATTGTTCAAAATATAACCATTACCTAACCCATGAAATAGTTGATCTAAAATTATTCCACATTTTAATTTAAAATCTAACATTTTATCATAAATAGTATAAATAAACCATACCATACCTGCTATATTTCCCACGTCTGTGTTTCTTGTCATATACATCAATAGCTTGCAATGCTGACATCTGTATATTTTAAAATATCAAGTTCTTGTTTTATTTAAATTGCTTTTTATTAGAAAAATATATATAGAATAATGTAAAAAAAGTATACGTTCAGTTGCGTTTCGTAAAAAGTACTTACATTTTTTGAAAACTAAATCCTACTACTATTATAAACGTAATGTTTGTGAGGATAGGTGGATGGGTGTTTGTAACTCTTTCACGCAAACGCTACGAAATGGATTTTAATGAAACTATACAGTAATATAGCTTATACATCAGAATAACACGTAACTCATTCCCACGGGAAAGACTGTAAACGTGGGCGGAGCCGCGGCGCGGGAAGCTAGTACACAATATTTGTGAGCATTTCTAAGACAATTTTATTTGGAGACATAAAAAAATACTTACAATAACATTTTCCGAATCTTCATTTAAATAATCGTCTTCGTATCTTAAATAATAAGATAAATTACTTATACTAGACACAAATCAAAAAAAATTCACAAGATGAAGAAAAAAAAACAATCTGATTTCTCATAAGTCCACTTGAAATTAGTTAAGTTTATTTTTCTTACCGGTTTAATTGTGGCTGGATCAAGACAGGTATACTGTTTTTTCTAAAGTCACTATATAAAGTAACAAAAGGTTCTTTACCATATCTAAAATAAAAAAAGAAGTTTTAACAAAATATGTTAAAAAAACTGCAGTTTGTAAATAGAAAAAAAGGTAGTGTGCATGCACCCGCTTTAATTTTCTCTGTTGGCCGGTGGAGAATGCCGAATGGCATTAGGTCCGCCTATTATGTATTGTGCAATGTTTTTTTTAATAAATAAATAAATATTCGAGGCTTGTCAAAAGGCTAGTGTGGCGAGCAAGGATGTTATAATATAAATATTTACTACCTATTACTTGGTGGTGAGTGTGTGGCTCAGTCGATCTGACACTAGGTTTATGATACTTAGCGTGTGGGTTGGGAGGTTACTACCTCACAAACCCTGGTGTCAGATTCATTGAACCGCTTATGGCTTCTGACATGCTCATGTAACGACACTAACGACTACATCCGTAGATAGTAACCGCGACTAACGGCTTCCGGAGCACGGAATCATCTTTCTTTTCAGACAATCAGGTGATTCAGCCTGTTATGTCCTAAACACACTGGGGAAAGCCTCATAGTAAAATTTGTTCCACGAGTCGCCACCAACGGGATTCAAACCCGAAACCTTCATAACGGGAGACGAGTAGTTGAGCACTGGTCCACCGAGGGTTTATGACGTCAGTCAAAGACCTTACAAATTTGAAAAAGACAATCACCTGATGCTCCTATAACCATCCTCATAGTTGCCATACACTGGTTTGTCAGTAATATTTGCTTTATTTTTTGTTCTAAATGACAATTTTCGCTTGCGTGGTCGTTTTCTAAAATCTGTGTACAGCCACACGTATGGAGTCTTATCGTATCTAAAATAATAATGTACAAAAGTGATCTTGTAATATAAGGTAGATCACAATGAGTCAAACACGTACTATAGCCTTTATATACAGGGTGTAATATTTAGATCAGAAGCAATGGAACGTAGTATATTGGGTGTCACACGGCTTGACCGAATAAGGAACACAACCGTACGTTGCCAAACGGACATCGCTAATGTTGGGGAGAAAACAGCCAAACTTAAATGGGATTGGGCAGGGCATGTCAGCAGAATGGGTCCAGATAGGTGGGCCGGAGTCATCACGCATTGGGTGCCTGAAAACGGACGTCGAAGTCGGGGCAGACCTAGAAAGAGATGGCGGGATGACTTGGACGCCTTTTGCAACAGCTGGCCTGAACATGCTCAGGAAAGAGAGAGGTGGAAGGGGCCTTTGCCAGCAGTGGGATCAAGTAGGCTTAGAAAAAAAATAGATCTGCCAGTATGGGAAAGTCTGAAACTTTAAGATCTACGATTAGAACATTGAACTACTAATTTGTACTAACGTAAATAGAAACGGCACCTACAAATCAAACTCATGGACACTTGATCAGTCACTAGTTTTCGCTCATGGCGTTTGTCTTATGTTTTTCTTCACTACCACGCACACCTCCCGCTGTTGCTGCCATGTTAGAGCACAGTTTGTATTCAAGCTGTCTTCTTTAATATTTGTACGTAATTCCTCAATGAATGAAAAGAAGTACTTTTTGTAAATGACATTTACCTGATGCTCCTATAATCACCATTGTAGTTGCCATACACTAGTCTGGTCTCATTTTTAGTTTGATCATTTGTTCTAGAATACAAAAATAGTCTGAGTCACAATAAATCATACCTACACGCACCATACGACTGCTAATAAACGAGGGTCTCTTTGTTAATATATTTGAAGCCGTCTCGTCGTCACCATGTCAACGCATCAACGGAACGTCGCAACGGATCGCCGGAACATTGTCAACGGCAGCCGCCAATGAGTCATAGTAGGGTAGGGTTACACATAGCGAATAGTTCGCTATGTGTGACCGAGGCTTTAGGTTTTTAGATTTTGTGGGTTAAGTATGAATTATTTATTATTCGAAGATTCGAATAGACGGCTCCCGGTTAGTTTCGATTTCGGCTGCGTACAAATCTTGCGTGAACGTAAATATTTTAGAAAAACAATTTAAAGCAAATATTTTTAGACACGCGTCCAACATTTTTTTTTGTTACTCACCTGATTCCCAGAATCTTCTTATTATCGTACACTAGTTTTGAACCGCTTCCTTTTTTAGTCTTAGCATTAGCATGAGGTTTTTTACCACCTCTAAGGATTTGGTGTTTTTTGTTGTTTCTTTGCTGTGTTATTTTGTGAGAGTTTCTATAATATTTTTTGTGTGAATTTTGACTAAGCACTTTTTTTTGTTTCCTTTCCATCATTTTATTTTGTCTTGCGACCGGTTTGCGACTCTAAAGAATATTAATAATAAATAATTATTGTTATTATTAGTTTAAATCACGACTAGGCTACACTGTTTTACAGTTCCTGAAGTTTATTTTTAGGCAGCGATTTTCCTGTGTTAGGTTTATTATTTTCTCTAAGTACTTATTTCAAAAACCTTATTATTGCGTTATGAAAATTGATTTAACAAATAACCTCGCTTAGTTTTTCTATTTAGTCATAATAGAAACAATAAATATCACATATATGAGAAAAGAACTAAAATATTATGTAGGTACAGAAAAGTTAAGAAAATATATTGTTCATGGTTTTTCTACTCGCAACACTTCATAATTTTCCAAACTATTTAATTATTATTTTTAAAGTATTTTTTCTTTTGTTATTAGGACCTACCTAACAAACCCTGATGTCAGAATCATTGACCCACCTATGGCTTACTGATTGTAATTTCCTTATATCGGCATCAAGTAGGAATACTACACTTATTTCGTTAAGACTGCCAGTAATAAAGAGATGACACTAACATCAGCCAATGACCTCACGACCTATGGGTATGGATGAGAGAAAGAGAAAAAAATACTATTTTGTTTTACATCTCACCAGTATTCCTCTATTAAGACGTTGGAAGCCGGACCGTCTCTGTTAAAAAAGAAATCAATTACATCTGTAATATTTATAGTATGGTATTATAAGCGGTTATTTTAAAATTTTTAAATATCGTGTGGAAACCCGCACACACTTGCAAATAAATTCCAAGTTTGTGTGTGAAATTAACCAACCTGAACTGGGCCATAAAGAAAATATTTTAAGGTAAGCTCGAGCCTCTCAGTATTGCTAACGATACTATAATATTATACTCCTATTTCTTCCTAAAAGCTTATAATTAAACCATAACAAAATAATACATACTAGTTTATTTGATCTTCTGAAGTCTGAGTGCTGGTACCGGTTAGATCCTCCTTCTCTGTTTAATTTAAATAAATATATTTATTATTATTTTATATCGTTACAAGAACAATAGCACTAAACTGAAAAAAAAAATAACCCCCGACACAAAACCGTTACTTTATCCTTTCAACAACTAGAAAAGAACTGATGATCTTCAAATGGCTGAAGATATTTTCTTGGATAAATAAATAAATAAAATAAAAATGTATTTATTTCCATAATTTGTACATAATACATAGGCGGAGACTTCCCAGAAAGTAATCCAAAGGATACTTGTGGTGGGAAT
Source organism: Teleiodes luculella (assembly GCA_948473455.1). NCBI lineage: Eukaryota > Metazoa > Arthropoda > Insecta > Lepidoptera > Gelechiidae > Teleiodes > Teleiodes luculella. Next base: position 12,515,509 of record OX419585.1, read on the forward strand.
GGCTCGCAACTACAACACAACAATATGAAAATGACATCCATGCTACTAAACACTTTGTTACCTATAAAGTCAGTGGTAGAAATAGTACATTTTAGGATCAAAGCTAAGAACACTCTCGATTGTGATACCTTGCAAACAAAAAAAAAACTAGATCAAAATCGGCGCATCCGTTTAGGAGCTACGATGCCACAAACAGACAGACAGACACACATGTCAAACTTAAAACACCCCTCTTTTTCTTCGGGGGTTAAAAATATAAACTTTTGCTGGAGTTTCAATGAAAATAAGCGAATTTATTTACACTACGTTGTAAAGAGCAAATTGTAAATTTCTCTCCAATTTGCTCTACTAGTTAGGATGATAAAGCAAATCACATCTTCTACATCTTATCGAGTGGGTTTTGTGGATAAGCTACCTCACAAACCCTGGTGTTGGAATTGTTAAGCCGCCTTAGGCTTTCGACATGGCTCCTATAGCGACTACATCCGTAGATAGTAGCCGCCGGGACCAACGGCTTTACTTGCATTCCGAAGCACGGAATCATCTTTCTTTTCGGACAATCAGGTGATTCAGCCTGCAATGTTCTAACCGAACTAGGGAAAGTGTCACAAAGTGATATTTGTGCGACTGATCCCCACCGGGATTCGAACCCGGAACATCCGTAACATCAGACGAGCTTTTGACCACTCGACCATGAAGGTTGTCAATAATTTTCCTCCAATTTGCGCAACGTGTGGGTAAAGCAAATCAAACACTTTTTTTTCTTTAATTTGCTCTACTCATGGGAAAAAATAATAATTAATGTTTGTTCATTTACCACAGTAACACAAAAAAAATATTATTATTTGATATTATTAAATATGTAACCTTTTTTATAATTTCATCGACCATCCTTTAATAAAAGCTTTATAACATTTGACTGTTTATTGTGATACAATTTGCAATCTAAGAAACTAATACAAACTTGCAGTCAATTTTTAATTTGCTATAAGTGAGTATAATTAAATTAAACCTAACTATTTAAAGTTTATACATTTTCTTCTTTGATTAATTAATAAGTTAATTAATTTTGCTGTTATACACTAAAATGCTTTTAGATTTCATCTTTCATTAAATTGTACTTAAACTTTAATTAATTTTAAAGTCAATAGAAGTCAATAAACTACGTTTTGGGAATAATTGGATTAGCTTTCAAACAATAAAAAGTTGATAGTTGGCATTTATTTTTATGACTTTAATAATTAATCCTACTAATATTATAAACGCGAAAGTTTGTGAGGATGGATGTATGGATGTTTAATGCTTGTTACTCTTTCACGCAAAAACTACTGAATGGATTTTAATGAAACAATCCAAAAATATAGCTTATACATCATGTTAACACACCATGCTGTCATACTATTTATTATTTATATTATTATAAAGAGGAAAGATTTGTATTTTTGTGTGTATGTTTGTAATGAATAAACTCAAAAACTACTTAACCGATTTCAAAAATTCTCTCACCATTAGAAAGCTACATTCACCCTGAGTAACATAGGCTACATTTTACCGCGGGAAAATGCCTCATTCCTACGGGAAAAACTGTCAACGCGGGCGGAGCCGTGGCGGAAAGCTAGTCATCATACTAGTCATACTTATAATATTATAAAGAGGAAAGGTTTGTATTTGTGTGTGTGTGTGTATGTTTGTAATGAATAAACTCAAAAAATACTGAACCGATTTCAAAAATTCTTTCACCATTAGAAAGTTACATTCACCCTGAGTAACATAAACTACCTTTTACTGCGGGAAAACGCCTCATTCCCACGGGAAAAACTGTCAACGCGGGCGGACTGTGTAAATATCACAATCAATATGGTACGAGTAGATACATTTAATAACCTTAAGGTCTTAAATAATTAATCGTGAAGCCCCGCGACGGTCACTGTGTAAATTGTTTAAAATATATCACGATACAAAAATAACTTTTTTCTTTTTTTTTTAAATTCACTTCACAATGTTTATTATTGTTTTGACGTGGTTATGTCATGTTGGCTTCTCGATGGACTAGAAGAAAGAGTTCAGTAAAAAAAAAGATTTTTTTTACCGTGAGGAGCTGCGGGGCGGAATAAAGGGGGATTATAAAGGGTTGCCTGGAAGAGATTACTACCTAGCAATGAGGCCGCCTCTTGAAACCTGTTGTTTTCTGTGTTTGTGTTATTTGCTTTGTTTTTTCTTGGTGTCAATGAAGAATATTTGTATTTGTACGTAAGTGGTAACAATAAAGTAACAGTTCAATACTTCCGTTCAATATAAAACGGGCACTACACTCTCGACAAAACCCGAGAGCCGAAAGAGACGAGGTTATGCGTTAGAATGAGATGCAAATACACCGCGCTCACTCTTGCGCATAAGTGCGTCCCTCGTATTGGCCAGTCTCGTCTAGTTTTGTGGAGAGTGTAGTGCGGCTTTTACCTTAAGCCAAGGTTGTTCAAATTCCCGTAGACCAAGTGTTTGTTTGACTTGGCGAACTTGGCGGCCTCTAACCACATCTTCTTGTTATACAGCAAGTTGAGTCCAGGGTGGTCTTTGTTGAACAGGAGTTCGGGTTGTTTTTGAGCATAGGGGGTCCGAGTTTTCTGTATTATAAGAACATTATTCAAACAAATTATTTTATAAAGCAACCTATTCCTTTACACGACAAACGTAGCGATAAAAGACACCTTCCATTGCCATGCCATTGCAATGCTATGCCATTTTATTCTGCACGAGGCTTTTAAGGCGGCGGAACCTGTTACATTTTGTGTTTTTTGATTCGATGATACTCGTAATTTGTACAAGTATTATGATTTTTAGATATACATAACTTGATCATATTATTGTAATAAATACTCATAAATATGATTGGGAACACGTATTCTGAAAATTTTCTAAGTTTCATATGAATTGGTTCAGTGGTTTTGGCGTAAAACCGTAATGAACAGACAGGCAGACAGGAGTTACTTCCTTAGTGGAGATTTCAGTGACAGGCTCTTGTAAAAGAAGGCGATAATCGCGTGAAACTGCCGCTGCGATTGACGCATAAACGAATAGTTGGGGTTATTTATATACTTACTAAATTTTAGGCTTATAGAAAACACATGAAAGATACTTTAAAGAAAAGATAGTTTAAATGACTTAACTAAGTGATGTAACATCCAAAAGTTAAAAAAAAATCCTTTGAACTCTTTTCTTTGAACATACACAGTTTCCAGTAGGCAGTTTTGATCTTGTTTTTGCCAAGTTTGTCATTGTCATATTATGGAAATTAGCGACATTTATATCGTGTAAAATGATATTTACACAACATAAGAAGATAATAATGTATTTATGTTTTAATTAATACAATTTTATTTAATTTACTGGACTTACAAACTTTTTAATCCTCTGCTTATGAAGTTCAATACTGTCTTGGTAACCTCTGAAATAATATTTTTTGTATAAAATTAAAATTTGTATCTAAATAACACATTTTGTAATCAAATTATTAAATAAAATAATTGATTAAATAAAATAATTTATTTATTTAATTTTTTAAGGATAATACATAGATTAATTAATGAGAGCTTGAAGATTTTTCGATTTATAAAAGGAACACAAATAATGCCTTTTACCCAAAAAGTAAAAAATATAAGAATAAAATATAAAAGTTAAGTTAACCTTTTAGAGTTTTCTTTTTTATGTTTTTATAATAACAGTAAAAAGCATTTTTTTTTTCCACAAAAGGTAGGGCTCTCTGCGCACTAAGCAGTCAGCCGCAATCAAAAATATGTATGGAAAACTAGTTTTCATACGAACTGTGATACGGCTACCGCCCAACCGCGGCGGATTGGCCACTGTAACCGCCTTCTGTTACTAACCTTACGGGTAACCGCATTAATGCATATGAAGCCTAAGGCTTTTGACCAAATGGCCATCTTCCAGCTGAAATATATGCCAGTAAAAAACCAATTCAAGCTTACTTCAATCCAAGACTGTCTAAGTTTCCATACAGAGAATGGATCGCTTTCTTCTTAGGAAAACTGTGGGCTCCTAACAATCTCTTGTCAAGCAAAGAGAAAAGAGAATTTCCAACGTGGTCCCTGTTCTGTTCACTCAATATTGGTTGATTTATTTGTCTCTGAAAAAAGATATGAAAGATACTGCTCATTTTTACATAAAATTAGCATTCCACCCCGCGGCTCCGTCCGCGCTCATAGTTTTTTCCGTGAGAATGAAGTATATTCCTACGGTAAAAGGCTATTATATATAAAGGTTACATTTTTTTGTCTCGTTTTTAATTATTATTACCTTAGAGTATAAATAGAAAATTTTCTGTTATTACTTTTTACTGTTTGTTGTATTGTATTGTGTTCAAAGCTGTCGCAATTCAGTCTGATATTATAAACAAATAATGTCTAAGTCTGTTTCGATGTTTAAGCTATACCTATTATTGTAAAGTTTCATTCAAATCTATTCTGTTGTTTTTACTAGAAAGAGACAAGCAACCATTTATACATCCATCCATTCAGCCAAGCTCACAAACTTTCACTTTTATAAAGCCACATTTACTCCGAGGCTACATCACGCAACAGTGTCGCATGCCAAATATTTGATAACAAATTTTACAAAAAGTTAAAGGCTAAAGGTTTTTTATTCGAAGTAAGATTTCACAAATCAATTTGACGTCTTTTAATGAAGTTATTAAGTTTTGCTTAAGCCAAGTCTGGCTTTCATCTCGCACTAATGAATCATAACTCTTTAGATTTAAAATAAACTCTTAAAAATTTGTCATACTTTGACTGATGCTTTGAAAATTACAGTACAGTAAGATACTTTAAAAATTATTTAGCTACGATGTTGTCTAGGCCTAAATTAAGTTGCCGCATGCAGCAAATGCCGCTAATATTTTCTATTTATAGCATAATTATCACAAGATTTAGTATGCCGAAATTATTTATCATGCGAAGATATTGTATGTTATTGCCTTGGTGTATATAAAAAGCCTTATATTAGTAGGATTTAGTTCAAGTACTTCATAGAAATGGGAATATTTGCTTTGGCACAAACAAAGTAACTATTTATGACGCAGTTATATTATTAGACAAAATGTAGGTAGATAACCTATTTTTTATCATAGGTTTATAAGAATATTTTATTAAATGCCTACCTTTGGTTTGAAGATCATTCTGAAAATAGAGATGTGTTTATTATAATTTAATTGCTCAAGACTTTCATTTACAGAATTGAATATACAAGAGATTTAGATAATTAATGTGAATAACTCTTCCCGAGATAAGTAAAATAAAGATGTGTCATTCATTACATACCTTTCATCTGTTTCATCAGAATTGTGATCCTACAAAAAATCATTTTTTTACAAACTCTTAATAATCAAGAATATAATAAGGTCATCTGCATAAGTTTAATTAATACACCCTATATGTAACACAAAAATTATCTTCCTTCATTCCTTCTTTTCATTTTCCTTACAGGTTGAGCAGATTTTTAATCGCTTTACACAAAAAACTAAAATTTATACCATGTGTAAGAAAATTTATAATACCTTGTCGTATTTTCTTAAATTTTTCATCGAATGCATTTCGATGAATCTGTAAAACAAGTGTCAAAAATTAATTATAAAATGAAATTATGTTAGTGATTTCAAAAATAATCGAAAAATATATTAGAATGATACTTATTTTTTATTCTAACTAAATTTTCTATATTCATCATAAGTTATTTTAAAAACACTTATTGATTTCATATCAGAAGTTATGAAGTTTTGCTTAAACCAGGACCGGCTCTCGTCGCAAAGTAATGTACAAGTCTAAGCAATAAAAAAGTGATGAAACAATCTAAAGGGGCGATACGATATCAATTTAAACAGAACTGGCAGACTTCTGTCCAGCAGTGCGTCGTCTTTCAGCTGAAATTATGATGAAGAGAGACACAAAATTTGACTTACTGCATAGCCGGAATGCCGCTATTTTCCATTTTATGTTTCATTTGCAAATCCTTAGCCACGTCTCGCCCTGACACACTGTGGAACTTTTTGAACTGCTGTGGGTGGGATTTTATGTACTCCGGTGGAATCATGGATTCCAAATCGGGGACAGCCTGCATCTCCTTAAGGAATTCATTGGGGTTGTCATGGTTGTGAAAGCGTCGGCGCGACTGAAATTTGACCTAATTATGTAGTTGACAAAATATTAGAATTAACCGTGGTCTAAGAAAACAAGGTCACGTCATCATGCGCTGTTCATCCTTGTTGAATGCGTGTTAATAAACAAGGATGAACAGCGCATGATGACGTAGGCTTGTGTCAGTCACGTGGTTCGAATGCAAGACCTTGTTTTCATAGACCATGGTTAATTCTAATATTCAAAACAAGGCCATGGTTACCTATTGTATTTCCGATATTTTTTGTTCCGAATATTGTTATTCCGCTAACTTTTTGACATTTATCAGTTAGAAAATTTATTTATTATCCGAAATAACATTTTCCATTGTATCATGTTTCCGCGTTTTAATTTACCTTTTTACTTGTTCACCGATGTTTCAAATTTCCGCAAAACTATTTACCAGTATACCGAAAATCCATGACAACGTTAACCATTTTTTTACATGTGCGATAGCTCAATTGAACCATTATATTTCAAGGTCAAATTCAATTTCTCCATTTTACATTCTGTACTCCATCAAGCATGCATGCAAGCAAGCAAGCAAGCATGCATGCAAGCAAGCAATCTAGCAAGCATGCAAGCAAGCAAGCAAGCAAGCAAGCAAGCATGCAAGCAAGCATGCAACCAAGCACAAGCAGGCATGCATACATGTCAAACCTAACAGAAGGGTATGGCGGGCGAGGTGGGCTCGCTTTGCTCGCCCACCACTCCCGCCATACCCTTCTAACCTAACCGACAGATGTCGGGGTGCCCCGAACTCCAAAAACATTATGTGTCGTAATTATAAAAAATAATAATTGTTACTTCGGAATAATAAAAATAACACAACAATAAAAATTCTAGCGTTTAAAAAAAGACCAAGTGAGATTACGGTATTTAGTCAAAAAGATTAATCGTAAAACGGAATAACGTTGTGCGGAAAAAGAATAATTCTGTAAAGTGTTATTGTGGTGATTTAAAAATATGTCAAGTCATACAATGGAAATTGAAAAATGTATGAATCGTTTACGGAATATTGAAATTCGGTTTTCAGTTTTTCGAAAATGTGATAGGTTACCCAAGGCCATCCATTCGGCCCACGTGACTAACACAAGTCTACGTCATCGTGCGCTGTTCATCCTTGTCTATTAACACGCATTCGACAAGGATGAACAGCACACGATGACGCAGGCTTGTGTCAGTCACGTGGTCCGAATGCATGGCCTTGTTTTCTTAGACCATGGAATTAACCCATTTGTTTACTGTTTTTACATTTTTATATAGAGCCAAGACGATCGGCTTAGCTTGCCTTCCGAACCGCGGGATTACATTTTTCATAGACAATCAGGATAGCCTGCAATCTGTAACCTAACCAGATTAAGGATGTCACGCCCGCGGCTCGCCTAGATAAACGTGAACGCAGGGATGAAGTACAGATGAATTATAATTATAGCGTGTAAAACTTGACGCACAGAGCGATGAAAGCACACTCAAACTATCCGCACATTACGGATTTAAACTGATACAAGCTTTAAGAAATTATAAAAGATACATTACGAAATGGCCGTGTTGGAAGAGGCCTGAAGAAAAAGTGAAGGTAATGAAATGAATAAAAAATGACAAATGAATGACGAATGAATACATATTAGACGAAAAAGAAATGGTAATTGCGATGAGAAATGAGGTAGGAACGAGGTGGCATGCAAGGCACTTCGTTACAAGGAAAGTCTCTTAAAGTGATGTTTCTTCGACAAGTGCCCCACTGGAATTCGAACTTGGAACCTCTGGACACGGAAAGTTTTACAACGCAGCCACAGTAGCTAGATTAATTAGTATAAGTTTTGTTTTCTTTTGAATTTTATTACGTAATTTAAATAGTAGATACACTTACATTTCGGGGATCATGGCTGCAACGTAAAAGTTATCATATTTGCTATAAGACTAGAATACTTTAAATAAAAAGCAAATTAGTAATATGAATATCTAATTATTATTATATGTGGGGACACCTCACACACAACCATCTGACCCCAAACTAGGCAGAGCCTGTACTGTTGGTCTCAGATAATAGGTTATTATACGAGTATTATATATACAAATATAAATATATGTAGGAGCGGCCGAGCCCCGATCGTCATCAGACGGGTTTTGCATTATGATTGATTTTATAGTACTTCACTTTGTAGGCGACAAGGAAAACGCGCAAGGCAATTTTACAATGTGGTTATAAAATTGTCCAAACTTATTAAACAGTAACAATGTCCAAATAAATCTAACACAATTAATTTTACAAAGTTTTTGTTTTAACTTCTAATATAAGAACGGTAAACGAATCCGTGGGCCGCGCTCGGCAAAGGCTGCGAACAGAGTGCGGGGACTAGCTTTGCAGCCCCTCTCATAACTTGAGAAATTTTATCACCCACATAGAGAGCCGGCCCACGGCTACGTTCAGCGACATGCCAAATTGGTGATGTCACCACCGTTCCCAGGGTATGTTCGACCCATGTACATCCACACGTCCTGTGCGATAAGGTGGCGATAAGCCCTTAACTTAAACAAATCGTTCGTGAGAACTGGGTATAATGCGCGCAACCAAAGATGAGACTTGACGGATCACGGGTTGATCACGTGACGGACCATGGTTATATCTGCGCAGTAGATACAGCGATAAAAGCGATTTTGAAATTCAATAAATATCTTATTAATCCGATATCATATTTTAGTTTAACTATTTTGAGCACGCGCGACTGTATCTACCAGCGCAAAGTCCCCTCTTTAGCATCTGACAGGTCTCATCTTTGGCTGCGCGCATAATAATTAAGATTCCAATAGGAGAAGCGAGGCGCCAGATTTCGCGCCGACATATATAACATCCAGACTCAAGGCAGCCTGAGTTTGCTGTCGACTCGAAAAAAAGAAGAAGGCAAACACACGTGCTCATCACATGAATGTAGCAGCATGTGTGTGTGGCAGGATTCGAATCCGCGACCCTGTGCTTTGTAGGTAGGCATACTACCAACTAGGCTACAGGGCCGTCAATTGACTTATGCTGAAAATAATGACGAATGGATATAATTTTAAACAAACCTTCTATTGCGCTTTATAGCTCTTTCAATTTGCTTCTGTAAAAAATATAATGTGAAGTTTAGTTTGTCCTGTCCAGTATATTTTTCCTTCTTTATTTTTGAAGTCAGCATACAAAATAAACCATGGACCATAGTGTGAGAGCGTAATAAAGTTTTTTTTAATACAGTTGCTCAAAAAGTGGCGTATTGCAGGGAGGTATAGCGTTCGGGAAGTGGGCTATTACACACACGTGCTTTTTTTTTACCTTTCCCGCACACGTGCGTTTTCTTTCCCAACTGTCAAAATAATGTCTATTAAAAAGAAAAACCAACCATGAAGTTTTTACTAAATAAAATCATAAAAGTTTTTATGATTCAAGCAAATACGTATATTTCTAAAAAGGAGCTACTAATTTGTTAAATATCAGATTTAATGATTTGATTGAATGAGTTAGGTTAGGTTTCATTTTAATTCATCTTATTAAATTTCATTTTCATTTCATATCAATAAAAAAATTTGAAGACTTGGCTGTATGGGCATAGTTCCCTTTGTCTATCAGAATGGGTGAAGAAAAAAAATCTCTGCTTATATTCTACGGTTGGCGTCATATTTTTTATTATGTTTTTATTATTTTATTAAATTGCTTCATTTTTTCGCTACTGTATTAAAAATTGTCGTTCAGTACACGTGCGGAACCGTCATTGCAACTCGTTCCGACTGTCTACCCTCGCCTTCGGCTGCGCCTCGGCTCGGGTACACATTTGTCGGAACTCTTTGCAATGACAGCCTTTCCGCACTTGTAATGAAATATACTATTTTTAAAGCACCTAGTGGAAAATTTCGCCATCACCATCAAGCAATCGTCAAGCAATGGTCTAACACTCATACAAACACACACACTCAAAAACTTACATAATATACCTACACGACTTTTATCACTATTTTAGTTTTTTCAAGTCATATTTTATACCTGGTCCTGTATAAGAAAACCCAATGACCGATTTAATACAGTTTTTAACTAGCGCAGAGGCACTGGGCGGTCACTCCATAGAGAAAACGCGTTTTGACAAGCTACTTCTTTTTGAATATCAACTACAAGTCAATGGCGCTAGTTGCTATGTAAAACACCCCCGAACACCACCGGCGGAGTCCCGCGGTGCCTGGGGGGTGCGGGGCGTGGGGCGCTATATCGGGCGGAAACTCATTTTGGCGCGGGGGGGTGAGTGTCCTTTCTGTACGGATTAGTACTATTATTTTCTTCTGTGGCAGAGGTTTAAGATTCACTATTTAAGTTTTCTAATTTCATTTTATTATTAGTATACAAGCGTTGGTGGCTGGGCTGTTGACTTCCATTCGAAAGTTCGCGGGTTCAAGTCTCGGCACGTACCAATGTGTTCGATTTTTAGAATTTTCGAATGTATATTCGACGCTCTTACAGTGAAGGGAAATATCGTAAGGAAACCTGCACACACCTGCGAAGGACTATTGACTATTCAACCTGATCTCAGGGTAGGCTTGAGTCCCTCGATGAGCTGTTATTATTTTACTACACCTAAAAATAAAATATACTTGCCAAAACATAGTCACTGGTCCTTCTTGTCTTCGGAAGAGCAAACTCCAATCGATTCTGATTGTACTTTGGATCAAAATATAATGGTGTATTCCTGAAAACGTAGTATCAAAATCAATTTTTTTTATTCATAGTAAAATTTACAAAATCCCTTTACAGAGGAGATATTCACCTCCCCGTACAGTCCGCGCAGGCGCAGGCAAAAACTGGGGTAAAGTTGGTTTACCATAAAAATCGTTTCAATTCAAAGGATGAGGTGACAAAACTTCCCTCTAACAACAGAAAACTAACAATAACGACCAACAGATTTGAATTTGAGAATGTATCTCAGTATTATCCATCTTACGTCGACGTCGAAAAGTGATTTGTAAAATCTTACATTGAAAAAAACTTGAATTTTGACTTAGTAGGTGATATTTTGTACTGTTATGGTGACATCCCTAAAAGACGCGGGATTTTTAGAGATAAAACTAAAATTTTTTTGCTAATACTGTTACCTAAAATGACAGATTGTAATCCCATTGATTATTATATTAAAACAAGATGCTGGTCTCTCTATAGATCCATAAAAACCTATTGACACATAAAAAAGATCTGTTGGAGGAGGGGACGGGGCTCATATAAAATGGTCTTCATCCTTTGAAGGAAAAACTTGTTGGACTACTACGGATATACATATATTGATTAAGCTAAAAATATGAGATTTAAATTATCGTGAAATAAAAATCCGAATCCTTTCCTGCCACTTAAACTATTATTATTTATGCTACGCTACGTCTACGCGCGCGCTTACGCTATTTTTTTTTTTTTAGTGACTTAAAATTCGCCACAACGAGCGTGTAGTTTCTCGTTCATTTTACATTTATTTTAGTTAAATAAAGCTTTAATTAGCATTTAACATAAGGTTCAAATTAAATTACTCACAGTTTAAAACTAGGAAGTGCTTTTTGAAGTTCTTTCATCCGCTCCATTTCTGTTAACATGTACTCCGTTTCGTTCACTTTCGCTATTGATGGCAAGCTATTTAAGGCGGCCATTATTTCTTTTGGATTATTAGGATCGATTACTTGAAACCTCTGGAATTAAATAAATACATGGGAGGAGATGTCTGGGGCAACTTAAGCCAACGCCTTTTGAAAAAGGTTAACCCACCTCTACCAGTAACTATCGTGTTGTTACAATGAGGTGTTATAATGAGGTTTGCCAGTTTGTGAGCTTCTCTATTGATGCCATTTTCGACTACAAGTCCAAATTTGTAAAACTACCGTAAGAAAACACTTTAAAAACCACAAATTCCTATTATAACCATAGAATGATATACACAAAGTAAGTAACACGATAACAAAATTTATAGTAAAATCATCAAAACAATGTCGGTGCAAGTTACCTATAACAAGCCATTTAAACGTTAAACTAATTTTCTGAGCTACAAGGTGCATTCTCCCTGCATAATAACATCTTGAAGATAATTGGAAACCAGAGCCTGTCGGAACATAAAGACTTGAATGTAAGCAACAGACATTAAAATTTAAAGTCAAATAGAAATAACATAATGTGTGAGTGAACCTGATGGTAATTTGATATAGTTACTTATCTGGTTACCATCTGTCTTTTGCCATGTTTAATACGTTTTTATAATAAGAAAAAAAATAAAATAAATTTGAATTCATTACAGACAAAAGTTAAAACATTCTAATTATAACATAACAAGCTTTTCGCCCTGCGGCTCCGCCCGCGTTAACACTTTTTCTCGTGGGAATGAGGAATTTTCCCGCGGTAAAAGGTAGCCTTCCCCAAAATCTATTCTATCTTTGTACCAAGTTTCATAGAAATCGATACAGCCGTTCTCGATGGTGAAACTAAGTCGACTTTGTTTTATATTATATAGAATTATATGATATGCATCTGTAGACCTTTCTGTCAGAGTCAACAATAACAAATTATTAATTTTCTAAACATATTATAGTATCTATCTATCAAAAATATCTATTAAAAAGCTGGGCTCAAAAGTCAAATAGTTGACCTAAATAAAAAACTCTGACGCACATTGATAAGGTATTTTAAATCTTTATCAAACATCGTTTCTATTAAATTTTACTTCTGTGCGAATACGTTGCTGTGAATCGATTTTACATTAAACTTGTTACCTGTGTGACTAGCTGGGAAATTCCCTTTACATTTACATTACATTATATTACATATACATACACAGGAGACAATATTAAGTGATAATTCAATATTGATGTATTTCTACATGTAGGTCTAATAACAAACAGAAAACAAAACTAAGAGAAATGTATTTATTATTTTTATATTTATTTATTTTTATTTAAGAAAATTTAAATTGTGATATACATACGATAGCACGGAAACCTCTATTTAATTTTGAGTTTTGAACCTTTTCCTTATGAAAAGTTGTTCAGTTTATGAGTACTACCACTATGTTGCAGATAAACATCACGGTGTAAAGACACTTACTCGCTGGGGAATAGTGTACATCGCTCTATTGATTTTGATTTTATGTCCTCGCATCTTAATTGGGTCAGGAATCTACAATAACAATAACAAAATATTATTGTGACAATATTGAAGAATTACGTTCAAGTACCTACTAGACAAATTAAAATTTTTAAAACCCCCGCCACAAAACCATTACTTGATCCTTTCAACAATTAGAAATGAGCTGATAATCTTCAAATAGCTGGAGTTATTTTCTTGGTTCATAGCTAAGAAAACTCTCGATTGTGACACCTTACAAACAAAAAAACCAGATCCACAGATGCCACAGACAGACAGACACACACCCCTCTTTTTTATCGGACCCCAAATCCATTCTACGCGCCAACATGGCGGCAGCGAGGGGCTTAATTGGTAAAACAATTTGTATTATACTAGCGACCCGCCCCGGCTCCGCACGGGATAATGGTAATTGTGCGTTATCCTTAAATATATTATGCATGTGATAAACATATTATAAACCTTCCTCTTGAATCACTCTATCTACTAAAAAAAACGCATCAAAATCCGTTGCGTAGTTATAAAGATTTAAGCATACATAGGGACATAGGGACAGAGAAAGCGACTTTGTTTTATACTATGTAGTGATTCCCTGTTCTCTATTTACTCAGTGTCCCTCTAACAAGCTTGTCACAAGATTTGCAATGCCTGCCTGTTGCGGATCCTCAATTTTGTAGTTCGATAAATATTTACAACTACAGTTTTGCTTTAATAAATTATTCAGGCGCTTTTGCTCTACCTAAGTTGACCACGAAAAAAAAAAATCATCTCATCGCAATTTTATTGGGACAATTATAAATATAACTAGCTGTTGGCCCCGCGGCTCCGCCCGCTCTTAAGGGTATGAAAAATAGATAGTAGCCGATTCTCAGACCTACTGAATACGCTCGCAAAATTTCATGAGAATCGGTCTAGCCGTTTCGGAGGAGTATGGAATCGAACACTGTGACACGAGAATTTTATATATAAGATAATACTAAATAAAAAAAAATGCAAAGTAACAAATTGAGGCAGCTCACCGTTATTATAGCAAAAATTAATAACCTCCAATCCATTTTGATTTTGGTTCATGAAGAACAAACACAAATAAAATTCACCCAGTGCATCAAAATTAATTGCTAAAACGAAACGAGATTACTTACCACTATTAAAATTAAAATCAATGCACGCCAATTCATTTTCGCATCAACCAACAATCATGGAATCGTTGAATTAGACTGGTCATTGAAAAAAAAGAATAAAAAGTGCAATCGTAATGTAAAATAAAATGGAATTGGAAAATATCTGTAATGTAATTTATCTCCTAATGTTCAACGTAATATAACCGGTATTTCAAAAATAAAATATTCAATTCAAAAATTGGTCATGTAACTAAAAAAAGTCATCAAATGTTTTCAAATGATTTCTCATTTAATTTCTAAATTCAAATTGATGTAAAATTGACTAGGAAAAATGCATCTAGTTATTAATCTGTGATATAAGTACCAAAAATATAAATAAATTGAAACACAAAAAGTCGGGTACCTAATAAATTAATGTACAAACTTGTACAAACTCGTTTCTAATGTCATTATTGACGCATGCATTTTTCATTTTGAAGTTTTTATAAAGTTTATTCTATAAATAAACTATCGCGGTGATACATTTCAATATCGTAGTAAATTTAATAAAAATTTAGCTTGTTCCATAAAAGGCAAAAGAATTGGAGAGTGCTCGAGACCGGCCTTCGATGAGTTAAGTTCAACAAGGAGAGCACTCGACTGATCGAGATACGGCACGGATGCTACAGAGATGAGGTTTTAAGAATAAACCGCCATTTTGAACATGTTGAATATTCTACAGAAATAAAACATGGCCTTAATAGACGAAAATTTAATTTTCCATTTTTAAATATTAAAAAAAATAAGAAATTGGATACAAAAATACCAATGCAGTGAATATTTCCACAGCAACTTATTCATGGACAAGAAAAGATTATAATACTTGCATAGCATGTAAGTAACACCTTTAATACTTTTTAACAAAGAAGGAATGTCATGCATTCACTTACACGAAAAGGAATGCAAAAAATTATGAAAAACTATTCTTAAATAAATAATAACATGACTTAAAATTAGCATTTGGAATGTCTCATTCTTTGGTTTTCAAATAAAAGTTGTACAAAACTATTCTTACTTATTTGGCGGACGTACTTTCTGTGCAAAACTGCCAATCATGTTACCAGGTGGGAAATAATTAGCCACAACATACACATGACCTTCTTTAGACCTGGCCATACCAACACCTACTTCTTTGGTATCTTCCCAAACAACTTGGGTGAAATGCCCAGTTCCCAGACTCCTTGGTTCTTGACCAAATTTGTGATCTTTAATTTCATTGTACCACTTATCTACCGGGTCTTTTCCAGATATGCTGAAATTTGGATCTGAAGACCACGCATAGAAAATATTTTCACCGTAATCATTCTGATCTCTATGTTCCATTTTATTCTTTTTAACTAATATTTTAGCCCATTCTTCAGCGTATTTCGAAAGCTTTTTATTCAATTGCAACGGTGGAACCCCATGTATTCTTCTGTATTCGTTGTGAGCGTTCAAACAGTCTTCTTCAAACCTATCTCCTTTATCACTTGTAATTGAAGTTGATTTTAGTTTGTTGACAAGACTGCTTATGTTCTTGGCTTTACTTGGCGAGGTGGGAGCTAAATTATTGTTAGAATTTCGGACCGATGGTGTGAAAGTAGATCTGAATTGCATGGCTCCAGGCGGCAGAACATTTTTTACGAATTGTCCGCTGTAATTTCCTGGTGGGTAATAATTTGCGACGACGTATAGCTTGCCAGATTTACTTTTAGCACTCCCTATTCCTAATTCCTTTGTGTCTTTCCAAATAATCTGTGTAAAATGTCCGCAGTTCAATACTTCCGGTTCTTTGCCAAACGAAAAGTCATTTATTTCGCTGTACCATTTTTCAACACAATCTTTTGCTCTGACTTTTACATTGGGATCAGCTGACCAGCCGCAGTATATGCTTTCTCCGTACTTTTGGTTGAGACTGTAAGCCATGGAATCCTTTTTAGCAAGTTCATCAGCCCATTTCTGGCTTACTTTACTGATTTCTTTGCTGATGACTAAGGGAGGTACACCATGCTCTCTTCTGAATTCGTTGTGGGCGTCCAGTGCCTCATTTTCGAAGTCGCTGGTTTTGGAACCGAAGAGTTTACTCTGAAAAAATAATAAAAAAAAACCTTAAAATTTTAGTTTCATGGCCGTCATAGCGTATAAGTACGGACGCTCTTTTCTTTTAATGCTACACAATCAATCAAGAGTTAAATATATGACCAAGATTTGTTTGGTGTATCAGATAGATGTTTTTTGTAAAACAAACTACAGTAAAGACTTAATCCACACTTAATGAGAACCGCAAGTAATTCAAGTTTATGATATTTTCTTATCAGTGGTTTGCCTATTTCCTGTATTCATGATTCATAGAGTCGTATACTAAGTTTGCTACACTCGACACTCTTTAATTTCTGTATATCATTTACAATTTAATAGGCTATACAAAAACTAAAATATAACGACTTAACACTATGTAACCAATTTATCAATTTAAGTATCCAGTAAACTGGATCCCTGAGGTGCCTAGTTAAACAATATATATATAAATATGTGTTAGCTTTTACGAGTAATATGCTTTAACTAATTTATAAGATAAACTCCATTGTTTTATTTCAATTATTTAATAAAACAAAGGAAGAACTACGGTTTTTTATCGGAGTGCGTATAACTTTTACAAACATGTTTAGAGGATTTTGTCATGAGCTCACCAAAACTTTATTATTATTATTTTTAGTATGGGTCATAAATTTTATAACAAAATATCGTATCTAAGTATACAGATATGACTAACTCGTCCGTTTCCTTTTACCCTTGGATAATGTTTTATCGTTGGCCTTGAAAATTTGATTGCACGCTTTGCAACGTTTGTTCAATGAAATGTTATTTTGTTTTGAATTTCCGTGTTTCTATATTACAGATGAAAAGAAGATGATTTAAAAAAAAAACTGAAAGATACTCGAGTGAAGACTCTGACTTTTGTATTATAAAATAAAAAATCAAATAAGCTTTCTTTATACATTTGAATATTAATATTATGTTATTTATTTAATAACAAGCGAATAGCGTTTGTAAGTGAAGACAGTAGCAATTAATATGAACCTACGATAATGAACACGTAGTTCATCAATACAATAATTGGATATCAATTTACGAGAGTATTTTTTGCGTGATACTTATTGTTTTCTGAAGTTTACTAATATGAAAATAGAAAAGATAATAATGATCACATCCATACCATCAGTTATCATGACAGAATATGATATTATGATAAGTGGTAACAGTACTACTAGATAAAATAAAGAATTACTACCACGATCAACAGATTATACACATTCTTAGATTAGGTTCAGTTAAAACATTTGTTAAACACATTTCGAAGAATTTTATTGTTTTATCTATTTGTAAGCATTTTAGAAGTCACGTAGACCAATTTCAATGTCAATAGTATTTTATAATATTTCATTTAAAAATATTATTTCAACAAAAATGCCTGCCATTTTGTTTTTAGCACAAAGAAAGCGTTTACGTACCTAAAATACAAAACTAATTTTAATGAAATGTAAATAGGCAACAGTGGGCAAGAGTTGCCACTATGCATGGTGACATATGATAAATGAATTATTTATGTAGCAATCCTACATTTCACATAACATTTCGTTTTGATTTTGTGTTTTCGTCATGACTTCTTAAACATGCTGCAAATCAAAATCTATCGGAGCGCTCGAGTTATAAGCAATTGAATTTGGCTTATTTTTTTTTATTATTATTAGTAGGGAATATTTTCACTTATAGTCCAAGAGCCCGCGAACGCCAGACATACGTTATTTTATAAAAGCTGAAAATTCTTGTATATGTGCCTCTAGTACAGGTAAGAACGATCCCCACCCATGTTACCTGGGTAGTGGTTCCTTTGGCAGGTAGCCGGTAATAAAGGTATATAAAATTGTATCTTAAATTCGTTAATTTATAAAACTCAATTTTTTGATATTTCATTCGTAGTAATATTAATATTCGCGTTATGCATTGCCAGACACCTACTATGGTTCCAACCCCCTGCCAGACACCCCTAAATTATAATAATTATTTGTAATTCTACTTACGTTAGATTGTAAAATCTGAATTTTATATATGTCATTTGAGGCACTATAAAATGATGTTTTCTCAGTAGCCAGACAGTTTCGAGGGTTCTATCATCCTGCCAGACGCATTGGAAGGGGCAAAAGTTGTGAGAGCGCGGAGTATAGCTTGACCATAAAGAGTTGACAAAAAAGGGGGGCGCTACTATCGTTTGCATGGCAACATCTATACTAGGACTTTAATGAATTTGATACTTCAATTTTTTTTAATTCGAAATTGCTGAGACACTGGCTGTGCGCGCACCAGAGTGCAAACAAAAAGTGAATTCTAACATTCTGTTATTATATGTATGACATGACTTGGTATTACTTAGTAAAGGTCATCCAATTATATATATATATTGACGACAACGGTGATTATGAAGAAAATTACTGAATAAAAATTGTTCTTAAATTATTAAAAGATTGTTTTTCAATTATAATTAAATAAAATAAACTTTGGAAAACTTCCAAATAACATGAATCAAGTTATTAGTTTTTTCACATGATTGATAATTTAGTATAAAATTATTTATATGTATTGTTTTAAAAATTTTATACTCAGACTGTAGTTATTTTATTTAATAAAATTTCTTGATAAATTAAATAAAGAAGAGCACGAGATAATTTGGAATAAACGACATCTGATACGCAGTAAACGATCGCAATAAACCGAACGCTCTGTTTCACTCACTCCAGTTACTACACATACTCCGCGCTCTCACAACTTTTGCCCCTTCCAATGCGTCTGGCAGGATGATAGAACCCTCGAAACTGTCTGGCTACTGAGAAAACATCATTTTATAGTGCCTCAAATAACATATATAAAATTCAGATTTTACAATCTAACGTAAGTAGAATTACAAATAATTATTATAATTTAGGGGTGTCTGGCAGGGGGTTGGAACCATAGTAGGTGTCTGGCAATGCATAACGCGAATATTAATATTACTACGAATGAAATATCAAAAAATTGAGTTTTATAAATTAACGAATTTAAGATACAATTTTATATACCTTTATTACCTGCTACCTGCCAAAGGAACCACTACCCAGGTAACATGGGTGGGGATCGTTCTTACCTGTACTAGAGGCACATATACAAGAATTTTCAGCTTTTATAAAATAACGTATGTCTGGCGTTCGCGGGCTCTTGCTCTATTAGATGTTATAGTATTAAATCACCTTATCTCCACAACAGAAGGAAAACATTATATTGATCAATAGCTTGATGACTAATTACAGTGACCCGTATCAACTTTGAGCCTCTGTTAATTACCGACTCAATCAAATAACAATTTGATATAATCTTTGTTGTTATATCGTTATTCGTGTTAGGTAATAAAATATCGTTGGGCACGGCACAGTACAGTGTATGTATCTACATCTAAATAGAATAGGTTGTTTACGAGCATAAAAATATGATTTATTCTGGATAAAGACAAGATTCTATGGTATCGGTTTGTATTTCCGTTTTGGTAATAAGAACTTCTTGATTCTACTATTTGTGGAAAATCAAATGAAATCTATAAAATCAGGAAGGTGGGAAAAAGCCGCGCTTCCCTTCCACAATTCGCCATTTTAGTTATGACATCAAGTAAACCTGAGCTCATTTTTATTATGATTTCTGATTTCTGAAAATAATTATGATAGAATTGAAAGCGTAGGTAAGTGGCATACTAATTGTGAGGCACTGGTTAGATGCTCGCCTTTTGCCAACGTGTATTTTATTTTATTACTAGCGACCCGCCCCGGCTTGTGTTGTGGGTTATTTTTAAGTATATTATGCATATAATAATATTATACATATAAACCTTTCTCTTGAATCACTCTATCTATTAAAAGAAACTGCATCAAAATCCGTTGCGTAGTTTTAAATATTTAAGCATACATAGGGATATAGGGACAGAGAAAGCGACTTTGTTTTATACTATGTAGTGATTATTAAATATTCTATATTGACACCAAGAATTAAAAAAAAAAACAAACAACCAAAACAGAGATCTTTGCTGTGAATATTTGTATTAAATTAAAAAAAAAAGTGTCACCCACTATTATTATACTCGTAGTCCTCATGCAACCAGTAAGCCAGGCATTAAGCAAATGCTTTTTAAGTATTCTTTGCTTTTCAGGTGTGATTTAAGTATTGTATTCAGAAAATCAGAAATTATGTAAATCTCTGTATAAGTTTTTAATCCTTAAGTACAAGAAATAATCAAGTTATTGGATTAAAATTTACTTAGTAGGATTTTATTATTACATTAATATTTACGCCTGTCTTCCTGTATGTAAAATATTTTTAGACACGAGTTCAACAAAATTTTAATATAAAGAAAATACTGAAAACACTAACATCATCTTATCTTAAGGGTAGTTAAGGATAATTAAGTTTAGGCAAACTGTGCCATTGCTGGGCAAAAGCAAAGGCCTCCCTTCTTTTTATTTATTCCACTGTTTTTTATATTGAGCTACTTCTAACCAGTCTTTTGAGTATCCATGAAGCTTAAACCGTCTTGGAGTAAAAATTCTGTAAACCGTTATCGGCCAATTGAATTTCTGTCAAAAACAATTCAGAAGTACGAATGTCACCCTTGGCCCTAAATGATTAAAGTACATACCGAAAACACGCAATAATAGACACAATGTAACGTAGTACTAAGGTTTAGTGTAAATTGGAACCAATTAGTGTCATGTCTTATATTTAGCTCAAAAGATCGTTTAGACTCTATCTGCAGCCATAAAATTAGTGCAGAGGACATCTTAGTTATGGATTGACACCATTTAGAAATTATTTTGTGTAAATCCAGACCTATGTTTTAAAAGCTCAGAAAATTTGTAATAATATTCCTCTGTTTTGTAATTGGTCTTTTTTATGGGACCATTTTTATATAAATATAAAATTTACAAAAATAAAAAATTTAGAAAGTAATAAATAGTTTGTTTGGTATCATTACATATTTATAAAGCGCCTTTTTAAATAAAAAAAAAACCTTGTGTTTCTTCTATAAAAAAATCATAGTTCTTATTATTGCAAGTTTTCTCAGCGATTAAAATATTATTAATGAAACATATTTCTGTGTGGTTTATTCATATCTGTTTTGTTGATTTATTGGAGATAAATAGTACCTACTAAATATAATAAAATCTTTTAATTTTTTTACAATCCTTAACATTATTAACAACTCATAATATGTCCCCACCGAGGAGCTCGAGCTTACCCTGATATCAGGGTGAATAGGCCTTAGTCGACCACGCTGGCCCAGTGTGGGTTGGTCAACTTTACACACAACCCTTGAATTACTTCGCAAGTGTGAGCAGGTTTCCTCACGATGTTTTCCTTTACCGTAAGAGCGTCGAATAAACATACACAATATGAATTCGAAAATCGAAAACACGTTGGTACGTGCTGAGCTTCGCTATTTTACAAAAAGCCCGCCCATTTATACACTTTTATTGTTGGGAACTGTATCTTGTTATTACTGGTATAAAAAAATAAAAACTAGTGTTGTATTTTGTTCTAAAACTTATTTACCACAGTACAATCAAGTGCAAGGTAAACTGTTTCTTTTTTTTTCCTAATGTGTTCAATATAACATGCTCCGGACTGTACATCGTTGTTAATCAAAAACGATACACAAAATAACTATCTCTTTGTTTTTTGTACACTCAGTACGTTAAAAAAATTAAATCCTTTATAAATCGTGAACAATACTAAATTGAATAGGCTACTGTCACTTCCTGCACTAAATATGCACTCAGCCTTATTTAGTCAATAGCTTTTTGTTATTTCGCTATGAGTATTAATTTTGTGTGAATTAAAATTTTGTGTTACTTCTATTTAAAAGTAGGTATCAGTAGTATTTATTTGTTAATTTGGTTGCCATAAAATTACATGATGAAAGATATTTTATAATGTTTCAACATTCTCTTTTCACAGCCTAAAACTATATTTTTTGTATTTTAACCCACACTTGAACATTTTATCACAAGTAAAATATACTTAATATCATATCGAATAAAACCTTCATTTACTTCTCTTTACTTTAAACATTGAAAGAAAAACATAAAAAATAACCAAAAACCGTATCCTATATAGACAGATAATAAAGATAAATATTTTTTATTATTTTACTGTTAAACCTTGTTATGTTTTTTAAATAAATATTTTATTTAAATCCAAAACATTAGTACTTATAACATCCTTGTTTTAATCATACTCCTCTTTTTCAAACCACCTTCGAAAATTTCAAAAATAGAAATAAGTGCAAATAAGTTTACCATTTTACCGTCCTACGAAAATTTCAAAAAAGGAAAAAACTTTTTTTTTATGGCATTAGTTATAGTTTGTGCCAGTGACAAGTAAAGAAGGAAATAAATAAATTCAAATTAGTTTACCATTTTCCCGCGCTCCGTAAGTCAGACTAACAGAAAATGGCAGACGTCCCCTCTCACTCGCGCCTCTGTGTCCTGGGCCCGGCCAATTTGCACTGGCCCACTTTATCTTATTATCCTTACTCTACACTTCCGAATGAACAGTGCGAGTAACAGTCACACAAACAGTGAAATAAGCACAGAAATGAAAAATACTGAGTTGAAAAGATTACTCATATCTTAATGATACCGATAAGAGCGTGTCAGAAGTGTAGTACCATTTAATATTGAGTTTTCGTATTAGATTAAGAGTATAAAGTTTTCGGTTTATTATGTTGTTAGAGCAAAAGTTGTAATAAAAATGCCGTACTTGACATAGACAAGAAATATTATTATATTGTATAGAACCGCTTATTGCAAAATTGTACAACTAAATATTATTTACTATTTTGTTATTTTTTAATTACTTTTTTAAATTTAAAACAAATGTTTCTACTTTTAAAAACACCCATCTATGCAATTTTGTAAAGTAAGGTACTTACCTACATTAACTTTTCAATTTTTTTTCAGTTAAACCATATCACCATGACATTTCTCTTCCCTAAAATGTTTATATCTGTTGTAATCGCATATTATCAGAGTTACCCGTGTTATCAAGATGCATATTTCTCCCTTAGATATAGGGCATTAGAGTGAGAGAGGCATACTGTCGATATAGCGTGAAAATCCGCTTTATGAATTAGTACGAAGGTCGTTGATAAGAAAAGTGAGTCGGCTATGTGAGAAAGGGAACAGCAAGTTCCTGATTTTCAAAACTACTTAACTGTATTATCTTTTAATAATATCGTACTATTATGGGAAATACATAGAGGTAGAAAATTTATTTTTGCTGGGAAATAGCTAACGCCGGTGGCTTAGTGGCTAGTATCATTGTCTTTTATTAGAAAGGCACGGGTTCCAGCCTCGGCACGTACGTGTATTGGAGTTTCGAAGTCATGTATACGTTTATTTCACGCTCTTACTGTTAAAGATGGCGTCGGTGGCCAAGTGGCTAGGGCCGTTGACTTCCATTCGGAAGTTCGCGGCTTCAAGCCTCAGCACGTGTATAAACCTACCAATGTGTTTTTGAATTTCATATTGTACGTTTATTTCACGAAGTTTATTTCATGGTTAATTCACACCGGAATAGAAATGACCACGCGGCACTTTCAAAGTAAAATTATTATAAACTCTATCTATATACTATAAAGACTAGTATCGCTTGAAACTTCTAAGAGTCGCGCGGCGCCGCGCGTCCGTTGGCAATTTCAAGCGATACTAGCCTTTTTAGTATGTAGATAAAGTTTAAAATAATTTTACACTGAAAGTGCTTGCCGCGTCGCCGCCGTCGTCGTCGCTGCCATTCGGGTGTGAATTTTTATACAATCACCACTGTTCCCGCGTTTCCTCCTTTTTAAGGTGACGACTGAAAATCAGTGTTGCCCTTTCGGGTAAATTTCCACTGGGCCTAGGCCCATTGCATATTGCACACCACACACGGGTCGCTTATTTATCTTTATGTTAAAATTATTATTATTCTTTTTGTTGTGATAGTAACTCAGATTTATTACTGTATTACTTTTAAGCTTTGTTATATTTGTGTGTGTGCAATAATTTATGCAATAAACTTTCATCTATCTATCTAATTATGGTGAAGGAAAACTGCGTCCACCTGTGAATAAATTCAAAGGTTGTGTGTATTTGCGTTTAATACTCTTAAAATAATATATGTAGTTATTTACATTATCTAACAAGGTATGTGTTTTATATAAATTGTATTATTTAGTTAGTTTTTTTTTTCTTTTTTGTAATAGTCATAGCACAGAATACCAAATAGTAGTGTCATAGTTAGTGTGCGTGCACCCGCTTTGATTTTTCTCTGTTTGCCTTGTGGTTGGCCGGTGGAGAATGCCGAATAGCATTAGGTCCGCCTATTAGTCAAACCCGTGAACGTGGTGCTGCTTGGAGGGACTGGTCTGCTCTAGTCGATTGCCGGTTGTTTTATTGGTTGCCTTCCTCTAATTGCATATTAATTTCGTTTGCACTCTATGTTATATTAATCAAATTGAATAGAATAATAATTTTGTAAAATATTTTGAAAAGATGCAACGCCTGTGGAGTTTCTTCCGACGAGTTCTTCTCCACAGAAGACAGCCAAATCGTGAACCCGCCTCGACGTCGAAAAGTGATTTGTAAAATCTTACTTGGAATAAAACATTTGAATCTTGAATTTTAAATGTTATTGTATTTGTGCAATGCAGCTTAATAAATAAATATTTGACCAACCCGCACTGGGCCAGCGTGGTCCATCCTGTATATTGCTATTTATTTGAATCTTGAATTTTAAATTTTATTGTATTTGTGCAATGCAGCTTAATAAATAAATATTTGACCAACCCGCACTGGACCAGCGTGGTCCATCCTGTATATTGCTATGTATTATCAGGATGTTATTACAGTATACGAGTATCTGTAATCAACGAATTGATTCCCACAGAGAGAGACGGAGAGTCACGTGGTTTGTTGATTATACACAAGCTTCCGATTGTTGCGCGGGAGTATTATGTACAAAATAATGATGTTTTGCTTTAGAGTACCGCGTGAAATACGTTTAACTAACTATACGTATAGAAATAGAAACTAAATTCATTTTGACTACGTATGTATACAAGTTTTTATAACTTTATATAAAATATATTTGTATTATCTATTTAATAAAACTGTAGAGGTCGAAAACCGAGTCAAGGGGATGTAAGAAGTGATATTATTATAGAATAATTCCTGATTTTTTTCAAATTTTCTTGTCTCTGTTTATCTTTTCTGTTCTGTCTGTTTGTACAGGCTAATCTCCGAAACAACTGAACTGATTTAATTGAAATTCTGTATAGTGGTACCTTATATCCCCGGTCAACATCCTAAATAGTTTTACCGAGGGAAATTATCTCTTTCCTACGGGAAATTTCACGAAAATGTCAAAAAAGCAATTTAAAACGGAAAGTAGCGCGGAAATGCTAAAGACAACTAGTTATTTATATATTTTTTTTACACTTATTTTACACTCTTTATTTTCAATGTTCATGCCAACAACCCGCAATGCACTATCCGTTCAGATGGTTTTCTCAAACAGAGGTTGCCTGGTACATATTGCTGCCTTTGCCATAAGACTGCCTGTTGTTGACTCAACTTTTTTTGTGTAATACTCAGTGTAATTTCCGTTGTGGTATCAATTAATAATATTTGTATTTTATTGTATTATACAGCGAAATAATATGAATAAAGTAGCCGTCTCTCTTATTTTTGAGCATATTTTTTGTCTTTAACGTGAATTAAAGAAATTTTATTAACCTACAAGCGTATTAATTCAGAAAATGTGTACCAAATACAATAACTATTTTTTTGATATTTTTATTATACCTGGACAATTTTTTATGACTTTTTGCACCGGGAAAAGACGAATGAATGAAATTGATTTCTGGAAATTAATGTAAAAATGCACAAATTCGCACTAAAAAGCTAGGAAAACATCAAATTTACCAGGAAAAAAATATGAAGTTGAAAATAACTGTCGTACCTACCTAACACTAAAATGTGACAAGTAATAAACGCGTTCAATAAGTTATCATGATTTGTTTACTAATTACATAGGTAATTGTGGTATTATGATATGATACATTTTATGAACAGTTATCTTAATTTTTCAAATGCGAAAATATGGATTTGTGAACTGTAAAGTTACTAAAAAATATTCAGGGTTTTGTTTATTTATTTATTTATTTATTTTTTATTTATTCATAAAGGTACACCAACAGCACAAATATTACACATTGCTAATTACATTGTTTACAGCTTATTGACTAATACGTGTGCCTATTATAGGTATACACAACATTCTAATATACAATAGGTACATAGGAAACGGGAAAAAGAATCTACTTTATTACTTGAATTTAGGAGTTAATGAAAGATGCCAAATATTCATAAGACTCAGACAATAAAAAGAAGCGAAGAGTTATAACAAACACACAGACAGACAAAACTTTTGTTTACTTTTGTTTAATTCAATTAGTAAACAAATTATGCACACGCTCTACGCTACATATGAAATATTTTCAAGTGGAATATTAATCGCTTTCCCATTGAAAAATGACGTCGGTGGGCTGTTAGTAATTATATTACTTAAAAAACTAAAACTGCGGTGGATTCGTAAGTATGTTTTTACCTTAAAACACCACATCGTTGTTTATCCAGCACCAACAGTTTTTCTGTTACTTCTAACAGGTTTAGTTATTATAGCGCACTACACTTATTTATTAACTTTTTTTTCACCAAAGTACCGATTAAATACAATCCATTATATTATCCTGTTTCAAATCCGTCCACTGGGCACAAAACACCGAACAACACTGATCTAAACTAAAATTAGCGAATATCCCAAGAACAAACTGAGCAGGTCAATGACTTACAATTATCATCTGTTCGCAAACTAAAAATTGCAGGAAAACCGTTTTGATAAAAGAACATAAGTAGAACGATTTGAATTGTTCGCAGAAAAAAAAACGAAGAGCACGCAAGTTGATACCACACGTACAGCCAAACGGTCAGTCGGTCGGCGAGGAGTAATTAGTGCGACAGTTATTTTGCGTGACCACGGATCGCTCCAGGGTATCAAAAGGGGAAAAATATAAGGATAAAAGTTTATTGCGTTGTTTTTCGACTTTTCTCGACTCTTAAACTCTTAAATTTTCCGCGATTAAAACAATTCAAGATATTTACTGGGGATATAAGGTACCACCACACAAAATTTCATTCATATCGGTCTTGCAGTTTCGGAGATGAGCCCGTACAATGTGCTGAGCCGTATGAGTTACTATTGTTTTTTAACTATCCCATGGGATTTTTGTAATTTTCCGGGATTAAAAGTATCTAAGATGTTGACCGGTGATATAAAATAACATCATGCAAAATTTCAACAGTTTCGGCGATTAGCTCGTACAAACAGACTAACAAAAAAAATTGAAACATCTGTATATGTTATATAGGTACTACTAATTCTTACATCCCCCTAAATCGGTTTTTAGCTTTTTTTTCTATGTATAGATTTTTGACTTCTACAGTTTTGTTGTATAGAATACACATTGATAATATTACTAGCGTTGCGCCCCGGCTTGGCACAAGCAGCCCCCGGCCTGTTATTTTTTGAAATGTAAGAACCTTCTACGAAGTATTAGAAACCATTTTAAAAAATATGAATTAAATCGGTAAAGCCATTTTCAAGTTCTAACGCGACCTGGAGCAATAATATAATTTATATATTATATAATTATGTATACCTCAACAATTATTTCTTAAATGTACCATTTTCAGTGTTTTGTGTTTACTCAAATGTATTCTTGTTGATGAAATAAATACATTATTATTATTGTATAGATACTACTTTTCCTACTACGTTTTGTATGTATAATAAATTATTATTTTATTGTAATTTATAATATTGTAAAAGTTTGTGAACCTATACAAGACTTTGTAAGTTTATCTCGCGAAAATGACTCTTCGTGTTTTAATGAAACGTCTATTATCGAAGAAAAAGTAGGCTAATCTTTAGGACATTAAATTTTAATCAAAGACAAGTAAAGTCAAACTTAAGTTTTTTTGATCTAGTAATTTAATTAAATGTTATATTTTTTGTTTAGTTGACAGCCCTGTTGGTTTATGTTGTATCACTTGGTTCAGAGCTATGGAAATAATATAACATACCATACCGGTAACTTTATAATAATTATAGTAGTATAAAAGTGCTACCATTATCCCATATTAAATTTAAGCCCATTTATTTCGTAACAATGGCAGGAAAATTTTATTATTACTGATAAATAACAAATAATAACAATGTTATTTTTAAATATGACTGATTTGATGTGGTTTTTATTTATTTATTAATTGTACAACGCAATAATATTATGGTTATTAAAATGTAAATATAATTTGTTATGTAAATACATAAAAACTACTTGAATCACTATGTAAATAAAATGCATGTACTCTGTAATAACTAATAACGAATGTAACTTAATTATATGAAAATAGGTAAATTATATAAAAAAAGTTTAAAATAGGTAAATTATATTAAAAAAGTTTAATGTAATAAATTTTATCAGTCCACCTACGCTTCTTCCGAAGGAAGATAAATTGTAGATTGACTGATCCAATGTGTGTAAGTGATCTAAACTGATTTTAATAAAACTTGGTATGAAAATAGAATTAACCTTGGAAAGTAAAATAGGCAAATTTTTACCGCGTTAAAATTTCTCATTTTCACGGGAAAAACTGTTTACACGGGCGGAGCCACGGGGCGGAGACCTAGTAAAAAATAAATTTGCAAGACAGTGTAGATCTATTTGACTAGACAGTTTTGAATAACAAATTATATTTGTAGGCAATTTTTAACACTCAATTTATTTAGTTGTATTAGTATGCAGGTCGTATGATTCCTCCAGATACGAGATAAGGTGAAAGTAATATTTTAGCTATGACGAATCGTTTAAAGCATCAAGCACCGTATTTGCTACGATTTGTTATTCAAGAAGACTGACTTTCCAATGGGAACAACGATATGATAAGACATAACAATATCATAAAGTCGTTATGCTTAGTATGCATGTCACATTGATTTCATAACAATAGAAAGTGATTATCAAGGATGTCATATATACATATTACCGTCTGAATATATTATAAACACAAGACAGTACGTAAGTTTAGAAAATATGAAGTCGATACCACACAATTTTATTACATTACGCATTTTTATAAAGTAAGTAGGTACGTAGAATGTTGAAAGAAGCAAACATTACAATATAAACATATTATAAATTTATGCTCTAATCCACATAGAAGTGAAGAGAATTCAAGGTTATTTTAAGCCCAAAAGAAACACTTGAGTCAAAATGTTAGTGAACAAATTTTGAATAAAGTTTAGTTTCTCTCCTCGTATGACTGAAAATCACTCGAATTGATAAAAAATATGTCAAAACTCTACACTCTAAACTCTATGCCCTATTTTTAGGGTTCCGTACCTCAAAAGGAAAAAACGGAACCCTTATAGGATCACTTTGTTGTCCGTCTGTCCGTCCGTCTGTCAAGACCCTTTTTCTCAGGAACGCGTGGAGGTATGAAGCTGAAATTTATATCAATTACTCAGGTCTACTGTCCCTTGAAGCTGTGAAAAAATCAAACTTCTAAGCCAACGCAATCAAAAGATACAGCCGTTTATGCCGCAAATTTTCGACACTTGCAAGGGAATCAAAACCTACAGGGTGCTTCCCGTGAACTCAGAATCTTGAAATTTGGTACGAAGCAACGTCTTATAGCATAGATAAAGGAAAAATTACGAAAACCATAAATTTTTAGTTACATCACATAATATATATTTTTTTAATAATTTTAACCTTACTACCCATTTCCTCATAAACGCGTAGAGGTATTAAATTGAAATTCATACCAAATACTCAGGTCTATAATACCTTTAAGCTGTAACAAAATCAAACTTCTATGTCAACGCAATCAAAAGAAACAGCAATTTAAGCTGCATATTTTGAAACTCGCAAGTACTCGCAAGGGAATCAAAACCTAAAGGGTACTTCCAGTCGACCTAGAATCTTGAAATTTGGCATGAAGCAACGTTTTATAGCACACATAAAGGAAAAATTCCGAAAACCTTAAATTTTTAGTTACATTACAAAATATATATTTTTTAATAAATATAAACTTATTACTTTTTTCCTCATGAACGCGTAGAGCTATCAAGTTGAAATACTTACTTAGTACTTAGTTACTTAAACGATAAAGAGATCTTTGTCTTAAATTTATGCTTCTCCATCTTTTTTAATAAATATAAACTTATTACTTTTTTCCTCATGAACGCGTAGAGCTATCAAGTTGAAATTCATATCAAATACTTAGATCTAATTGCCTTTAACCCGTGAAAAAAAAAAAAATCTAAGTCAACGCAAAAACGCAAAACGCAAAAGTACAACCATTGATACCGCATATTTTGAAACTCGCAACTACACGCAAGGGAATTAAAACCTAAAGACCACTTCCCGTTGACATAGAATCTCGAAATTTGGTAAGAAGCAATAGCTTACAGCACAGGTAACAGAAAAATTCCGAAAAGCTTAAAATTTTAAGTAGTTATACCACCAAAAAAATTGTGATTGTAAACATAATTGTAGTTACAGCAATGACCGCGAGTTATTATACTATGTATGGGGAGGGCAACATTTTTCAAACGGCAAAGACGACCTCACTCATCGTCATTCAATCCCGATGTTTTGGTGAATGTAGCTGTATAATCTAAATGCGTCCTAACTGCTTAAAGTGTTATACTTATAATTAAATTCAATGACATTATTATATTTCTTATTGTTGGTTATTATCAGACAGCTTGCTTGTATTGTTTCTACTGGCGAAGTTTAATAAAAGAACTTTCGCAAGTCTGCTGCAAGGCTAGTATAAGTGTTTCAGTTATATTATAGATAAATGATATGTGTTAATATAAAATAAAGGATTACTTAAACGATAAAGAGATCTTTGTCTTAAATTTATGCTCCTCCATCTTTCCCCATTGTAATGTTATGAATTTCATTTTGCAATAAGATTACCATAGTTATGACTCGATTGTCGTAATGAACGAACTTTGTAAACCTTGCAGGTTTGTACGGAACCCTCGGTGCGCGAGTCCGACTCGCACTTGGCCGGTTTTTTTTTTATATATACTTGTTGCGGTGGAGTATCGACGGAGATTGTGCAAATACGCGTAAATAGCATTGGATAATACAGCGTATTTCAATATTTTAACCCAATGTAAATTTCGCGTTAAACGCACTTAACTGTTATAACACTTATAACGTAAGCTTCGAACAAACCGCTCATTTGTTACTTTTAGCAGTGAGCAGAACATAATAATATAAGTAATTCAAATTATAAGTAATTCAAATTACTTTAATTACCTAAAGGATTGTGTGAAAAAACTACAAAAATAGCTAATAATATAAATTTACAGTAAGAAAATTACAGAGATAAAAATATCCTCTTAAAAAAATATTTTATTATAGATACGCGGTATTCAAAGATCGTAAAAATAATGAAAGAATGACATCGGACACGTTAATGAAAATAAATGAAAATGCAATATTACACTTTGTTTATATGCAAATTTTAATACAAATACATGCAATTCTGGCTGTAGTTAACAAACTTTTAAAACAGTGTTTTATTGTATTTTATGAGACATTATTATTGAATAATTTACAAAGGTTCTTTCAGTAGTTGACTAAGAAAAAAAAACTTTTTATTTTATAAATTTATTTCGCAAATTTTAACATCTAAAAAATTAATATTTTTGAAACTAAGTAATGAAGACAAACATTTAAGAAAGAAATAGTTTTTTATATTTTAAATTAAATAAGTATGCAATATACTATCCTTATTCAATCTTTGTTATTAATCCATGCGCTCTAGTTTTTCCCAATTTGGGTTACGTTCAATGATTTTTTTTTTTTTTTTTAATTGACCTATGCTTGTGTCGAAAAGGTACGACAAAATCAAGCTTCACCGGACTTGACAGTTCACTGATAATATTATTGACACTTTTAAAAGTGTACCTAACACTAAAAAAAACAACACAGGCTTTTTTATGCCTGGCCAGTAAAAATATGCCTCTTTATAAAACGCAATACACTCACTATAACAAAAATCGGTTCGCGAATTGCGATTCCAGTGAACTGTTGGAACCGAAGGCCCATTATGAAGCGCCGCGATGCATGTCGACCGCTGCCCTCATTTCGGTGGACCGAAACAAACAGAAAAAAAAAACAAGTTCCTGCAACGGTGATTGGCCATGCATACATTGATTCGTCGCGGAATTTCTGTGACGTCATTGGTTCTTTGCTGTGTAAAGTTAAAAAAAAGTTTAGCTTGTTCTTGTTCTATTATGTATGAGTCATGACGGCCAGTATCAATTTTGTTTCTTTTTGTTATATCATGACAACAAGCAAAAAAATGTTCTACCTCTATGATCATGACGATCAGTGTTTATATACGCTATGTTTTCTGTCTGTTCTTGTGGTACCTCTGCTTTCATGAGTATCTTCTTAATAATCTTGTGGGTTTTAAAGTTAATCTACCAAACAAACCCTGGTGTCAGAATTCTTTCAAGAAAGAGAGCGAGGTATCAAAAGTATATTATGTCAATCACTACATAGTATAAAACTGTCGGTCCCTATGTATGCTTAGATCTTTAAAACTAAGCAACGGATTTTAATTTTCAATAAATAGAGTGATTCAAGAAGGAAGGTTTATATCTACATCTACATCTACACTAATAATAATTATTATTATAAAGAGGAAAGATTTGTATTTTTGTGTGTATGTGTGTGTATGTTTGTAACGAATAAACTCAAAAACTACTGAACCGATTTCAAAAATTTTTTCACCATTAGAAAGCTACATTCACCCTGAGTAACATAGGCTATATTTTATTTTCAAAAAAATTAGGGATCCTTACTAAAACTTCAATAATGTAACCCAAGGTGTAAAAAAAAATCCTAAAATATTCCTTATAATTGCATGGGCTCCGAAACTACAGAGCCGATTTTTATGAAACTTAGTACGAAGATAGAATAGACCCTGGGGACGGACATAGGCTACTTTTTACTGCAGGAAAATACCTCATTCCCACGGGAAAGACTGCAAGCGCGGGCGGTACCGTGGGGCGGAAACTTGGTATCAGTACCAATGAGCTTGGGTTATGGTATGATAGAATAGACCTTGAAAATTAATATAAGCTACCTTTTACCGCGGAAAAACTCTTTATTCCCAAGGGAAAAATGGCAGCGCGAGCGGAAAGTTTTGATAAAACTTTGTACAGGGATAAATAATGGGGATGTATAAAGGATACCTTTTACCACGGGAAAATAGATCTTTCCGCGGGAAAATAATACCTTATCCCCACTGGA
Source organism: Teleiodes luculella (assembly GCA_948473455.1). Taxonomy (NCBI): domain Eukaryota; kingdom Metazoa; phylum Arthropoda; class Insecta; order Lepidoptera; family Gelechiidae; genus Teleiodes; species Teleiodes luculella. Next base: position 12,549,487 of record OX419585.1, read on the forward strand.
AAAATAGTAGCGCGGGCGGAAAATTTTGATGAAACTTGGTACAGTAATATAAAAGATTCTGGGGTGATAAAGGTTACCTTATACCGTGGGAAAATTCTTTATTCCCACGGGAAAAGTGGTAGGGTGAGTCAGAAGTTTTGATGAAACTTGATACAGAGATAGAATAGACCTTGGGAAAGGTAACAGACTACCTGTAACCGCGGGACAATAGCTTATTCCCACGGGAAAATGGTAGTTCGGGAGGGAATTTTTAGTGAAACTTGATACAGAGATAAATTTATTTAGATTTTGGGATGAACAACAATTTATTTTGCTGCCACAAAATAAAACAACCTTCGATATATGTAGTTAGTTAACAGGGAAGCTATGAATCTATAAATTTTATACAAAAAAAAATCTATAAATAAAGTAAAACAAAAATACATGATTTAAAAAACTTTGAATTATATATACCCGAGCGAAGCCGGGGCGGGCCGCTAGTGTATTATATAATAATATATGCATAATATACTTTGGGATAACCCACAATAACCAATTTTCCGTGCAAAGTCGAATCGCTAGTTTCAAATAAAAAATAAAACCTTTTTAGATCCAAAACTCTTTCACACTGAGAGAAATCGAGCCAATCAAGTATGGCATTTTACTTGATAGAAAAAAAAATGAATGAAGCAATCATAAACTTGCAAAAAATGATCACTAACTGTTTGTTGTTTCAATAAAGCCGAAATTATCAAAATTTCAAACAAGTTAAATGATTAGTTCTATAATAAAGTTGAATGTTTTTATAATGAAATTATATTATAATAAATCAAGTAAATTTTGTTTGATGGTATAATGCAAGAATATTAAAAACAATTACCCTTTTATTTAAATTGAATGTTGTCGGTTTTTTACTACAAATATTGTCTAGTTGATTAATGTAAACATACCCGAAGCGAAAAAGTCAATCAAGTTAAATGTTTAGTTTTATAATACAGTTGAATGTTTTTATAATGAAATCATATTATAATAGATCAAGTAAATTTTGTTTCATGGTATAACGCTAGAATATTAAAAACAATGACCCTTTTATTAAAATTGAATGTTGTCGGTTTTTTAATACAAACATTGTCTAGTTTGATTGTATACTACTAGTTGATTAATGTAAACATACTCGAAGCGTCGCGAACCGTTGCATTGCATGCATGTCGAAACTTGTCATTTTGTTTGAATCGGCCGGCGAGAGCGCCACGTAAAAAGTACGTCCGCCGGGTACGTCTCGAAAATAAATCCACTGTGTGATTTTGTGACAACTGTGACTGTGTACCATGGAAGAAGTTACAGACCTGCTGGTCGCATGGGGCCTCCCAGATTTACAAGAAAATTTTATCAGTAAGTACCTACTTACCTGTCTCATGCGACCATTACCTATTCATTACTAGCTATTTATCTACTTACTTTAGGTGTGAGACCTACCTACCTACTCATCTAAGTACAAAGACTGGTGCCAGCACACTGTAGGCGGTACGCATACGGTGCAGTAGAGGAGCGGTAGCAGGAAAAGTTGTATCTTAGGAGTTTGTATAGGTATAATATGAATCCTGCCACACGAGGCGGTAAGGCTGGACCGCTACTGCTCCTGTTCTGCGGTAGTGTGCCGGCAGCTGCTGTTGTTGCTGTCAGTTGATTCAACAATTATTTTGCAGAAAATGAAATAAATCTGCAGGCGCTTTCTGCGCTTACCCCGGAAGATATTAAAGAGCTGATTCCACCATTAGGACCTAGAACCTTATTTATACGGAACTGGAAAGAATGGAATCCCAACATCAACACCACTATAGACAGTAATATGAGTCTACCTGGAGGAGACTTCAGTAATTTAGATATTATAAGTCTGAGTGTAAGTACTATATGTAAAGGTATTACCTGTACAGGAATTAGGTACCTAGTAAGTAGATAATGTAGGTACTATTGAATAAAGTTAACCCTAGTTACAGTGCCTTGGTTTGGTTTGGAAAGTACCTATACTTATGTAGGTCAGCTTAGAACTTAGTATGCAGTGCAATATAGTCAATAAATCTATATATAAAATATGTACCTATTTGAATAAAGGGTTCTAGGTTGCAATGTCTTCTGGGCTGTCCATTTGATACCAGTCTCTGTTCACTAAATAATAATATTAGGTAATACCTATCTACTAGTCAGCACAACACCGACAAGTTATGGTATTACAGGCTAGTTAGTGCTTACAAATGCCATGATAACCATGAGGTCTGTAACTTTGACTGCGTAGTAGAAAATTAGTAAGAATTGGTTTTAATACTTTTAATTTAATCTATTTCAGGACATTACAGTTCAAGACTTTAATGCTGAAGAAAAAACAGAAACAGCTGATGTGCATGTGTTAGTGGCAGAGCAATCAAAAACATCCCCCAACCTTGATTTAGCTTCAACAAAAACTACAAGTTTCTATGTCATTGAAAATAATGTAAGTATTAATTCTTTCATACTTCTTTTTTGTGAGTTGATGATAAGTGGTAGGTAAGGCCGCCTTTTGACTCATTTGTTTTGTTCTGTGTTGTTTTCTGTATGCTGTGTCTTTTGTCAATAAAGTATATTGTATTGTATTGTATTTGTAGGTACAGTTGGCTTTACCCGCGGCCTAGATTATAATTATTATAGTATAGTATAATATGGAGTATAGATAGTCTATCTGATAATTGTGTCTGGTGATGCCTGTTTTTAATGTAAAATTCTTATTCTTTCAGATTCGAGCGATGAAGAGAAGAACAACCTTGCAGCAATATTGAGTTTGCCAGAGCTGATTAACCCAAGCATAATCACCTTACCCATCGCTACTACCACGAGCTCAAAAGGATCTTCTCCCCCATTGAAAAAAAGGAAGGTAAATAAAGAAAAAAAATGGAAACCGTCGAAAGCCGAAAGCCGTGACGCGTTTGTGACCCACGTACAGGACGATAGTTACTTGAAACTAGTTATAGATAAAAAACATCAAAATCATCAAAAAGTGTTGTGTTAATTAGTATAAGATTGTTTATTATGAACACAAATATTATGTTATGTTATGAGTGATATCATGTTCGGGATCCCGGCATTGTATTCTCTACAAGAAGGTATCCCACGATCATGCCATTTACAAGATGCAAATATATTATGATTCTTATTGATTTACAATTTACAAGGTACAACTAAAGGTTATTTTCAATATAAAAGTACTTCTTCCGTGAGCGATTGCTACATATGATATATATTTAGAAATAAGACTTTTTTTGACCAGCGATCCTGATGTTTGTTGGCTGGTCACCTCCTAGTTTAAAGCCAAGCGTGCAGTATTTCCTAAAATTTATTGCGTCAATAATTGCTTCATATTTACTTCATTTGTCTATTTGAAGTGTAACTTCAATCGTACGTTAAATAAAAGATGTAGCAATCATTTAAATAATTATCCCAAGGAAAAGTGTCTACAAGAAAAAGTGTTTGAAGTTACAACTAAAATAGATAAATGAAGTAAATATGAAGCAATTATTGACGCAATAAATTTCGGGAAATACTGCATGCTGGGCTTCAAACTAGGAGGTGACCAGCCAACCAAACATCAGGATCGCTGGTCAAAAAAAGTCTTATTTCTAAATATATATCATATGTAACAATTTTTTATTCTATGAAGCAAATATAAGCAATTATTGTATCAACTCTCATAGACCCACGCCACAGACAACCAGCCATTCTGACGCTCACCTTCTTCCTTTAATGATCGTGGGATACCTCCTCTCTATGGGGCATATTACATTATCAAAGATCTTTGATCATATATTGATCATATATTTGATCCTATTTATTTGACAATTTGAGTCATATCTATGTATTACACTATAAAAGTTCTTTGATCATATCTCACGTACTATTGTTTCGGCATTTGACAGATTGATGACAGGTATTGACGTTAGGGTTACCAGATCTCAGCGAATTCGAAGACATCGTAATTTTTAGTATGGCTTGTTTTCTGTTATTTAAAATTTGGACAGCAAGATTATGCAAGTATATAATTAGAAAAAGAATTACATTACAATATTTGAAACATATTAACGAACAAGAAATTCAAAACTCTTTGTTTTTATATTTGCTTTTAAATTCCGAGTAGAAAAAATAAAAAGTAACTGGCAACACCTGTTTCTATGACCGTATTGGATCCAATCTAACAACAAATGTCTAAAATCTATGATCAAAGATCAAATTGAATCATATGTCTATATTACAGTGTCAAATATCTTTGACTCATAGATCTTTGAGTCTCTTTGATCAAAGATATTTGATAATGTAATATGCCCCTATGAGACTATTGTTCAATTTAGATATATTATACACAACTGTTGATTTCTAAACATACCTATATATTTCATAAATTAGCATAAGGAAAAATGTTGATCTCTAAACAGTTATTAATAACCATGAATAAAACTTTTTAATAACATTTCTGACATTATCATTTTATATAAAAAATTGATAAATATGTTTCTTTTGACAAGTGATCTGCTGACACAGGATTTTAGGAAAAGTACTGCGTTCCTTTTAAAGCGTGAGCGCAGTACGTACCCAAACACCTGTAGAGCAGCACCATCACTAGTTATAAGAAACGTAACTATTAAAACGAATTTACGTTTAGGTGCAGAATGTCCAAGTTGCAAAATGTCCAGCGGGTGCAAAATGTCCAGGTCGCAAAAGTTCCAGATCGCAAAAGGTCCAGGATGCAAAATGTCCAGCTTGTAAAATGGTAATAATAAGACCTGCATCTAAAGGAAATATAACTTATGCTATTAATTTTTTTGTTTCATAATAGTAGCATAAGTTATATTTCCTTTAGATGCAGCAGAATGTCTTATTATTACCATTTTACAAGCTGGACCTTTTGCAACCTGGACATTTTGCAACCTGGACTTTTTGCGACCTGGACATTTTGCACCCGCTGGACATTTTGCAACTTGGACATTCTGCATCTAAACGTAAATTTAGACCCTATATAATAAAAAAATAAACACGTTTCTTGATAGTCCCAATAAGAGTACTTTATAGCTTTAAACAAGTTATTTGAATAACTTAACAATTATTAATTTTTACATTCAATCAATTGTGTTGATTACATTGAAAAAAAAATCTTATTAAATATTAATACTTATCTTCATTCAAATAATAAAGACAGCTTCATAAAGCGAAACAAGTTATATAACAGAAGTAAACATCTAAATATATGATTCTAATGTGGAACATAATCAAATGTATCAAGTTTTCATATTCACAATAATCAGGTCCTTTGATAGCTAGCATAAAGCAATTTTATCTGAAACTACTTAAAATACTTGATAACCTTAATCAAGTTCATTATAACTTCAATCAGCAGAAATCATTGTTATAATAACCAAACTTGATTGGTTATATTTATTTGATCATATTAGGTTCAACAATTTACTTGTTTTATCTCATAAAGACAACTTGGTTGTTATTTAATCAACATAGCTTTATCGCCATAATCATATTACTTTATACGCTCGTATTGTAACAAGTTTCTTGTTAGACGCAATCATTTTTTTGATTTATGTAATCAATTTTTTTTTTCAGTGCAAAATTAATTTACAAACTATTTTAAGTGACCTTTGCTATTTAAACAGAGAGTTTGGAAATCAGCGCTCCTCAGTAGTAATTTCATTATTCTGAGTTTTTTTTAATAAGTTCTGAGTATATTTAAAAGTCATCGTACTCTTGATGACATTATTGCAAAGAGCTATAGTTGATCAAATAATTTGATTGTCCGAATATTGAATGATCTGTTTCGGAGAAATGTTACAAGCTTTAGCTTCGGACGGAAATCAACCATCATAAGAGTTTATTTGGTGGGTTAATATGATTTATGCTATAAGACGTTACTCAATTGCTCATTTCCTGTTATTCAGTTAACTGACATTTTTCGCATTGATACCCGTTCAAGAAATTTAAAATTTAATGTAGGTATATGAAAATATCATAAATAGGCTCAAAAGCACCCTAAAAGCGATGGAGAGGGTTAAGCTTAGAGTTTCCTGGCGTGATCGAATCAGGAATGATGAGATCCGCAGGGGAACTAGAGTCACCGACATAGCCCGAAGAATCGCTAAACTTAAGTGGCAATGGGCTGGGCACATTGCGCGTAGAAACGACGGCCGTTGGGGCGGAAAGGATCTTGAATGGCCATCGCGTGCCGGAAGACGTAGTTTGGGCACGAGATGGACCGACGATCTGGTGAGGGTCGCGGGAAGCCGCTGGATGCGGGCAGCGCAGGACCGATCATTGTGGAAATCCTTGGGGGAGGTCTTTGTCCAGCAGTGGACGTCTTTCGCCAGAGATGATGATGATGATGATGATATGAAAATATAGGTAGGTAAGTCAAGGTTAATAAACCTTGTATATAAATTACGAGTATAGGTAGTTAAGAGTTAAGTAATAAAATTTATTGTTATGTTCTTAGAAACAAAAACCATAATATCTCTTTCTTTAGGTGTATTGTACTTTTCTAAGATCTTCAAATTAAAAAGTTATTAATCAGGTAAATAGATAATACTCAAATTACAAAAACCGGCCAGTAGGGAAGTATTTAATTTGTCTATAAAAAACTGACTTGTTTTTTAGGATTTCATAGTTGGACTCTTACAAAAAGTTATTAATATGTACATCCATTCTAGAATGGATCTCTAACTAGTCTTTTAAGGCATAAAAAATAATGGAAAACAATCTAAAATTAAGAACTTACAATCAATGAACATCCAGGAACAATGCAGGGTATCTTCATTATGCTTTTGTGTCTTCTTATTATCCTTTTACTATCTGAGAAACAATTTCTTCCTAACTCTTTGGTGAGAAAGGAGAGAAAATGACTTCATAAATAGATCTTATTTATTATTAAACATATTATAGTTTATTTCCAATAAGCAACTCGAATAAAACTGCACTCTTCAAGATAAGATTTCATAGTGAACTGTTCTTTAATCCGTGATAAGTGTAATTATGGTGCGTGGTGTAAGTTATGAAAGTAGCTGTTACTATAAGAAATAGTAGCTGTGACTTACTTATATCTGTATACATAAAACTGGGAACTGGAAAATACAAACAATTTAAAAGATGCCACATCTGACTGAAGTTGACAGAAGTTTGATACTTACTAAAATTTGCGGCGGCGGCGGCTCTCGACTACCAAAGGTTAGCTGAAAGAAAATGCTTTGTAGCATTAAGTTCGCCTATGTACATTATAAGTGCAGTAAATAATTTCATTCTTTCATTCATTATTAGAAACAAACGAAGGTTAATTTAAAAAATCGAATTTACTCTATAATACAAGTTAGGATTGACTGGCAAAGGTTGCCTGCTAGAAATTGCTACCTTAGCAATAAGGCCGCCTTTTGACTCTTCTGTTTTGACCTGTTTTTCTGTATATGTGTTGTATTTCTGTTTGGTGTCAATAAAGTATAGTATAGTATTGTATTGTATTGTAGGATGATACGTAGTTTAATCGTTCTGATATTTTGGAATACCTACTCAATGAATTCCTTTTGGAGACATCGTCATTTTCTTAGAAAGTCAATTTAGGGGAATTTCGTATTTTTTTACAGCTGCATTTTATTGACTTTTTATATATTTTTGTAATTTTATGTTTTCCGATTTGAAAAAATACTGAATATGAAGGTATAATATAAAGTCAACCTATTAAAACACCAGCTACTATACTAATTAACTCTTCGCTTACTCTTTTCATTTGAGCCAACCCGCTATAACCTATAAACTAAGACTGTTTACACACTGAGATACGCAACTGATAACAAGATGAAGTTTTACTATCATCTTTAAAACACAACGACCTTGGTATTTTTTCTTATACAAATATTTTGCAATATTTCTGAAACCTATTATAAATTTATCTAAAATGAGTCATAATAGGAAGATAATGTAATCAGGTCAAAGATCAGGTCATATTTTAAGACGGATAAAGTAATTTTATCTAACTAAATTTTATCTTTATTAGCCGGTCAAATCAATACATGCTCGTAGTTCTTTTTTATTTGCTGATAGTAAAAAAAAGTATTGCACAGTATCGTTAATAATTATATTTTTGTAACGAAAAACATATTTTCGCCGTTTCTTGAAACATATTTTATCGTTTTTCATTTGACTTCATTATTATTATCGGTGACATCAGAATTCGAAATTGTTAAATGCTTTAAAAATAAATAATTAATTATTAAAATAAACATGATAGTTAGGACCTAAAACAACAGTTTCGTTCATATATTTCACCATAACAAACAAATATATGAAAAATAAAGTTACCTTAGAGTATAAATAGAAAAATTTCTGGGAGGGATAGAGTAGGTACGCCTAATCGAGTATGAACCGTAAGTACGGATATGAACAGTTCGAATATCTTCAGCGCGTTCGTTTAGTATCAAATGGTTATCGGAGCTGATTATTTTTCCCGGTGAAAATAAGAAATTTAATTGGAGAACATTTTGAAATGTGCAGTGATAAGTTGCAAACATGACTCGAGGAACAAATCAAAAAAGAAAAATGTTATTGATTTCACCGCCCATACTAAATCTGCCAAAATTTGCTTACGCTTGACATAAAGGCAGCGGAGCGATGCGCGTGCTCTATGTATATTTATTCTCTAAGAAAGTTTACATAAAGTACGAGTACAGTCAACAAAATTACTTCATGATCCACATTTAAGTCATTTTCCTATTATAAAATATAAACAAAAACAACTTGATTACAAATAATATATCAAACGAACATTCCTGTAATATCAAAAATAACATTGCTGATCTGTAATTTGGTCTAAAAACAGTAAAAAATGAGCACTTCTGGGTTAAAACGTACACTAATAAAAAGCTTTTCAAGCGATGAACCTTTGATTGTAGATTACCCTTTCAGATAAGACTACCTTATTATCGTGCTGTCTCGTTCTATCCTGTGTGTTTAAGCAGCGGTCTCTTTCTCGCATAGCGTGACAAACACTACTTGATGATTCGACTAGTGATTGAACAATATCTTATGTGTTGATGTCGAGAGGATTGGTGCCTAATAGTCTACGAAGAATGACCCAATTCTGATTTACCTTGTGTTGAATATTGTGGGCTGCACCCCACCAACCAGCCTAACCAGCTGTTTAAGGGCATTTTAGTAAAACATTTAAAGTCTTTTTAACCCCCGACAAAAAAGAGGGGTTATAAGTTTGACGTGTGTGTCTGTCTGTCTGTCTGTGGCATCGTTTAAACGAATGCGCCGATTTTTATCTAGTTTTTTTTGTTTGCAATCGATGTCACAATCGAGAGTGTTCTTAGCTATGATCCAAGAAAATATCTTCAGCCATTTGAAGACTATCAGCTCTTTTCTAGTTGTTGAAAGGATCATAAGTAAGGGTTTTGTGTCGGGGGTTATAATTTTTTTAATTTAGTGTTTATCCCACAATTTAGAAAGGTAGTGAATTGATTTCAAAATAAAAAGAGGCCTTTTTTGCCATAAAATATATTATATTGCCATAAAATAACTAATGACTTATTAAGTTTTTAATTTCTTATGAATTAGCCCAAGCTTTCCGTAAAAAAAGTAGGGTTTCGCAAAATGTAGATAAACTCTTCCTAACTCGTATACAAAGGTGGTAAGTAATATATTTGTACAGTAGCCAGCACATGCGGGTGGACATGTTGACCTTGAGAGTGCCCTTATTCCGCGGCGGTAGGGGTGAATTTCGTAGTGCGAGTGTCCATCCGCATCGCATGTGCGGGCTTCTGTACATAATATAGTGTGCGATATAATCAGAGTCAGATATTTTCAGGGCTGGAAACTGGACACAACCATAACAGCTGATCACTACATTACTACATTCACATCGAAACTGACCGATATAATAAATACTTACTCTAAAAACTACACTAAACTACTACACACTACTACTAGGTACTTCTTTATACTTAATAAATTTTTATTATATCGGTCAGTTTCGATGTGAATGTAGTAGTGTAGTGATCAGCTGTTATGGTTGTGTTTAGAGGACGATGTTGTCTTTGATTAGGAAAGCGAGTTGTTTGACTTAATTAGGTACTCAAAAAGTAACGTACAAACAGGACCTCATTACAAAAAAAAACACTTCATAAAGACATACCTCTGTTATAGAAACGGAAGTGCCATAATCTCTCACTTTATTCTAAAAGTTTTAAAAAGTAGCTTTTATCATAACACAAAAAATAACTCTTGTTTCTAAAAGCCACAAAAAAGTTAAGCACACTTTAAACACTTGTTGAACTTTTTTGTGGGAACACGTAAGGTAATTTTTTTCATCAAACCCATACGTGTGGGGTATCTATGGATAGGTCTTCAAAAATGATATTTAGATTTCTAATATCATTTTTTTCTAAACTGAATAGTTTGCGCGAGAGACGCTTCAAAAGTGGAAAAATGTGTGTCCCCCCCCTCTAACTTCTAAAATAAGAGAATGATAAATAAATAAAATTAAAAAAAAATAAAAAACTTTCACTATTATTAAAACATCGATCAAAGCCACAACGAACTACAAAAACTTTTATATTATGTTACTGGCTGCTACGGAACCCTTCATGGGCGATTCCGACTCGCACTTGGCCGCTTTTTTTTTTATAAAACCATTCTCCGCCCACTAACAGGTTTTCCCGTCAGAATGAAAAAAAAACATGGCCTACGTGTTAATTCAGTGTAATGTGTTTCTAGTTCTAATTTCAAAAATCTGGCTCATTTCAGATATCGATAAGCATCGATTCGAATGTGTTATTTTTGAAACAACTGTCATTGGAATGAATCCTTGGAATCCGGTTACATATTTTATGGCTCTCCAGAGGTCACGAGGACCCTCCAATCGATCTGAGCACCATTATCACTGCTTTACATCCAACGGCTAAAGGTGGGCCAAGAGAATAGCAAGTTTTATTTCTCTACTAGCTGTCCGTCTACGGCTACGCCCGCATTGTTTTTTTATGTACCGGGGATATAAGGTACCACCATGCAAAATTTTATTTAAATCGGTCCAACGGTTCCAGAGATTAGCGTGTATAAACAGACAGACAGACGGTAATTTTTTTCAAAACTTGTATTTTTGTATTCACCTACACCTCCTTTATCACACCTATGATCAGTTTTTTGAAAAACAAATCAATGTAAAGACACGCCGATTCTTCAGTTTTATTATAGTTATATAGATAGACAGTGTTCGACTGGGGAGAAACGGCGTTAGGGTCACATAAAAACTTGAGTGAATTCGTTTTCGATTTTCTGCCTTGGAAAATATTCCCCAAAGTCAGCATAGTCTCTGGCGTCATACGCGTTGGGCCAAGGTACAGTAAGCATCACATGCGGCGGCAAACGCGTCTGCAAAGTCCTTTGAGAACGCGCCGCTCTGCATGACACGCTCGCCAAGGTCCCGGGCGAGCCCTCAGGCACCCTCAGACGTTGACACTGAAAGGTTTATTCATCATTAACAGGTCATATATGTCCCCACCGAGGGGCTCGAGCCTACCCTGAAATCAGCGTGAATAAGCCTTAGTCGACCACGCTGGCCCAGTGCGGGTTGGTCAACTTCACACACCACCCTTGAAGTCCCCCGCCAGTCCGGTGAAGCTTGATTTGTCGTACCTTTTCGACACAAGCATAGGTCAATTCAAAAAAAAAAAAAAAAAAAAACACCCTTGAAGTAATTCGCAAGTGTGTGCAGGTTTCCTCACGATGTTTTCCTTCACCGTAAGAGCGTCGAATAAACGTGCATATGAATTCAACAATCGAAAACACATTGGTACATACGTGCCGAGGTTCGAACCCGCGAACTTCCGAATGGAAGTCCACGGCCCTAGCCGTTTGACCATCGACGCTCTCATGGTCTCATGGTCAATGGTTTATTAGACCACCATGAAAGTGAATGGTTTTTGGCCCCACGTTGGGCACTAGTGTCACGCCCGCGGCTCGCCAAGGTTCCCCCTCAGGCGTGAACGCAGGAATCAGGATCAGGAACTTGTCGAACGGCCGGAGCGTAGTTAAACTCAGTTAGCACAGTTTAATTTACATTAATTTCACACAAATTAGACATTAAGAACATCACAGATTTAATTATTATCAAGCTTTATTAAATTGTGGAAGTTATGATTATAAAAATGGCCTAATACCACGAGGCCAGGAGGAAAAGTGAGAGAATAATGAATGAAAATGACATATGAATGACGAATGAATTCGAAATTAAATTAAAAAAAAACGAGAATGAAGGGGCACCTCGTTACATGCTGATGCGCCGCGCTGCCTTCATAGAACAATGCTTTTGTTGATTGCAATCGCCACCGCCCGCGGTCGTCAAAGAATACAGCCTAAAGGAAAGTTCTTAGTCTTGTCAAGATTAAAAGCAAAAACCGCTCATCTCCAGGCTCTACAATAAGTAACCTTGCCGATTCCAATAGATCAAATCGGCATATCCATTACGAAAACCGAATTGTATGGAAATTTGATTGTCTTTGCGAAAATACGAAAATCGATTACCTATATTAAATTGAGATTCCATTAAAGACTATTTTAAGAGAATAAAATCCATTTATCTGTTTTGTGAAAATAACAAAATACGTTTTACGTACTTCTAACTAGCTTTTGATAGTTTTTTCTCAGTAGGATTAAGGAATTTTCCGGTAAGAGGTAGCCTATGTTCTTATCCCTAAGATCTATTCTATGTACCAAATTTCAATAAAATCGGGTTAGTATTTTTGGAGCCTATTCAATGCAAACAAACAATCAAATCTTTCCTCTTCATAATAGTACCTATTATAGAAAAGAAATAATTTTTATTGTCCTAAACATTTGGGATGGCCTATAGCAAAAAACACCTGGTTACGCTTGAATAATAATTTATTGTACATTAGAAATTTACACAATATTACACTGTTTGCTAGGTAATGTAATATCACATGACGCATCAAAAAGAGCAGTAGTGTAGACCGACTCCCAAAAAGATGGATCGACGATCTGGTGAGACAGAGCTGTGCAATGGAAAACTTATTGGGTTGGCTTTAGCCCATCATTGGACCTGTATCTGCTGAAAAGAAGAAGAATATGTTAGATTTATTATTAAAATAATGTGAATATTTCATTATCCCAAATCATCTTTTTATTTCAGGAATTTATCAAAGTCAATTTCCAATAAAATAATCAAGATTGATTACTCTAGAAATGTCGCAAAATAAAAATAGATTTTTCTACTGTATATCGCAGGAAAGTTTCTTTTAGGGAGAATAGGTAAGTATGTCATAATATAATGTTCGTCGTCTTTTGTCTTTTGCCTTATACTTTATTTATAGGTTTTTTTTCGGTATCCTTGGCTCGTACAAATCTATTTTAGATTTTACGATAATCATATTATTATGCACGTTTCTTTGGACGCCTTCACATACGGTGCCTTTACGGTGAAGGGAAACGTGAGATAACCTGTGTAAAACTTCAAAGAAATTCAAAGGTTGTGTGTGAAGTTAACCAATTTGCGTCAGAACTTCAAAAGTTTGCTCAAACCAAGGAAAGCCCTCGTCTCACGTTGATGAATAAGTATAACTTCAACTATTTAAAGAAACTATGCGTTTGAGCCATGAAGGAAGAAAAAATTTTACGCGCCCAAATGGAGTAGTAATCAAAACGTACTATGGGTGCCGGATGAGACATGTTTAAAAAAAAAAAAAAAAAAAAAAAAAAACAACACAAACACTAACCCCGTCTCCCACTTCCACCTACCCTCCCACCCCTCTGAGCGGCCGCATTGGTTTCGATACAAAATAGGCATGATTACTACTCCATATGGGCGCATATATGGGTTTTTTCCTTCATGGTTTGAGCATAATTGGCAGGTTCGCGCAACAAGACAAGTGCGTTTTGTATGAAATGTGGCAAAAATGTCACGAGATCTTTTTATTTCACAAGCTTGTCAAGTTTTTCAAACATTTCGCCTTGTAATGCTTACTTACTTAATTTAATACTCCCAAATTAAATAATAATAATAATAATAAATTCGATAATATAGGTATTTAATTTGGGAGTATTAAAACCATTTATCTGATTAACAGTACAATTACACTAATAGAAATCCGAAACCCCAGTATCGAGAGCCGAGAAAAACATTAAGAGTAAATTGGACAGCCCTCTTATCGCTTAATGGTCCTTCCTGAAATAGGGTTGACTGTACTATCTCGTAATTATTAGACCTTTATCTATTTAGATATAATACAAGTTAATATAATAAAACTTCATTAGCTTGAGAGACAATATTTCACACTCAACCATATTTTTTTATGAATGAATGACTGAACAAAATAATACTTTTTGCACATAAACACAAACACAGATACAATACCTAGATAATTACTCAAATAAAATATTGTACAGTTGGCGGCCTTATTGCTTAGTTAGCATTTTTTCCGGGCAAACAGTTATTAGTAATTAAAAATATTTGTAAAGTAAAATATATAAAAAAACTAATCAACATGTCATCTTTTATATTTCTTACTAGCTTTCCACCCGCGTTATCAGTTTTTCCCATGGGAATGAGGCAATTTCCCGCGGTAAAATTTTATGTTACTTTGTTACTCAGGGTGAATGTAGCTTTATAATGGTGAAATAATTTTTGAAATCGGCCCAGTAGTTTTTGAGTTTATTTATTACAAACATACATACACACAAAAATACAAATATTTCCTCTTTATAATAGTAGTATGAAGTATGATAATGACTAGTTGTGTTAGTGTCACACGCTTTGTCATTAATTAACGGCTCCGTAGTCTAGTCAGTAGTTTGCCTGCCTTCGACACAAAGGGTCATGAGTTTGAACCCCGCCCAGGCCAAACATTTCTGTGATGAGCACTGGCGGTTGTTCTGTGTCTAAATATTGTAAGTCATCATCATCTCAGCCGAAAGACGTCCACTGCTGGACAAAGGCCTCCCCCAAGGATCTCCACAATGATCGGTCCTGCGCTGCCTGCATCCAGCGGCTTCCCGCGACTCTCACCAGATCGTCGAATATTGTAAGTACATTAATATATGTATGTAAAAACTGGACCTTTGATCTCGCGTAGAGAGGGTTCGAGGAACGAAGTTATTTATCGTTAACCGAAAGAACTGGAGTGTTTTAATTAAAATTTGGTACAAGTATGCAAAATACGTCACATAATAGGTATTAGTTTGCAAACCTTTTTTTTCTATAACTTATTTTTATTCCCAAATGAGCTTGACCTCACGTTTCAAATTTATCATTTAATGTTACACTATATGACTACTTTGGGGTAGAGCCGCTAGAGCCATACGCTCCCCCGCAAGTCCGGTATTTGTCGTACTTTTTCGACACAAGCAAAGGGCAAATAAAAAAGAAAAAAAGAAAATAATGTTACACGTTCGCTTTTGGGTCACGGGTTTCAATGCGTGTAACATTCACCTTATTCGAGTTGCGGACGAAATTGGCTCTAACATCGAAATGGACAGACACCCTACTAGTGTTCCTATAAGGGTTCCAAACAAACAAACACAAAATTGTAGCCAAAAGTCGTCCACTTATATAATATATAGATAGACCATCCGTTATTTATCGCTCAACAATCGATTAACCACTAGTGATGGGAATTAGTTTGTAACTGTAATTCATTGTAACGATATAGATGGTCGTTTGGCTTCCAGTTTCAGGAAATTACGGATCCTGATTTATATTGGGCTCTTATTGCGTGCTTAGAAGGGCTATTTTCGAATTAGCACCGGTATTATTAGGTTTATCTTGAATGTAAACAAGTACTTCGGTAAAAATTGTCGGATTTTTAGTTAGATAGTACATGGTTAGATTTTCTTAATTTATTTATATTAACATATAATATCATCACGTACAGACTAAGCCAAATATGATGCTATTTGGTAAATTATACAAATTAATAAGATAAAAAACAGTAATATTGTATATAAACATAGTTCTAGGTGGTTCTATGCTATGGTCTGTTTGATACAAATCCGGACAAAAGTTCATTGACCTCATTCTTTTCTTGAAAGTTATTAAAAAATAATGTAATGCCAATATGTCTGGCAAGGTCACACGCTCACTCCGGCTGTTTCTACGATTGAATACTATTTTATTACATAAATATATTTTGTTTAAAAAATATATACTTTTTTCCTACAATTTCAGTGGCGTATCATAATCGTTCATGTTGCATCAAATTTATTTTAAAACTAGATTTCCGCCCCGCAGCTACTCTCATGGTAAAAAACTTTTCTTAGTGGACTCTTTCTTCTAGTCCATGGAGAAATAAAGTGACATAACCACGCCAAAGTAATAATAAACATTGTAAAGTGAATATAGCATCGTGGCTTTGCATCGTGGTATATTTTGGAAAATTTACACAATAGTTTACACACTTTACACAATACCTTTATAATTTATAGCATGTGTTATTCTTATGTATAACCCCCTTAGAGAATAATCAACCCACGGGTTGACGTCATACGCGCACTCCGTAAACTTTCTAGTCAGCCCATGGGTTGATTATATTCTCGACTTTAAAATCTGCTTTTTACGGCTAAACCATGAAAGAATCGCTTGTACGGTGTTTGACAAGTGGTAGGGCGTTTATGAAACAATATAATGGCACATTCACTTCACTAGTGCCAGTACAAAAAATTAAAAAAAAAAAAAACCGAAAGTGACAGTTTGTATAAGCGTTGTGGAAGTGTTTTGTTTATTTACAATTTACAATAAGAATTTACCACAAATGAGGTCTAAACTCGACTAATAAGTGTTTTATAGTGAATAAGTGATGTGCCAAAAGTATTTCTAATAAGAATTATGTGTTTTCCAATTAGAAAAAAATTACGAAAATATGCTTCGGAATCATGGTAAGTTTTTTCCATTGTTCGCTTTTCACAATAAAAAACTAGGGATAAATACCGTAATTTACCTAAAAAGTAAACAAAAAACAAATAGTTCAATCAATTATCTGCAATATTCTCATATTTCATCAAGATAACCTATAGTTTTGCAGAGTAATCTTGGTTCTTGCAAAACCTTGCAAAAAAAATTGCAAAAAAGAAAGGCGGCCATTAATCCTTGCCGAATTAGCGGTAGTAGCAGAAGTTAGGTCGGGTCCGATCGAAAGGGAAGCTATAATATTGTAAAGTTTTATTAAAATCCATTCAGTAGTTTTTGCATGAAAGAGTAACATAAATCCACGCAACCATATCCATGTATCCTCACAAACTTTCGCGTTTAGTTCTCTTAGCCACCTGGAGTTTTTGTCATATTGCCAACATGTTGTGTTAGCACGACAAAGAGATTCCTATCTATCCGCTATCTCGTGGCGTGGACCGTGCCTCACAAAGCACGGTTATAAATCACAGTTCAGGTAATTTCCGACCATTACAGCTTTCTAACGACCAGTATTGTGTTCCGCTATGCAGCTAGTGATGTGCTTCAGTGAGTCGGATCACAGAATAAGTTCATTTTCATTGCGGTGAATACTATGAACTTTGACACGACTACACTGTAGAGAACTCCTTAGTTCTGATAAATTGTACTTTATTTCCTTAAATACAGTACAATTCATCATTCTTTATTGTGACTATAAAACATATTATAATACATAAAGACTGAACAAAATAGACGAGTCTGAAGGCGACCTTATTTCTAAGGTAGCAATTTCTTTCAGGCAACCTTAAAGTATGGAAACAGTGCAGATGCAAGTAGTGCGGCAAAATTAAAGTCATTCGATAAAAATACAATGTGCTTAAGTTTCATACTCGTATTATTTATAAGTTTTTTATTTACTGAACTGCCTGATTTTCAAATTTGTAATGTTTTTTCATCCTTTGGCAACGATTTGAAAATGAAATGGATTGCTAAAATATTTTTATTTGTTTATTTACTTCTTTATGCGTACCGGTGAGTGTCGCGGGAAGCCGCTAGATGCGGGCAGCCTTTTCAAGCAGCACGGGACCAATTGCATTGGAAATCTTTGGGGGAGGCCTTTGTCCAGCGGTGGATGTTTTTCAAAGTATTTATTTAACTTTTAGGATATTTACGTCACTTAGTGAAGTCAGTTACATATTATTCTTTTGTGGTGAGTTCAAAAATTTGACTGTCTTCTGTGGAGAGAACTCGCCGAAAAAAACTCCATGGGCGTTGCATCTTCAAAATTATAAATTATTATTTTATACAATTTTATCAATATGACAAAGAGTGCAAACCCGCCATTAACCTGGTGGAAAAATCTCGAAAGAGACCTTAAGAAAGCCCAATTGCATGATTCGACAACCCAAGATCGTCTGACTTGGCGCATGACAGTGAGGAGACCCGACCCCAAATAATGGGTTAAGGAGAAGAGAAAGAAGAAGAAGATGACAAAGAGTGCAAACGATATATACAATCAGAGGAAGGCAAATTAGAAAAAAAACTATATATATAACCAATCAATTTACCACAAGCACAACTGGCAATAGACTAGTCCTCCCAAGCAGCACCCGTTCACGAGTTTCACGAGTTTCACGCCAGCCATCGCCCATGATAATAATTAATTTACTAACGTATTCTCTTTTATAGATATTATGCTTTAAAATGAAGTCCTGTTTATTAACCTCCGAAAAAGAGAGGTGTTATAAGTTTGACGTGTTTGTCTGTCTGTGGCATCGTAGCTTCTTAACGGATGCGCCTATTTTGATCTAACTTTATTTTCAAGGTGTCACTATCGAGAGTGTACTTAGCTATGATCCAAGAAAATATCTTTAGCCATTTGAAGATTATCAGTCTTTTTCTAGTTGTTGAAAGGATTTTGCGGCGGGTGTTAATTTTTTTAATTTAATGTTACTATAAATTGGTAAGGAAAGGACATTACCGTTGCTGTATAATTTTTCTTAATTTACAAAACGTCAGACAGCATCACTATTGTACGTAATGGAAGCAAAATTGCCTTTGTAAGGTTTGCTCAGCTTAAATTGGGAGGCGTTGTTGCATTTTGAGTGATTGATTATTCAGTCTTCCGCTCCCATAATCTTATATTTTCTTTATTGAGTAACAAGAATATGGTAATAAATAATAAATAAGTAGGGACGTCTCACACACCGCCACCTGACCTCAAACTAGACATGGGTGTCAGGCAGCTGATATACATACATAGATATATAGTTAAATACATCCAGACACATGGCAAACACAAGTGCTCATCACACGAATATTTTACCTGGGCGGGATTCCAACCCGCGACACTGTGCTTAGAAGGCAGGCGTACTACCAACTAGACTACGTGGCCGTCAAAAGTATTTCCCTCAAGCCTCAAAGATATACATTTCTTTCAGTGCAAATAATAATTGTCTCGGCAATCCATTGGATTAGTTTCGTTGTGCATACTTACTTTTTGCAATCGGAATACAATTACATCAGCATTACATAATAATAATATAATTGATTTCTATTCCGTTTTTATATTTCTTTTTTAGTTTTTTTATATTTTTGTATTTTCCGTTGGAATGAGGAATTTTTACGCCCTAGAGGGTATCTCATGTCCTTTCTCATGGTCAATTCTATGTTTGTAGCAAGTTTCATTAAAATTTGTTCAGTAGTTTCGAAGCCTATTCACAAACAAACAAACAAATATTTCCTTTTTATGATATTTACGTTTGAGGTTAGTTTGACTGAACGTAACAAACCAGAGTATACTCGTATATATAAATAGTATTGTTTTCTGTATCACTACACAGTTCAATTATTCTATTTCTCTGTAATATTGTACCGTCTTCATACTATTATTTCAAATTTTACTACAAAAGAGCTTAAAATCCCAGAAAAAAATACAAAACTATTTCACTGCCCAGTTCTCGTGTATTCGATATCAGTATTAAATCGATTACTTAGAAAAACTGCCCTCTTCGAAAAACAATTGAGTATTACGGGACACTTTGACAAAGGTCTTTCATTTGGCACTTAATTTCATTCCAATCATTTGGATTAGCGAAAACCGAGGATTGTAAGTCCAATCACGTTTTCCGAACGACCTCGAAAAAGGAAATCTTCATGAATATTTCAGGGCTGCCAAACGATTGTGCAGAAGATGAAACTACAAAAGGTGCAGAAGAAGTTAAGAAAAAATCAAAAACTTAGTTGCAAAAACTAGATTAAAGTGGAACGGAAAGCATAATTAATAAGTAATAATAATACATATTTTATAATAAAGGTATTACAATATTTAAAAAAATACACACTCTCACTCATACTCACGCACTGAGTGACTTTAATAAATTATTATTATATTATATCAAGGGCGACTAAAAAACAGCGTCTTGTCTTTCAAAATGTTTTAACAAACAACACTCTCAAGACACTCCTAGTGAAAAACAGTTACCTACCATAAAAAGACTTTACTAATTGACATAACATATAGGTTAAGCAAAAAAAAATAGATTGCAAAAAAACGTACCTAAATGTCACTATTGTATTAATAACTAAATTTCGAGGGCGAATATTTACACTAACGGACAATTTCAGTGGTTATATCAATTTGCGATTCTAGCTGCTAGCGTCAAATACTCTTCGTGATTTAATTTTAAATTGGACTCACTGAATTGCTTACATGTTTGTTTGTTTGTTTTCTTATTGCATTTTAAAGACTACACGCCTTATTTAAATGAATATATTCTTTATTCGGACAATAATTTAATAATCAATTTTTCCCGAGAGAGGAGACCCGCCCCCAAATAATGAGATAAGGAGAAGAGAAAGAAGAAGAAGAATTTAATAATCTTTTTTAAACTATGTTGGCAACCCTTGAAAGTTTGGCAGGGTATTAGGTTGGATCAGATTTTAAAAACTGTTTTGGCCAATCTTGTGACCTTAGGCATTTTATCAGTCGATTATAATTAATTTAGAGATTAATTAAATAAGGTGCGTACAACTATGCAAATAATAATGGGTACCTATAGGAAGAGGTTGTAACGAGGTGCATTGCGTGCTACCTCGTTGCCACGTTTTCTACTTCATTTCTCATCTCATTTACCATTTTCGTCTAAATTCAAATATAAGTATTTAATTTTGGAATTCATTCAAAATCATCCGTCAATCATCCATTTTTGATTATTCATTCCTAGTCTTACTCCTGGCCACGAACTACGTGGCCATCCTCCAAAATGTATAATTAAAGTATGAACTCCTGAAAGTATGTGTAATTAAAGTGTGTTTATTGACTCTAGTCCCTTCTTTTATTCGTGCATCATCTTCTAACATCTTCATCTATTACCAACACGTAGTTGCCCCGCAGGCTCGTTCAGGATCTAGACGAGCCGCGGGTGTAACAAGGTTAAGCAAGATGTAAGGTAAGTAGTAAAGATATTGATAAACAACTGAGCAAGTGAGCGGGGGTGGAAAAGAGCGCGGTGCGCGGTGGGAAAATTATACATTTAACTATAATATGGTCTGTTTTATATAAATTCGGACAAAACTTCATTGACCGCTTTCTTTTCTCGAAAGTTATTTAAAATAATGTAAGGCCAAAATGTCTGGCAAGGTCAC
This sequence comes from Teleiodes luculella, assembly GCA_948473455.1. NCBI lineage: Eukaryota > Metazoa > Arthropoda > Insecta > Lepidoptera > Gelechiidae > Teleiodes > Teleiodes luculella. The sequence goes on from OX419585.1 coordinate 12,571,079, forward strand.
ACGCTCACTCCGCCTTCTACCACGGTATGCCAAATTACGTATTTTGCGATAAACTGTTGAAAGTAATCGGAGCCTACACCGCAGAATACCAAATAGTAGTGGAACGGACGAAAATACATTTGTAATGTCAAAACGAAGATCACTTAGGTCACAGTTGTTTTTCTACATTTGGTAGCAGTTTAAAATGTATTTCGTACTTCTATTGTTGTTATTAAGTAAATTCTAATCGTACCAATTTAATAAAACCTATATTGTTTTTATTTTTTCTAATATCTTTATTTGGCTTTGATCAAGCTACTTGCATATCGTGTGGGTTTACATAATACAACCTTCTTCACTCCCGCTTGGCGCTGACTCGATTTATATGGCAGACATAGTACAGGCTCTGTCTAGTTTGGGGTGGACTGGGGTCAGATGGCCTTGGTGAGATGTCCCCACATATTTTTATTCTACACTAGCTTTCCACCCCGCGGTTTCGCCCGCGTTAACCGGTCTTCCGTGGTAAAGAAGTATTTTCCCGCGGTAAAAAGTAGCCTATGTGTTATTTTGATGTATAAGCTATATTAAGCTATATAATTGTCCAGTAGTTCCAGAGATTATCGTGTACAAACAGACAGACAGACGGTAATTTTATAACAATTGTTTACGGGTATTAGCGCGATATAATTTTAAATAGGTAGGTATGTATTACGTACGATACCTTAGCCCAACGTTTCGGCGGGGTGCCGTGGTCGCGTCGCGAGCTGGCTTGTAATAATGTGTAGTAAGCGCGAAAGCCTCAAACAGATTTTTTTTTTCAAATCTTGTATTTTTATGTTCAGCTACACTCCCTTTATCAACTAAAATCAGTTAAAAAAAAACAATGTACAGGTACGCCAAACTGTACAATTTTGTCCGTCTGTGCAGGCAAGCACAGCTCGTAGGAAGCAATTCTAAACTAGGCAACAAACTTCCCCGTTGATTGGAATCCGGCGTTGAGGTGTTGTTATCCGCTTATAGATAGCATATAAGTGGAGCACTGGGGCGAACCGTCTAGAGCGTCGTCGGTGGCCTAGTGGCTAGTCCCGTTGACTTCCATTCTGAAGTTCGCGGATTCAAACCTCGGCACGTACCAATGTGTTTTCGATTTTTGAATTCATAATGTACGTTTTTTCGACGCTCTTAAAGCCCGTCCCCATGTCTACGGCGCGGCGCAGCCCGGCGCGTCACGTCACGGTACCACAAAATACCAAATAGTAGTACGGTACGGTGGCACTAGCCTAGGCAGTAGGGACTACTATTTGGTATTCTGTGTAGGCAGGCTAGTAAGTGGCGCCGTGACGTGACGCGCCGCGCCGCGCCGCGCCGTGCCACGCCGTATACATGGGGACGGGCTCTTACGGTCGTAGTCTAAGTTACCACTAACCCAACGTAAAGAACTTTTACAGATTTCTACAATTTTTTGGGGGCTCACTACAGAAATTCGAAAGACTCGAAAAGGTGTCAAACAAAATGCAACATAGTAAAATAAAATAAATAAATAAATATGTCAGAAATAAGAAATCAGAAATAATTATTTATAAGACATCACAACACAGAAGACAACAATAAGACAAAAAATAACCATAGGTCTACCAGGAACTGGTGGCAAAAAAATATTAAAAATAGCGATTTTCCTTTCGATTTTCATATGGAAACAAAAAAAAAATCATCTGACAACTGAAATTTCGAGGAATTGTTTCTGGTTTGGCTTTAAATTTCCTTTGTAAAGTAATGAAAATGTCGAAGAAACCTTGCTAGCGTCAATTTCTTTTATCCCTTTTTGCCATCAGATCTTAGTAGACCCAGAAATATGTGTCGAAATCGAGTGACTCTTACACATATGGGTCGTTAGGGGGAATCCTACCGCACTGTTAATCGGGATGGCTGGTAGAGGCAATAAAATATATAAACTTATCTATATACTCGTACAATGCGCACTGAACAATCGTTGAAGAGCTTCCATCCAAGGCCGCAGCGATCACCCACATACACCCACATACATCTCGTCTATCTACACGTCTATACATAACAAAATTACACAACATGAAACAAGAACGATACAACAACGTGCAAACATCCCCCTGCGTAGCGACACCTACACAAAAAGGGCCTCACTCAGCGAAATGCCGCAGCCCTGCTGGGCTACGGCGCTGGTCTACCGTGAGTCCTAATTGGTCGCATCATGGACGACCACAACTTAACACAAAAGTAATAAAAATATTTGGGGACATTTCTCACACAGCCGTCTCACCCCAAACTAGGCAGAGCCTGTACTATAGGTATCAGACAGCTGATATAATATAAATAATTATAAAATATACAACATGCAGACACAAGGAAAACACAATTGCTCATCACACGGTTGTTTTATTGGTTTATAATTTAGTTTTTCTACTTAAACGAAGTTACGTTTGCACTCTTTGTTATATTAATCAAATTGTATAAAATAATAATTATGTAAAAATATTTTGAAAAGATGCAAAGCCTGTGGAGTTTCTTCCGGAGAGTTCTTCTCCACAGAAGACAGCCAACTCGTGAACTCTCCTCGACGCGACGTCGAAAAGTGATTAAAATTTGTAAAATCTTACTTCGAATAAACACTTTTTTTTTTAATGTTGGCCTTGGCAAGATTCAAACCAGCGACCCTGTGCTTCGAAGGCAGACGTACAGCATGATATTGAAATAAATAGACATATATGTACAAAGAAATTTATACTTAAAGCATCAGCAACATACATGTTTTTAGAAAATTATTTAGAACCAAATCATTTACAATTTTAGTAGGTACGTGCTACACGTCAATCGTATTTATAACGTAACAAGTCAATACTTATTAAGTAGTTATTGAATTGCTTTATCTATTTCTGTTTTTTTCTTTTGTGTGGGACTTATAAGGTCAGAAAACGACCTTATTATTTTTAGGGCTGAGTTATTGAGATTCCTAAGGATTGCATAGCACTGCCCACACTTCACTTGATTTGAATTTGAACAAAGACGGTCTAAAGGTCAGAGTGTACTAGAGAAATGCATCAGACTGTAGAATGTAAAACAGTTGTGTTAGTATTCTAATTTAAACCCTAATAATAGGCACTTAGTCTTAGAGTTTCATCATCACCCACACACTGTTATTTAAAAGTCTGGGTAGTATGACGTTTAACGCATTACAAGATATAAAATTTAAAAAAATCTACACATTACACATACTTTTTTAAATTATAATAGTATAACAAAGTCATGAAAGATCAACATAGATAAAGTTTGTAGTAGAAATAAAACACTCTCCCTTACTCAATGACACTCATAAAAAAAACATATCCATTGCTCTTCAAAATTCCAAAAAAAATTTGTGACGTACTAAAGTTATTCGAGCAAAAGCATTGTAAGCCATTTAAGCGGTCACGAAATGTGGTGACGGCTTATATCCCGCCCTGACGTCACAAGTCTGGCATGCAAAGTATTCCCGACAAAGACTGACCTTTGTTTCAAATATAAGCCGGTCAAACTTAATTTAGAGTTTATAAAATATTAAACACAGTTTTAATGCGAATATTAAGGAAAAGTCAGAAGACGTAAAACGAAGGTAAAGCTGCGTAGTAGCAAAAACTTGCAACAGTGCTGCATGTTACATAATTGTGGCATGCGACATCTCTTTCGGTAAGCTTAAAAAATTGCTCACCGTTTTTATTTAACGGCTGCTGCAGTGTCGTTTTTTGAATACTACAAACACACCCTGTCACACTCTTTTCACGGTTTCTCTCTCCTTCTACACACACACATAACACCCACACACACTCATCATCTCAGCCGAAAGACGTCCATTGTTGGACAAAGGCTTCCCCCTCCCCCACACACTCACACACATCTTACCCCCTGGCCACAGCTTCGCGCGTTGGCGGCGGCGACTTGCGGCGCAAAACTTGCCAGAACGTTAGTATTGTAACATTTTACGATATTTTGGAGCACTTTTCGTCACATGACTTAAAATGTTACTTTTACATATTTTTAATCTTATTTGTGCTACATTAAGTGTTAAAGTAGTTTTCTAAGTAAAATTAGATAAACGTTACTTTTTGCATGAAAATTGAACGTTTTTTGTATAAGTTGGGTAATTTCACGCCTTTAAAACAGTTTCTTGTTTTCGGTGGTACATTTTTCTAGCGGGTTTTAGAAATAAAAATTTTTTTAGTTCTATCATGGTAATTTTGACTATGTGTCACTGGCAAAATTCCGCTGGTCGCCGCCGCAGCCGACGCGCGAAGCTGTGGCCAGGCCCTTTATATACTAATAAATACAAGAGTACATTATAATAACAATAAATACAAGAGTACATTATAATAATTTTAAAACAGCTTCTTGGAGCGTGTTCCACCAAGCTGCATTCTGCTAGCATCCGTTGTGCTACAATGGTATCAAATAAATAAATAAACCTGTGACTAGTAGAGCGCGTTCCTCCTTTCCACTGCAAGACGAAAATTGTGTAGCCAAACCCAGTACAATACAACACAATACAAATATACCACTACCTCCCAAGATACAGGTTTTAACCTAGTTTGGGGGATAGGGAGGGACTGACGTGTATCACTACAAAACTAAACTTTGTACTGTTACATTCAAATAATATTCATCATCATCATCATTTCAGCCTGTAGACGTCCACTGCTGGACAAAGGCCTCCCCCAAAGATCTTCACAACGATCGGTCCCGCGCTGTCCGCATCCAGCGGCTTCCCGCGACCCTCACCAGTCCAGATCGTCGGTCCACCTTGTACGGGGCCTGCCCACACTACGTCTTCCGGCGCGTGACCGCGATTCAAGAACCTTTTTTCCCCAACGGCCATATATTTATCTAATTATACTTGCATATTTACTATTACACTAAAAATCGTTTTTGAATCATCAGACCTCGAGTTTTTTTCAAAAATTTCATCGTAGTCGAAAACTTTAAGTACATAAATCCCGTCAAATCGATGTGATGTTTATCTTCTAAGGAAACTTTGTAAAAGCCTGTCTGTCGGACTTGAAATATAAAAGCGTGCCTTCTCAGTCTGCCTTAAGTTCAAGTAAGTTACAAAGTATGTAAGCTTCATTACTCCACCTTTTCATAATATTATGCTTATGTCAAAAATGTACGTAGCAATGTAACCTTTCACCTTTAAATTAAAAAAAGTATTTAATCTCATAAGAAGGACGGGAATGGAGCGTGGGCAGATTCTTTTATCAATAGCGATCTGCAAATGACAAGAAGCCTTTTAGTGCAATTAAAAAGGAAATATCTATTGAAAAAGTTGTACTCTTCATCTTAATACCTAAGAGCCTACGACCTACGCTTTTCTGTTCTGCTTTCCGTCCGCTGTTTGTTTGTAGTCGTTCGTTAACAGCCCAAAAAATGTCCCCACCGAGGGGCTCGAGCCTACCATTGAGTCAGGGTAGATAGGTCTTAGAATAAGCTGGCTCAGTGTGGGTTAGTCAACTTAATTCACAACATTTTAACGATTATTTTCATGGATGGAAGAGGCTCTGTCTTTGAAAACAGAGGCCTTAGTCCTTCAATACAATACATTATACTTATTTGACACGAAAATACATAGAACACAAGAGAACAATACAAAAAACACACACAAGAGTAAAAAAACGGCCTTGTCGCTAATAGCAATCTCCAATCTCAACCATGCAACCTTGATGGACTATTTCTTGAAGCTGTACAATTATAACTCATGAAAGATTTAATCGATAACCACGACGATGATGATGATACAGAAGACGCTGCTGCTGAAAACTGTCAAAAATTACGAATGCCGATGTTGGTTCTTTTTCTAGCCACATTCGTTTAGATCCTTGTCGGCCAGTAGAAAAATAATAAATCATACAGTCAAACTGTTCGCCATTCCTTATAATAGGACCATAAAACATCCGTATAAGCACTTAATTCGCCCATTAACCCTTATCCAGCAACTGATCGGCGAAATATGGGTGGAATCACGGAATCGACGGTCCGTATGGGCAGTAGCTTCCTAAATAGCTGACCGGGTCACGAGGCCGCCATATTTATAGAGATAGGTGCAGTTGGTTCGCAAACTACCCTCTTTACCTCGCTGCATTATCATAATGAGCGCTGAATGTTACGAATCGAGTTTCGGTTCAAACCACAAACCAAAGAGGTTGGAAAATTAGCCCCAAACCTTTTCTAGTTCTAAATTCAAATACAAGAACATACACCGTGAAATTCAACTGGTTGTTTATTCGCATCAAGATGATTAGATTAGATTAGATTTATTTATTTCATATTACATGATTGTACACATTTTACAAGGATTTATAAAAAGGACATTCGTAGTATGATCGTCAGGATAGAGAAAAAATAATGAATATCAAAATTTTTTGCAAAATAATAAGTCAAAGATAATAAATAATTTTAATGTCGATTATAATACTTTGTTTATGTACCAATAGTGGTAATTAATCTCATGTCAATTTCTAATAATCATAATAATTATGTCCAATATAACTATACATCAGTACAATAAATAGGTAACTTATAAAACAACAATTCAACAAATATAAATATGGTCTACATGTCATGTTTCGTTTTAATAAACTCATCAATGGAGTACAGTTCCGCATCCAACAAAAGGTTATTTAGTCGGGATGTTAGTACTCATGGAACCGAAGTTTCCATAAAGAACAGATGGAGGGATACATACATTTTTAAATTCAACGTATCCAACTTCAGATAGATTGAGAACCTCTGGAATAGTCGTTCAAGCGTCGAAAAAGTGAGGTTTCTAAAAATGAAATGGATTGCTTGGGTGACTCGCGGTTTTGACCACTGAAGAAGCGACCCTTTGAACAGCGCTCGAGTTTGAAACACTTTCTTTACCCAACTTAAGGGCAAAAATAAAATAAGTGGTAGGAAATAGGTCAGTGAACACTGATGTTGAAGATAGTCAAGTGTTTCGTACTGAGAAACAAATTGGATTTTGTTTATGGGAGGTAAGTTTTGAAATCTTATTCCTTAAATCAAAAAGTTAAAAATACTATTAAGTCAAGATTTTTTCCTTTATAGGACCAGCAGAGAGTAAATAAGCACTCACAGGGAATAGTAACTGAAGACACGTTTGGCTAATTGATTTATTGGGGCTCGATCGCACATCTCCCGAATGACATAAAACTGTATAACAACTACGCCACCGACGCTCTCGTATTTTGATACGTAATAACTAATATTTTCTAAAACCTTTTACTAGATATAACTCTATTCTGCAGAAGAGCACCTCTTTTTTAAACGAATAAATACCTTTGATATTTTTGCCTGGAATTTAATCCAAAGGCTATGTCAGTCGTTCAGACAGGTCTGATAGAATAAAATGAAAACATTTTTCTGATCCAAGTATTTTAATTCTGAACGTTATGTTATGAAAATAAGCATTTCAATGTTGGACACGTGAAATGTCGTAACATTTGAATATCTGACTGCAAATATACTAATATAGGTAACAAAACGTTCAAAACCTTCACAGGAACATAGACACCTATGAAATTATAAAAGACTTTGACGGCTGAATAATTTTACTCAGGTTTGTATGTGAACTTTTCTTCATTGACTTCAAATGGCAGCAGCATTTTTTTATTAATCTATATGATTTTATCTTTTATCTTAAACAAATTGTAGTTGATAAAAAATTGAAAAAAAAAGTAATGTCACCTATGTTTGAGGCAAATATATAATTTTCTATCTTGTGTACGAGAGAAGGTATGTAAAAAAATACCCTGAGAGGAGGCATAAAAATAAATAATTACCTACCTACATATATTATTTCCTTCCCAGCTCTTTAGCCTATTCGGTAGTGTACCTGTCTCCAAAGCAAAGGGTCGCGGGTTCATACCCCGCACAGTACAAACTTTTGTGTGATGCACAATCCTATTTGTTTTGTGTCTGGATGTTGTATATTTACATAGGTATGTATGTATTATATGCATTAGCTGTGCGATACCCATAGTACAGTACAGATTAAAAAAAATAGTAAAAATAAACTCTAACATACTCGTATATTTGGTAATTTCTTTCTTCCCTATACTTTCTGTCCTGTGACCTGGGTGGTCAAGCCATAAATCTTTCGCATTGTCTGCGACAATCCAATTTGATATTAATCCCATTGGGATAAAGTGCCAGTTTTGCGCGACCGTTCGTTATATTTTTCTGTATAAGTATAGCGTTTTGCCGCAGTAGGAAATTGGAAAGTGGCGGAAGTTTCTATATAGATACCTGCCTTTGTTGTATTCGAGATTGTTCTGCTGACGGTTTATATGACGAAAGATTTTTTATTGTTTTGTTACGTCAATATAAGAAAAAATATTACAGGTATGAAGGAAGAAAAAATTTTACGCGCCCAAAGCGGCCGCATTGGTTTCGATACAAAATAGGCATGATTACTACTCCATATGGGCGTGGAATTTTTTTTTCCTTCATGATTACAGGAATCAATATAATAGATTAAAACCTAGAATTTTTTCTATTTATACTCTATGATTAAAACATTTGCATTCTTTCTTGTTCCCATATTTTTAAATGAATAAACGAGTAAGTATCGATCATGGAGTACAGAACCAATGGACATATGTTTGGCGTGTGCGGTCGCCCCCGCAAGCGTTCTCCATTGGTTCTGTACTCCATGGTATCGATAAATGAACTTGTTTTTAAAGCCTTAATTTTTTTGGGTGTACTTGTGAGTAGCAAAGAGCAGTGGACTGTGTGGGATTATGTGCTTGGGTTTTTTTTCCGTAAAACAAATTGACACCCTATATGTATGACTGTAGATTTTTTTTCTATCGAATACTTTTTTTCCCTTGTCCTTGTCCTTTTAGCCATCGTTCACATTTTATTGTAATTTTCAATTTAAATAAATAAGTAAACCTTAATTGAATTTGCACACAAGTTCAGTAGTCTGTTTTTGACAGCTAAATTATACCACAGATTACTAAATTGTGATTACGTACTTAAATTACCTCAAACCTAATCTAGGTATTTTGTATAATACTCGTCTAACGTAAACAAACAAACCAAATTCATGCACGACTTTGACTTCTTGAATTATAGAAAAGGTTTTTACAATAACGAATAACTGCCAGAAAATGGTTACGTACATTCATCATTTTCATGGAAGCTTTTTCGCCCACTCAATTTAGTTGCCGTGCCTAGATACTTGCGTCATTACATTTCTAGTTACCACTGAATCCAATTAGCGACTAACTTAGTTTGTTGGTTTTTAAACGATATTATGCTGAAACTGACTCATACATAATACACTTAAATCAAAACTACAAACTCTGCAGTAACATAGCCAAATTAATAAAATGTATGGTATACTTTTGTTATAACAGGTGCCTAATTTCAGTTTAAATATACTCGTAGAACCTTCTGATCACAAGGGCTGTAAATAAGATTCGCATGAGAGCACTATCAAACAAAATTCATGTAGGTACATAATTTCCCTAATTAAGATACCTGGCCTGAAAATGATAATAATGTCGCGCGTGGAAAAACAAACATTTAATAGAAATGAGGTATGCTAGAAGCTTAGACATCTTACTGTAGACTTCGTTTTGTCGGATTATAAAATGTACAGAAGCTAGCACATGCGGCTGGACACTCGCACTATGAAAGTCACCCCTCATCATCATCATCATCATTAACAGCTCATACATGTCCCCACCGAGGGGCTCGAGCCTACCCTGAAACCAGGGTGAATAGGCCTTAGTCGACCACGCTGGCCCAATGCGGGTTGGTCAACTTCACACACAACCCTTGAATTACTTCGCAGGTGTGTGCAGGTTTCCTCACGATGTTTTCCTTCACCGTAAGAGCGTCGAATAAACGTACATATGAATTCGAAAATCGAAAACACATTGGTACGTGCCGAAGTCACCCCTACTGCTACGGAATACTAGCGCTCTCAAAGTGAACATGTCCAGCCGCATGTCCTGGCTACTGTAAATGGTTCTGACTGAGATTAATTTAAGGAAGATGATTAATTTGAATGTTCTTTATAATCCAATACTACGGTATTTATTACTTCACTATTTACTAGTGCCATCTGTTGAAAGGGTTTGTATGTTATTTTTTCTTAATTTTCTACTGGAAAACTTCCCATTCTGACATCATTCATTAAACAGCTCATATATGTTCCACCTACCCTGAAATCAGGGTGAATAGGCCTTAGTCGACCACGCTGGCCCAGTGCGGGTTGGTCAACTTCACACACATCCCTTGAATTACTTCGCATGTGTGTGCACTGTGCAGGTTTCCTCACGATGTTTTCCTTCACCGTAAGAGCGTTGAATAAACGTCGAATAAAATTCTGACATCAGTAAAATAACGTCATATTAACACGTAAAGCGTAGCTTACCGCGCGTAGAACTCAATACTTCACCTTATAAAAGTTTAATAAAATAGTTCTACGAACATCGACTACGTGCTACGAATCCGTAGCACTTCGTAGCCATTGTGAATACTAACTACTACGCCTTTAATACGATAAGTTAAAAATAACTGCGTTACTAAAAAAAGTACTCTGTAAATTTAAAGAAAATATACATTTTTTTATCAAAATGTATGTTCTTGGTACAATAACTCAATCTTTTTGATATTTGAATGATTAAATTCAGTAGTTTTTGTAGACGAAGTAGAAAAGTAAAAATTTTTAGAAGTTAAATAGCTAAATAATTTATATAATAAAATTCATAATAATAAATTGTCCTTGTTTTAGAAATGGCGCATTCTAATACATATTTGAATTATTTTTGTAAAGGTGGTATTAATTAGCGCTCCCCGTGACATATAAATTTGAACACTACTTGCATGCGTTAAGTTACTTGTTTATGAATCTATTTGGCTAAATTTATTTTTCGCGCATATGTGGGGAGGCTACTCGTTTACATTTTCTTTATAGCCATATTGGATTTCTAGTAAAAGGAGTAATTTTCCAAAAATGTAAAAGGAGTAATTTTCCAAAAATGTCCAAAACTCCCGAAAAGCACTATTAGCAACTTGTTACAAGATTTGCCTCTTATTTTAATAACACCATTAATATACCCATGGAATTAAAACAGTTATAATTTTTATTTTGAAATCGAAGCGAAAAATTAAAAACATGGGGCTCGACTTAGGACTCGAACCCGCATTTCCTTGACTATCCCGGAGACTCGGTTAAAATTAAAAAAAAGTTATAATTCTAACGATAAGTCAATACGCGCTGAAGGAAAAGTAATATCTTTTGAAACTGCTAAATTTATTTCCTTTTAACAACTCAGCATTGTTAATACACTTTGTTGTTCTAGTTCTAGTACATTGCATAGCTAAAAGTGGTCGACTAACGCACTAACTGGATTACCGCCGCAACTCGACGTCGACTTTGAAAATAGAAAACAGAAATAGAAGGACAGAGCTCGTCAAGAAACTTCAATTATGTGACTTCCGTTTAGATATTTTTAAAAGGACCTAATAGGTCAAGAGGATTAAGGAGAGGGGTTTTCATTGTGACAGTTATAAAAAGAAAAACAGGTTTCATTACGGCTATCATGGACTTAGTAACATAGTTACACTATGTAACTATGGTAATACGTCCATGACGGCTATAAGAGTTGGCACTGCACTGAACTCTTATGTCAAATAAAATGTCATTGGCAAAATACGTCCTCAAAAGACGTGAAGCCAAGTCATAAGAAACAAAAAACAAAAAGGATCCCTAAGAGCAAGGAACGAAGCACGAGTTTGTCATGTGACATCACAAGTTTGTGTTCCATTTAAATAAATAATTAAATATGTGGGACATCTCATACACGGCTATTTGACCACAAACTAGGCAGAGCCTGTACAATGGCTGAGAGCCGGCTGATATACTTACATATTTATGTATAAAACATCCAGACAAAAGGCAAACACAAGTGCTCATAACACGAATGTTTTCCCTGGGCGGGATTCGAACCCGGGACCTTGTGCTTCGTAAGCAGACGTATTACTAACTAGGCTACGAGGCTGTCAGTTCTCCATAGACTCTATGTTAAAGAGAGTAAAATTTCATTTGACTAGTTACCCAACATCCCTATCATATTGGATAAAGAAAGATTAAAATTTTTAAAAAATCTAAATGTCAGTGAAAATAGTATAGAAAATAACCCTGATTCCCTGATTCCATTATAATGCAGTGCTGGAATGCTCCTTCAGTGTGGGTGTAGACGACACAACAGGTGCGGCCAGTGCGAACTGCGAACGCCACTCGCCGGCAAACCCCGCGACGAACGCACGCGCGCTCTGTTTGAAAATCGAACGCGCCATTCCGAATTCAAAACTTTTTGTTCTAAATGCCATTGTGATTAGTTTTTCTTCGGTTTTTGAATTTTAAATGTAGTTCTTTGAAATTGATTTGTTTTTAGTTTTGTGAATGTGGCTGCCAGTGCGTTTTGGTTGATGAACATACATTTTTGATTGAATATTAAACTGTTATAGGAACGTGCTTGAGCGTGACTTTTAGAGCTTATTAGAAGGTGAGTGCTAAATGTATTTGGAGAGTTTGAAATTTTATATGAATTATGTGCGATTTACCTGTACCTAAATATTTTAATTGAACCAAAAATTGTTTATATGAATAACATGCCACTTTATTTGTTATTCGATACGTCTACGTCGCATCGGTGTACGTTCTTGTAAATTATTGTGGTTTGAAATATTTCTTTTGAGGATTAAGTTGTCATTTTTGTTTTTCTTCTAATTTAAATGGTATAAATCTAAAGCAAGTGGAAGGAAGTGGTCTCTGCCTACCCCTCCGGGAAAGAGGAATGAGTTTATGTATGTATGTATAAATCTAAAGATACTAAAAAATTGCCAGGCAAAAGAATTTAAGTGACCACGAAAAATATTATAAGATCTTTAATTTTTCCTCCAGTGATTCCTTCCCCGGAATCTTTTTATTGGGTTGCAGTGGCATGAAATCTTTTATTAGATTTTTTACTGTTTCTAGTTATTTATTAGCAATCACCATGAAAAGGAAAATTGTGAAAAAAAATGGTTTTAAATTACGTGCAGTTGTTTTCATTGTCTTAAAACTCTGAACAAAAGAATAAAAAATACATATATTTGTCTAGTTTCAAAAACTTCCATAAAAACTAAATAGCAAAAAAAAAAAAGATTTTAATATACAAAAATATGCTCGGTGTAAACCATAATATTTTATTTATTATTAACTTATTTTTGGCAACTGCACTAATTTATACACACACATGTCATTGAGAGATCGACGATGAACTTCTGCCTTCGACATCAATGCTTTGGAAGGTGATATGCATATTCAGTAGGATGGAAGTCGAAGTAATTTTAGTCATATAGGCGAACGCGCAGTCCCCAACTGACTACAGGAACAAGGTTAATCCAATTCTAAGCCTGAAATTGACATGACTACTACCTACTTCATTTTCCAACAACTCTGGCTGAATAACGTTTAAAATTACGTCTATGGTCTGGATAAATTCCCTTTTCGTCTCTACAAAAATATTTACATCCCTATTCTATTTATAAAATCAAAATCGCAATGTCAATAACGAAATATTGCTGGCCATTACGCGTACAATTTTAAATGTAGATGCTGCCAGTCACAATTTTAATTACGTACTGGTTTTATTAAAGGTGACTGTTTGAACGAGAACTCATAAAGGCACTGGCAACCTGGCGTTTTATTGCTCGACTTTAGAGTTTCTTTTACAATGTAACGTCTTGATGCCGAGTCTTAACTTTGATCATCGTCATGTTACGTAGGTAATAAAGTTGATATTAGCGGTTTTCTGAACTACCAAAAATCTATGTGCCCATTTCTGTATGAAATAGAAGTACACAGTACTGGTCTAGCCACAACAATATTGATAATATAAATCTCTGTTTCCCGGTCATATTTTATAGTAAAGAAGTTACAAATTAAACGTGATAACGTTGCTCTGTCTACGTATTTTTCTGCGATGGATTTTCCCGCGGTAAAAAGAAATCCATGTTCTTTTTTGTGACGCTATATTCTATCATCCTTAATATTGTTTAACGCAATCTGTTCAGAGAGTCATATTGGATTTTATGTAATAACCGCTTTGCTACAAATACTGTTTCATTCAAAGTAAGCCGAGTAAAGAAAGCTAATAAAGTTTTTTATAAAAATATTTATTTCACGTATCTGTCTGAAAAGTACTTGAAGGTCCGGTTATGTTAAAAATTACTCGTAGACGCAATGACATGCATTTATTTATATTTTTATAAAATGCATTCAGGATGATATTTTAACTGAAAGAAAAAAACATAATATTATAATATGATTGTATCAAATCCTATAAAGTGCATTCATAACACAAAAACAAAATATAAAAAAATATAAATAAAAGTATAAATGGGCATGATATTATGGCTGCATTTACATTATAATTTAACCGTACAATAAAAAATATCAAAATACTGTTACGGTAGCTAAAACTCAATTTTAAATCCGTTCTTGAATAACAAGATCTATTTAACAGACTTTGTGTCTGTTTCAAGATGGCCGTTATTACAGTAAATAAAATATCCTGATTGGACAAGGACTCTTCATTTACCGTCTTTATTGCTTGTCTTAAATTGTGCTTCTTGACTTAATTCTGGCTACAGTTTCTATATTTTTTACGACAAAGCGGGTACAGAATTTAAGTACAAATATATATTTTTATTGTTTTTCAGCCTATTTATTTTTTCAAGCGACTTGTTTGTAAAACTTTTGATAGAACACTATTTTATAAATACTTATGGGATTAATAAATTGTTTTTAAACAATTTAAAATTAGACAAATTAGGATATCCATTTTTTCGTCAATTTTATAACCAATAAAGCCTGAAACTGACCAGTCTATGTCTATACAACCATAGATATAGGACGTAAAAAAATCTACCTCTATGATATCAACGTAGACCAGACGTAGACAGCGGGGGAGACAAAG
Organism: Teleiodes luculella; assembly: GCA_948473455.1. Lineage (NCBI taxonomy): Eukaryota > Metazoa > Arthropoda > Insecta > Lepidoptera > Gelechiidae > Teleiodes > Teleiodes luculella. The sequence continues at coordinate 12,586,096 of OX419585.1, forward strand.
TAAAGGAAAGGTCAAAGTATTTATTATTTTTAACTTTGTCATATTTACACACTTATTTAAGCAGAGAGGTGGGAGCCGCTTCGCTTTAGAGAAGTATTTAAGTCAGTTACGTGTTTTTTTTTTATTTCTGGCCAGTTCAATGTCTTTCAAGCAAACATATTTAAATATATTTGAAATAAAAAGGTTGGATGTAAAGTTCCGACACTGGGCCAGCGTGTCAAACCAGGAATTATCACATTGAATTCAAGATAGACTATGGCTCGGTGAGGATACCATCATTATTTCGGATATGTCCACTGCTGGACAAAGACCTCTCCCAAAGATCTCTAGAACGTTCGGTCCTGCTTGGCCCACATCTAGCGGCTTCCCGCGACGCTTCCCAGATCATGCGACCGCCATTCAAGATTTTTTTTGCCCCAAAGGCCGTAAGATATACCTATATGAGCTAAATTAGATTTTAGCTAAGTAAATACGGAAACAATTTTAAAAGAATGCACTTATCCTATGGTGCCGGCTATCGCAGGTAATAATTTTTCAATGCCCAATTTAAATGTAAGTTTTTTTATATAATATTATGCATTTAACCTTGTAACTTAACTGGCTACAGAACAAAACATGCTTGAAATAGTTATATGTCTATTTTTATAACTATTTGTAGCAATATTTTAACGTAAAAATGATTAGGAATCATAAAAAAAATAAGTTTACTAAGTTCACAGCAAAATTATGTTTAAGGTTTTCTTGTCACATTATATTAAATAACCACTTTTTGTATTACATGTCGAATTGTTTTTTTCTTTTCGTGACACACTGTCCAATTAGTGCAAGTTTTCCCACAAATCGTGACAAACGACAATAAAATCAGCACGAACTTACACACAAACACTCAATTTTAAAACTGTTAAGGCTCGTTTAGATAGACCTAATGATCGTGTAGTTAATTTGCCTAGCAATAGCCTGTAATATTTCTGTATGAATTTTTGACGTTTTATTGTCAGGTCTCGTTTTTTTTCTCCCATTTTCTCTAAGCTCTTAGAAACCGCCCACACTAGCCTCTTTCAAGCGTCAACGTCTTGCTAGCGTTCACACGACTTTCACTCGCTTTGCTGATGATTGTATGCGCGACGGCTAGCGCTGACGTGACGACGACGCTCAAAAGACCCTAGTGTAGTATGTCTCTTAAAGGCCGTTGTTAGAACGTTATTTAATAAATAAAAATAAATATTTTACCTTGTGGGACCATGTGTCTTTATAGATGGTTTCTCATATTGGTTAGATCTATGAACAGGAGTAATAAAACATTGTATTTAAAGGATGCATTTTTTGGATGTAGGTAGAGCTATCTATTATTATAAGTAGTATAAATAATGTGTTAATCAGAAAATAAAATATTATAAAATTTTATTTGTTGGAATTAAATTTACTTACGTTCAAAGTACAGATCCAAAAACATGAGAATACCCCAAATAACATAATTTTGTCATTTAATGCGAATATTAATTAATAATCAATCATACGTATTATTTTACCGACATTATTGATCAGAGTACACTACAGCTCTTAAATTAAAACAAATAATCATAGGTAAATTGAAGCACTTCTTAGGAAATAAAAACTACTCACTGATAATAAAAGTTTACTAGCTCACGTGAAAACCAACCACTATATTTTTTAATGGTAGCGAAAGAAAAATAGGCCGTGCAGCCTATGTTTACCTTGGTTCAAAGTGTGGTTCGAAGTTTCAATTTTAAACACTTCAAATTAAATCTCAAATTGCTACTTGGGGTCGAAATCGATATTTGTAAGGCTAAAATGTTAAGTTGATTACAGTTTTTTTTATGTTAACTTTAGAAACAACCCATTACAATTTACTCACCATAACTGTCATTAAAAGCTCTTCTGACGTTACTGAGGTTCCGGGCTCGAATCCGGGTGGGAATTCGTCGAAAAAATATCACTCTGTGACACTTTTTCTAGTTTGGTTAGGACACTGCAGGCTGAATCACCTGATCGTCCGAAAAGGAAGATGATTCCGTGCTTCGGAAGGCACGTAAAAGCCGTTGGCCCCGGTTCCTATCTACGCATCCGTACTTAGTCGTTACATGAGCCATGTCAGAAGCCATAGGCGGCTCAATGATGCTGACACCAGGGTTTGTGAGGTCGGTTAACCTCGAAACCCACACTATAAGTAAGTGAGTAAGTAAGTAGTGTTCTATTTCACTTCTTACATCCCCTAACTCGGTTTTTAGCACTTTTTTTTCTATGTACAGACATTTGACCTCTACAGTTCTATTATTATGTATAGAGTATACAAAGTAATGATAAACTATGTTCGGTTTTACAGTTTGATTAATAGTAACCACTTGTAGTGGTCATTAACGATGACGTATCGACCGGTTGTTCGACGTCACTCCAATTACGGTGAAAGCTCTCTGCTCACTTATTGCCGGACAATGGGGTGAAAATTTATCTTTTATTGTTGAAAATGATTAATTGAAAATGTTGTGATACTTTTATAATCAAAATAATAATGATAATAACAATAATGTCTTTATCTGCACTAAATGTGGCGACATAAAGATGTTAAATTCATTTTACAGTAAGTATATCATATTTAACCAATATTGGTATGCAAACAGTGATCTGCGTCTACATGCATAAATGCATTAAATAAAATAAAATAAAATACCTAATGACTTTAAAATTATACATCATTGATTCATTAGTTCAATTCCACTTACATGTTTGTGTTTGTTAGAGGCTTTCGCGCTTATTACACATTATGAACTTAAATGTACAAAGTTGAGCTTTATGGCAGCGAGTTGAGTACACTGATAGAAACATCTCACACATGTGTGTGTGACCATGTGGTCATTTGACCCCAAACTAGGCAGAATTGTACTATGTGTTTTTTACAACAATAACACAACCAAAAAACAACAACAAACAGGGAAAATAAACTAGGTCTAGAAACTCTAAACTAAATACACAAGCCAGCACAAGCGGTTGGACATTCGCACTACAAAAGGTCAATATGTCCAGCCAGAGAATATAATAATAGTACTAGGTACAGAAGGCGCACTCTCTGATAGCAAACGTGCGAATTTAATTCTAGCTACCACGCCACTAACGTTCAAATTACATTGAACGCGTCGAACGTGACTATGGCTAATAGTAGCCTACCGTTTGTCGTTGCGCTCGTATTAAAACAAAATGCACCTTAAGACCGCGCCGCGAGAGTCCTTATTACCACAGACTAAATAATAGCGTCTTCACAAGCGCGCGCGTTTTTCCTACTAAATGGCGAAATCGCGGCCGCCCGGCGTAGGTACAGTAGCCAGCACATGCGGCTAGACAAGTTGACCTTGAGAGCACCCGTATTCCTTAGCGGTAGGGGTGAATTTCGTAGTGCGTATGTCCAACCGCATGTGCTGGCTTCTGTACATTCCGGAGCTCTGGCGCGGAGTGCGCCGGGCCTGGTCCGGCCGCATGTGCTAAAGCTAAGATCAAGCTTTGCAAAAGCTACTGGGCTTAGGGCTTACTGTACATGATAAGAATTTATGACCCTGTGCTTTGAAATCTACCATTACCACCGTACTTACTGCTAAGGCTGTAGTGCCATGGTAATAATGGGTTTAACATACATATTATAATGAGGAAGAAATTTGTTATATTTTGCGCGACAGACTTTTGCATAAAAAGTTGGTCAAGGGCGGGTGGAATTTGAATTTGTCCCTGATTTACTTTTAATTACTGGTTAGTATTTATGTCACAGAGAGCCGTCTAGATTTGAGCAGCGTACACTTTGCGCGATTCTGCCGTTTATGTTAAAACTGATATCGCATCGCCTCTTTTAGATTGTTTGATCACTTTTTCGTTGCTTAGACTTGTTTGAGACGAGAGCTGGTCATGGTTTGAGCAAAGCTTTTTAACTTCTATAGTCACGTCATTAAGTATTCTACGGAGCCTATAATGAATAAAGTAATTTAGATTTTCAAGAATCATATATTTTGTTTAAAATTATTATAGCAAATATCTACTACCAGTCGGCAGAGTGTGTAATGTGCTGTTGCATGACTAAGGCCTTCAAAGAAGGTAATTTATTCCCAAGTTTTGTGATAGATACTAATAGTTAAAAAGCAACCGTGCTTCAGAAGGCACGTAAAAGCCGTTGGTCCCGGTTACTATCTACGGATGGACATGATCTATTTCAGAAGCCATACGCGGCTCAATGATTCTGACACCAGGGTTTTTGAGGTAGAATAACCTCAAAACCTACACGATAAGTAAGTATTCAAGTGAAAAACTATTTAAATGTGCTTTGTGATAGCAAAACAGTCTTTGACATATGAATATTAAAAGCCATTTTGCCTCATCCCCTATTCATGACATCCTTCAACATGCCTTGTGACTACGACACGGTGCAACCGAGTGGAAAATAAGTTTTTAAGAAAAGTGATGATAATATAGTCTTCGGTTTGAAGATTAGTATTATAAATGTAATTCAGGGAATTTTTTTTTTAATAAATACAATATTAAACGGTGAAGGAGGATCAAAGTGATTAATTTGTCTAGATCAATCTTCTCCTTATTTACAGAACTTAAGAAGATAATGATACTTTATTTTATTTTTTGTGATTAATTTATTAATAGACATCTCTGAATAACACTGAATTTGACAATATTAAAAGCCACAAAACATTTTTTGTTATAAAGGTTTACATAAATAACCTTTTTTTTCACTCAATCCTAGAACTAAATTTAGCGCATTATCAATTTCATGATATTGCATATATATACTTCAGTAAGATAACTGTTTGTTTGTTTTTTTTACAACGGTTATTCAGGCGATATCAATATTAAATAGAACTTCATGGGTACCTGCTTTATCTATATTTACAACCTGTCATAATAAAATACTTCACATGGTATCAACAATATACAATATCGTTACCGTATACATAACTTTACAAAGAGCACCGTTCCTTTAGGCTGCTTACAGACGAGCAGCACTAGTTGTCGCCACATGCCTTTTTTTTTAAATTGACCTATGCTTGTGTCGAAAAGGTACGACCAATCAAGCTTCATCGGACTTGCGGGGGAGCGGAAGACTCTACCCCAAAAAAAGTCATATACCAACGCGTCTAGGGGCGGCTCAAGGGAGCCTCGGACCACGGCCTAGCGCGTTGACATTGAAAAACATCGTGAAGGAGACGACGCCTGACACGGTCGTTGTAACCACCATCTGCACAAATGGGCTCAGAGAGTCGAAAGCCTGCGAGTGTGGGGAGCCCGACCAGACTCTGGCCCACATTTTGAACGACTGTCCACTCCACTCATTCTCCGGTGGCATTTCCGAACAGCATTGTCCCACCCCGGCGGCCGAGGAGTGGTTGAAAAATCTTAAAATTCATAAAAAGGATCCATCGCAGTAATTGCCATACGACATGATGATGAATCATAAGGTAAGTAATAAAACAAAGGCGTAGCAATCATAGTAAGTAGGTTATAAAAATGAAATAGTAAATTTTTCCAATATTTCATGTTCACTAAAGTGTCACAACTGTACAATTGATTACATTCTAGGAAGTTTCATGGCTGTGATAGTATCACTGATGTAAATATCTACCGAAGTTGCGTGTTATAAAGCGTCATTTATTATCATAAATGGTTAGTGCCGTATCGCTAGATCTATCATAGTTTTCAACCTAGGCCAATCACAATATTTCTGTAAGTTCGTTTTGTACACGAATGGATTTGATAATTTTATTTTACGATTTGGTGTAATCAGAAGATTTTGCCGCAGTTCCGTTTTTCGCTGAACTACGTTTCGTAATCAAGTCAAGATTTTAAATTTTATTATAATTCAACCATCTCTTCTCTCGTCAAATAATAATATAATAATAATAATAATTTATTTCAGATTTAAAATCAAAATATGAGGATAAAGTAGAAATCAGGCACTATAAAAATAAAGGCTACATTTTTCGTTAAACTGAACTGAAACTTGAGATCTATGAAAAAGCCATGACTCTTCTTCTTCTTTAGCGTGTGGGTTTCGAAGTTGACCTACCTCACAAACCCTGGTGTCAGAATCATTGAGCCGCCTATGGCTTCTGACATGGCTCATGTAACGAATACATCTATAGATAGTAACCGGGGCTTTACGTTCCTTCCGAAGCACGGAATCATCTTCCTTTTCGGACGTTCAGGTGATTCAACCTGCAATGTCCTAACCAAACTGGGAAAAGTCTCACAGAGTGATATTTTTCCACTCGGATTCGAACCCGGAACCTCCGTAACGTCAGAAGAGCTTTTAATGACAGTTATGGTGAATATAAAATAATTTATAAGAAATTAAGAAAAAATCTTACCGTAAAGTACTTAACTAGGTACAAAAAATCCGTTTTGATAAATAAAACTATTCAAATTTTGTTCTATACAGACACAGTATCATAAAGTTGACCTTTACAATATTTAGGTCAGGGTACAAGTGAAAAAGATTCCTTATTTAAACAGTCTGAAAAAACTGGACAATTTTCTTTATTTGTCGTAGGGCAAAATGTGTTTTGCGAAAGTATAAAAATGGCCACATCCTTTCAGGTCTAGCTAGACCCTCATAAAAACTTTGCCAAAAATACTGCCAACGATGCGTAATTTGGAGGACCTCTTCTGAAGGAGGCTGCGAGGGGACCCAAGGCTGAGCGATAAGAGTCCTTATTTCTAAGAGCTTACTACACTCAGGTCCTCAATTAAACACCCCTGGGATCTTATTTGTTGACTATAAAAATGAAGTTATAATGAACTTGGATATTTAAATAAAGAAGCAATTCAATTTGAAGTGTGATGTTAATGATGTCATTCTTAATTGCATTCGAAAGCTTTCTTATTGATTTGAAATGTAAGTAATTATTACATTATGTTTGGTGAATCTCCTCAGAACACCAAAATAAATTGTGACATAATTGTATCTCTAAGACATATCCAAGGAACAGTTTGGTCCTTGTACAATAAAAAAATATAATTATCATGTAAAATATTAATTCGAATAAAATAAGTTTCTTTTATAAATGTAGATAATTAAGTATGCAATGCTTAAAGATATGCTATTTTAGTGTTTATAGGTATGTTAAAAAAATTATTCTTAATTATGTAAGATCAGAGCCCGGCCTCATAAACTCTGGTGCCAGAATTTATTTGGTTTTCAAAAAAAAGGTTGTCATTATCCCTGCTTTACACCATTGCTTATATTGCCATACTAAAAATATAGGTACTAAAAGATAATAAATTGACCCTAGCTACTAGGTACGTAATATAAACATACAGTGTCGTAAATAAAGTAAAAACCTCACAATAAAAGGCCAAGGACAGTAGAGGGTGATATTGCCATGGTTAAGTCAAGGTTGACCGAAAGGATGGCATTTTTCATGTTTTGACGTAAAGTCAATACTTCGTACATTCTTAAGTTAACGTCTTGAAACATTCTAATGAAGGTTTTCAGTTATGTATTTTACAATGATTAGGCAATATTATTTTTTCTTTTAAAAATTTGTTACTCTTTGGAAACCAATATTTCTCTTATTCTAGGCTGAAAATTATACCTCTATTAATTAAACGATATATCAAAATATTTTTATTCTTACAACGCAAAATTTACTCTGTCTATCTGTTGGTTACGCTTTCATGCCAAAACCATAGAACCAATTTTGATGAAACTTGGTACATAGCCAGAATAGACCATGGGGAAGGACATAGGCTACTTTTTGCGAGAAAGATCTGAAAAACGGTTGTCGCTGGCGGAGCCAACAAGGGGTAGAAAGTTAGTATTCCAAAATACAAAATTATCGCGAGCAATGTTTTTTTTTTTAATTGACCTATGCTTGAGTCGAAAAAGTACGACCAATTAAGCTTCACCTGACTTGCGGGGGAGCGGAAAACTCTACCCTAATACAATGTAATGTAACAGTTATGCTATCACAAACAAACTGACTACTATAAAAAGCTTTATTTTGTCCGTTCATCCATTCCGTTCTTTTTGTAGGCTGGAAATCTTCATTACTGTTAAATGCTCACAAAGTAAAAACTTTGTTCAAATAAATACAGTTACGAAAGCAAACGAAAAGGAAAACAACTGCATACAAACAGTTTTCAAAATCATCAAAAGGAAAGTCGTTAGTTTTTAACGAGTATTCATTTTAACGTCGCTTTTTATAATTTAAAAGGCTTTAAGCTTTGTCTATGACGTAATGGTTGTGATATACTTCTTCATTTATTTATTTTTTTATGAGCTTTACGACAGGTTCTCATTTGGACAGATTTATCAGAAGAGCAGTTAAAAGCAAGTCAGGGAATTTGCAGTTTATTCATTTTGATGGTTGAAGTGTTATTCTTCAGCAGGGTTATATTTTATATTATAAATGAAACATCTGAACTCGTTAATGGTAGTTTATTGTATGATTACTCGTATTACTTTCGTCGCTACAAGTAACTACTTTGTAGTTTGATTTCGAAACCAGTTTTATTTTAATAGCCGTAAGGGCAGGTTTGGATCTCGGCACGTACCAATTTAAATATAGGCACGTTTGTACGACGCTCTTACAGTGAAGGAAAAGTCTTGAGGAAAGCTGTTCAAACCGGCGAAGAAATTTAAGGGTTGAGTGTGAAGTAGGACCTATTCGCTCTAATTCGAGATAGTCTCTAACCGCTTAGTGTGGACATATTTGGTGTGCAATGTCAATACCACACCAGTGACGTCATGGACGGAAGTCGAGTATTACACACTTAATATTAAATTCACCGTCCTCAGAGTACGAACTATAAACTTCGATAGACGGGTTCACTTTGCCTAAACGACCGGTAACTTGTCCATGAACTAAACTTGGCTCATATATAAGTTGGGCCATATTTGCACCATCAAAATTGAGCTAATTAATATTGCAACTAAATTGGCTCCCAAGTTAATTTTATGTTTTTAAATACTTATTAAAGAAGAGACTCAAGGTCATATTGACCGTAAAATAAATAAAAATAATTATATGCCCTTTGTGAGCAAGCTTCAAGGACAGATTTTCAGAAAAACTAAAAGGGCCACATATTTAAAAACAAAGAATTCAAAAAATATACTGAACAGATTTTGACTAAACTACATTAAGACTGTCCTAACAACATAGTTTTATATAAAAGCATTATATATTTTTTTATAATGGTGCTGAAGCTTGCTGTGTTAAATTAATTAGTGCTAAAATACATTACTAGTAATTTCTAAGATTTCTATATTTTCATGCCTCTATTAAATAGAAAATAATTATGATACGAGTAAGAAATTTTCTTGTAACATACTTTTCTTTTCCGAAATTTCAGTTTCATGGCAACATGCAATAACAACTCGACAATTTTTCCGGTAATTATTATCTTTATATTATAGGTAAGTAATTTTCAAACACCGAAATAAATTTTAATTTAGTTATTGTAACTTACGAGGCATAATAAATTACCTAAAGTATGTGTTATGTGTAAACAAGTAAAGTTGTTCGTAACAAGTTTGAACATGTTGTTACTTTGAACATGTTTACGCCAAGCACACATTGGGATATGGAAGACGTTAGCTTCTTACGCTAGTGCGACGTTTTGTCACTAAGGCACTATGGTATAAATGGAAGTAACAAAAGTTGTACCTATGTTTATATAAAGGGTGTTACATGGTGATGATGATCCTTCTGACCGTTTTCAGTCATGGCGACCACTTCAACTAGTCAGTGGGGTGTTAATGTAATAAAAGTAGCAAACGTTTTGTAGCAACTTCTTTTTCGTTACCTAATAACTTGTAATATTGCTTAGTTATCCTATTCTCACATCACTAATCACCCAAAGGCTCGAGCCTATCCTTAATCAGGGTAAATAGACCTTAGTCTTTCAGGTTCACTATATAGGTAACTACATAAATATGATCGTTAGATTTCTTCACATTAAATACATATTTTATTATCATGATACCTAAGTTAATGAATTAAAATGGATTTGTAAATCACTACATAGTATAAAACAAAGTCGCTTTCTCTGTCCCTATGTCCCTATATCCTTATGTATGTATGCTTAAATCTATAAAACTACGCAACGGATTTTGGTGCGGTTATTTTTAAAAGATAGAGTGATTCAAGAGGAAGGTTTATATGTATAATACATGCAATTTTCCCGTGCGGAGCCGCGGGTCGCTAGTTCTTATGAAATGAAGATTTTTTTCAAATGTTACTGTAGTTCTTAAAAAGATCTACCATAAATTCAACTTCAGGTGGTTTACATTCATCTACCTAAATCAAGCTGTTTTTCATTCATTAAACTAAATCTAAAATCTGGATCCCGTAATTGAAATCTACCGTCCGTATTTAATTCATTCAGTGGCGTCAAAGGAAATAGCTTCGGTCTATTTCAGTACATTGGCTCAATTAATCCAAACGTCATTGGGTTGGTTTCCAATATATATCCTAACTAGTATTGTAAATTCGATAGTGTGTTTGTATGTTTATGTTCCTTTCAAACGTATAGTTCCCAGTATCACAACTTATTCTTTCAAGCTAAACAAAGTCTCACAACACTGCACAATAGTTTATCTGTAGGATCAAGAAGAAATTATCTATTTTAAAGAATATTGGTATATTGTTTGTTTGAGGCTTTCGCGCTTACTACACATTATTACAGTTATTTACGGGTCTTAGCGCGATAATAGGTAGGTATGTATTACGTACGATACCTTACCTTGGTATATTTTTTTAAAATCTGCACTTAAAAGACTTTCTTAGACCATCCTAACTCTTCCTGTTTGTTTAGTATGTTCATTAAAGAAACAAGCAAGGTATTATGTAGCAGCGTTTACCTATGTAATCAAGAACAACTGTGATCCCCAACCGAACCCGCCCGCCAAGCGTGGGGATTATGGCAACAATTCCCTTCAAAGGGAGAGGCTAATTCTAATACTGTTGTCATGCCGCTCTAGTGGTGAAATAAGAACGCTGAACTGACACTGAATTTTAACATTTATTTACATGAAAAGCGAAACTGGTATAAACTCGGCGTTAAAAATTATATTAATGTTGTACTTTAAAAAAATTACAAACATTAATAAGTTCTTGAAGTTCGTTTTTAAAGTAATCGGGAAATTAAGGGAAGACTAAAGAACAATGGGCGAGGATGACGCATGAATGACGAAGGAATTCCAAAATTGAATATTTGAATTTAGATGAGAAAGAAATGGAAAATGAGGTGTGAAAGAGGTTGCAAGTTGCAAGGCACCGCGTTCGTTACATTGTTATAGTTGCTTATTGCATCATTATTATTTAAGACTGTTCATAAATTAGTTTCAAATTTCTAATATATAAGGCATAGTTTTGTTGTGCGTGTAGTCAGATCCTATTGAAGATTCCAATATAGCAGATTTATCACAGCAATTTGATAATTAAATTGAGATAATTAATATCTTGTCAAAAAAGCGTATGCATGTTAAAGACCATTAGGCCAATTTGCACTCGACCTTCGAGTGAATGAATAGTCGAGTGCGAGTGTGCTAAATGTCTTTGTCCCTGAAATGATTATTTGCAAATGACAATAACGGTCTATTCAGTGTCGAAAAGTGATTCGTAAAATCTTACTCCAAATAAAAACTTTTTGAATTTTTGTGCACTGCTTACTTCAGATTTAATTCATATCATCGCACAGATAAAACAATCTATCGATACGAAACATCTCTTATTTTAAACTAGCTGTCCGCCTGCTACTACGCCTGCGTTGTTTTTTGTCTTTTCCGTGCAGTATTCCTTAGGAATGAGATATTTTCACGTGGTAAAAACTATCTAAGATGTTGGCCGGAAATAAAAGGTAACACCATGAAAAATTTCATTCAAATCGGATCAATAGTTTCGGAGATTAGCCTGTAAAACAGACAAACAGATATAAATAAACAGATAAACAGAGAAACAAAAAAAATATATATCTCGATATGTTCTATATGTATCACTTTTTACATCCCCCTGACTCGGTTTTAGCATTATTTTTCTTTGAACAGATTTTCGACTTCTACAGTTTTTTTATAAAAATTATCTTAAATTAATATGTCAACCCCTACACAGCGTTTCGCATTGATAACTTCATTAAGAAAGGGCTTATTACTACTGGCTTTGTCCGTCACATAAAGCCGACCGATGTCACCGCGTGATAAATCGACCTCCTACGGACAGGGGTAAGAAACATTTTGGAACTGTCTTAATATTCGAATAATTACATAGTTTTTTTTTGGCTATCTATTCGTTTGCCTATGTAATTACTCGTAAGTACATTTTGTAGTTTTGCAGTTGTTTATACATATTAGATTAGGAAAAATTTACTACCCACCTATTCCTGACCTATTTTGGGTCAGGCATAGAATGTTATTCTAGTCTTTGGTTTAAAATATGATGAATAAAGTCATCATCATCATCATCAGTTCAGCCGAAAGACGTCCACTGCTGGACAAAGGCCTCCCCCAAAGATCTCCACGACGATCGGTCCTGCGCTGCCCGCATCCAACGGCTTCCCGCGGCCCTCAGCAGATCGTCGGTCCAACGGCCGTCGGTTCTACGCGCAATGTGCCCAGCCCACTACTGCCACTTATGAATAAAGTCATTCCAAGGTAATTATTTTACCCTCTGAGCGTTTTGTATCACTTATTGAAGGCAAAAATATTTTTAATGATATTTACTTAATGCACAATGGTCGATTTTCTGTGGAGACCAGCGAAAAATTTCAATAAATATTTTAGTGAGGTTGGCTGTTATTATAACAATGTCATTTTGAGTAATGATGAGACATCTACACTACATGTCAATTATAAAAACATGTAATTTAGTAGATATTACGTATCATACGCTTTTATCTTTGTTTATTATGTGGCAAATAGATAAGCTATAATTGTTGTCCTTACATTTTCTGGTTAATTTCGGATTGCTTAATATCATAGTCCCAAATCGATATAGTCGTTATATTGATAGCGTTGTGACACTGACAGCGTATGATATGTTAATCACCCCTTACCTATTAAGCGAGTTGTTTTTGTTCTTTTCCCCAAAAGTTATTCGAGAATTTTTTTAAATTGATTACCACTGCTTCTTATACATACCACCAAATTTCATATAAATCTGTTTAGTCTGTTTCCACGTTGAATAAAATATATAAACCGTAAAATTAACTCACATTAAAATTTATATTATTTACAAACTGTGTTTACAAGGGTATATTTCTTTAACAGCGGGCATATCATTATTATTAAATTACTTAGTTTTCTTCAGAATTTAAGCCAAATGTTCCGTACTCCTGTTTCTAATCCCTTTAGCCTGTGAAGGCAAAAATTTGCTTTCAGCAGTCGGCCATTGTGTTCTTATCTATGTATCTTTTGTAGCTTTTTACGAGGTTGTATCTACCAGGACCGGGAGGGAAATATTTTAGTTTTGTTACTTAACTTTGTATGACGTCCATAACTTTGTAGGTTCAAAATTGTATATACGTAGCGGACTATATTTTTGTAGCGCACTATGTACTTTTTGTTTACATATTTTTAACGTATCATAGAATGTATTATTTCTAAACATGCAAATTTAAGGTTCAGTATTTTACTAGAAACCTGCTATTTTTATCAATGACCAAGTAAATGATACAAGACTACTAACAATCATTGACGTGAAGATCTTATACAATTACGTATAGTAGTAGTTAGTTAAGCTAGAACAATAACAGCAAGTAACTAAGTTCTAATTGAAATAAAATATACTACTGAAGGTTAGTACACAGATAGCATATCCAAAAAGGGTTGTTTTGTTAATCAAATATGGTGAATAAAAGAGAAACAAATAAGAAATGAACGGGACTCAATCACATTCTATACAGTAGAAATCAATAGTAGTTTATTTATTTATTTTACTGGCACTACGTGATATTAACATTTGGCTTAAAAGAAAGTTATTTTAAATCTTATTATTTTAAAATATAATTAAATAAAAAAAACTATTTTATTTTTTATTAATTATCGTATTTACAGCTTTATTATCGCAGTATTAAGTCAAAATCTTGGATTAAGTCAAATAACTATACCAAGTCTTTGTGATATAAGTTCTGTGGCTGAAAATAATCCTTGAAGGAGTTGTTTTCTTTGAAGTGGGTTTAATTGTTAACGAAGTTACCAATTTAAATTCAATTTCTACGGTTTCTTTAAGTTGGAAACTTGAATTAATTCGGCTCTTTAAATTACAATAAAATTCTTTGCAGTCAGTCGACTGAAATAGCTGTCTTAACTCAAGACCATTGAATTACTAAGCAGATGTGTGCAGGATTCCTTACGATGTTTTTATTCATTGTAAAAGCGTATAAACGTTCATAATACGAATTCGAAAATTGAAAACACATTAGTACGCGCCAAAACTTCAAACCGCTAGGCACTTAAGAGTTTTGGCCGAATGTGTTTCTGGCACTTTGCTGCTAAAGGCACTTGGCTAACGAAGCTCTTCGAAGATTTTTTTTTTGCTATGGTATGAAGTGACTTGTACACCTTAGGTTACCGAATTGACAAGAAAAAGAGTATTTTGCAATAGAAATGGTAAACATTGAACCAAATTCAGGTTTTCTTTTGTAGAGGCGTTCTCGATATAATTGACCGATTTACTCCTTTGTCTAAATATCAAAACCACGGACTAATTGGACGATGGTCTGCTTTACACCATTCTCTCTATTTTCAAAGGCTTGGAAATGGATGAATCGCTGAATTTGAAAAGGATGTTTTTTTATCTTTTGAGTCATTATTGATGGTTAGTGCTTTTTAAAAAAAAATTTAATTGTGTCTGGGTACAAAGTTATGTTATAAGAAAACAACTTTTTTTTTTTTTTATTCCAAATTTACCGCTCAAAAGTGGCCTCCGGGTTAAAAAATAATTATTTCGTGATAAAAGTCTCTTAAATTTTATAGATAAGATAAAAATAATAAGATAAAAATCTTCGGGTCATGAATTTACGTACGTGCCACGTGCACCAAATTTGAACACAACCAATCCAGTGTTACGGCTTCGTATAAACAGAACCCTCTCCACGTGAGTTTAACCCGTACTTGAGACCATTGTAATAAATTATAATAGCCAAAGACTAGTACATCAATAACACAACAAAAAAATATTATTGAGACCGTAGATAGTGTTACTGAGACATAATAAGAATCACCTAAATTACATGTTATCCATAAATACAGACCAAATAAATTTCCTACGTACAGAAGCCAGCACATCCGGTTGGACATTCGCACTACGAAATTCACTCCTACGCTACGGAATACGGGTGCTCTCAAGGTCAAAATGTCTAACCGCATGTGCTGGCTAGTGTACATTACGTTACATATATAGGTTACATCAACAATGCCAGGCGATAGAGGAACAATATTATTAATATTTCGCCCCTAACCTTGACCGTTAATAAATAAACGGACAATACCGAATACGTCATTGTTTTTGTATACGTAGTTCTTGTAAAAATCAATGTATTTGTCTAATTTATTTAGATTTGTCCTTTCTCTTTGACCTTTATGTTTTTATCAAATTAATCAAGTTTATTACTTTATGGACAAGTAGATTACTCTGATGTAATTATAGTTTATTAGATAACTAATTCAATAATTGAAAGAAAGTGAACAATTCTGAAGTGTGTTGAGATAATATGAGTTGAGACATTCCTTTTGATTAAATTGCGAATGTTGTTGTGAAAATTGTTATTATCTGTTTTTTATATTCTAAGCTCGAAAGCCTCCAACAAACATTATATAGACCTATTTATAAAATCGTACTTTTACACAAGCCTTTTTTAGCAAGCAAGTATTTGGAAAAAATAAAGAACATCATCAATTCTTTCGCAAGTTAATATAAATAAAACAAAAAATTTGGTGACATCTCACACACGGCCATTTGAGCCCAAACTAGGTAGGATCTGTACAATGGGTGTCAGATATTTGATATAAATTTATCCACTTGGCCATCGACTTACTCAAAAAACATTTCTTATATAACTTTTTATTGCAAAAAACAAAACACCCTACGGCGGCGTAAGATCTTTTGTCATACTGACGTCTTCTATTTTCAAATTCATAGGTTGTGCGTGAAGTTGACCAACCCGCACTGGGCCAGCGTAGTCGACTGAGAGCTGTTCGTTCACCCTGATTCAGGGTAGGTTAGAGCCCCTCGGTGGGGACGTTTATGCGCGGTTATCAACCTTAACCCGCCATGTATTCTGCAGTATATAATTGCGGCTAGAAAATGACGTATGTGGGTGGTAAACTGCCAATTTGCTAGGAGCTAGAACTACCCTACTGCGTCACCGCAAGTGTAAATTGCTAGTATTCGACGCGTGGCCTAGAAATCTAGGCGATAACGAATGCAGTGCAAGGTTGTGATACTTGTATAATCTCTATGTATTATAGGCCACGAAGCCTAGGTTAGTTCAGTACGTCTGCCTCCAAAGCACATGGGCGTTCAAATCCTGCCCAAAGCAAACATTCGTTTGATGAGCATTTTTGTTTGGTGTAGAGTCTTCCGCTCCCCCGCAAGTCCGGTGAAGCTTGATCCGTCGTACCTTTTCGACTCAAGCATAGGTCAATTAAAAAAAAAGAGCATTTTTGTTTGTTTGCCTCGTGTCTGGGCGTTTGTGTTATCACTACATAGTATAAAACAAAGTCGCTTTCACTGTCCCTATGTCCCTATGTATGCTTAAATCTTTAAAACTACGCAACGGATTTTGAGGCGGTTTTTTATAATAGATAGAGTGATTCAAAAGGAAGGTTTATATGTATAAAACATGCATAATATACTTAAGGATAACCCACAATAACCATTTTCCCGTGCGGAGCCGGGGCGCGTCGCTAGTTTACTAATATAAGCCCGACTACGTACGTCTTCCATTCAAAAGTTGGTGGGTACAACCCTCGGCACGTACCAATATATTTTCGATTTTCGAATTTATATGAATTTATATAATATATATTCGACGCTCTCACGGTGAGGTCAAAACCTTCACGAGGAAACCAGCACACACCTGCGAAGCAATTCAAAGGTTGTATGTAAAATTTACCAATCCACACGTGGCCAGCGTGGTCGAAGCCTATTCACCCTGATATCAAGGTAGGCTCGAGCCCCCCCATTATAAACTGTTAACGACGAAATATTTTAAACTGTTCTAACAGTATTGCAATGTAATTTTAAAAGGACTTAATACGATGAATACATAATACGGGATTTCAACCCTTTTCCCTTGCTTTTGCTGGTAAACATAATATAATATTAATATAGGGCTCACTAAGTCACAGCTTAAGTTCAATTTCGCCAAGGGCTAAGTGCAACTTGTAATTACGACCCGACCCTTTTAAGCTTTTGAATATCGAAGCTTGTGTGGTTTACTGAGCCTGTATACCAAAGTGAAGTAAAGTTTTACAACATGAGTAGTTTATTTCTAAAGTGCATTTCTCTATTACTATAGACGAATCAGATTATATTACTATACTAGCGACTCGCCCCGGCTACGCACGGGAAAATATGTTTAATTACTTAACTTTTTTAATTGACGAAGGAGTAAATAAATGAATATGTGGGACATCTCACACACGGCCATCTGACCCCAAACTAGGCAGAGCCTGTACTATGGGTGTCAGACAGCTGATATACATACATATATAAATATACAACATCCAGACACAAGGCAAACACAAGTGCTCATCACACGAATGTTTACCCTGGGCGGGATTCGAACCCGCGACCCTGTGCTTCGTAGGCAGACGTACTACCAACTAGGCTACGAGGCTGTCTAAATGGCGGAGGTTGAATCATCTAAACGAGTAGTGATAACGTTGGATTCTATTTAATCAAGCGACGATGTGACATGGGTTTCAAAATAAACTTGTAAGAATTTTCTTATTGCAACAAGGTGAATTATATTCGTATGCTGGTTTAGTGTAAATAACCTTTTTCCCATCTTGTCCCTCTCAGCAGGGGCGAGCAACCTTTTCATGGAAGTAACCCGTTAATGGACACCTTTTGTTTGTCCGTGTTTTGTAATTACTAACTACATTCTCATTACAATTGTTTAGGTAAAACTTCGCACATGAGAAGTTATGCATGTCACTCTTGTTTCATATTTTAAAATATATACCTACCTAATTTATTTTCGAAATGCGCACATAATTAATTTAAAAAAATTATTAAGAAATTATCAAATTTGATATTGCTTGATTTTGAGAATGTTATAATTATTATTTAATTCAGCAATGAATCATTCTCTAATTACCTGAGCAATACAGTTGATAAATTGCTTATCAAATAAAGCTAAAATTATTTATTAGTGTGACTTGGCAAATATTATTCAAATACCTCAAAATAAAATTCCAAGCATGAAAACTACCAATTACGTATCGCTAAGCCAATTTGCTTAATCTTAAATTATACGTTTCATTTCGTGAGTAAAGAACATTGAATTTAATATTAGAAAAATGTTGACTAGCTCTGCTTTATTCAAGTCATATTTTACTGGAAAAACTGATAAAATAAAAGTTTTCAATCCCAATTTCGTTCCGTATGCCTACTAAGTTTTTTTTTATTTTGGTTAATTATTCGAAGAGCTTGAAATAAAAAAAATGTTTGGCTATAAAATCATTTCTATGCTTGTTGCGAGATTAACAACAAAAAATATTACAATACAGTATTTGTCGTTAATAAAATACATAACATAGTATTTGTCGTTTAATCTCGCATATTATGAAACTTAATAAATAGGTGTATTTACATACATTTTATGAAAAATATGTTTTAGGTTAATTTTGCAAATGTGACAAGATTTCATGTCTTCCGTTAAGTAATTAATTAATCAACTGAAATTTAATTCATCTTTTCAGAGCAGTTAAAATAAACTTATTGGTTTTTAAATGCTAATTAATTCTAATTACTCTTTCCACACAAAAAAAATCTTAAAATTCCAAACAGAAAAGTGATACCGTAAAACATTTTAATATCGAAATAAGCATCGCAATATTGCTAACATTTGCATTGTATTTACATTTTTGTAATTTTGTTTCGTTCAGTGACACAATTCATAACTTTATCTGCGCAGTACAAGCTGCAATACTTATTCTTTCACAGCGTAACAAAGTTGTATGATAAAGCGTTTATACGTTTTGAGGAATGTTTTTTGTAAATATTTAGGGAAATGTTATAAAATTAAACGATTTAATAATAATAACGCAGAAAGCAGCCTTGCTCGACACGGGCAGTAGGCCTACTATGTAAGTAGCGACAGGCTCGAGAAGCTGTCAAACGCGACATATTGACAGAACTGCTATGGCTCTAATGTCACTGTGTCGCGTTTGACAGCTTCTCGAGCCTGTCGCTACTTACATAGTAGGCCTACTACTGGATCGTCCGTCGCTTCTTGTCCCTGTCGCCCTGACCTCCGGCGGTTTGATTTTTCCACCGCTAGAGTTAACGCCGCGTCTTCTCCTTCTGAGAAGTGGTGTGAAATAAGCTTTATGCTCACATAATAATAACAATAAAATTTATTTCAGATATTTACAATCCATTATAGTGTTAGCAACTTACAAATTAATTACTTATTCTTATGGTCCTGAGCTGCCCGCATCCAGCGGCTTCCCGCGACCCTCACCAGATCGTCGATCCACCTCGTGGGGGGCCTGCCCACACTACCTCTTCCGGCGCGCGGTCGCCATTCAAGAACCTTTCTGCCCCAACGGCCGTCGAACCGATCGTTGTGGAGATCCTTGGGGGAGGCCTTTGTCCAGCAGTGGACGTCTTTCGGCTGAGATGATGATGATTCTTATGGTTAATAATAAAAAAAAAAAAAATAATAAAAAAAAAAACATATTGTGCGAGTATCATAGTTATTAATTAAAATAGTATGACATGGCTCATTAGAACTGATTATAATATGCAATCTCTTAGTCCAATAATGCAATTCTTGCAAGGAAAAATATTATAACAAATCAAGTGTGATTTAATTTGAGAGTTAAATTAACTTCAAATTGCATTAAAGACCCATAAACATACCTATAAAAGTGAGCATTTAATTAAAATTATTTATTATTATTTATATTTTCTTTATCAAATAGTAGCCAGACCATCAATAAATAGGGTGTGTAAGTAATATATTCCATAATTTCATAAGTTATAATGATTAAATGATATAACTTCAGATTGTATAATTTTACCTAGCCTAATTTATATGCATATAATATAACAGACAATTCCTATAATTTTACATTCCATAATTAAATTTTCATTTGTTGTGAAATGAAATTATATTTTCTGTTAATATACCATTTATTACGCACCCTAATAAATGCACTATTAGTAAGATATTTTAATTTCGTCACAACTTTGTTACAAAATTATTCTACAGCTCTTTATTCTTAACAAGTCTGAAATAAAAGAAAATATGTAGCATTATACTGCTAGCTGACTGCCCGCTGCGATGCCCGTACGAGGACCCTTAGATTTTCTAGTTTTAAAAGTATCTACGATGTTGACCAGGGATGTAAAAAACCACCATACAAAATTTCATTCAAATCAGTCCGATAGTTTCGGAGATTAGCCCGTACAAACAGACAAACAGACAGAGAAACAAAAGAAAAGAAAATTATTTGGATATGATCTATTTTACTTCTCACATCGTCCTGGCTCGAATTTCATTATTTATTTCTATTTACAGACATTTGGTGTCTACAGTTTTATTATAGGTAATAGATTCAACCACAATGACATCTTGAACGGAGCAAAGAACACACATTTTGAATAGACGTCAATTTCCTACCACGCGCCAAGTCCCATTCCGACGCGATGTATCCGCGCTGCCATTCATTTCCGTTTAAAGTGCAGCCTGTCTGTCGTCGAACTACATAATAATATGCCGTCAGTTCGAATAGGAATGCACCTGAAATATCAGTTTTAAAATTCAACAGGGCTAAATTCGGAACAAGTTACCGGTAAAATTTTGTTTCGCTATCGAATCATTTTAGGAGCTTTAAAAAAGAATTCAAAGGTCGTATAGAGAATACAACGTTTTATTAACGTTTTTTGAAGAAATGATTTCTATATTTAGCTTATTATATTATTATTATATTATTTACGTTAGGTTGCCTAATAGAAATTGCAACAAAGCCCCCTTTTGAATCTTCTGCTTTGTTCTATTTTTCTGTATGTAAATGTTGTCTTTCTGTTTTGGATAAATGTATTTTGTATTAGTTATATTTCGTGTCAATAAAGAATATTGTATATTGTACGAATAAAAGTTTTACAATGATTCCTCAAGCCAATAAAATGTTTAAATCATTACGTATTTGGTGCATAATTTGCCTTCAAATATAATATCTAAATCTTATATTATTATAGTAAAATTATGCCATTTTTGATCTATAGAATTCAAGGCTTATTATTATGTTAACTTTGTTTTTTTAAATCGATACGCTTAGGTGAAAGGATGAAGACTATATACTACACAAAAACAAATAAAAAATTTAATCATCAATTTTCATTCGCCGAACAAAACAAAAGAATAACCTTGTACCTACCCTCAAATTTTCCACACCATTCATCCGAAGACATTACTGGGACATAATTGGCCACAAAGGGAGCGAATTAAGACGCCTCTAAAAGGGCAGGGGCGTAAAGAAAAGTGGCTGTAATTGTGTCCGGAGTAGAAGCGAAAGAGTGGTCGCAACAGGCATAGTAGTACTAGTCATACAGTGTGCAAACTTTGAGGTCGCACAATACAATGCCACACTGACAGGAATACAGAAGGGTTATCACAAAATAAGAATTAAAACTATTGTGATTTATTATTCTTCTAATGACATTTAATTATCATTTATTTCATTCCGACGATCCGGTAAGGGTCGTGGGAAGCAGCTGTATGCGGCCAGCGTAGGACCGATCATCGTGGAGATCCTTAAGGGAGGCCTTTGTCCAGCAGTGGACGTCTTTGGGCAGAGATGATGATTTATTTTATTATAGGGTAGTAACTAAACGACTAAAAGTAAATAAAAAATTGAAGGTGATGCATTTAATCAATATTGGTTACCGAATTACTAAATTACCGACCAACTAAGTTTGAGTTACCAAATAAATAAAAACAGCAGAAATATAACATTTTAATGACTTAAATTTAGTTTGAATGACATGTTTACGCTTTAAGTATTATTCAATATTTGACTAATAATTTATTTATGGACTGCGTTATACCCAACACTATCCCTGAAATATTGTAATATTGACTGTTATAAGAAAACAGGTTTGCTGCTTCGCGAAAGTACAGTAGTTTTCACACTGTTTGTCTTGTACTACTGTGCAATAGGCGAGCGTAGGAGGTAATTGCCGGTGTGTGGCCACAAAAAATGCGAGTAGTGTTGAAGATAAGAGCAAAAGTGACGGGCCAACAATAAACAGAAAAGGAAAGCTTTTTGCGCTAAAACGGGCCATTTTTCAAGGATAATATTTGAGTTACTGCGCGGCGTCACGCATTAGGACAAAAAGAGGAGGCGGAATGTAGGTTTATTTGAAGATGATTCAGTCCTATTGCGAAATTTTAAGTCAACCCCTGTATCTTCATAGTCTTACTCAACAATCATTACAAATTAAAATGTAGCTACATATTTTCTTTACGTATATGGCTTACTCATAAAGATAATAATATGGTCTGTTCGTAAACAGGGTGCAAAAAGCTTTATTTTGGTTTACAGTAAACAAAAACGTTTTGAAAAATATTTGGACTGTGATTTAAAACGATTCTATACATATACAGACATTTTTGGGTTCATTTTCCTATGGGAAAATTGAAAACAACAAAGTGTAAGCACTAAGAGCAACGAAATCAGCACGCGTGTAAGGGCAACCGTTGATATATTACTACATCCTCTTCCCCGCAAGTCCGGTGAAGCGTGATTGGTCGTACTTTTTCGATAAGTCAATAAAAAAAATTGTGCAATCAAACTACTCCCAAATTGACACATGACAAATTCAATCAAACATGTTTTGTATTTTAGTTTCCATGTCTGTACCACTACTGTCTGCCTTGCTTTGTTGTGTCACCTAAATTGGAACATATTCAGTACATTATGGCATCAATCTTAATAAATGTGATATGTATTCTGCTTCCTAATATATAAATTTACCCTTTCCATAAAACGTAAGAGTCAAAATTGACGACTTGACGGCCCCGTAGCCGAGTTCGCAATGCGTCTGCCTTCGAAGCGCAGGGTCGCGGGTACGAATCCCGCCCAAGGCAAATGAAGAGCATTAATTGTGTTTGCCTTGTGTCCGGATGTTGTATATTTATATATGTATGTATAGCAACTGTTTGACACCAATAGTACAGGCTCTGCCGTGTTTGGGGTTAAATGGCGGTATGTGAGATGTCCCCACATAAAATGCTTTTAATTTCATTATTTGATGAAATAAGAGCCGCTACTCCGATGGCCTATTGAGAACAATGTAATAAAAATAAATCTAGTTTCATTGCATCGCACTTGGCTCGTGTCTTACCGACAAACTCTATAATATAGGTTATTGCTACGTAGTTGGTTACTACCAACTACGTAGCAATAAGCACTTGCCTCCGAACCCAGGCTTTTCATTCGTGTGATGAGCACTTATGTTTGCCTTGTGTCTGGATGTTTTATATTGTATAGGTGTGTATTAACCTAAATATATGTATATCTGCTGTATGACATCCAAAGTACCTGGTTTGGGGTCAGAAGACCGTGTGTGAGATGTTCCCACATATTATTTATTTATTTATTTATCTGGTATAGAAACAGTAACCGATCTTGTTATCTTCCCATTGTTTATTTATCAAATAGGCATACAAATAATAGGCATATTAATTAACAAGTGCACATAATCAAACAATGTCATAAAACACACTTCCACTACGAGAATAATATTATAAAGGCAATAGTTTGTTATACACATAGGTAATTTTTTACCGCGGGAAAATAACTCATTCGTACGGGAAAACCTGTTAACGTTAACCCATAAATATTGTTGTTTACGTTTAAAATAAACAAGTTTCAGAATCAGTGATTTTTCCGATATTTTGTACAGCCTGGGAATATTGAGTGAGGTCGCTTATTTCCACCCTGTATACAGGTTATTGCTATCTGTAGCTATAGGTACTGCATGTATTGGCATGCACGTGTAGAAGTAATCAATTTGAGAGAGAGAGAAAGAGACAGGATTCATTTTAAATGAGGCACCATTGACGTCAATATTTGCGTCTGGAGGCAGAATTAATAGACGCTTTTCGTGGTAAGGTTATATGACTGAAAAGATTTCATAGAAATTGTCAGTTAATAAATTGTTCTATTAGATGGGGAGATGGCCGTTGACTTTTATTTGAAAGTTTGTGCTGTCCGAAGTTTCGAGCCCCACGGTGGAAACATATATGAGCAGTTAATTATGATGAGAGAGAGAGAGATGATTCTCGACAAAAGTTTCTTTAAGAAAAAGCTTGCTTCTTCGAAATCAAACGGTCTTCGCAATAAGAAATATTCGCACACATCTTAACAGCGACGCCATTGTTATGCTTCAATTTTATTAATGACAGTCTTAAACAAAAAAGAAATTCTAACTCTATGGTCTTTCCTATTATATCATTCTTGGCTTACAGTGTGGATTTCGAGGTTATCCTACCAAAAAACCGTGGATCTGAATTATTGAGCCACTTAAAGGTCGAGACATGGCTCATGTAACGACTACATCCGTAGGTACTAGCCGAAAACATTTCTATTACGGGCCTTGAAAAAGATATAGTGATCTTTATTTTTGGGCAATTCATGTGATTTATCCGTTGGACACTCGTCCAACAAATATTCCTTAGTACTTTACTTATTTTCCCCATTTTGGTTAGGACATTTCAGATTGAATCACTTGATGGTCCGAAAATAAATACAAATCCGTGTTTCGGACGGCACGTAAAGCTGTCGTCGGTTTCAGCTATTCTACGGATTAGTCGTTACAAGAGCCATATCCGGAAGACTTAGGCATCTCAACAATTTTGAAACCAGGGTTTTTGAGGTAGGATAAAATAAATAAATAAAAACACTTTAGGATACCTCGAAACCTACACGATAATTAAACAAGCATCATCTGATATAGGAATTCAAAGTGTATAGCTTAACCTGCAG
This sequence comes from Teleiodes luculella, assembly GCA_948473455.1. NCBI lineage: Eukaryota > Metazoa > Arthropoda > Insecta > Lepidoptera > Gelechiidae > Teleiodes > Teleiodes luculella. The sequence continues at coordinate 12,611,327 of OX419585.1, forward strand.
TTAACTGTACTTGGCTCATGCCGATATCAACAACACTTGTACAGGCTCGTACAGTCGAGCGTATTAATTAACTAGCGAATGCATTTCCCGATAAACAAGATTAAATTTTAAATGAGGGATATACAGGGTTACTTTTTAATCAGTGCACAAATTTTGTGTACACAGTCAGTATCGTTACTAGATCACCTGAGACGAAAATAAAAAAAAAAAAAAATTTTTTTTTTACAAATTATGACACTATTTTTAACCCGTTTAGGCAGGCCTCCGTCACTCCATGTACTTGCGCGCTATAACTACCTACCGCTCGGCCGAGCGGTCTCGAGCCGTCTGCGGCTCTAATTCAGTGCGGCTGTGGCAAGCGAGGCGCGCGCACGTTGTTTAATTTTTAGGCGTTTCATACGTTCGTACTAATACTTTTAGATAGTATTTCCAAGATTTAAGATATATTTTGAGAAATAATACGACGAATGTGCAAGACAACAAAACAGGGTTTTTTTTAGAATGAATGAAGTGACATTACAATGACAGATCAAGGGCGAGTTGTATTATAGTACAAATAGTTCATAACAGATGGCGCTTTATATATAACAATATAAGTAATTGCAATTAACAAATAATAATTTAACATCCTCTTCTTAATTGCAATCCCATAGCTGTGGAGCAGTCATCAGTCTTCTTTTGTGAAATTGGTTTAGTAAGAATATCAGCGACCATGTCCTGTGTCCCAACATAACTGAGTGTAATCTCCTTATTGGCAACTTTCTCTCGAAGGAAATGATATCGTATGTCGATATGCTTGCTGCGAGAACAATATGAATCAATGCCTGCAAATTTAATCGCACTTTGATTATCACAGTATATGACAGTAGGTACAACCTTGAGTTTTCTGTGTAACTCAGACTCCAGGTGTCTTAACCACATTGCCTCTTGAGTAGCAGTTGCTAATGCCATGTATTCAGCTTCCATGGTTGATAATGCAACAGTATTCTGTCGTTTAGAACACCATGAAATTGATGCGCCCTGAAACAGAAAAGTGTAGCCAGAGCAAGACCTCCGGCTGTTAATGTCTGAAGCCCAATCTGAGTCACAATAGCCAAATATTTTTTCTTCTTTATTTTGACTATATACTAATTTAAAATTTATATTCTTTAGTTCCTTTTATATAACGCAGCACCCTCTTCACTGCCAGCCAGTGTTGTAGTTCTGGTTTATTGTTGAAGCTACTTAATTTGTTTACTATGTAGCATATATCTGGTCTCGTACCTTGAGATAAGTAGAGTAAACTTCCAATCGCTTCTTGATAAGGTACATTTGTTATTATATTTTTCTCTTCTGTGCTAATCAATTTAGAACTCAGATCACAGGGAGAATAAACTGGATTACATTCTGTCATTTTAAATCTCTGTAAAATCTTTTCTATGTAAGCCAGCTGATCAACTTGTATTTCATTTCTATCTATATTTTGTTTTATCCTCCACCCTATGAAGTGATTCACAGATCCAAGTGTTTTCATATTAAATTTACTTTTAAGTTGTTGTTTTAATTCTTCTCCTTTTTTTACATTATTATAAAATATTAATAGATCGTCTACATATATCAAAACATACATGGTACTTTCATCATCGTTCTTGTAATACACACATGGATCTACAGATGTGCTTTTCATACCAAGATCTTTCAACACCGATGTTAGTTTTAGATTCCACTGTCGACTAGCTTGCTTTAGTCCGTAAATAGACTTATTCAATTTGCAAACTTCGTCTCCATATTCATATCCAGGTGGTTGATTCATATATATTTCAGTGTCTATATCTCCTTGCAGAAACGCAGTAACTGCATCCATTTGTTCGATATATAAATTGTTCTGTACAGCCAATGCAAGTAAATATCTAATAGATGTATGCCGTACCACTGGAGCAAATATTTCATTATATTCTATTCCTTTCTTCTGTTTGAAACCTTTAATGACCAATCTTGCTTTGTAACGTATGATTTCACCATTGGCATCAGTTTTAATTTTAAAAACCCATTTACATGAGATGAATCTTTTGTTCTCTGGAAGAGTTACTAATGTCCACGTATTATTCTGAAGTAATGACTCGTACTCACTGTTCATCGCATCTTTCCACTCTTTTGCGTTCGGGCCTGAAAGAGCTTCTTCAACCGTCTCTGGTTCTTTCAACGATGCATCAAGTACTTTTGGACTGTCTTCATGGCATAAATACGTAATATGTTTATTTCTCGGTCTCAGTGTTATAATTTTATAGGGCATATCTTCATCAGTCACTGATGCCTCAGGTACGTAGTCTGAATCACTATCCTGTTGCATATTAGATTGATCACTGGTAGCATCAAATAATTCATCTTCTGAACTTTTATTTATTAAAGTATCTTCTGACGTTTCAGTCTCAGTATCAGATTCTTGCTGCTGCAAATTAGTAAGTGGCATTATAACACAATTATTTTTCACAGTTTCTTCTAGAAATACAACATCTCTACTTTTAAATATTTGTTTCTTTTTTTCATCATACAATCTATATCCTTTTGTGTGTTCACAGTAACCAACAAATATCATTTTGACAGCTTTTGGGTCCCATTTCTTTCTATTCTCTTTTGGTACATGAACCATTGCATGACAGCCAAAAACTCTCATATTATTTAAATTTGGTTTCTTACCTGACCACATTTCATGTGGCGTTTTGTAATCCAAAGCTTTCGTTGGTGAGCGATTTATAATATAAGCAGCTGTTGAAACAGCTTCAGCCCAAAAAAACTTCTGTAATCTGGCGTTCAAAATTATGCATTTTGCTCGTTCCACCAACGTGCGGTTCATACGCTCTGCCAACCCGTTTTGTTCAGGCGTGTAAGGATTTGTTGTTTGATGTTGGATTCCTGATCTAGTAAGAAACAATTTAAATGCATTATTCACATATTCTTTTCCATTATCAGTACGTAACACTTTTATTTTTTTATTAGTTTCGTTTTCAACAATATTTTAAATTCCTGGAATTTTTCCAAAGTATCTGATTTGTTTTTAATGAAATATACAAATACTTTTCTGCTATAGTCATCTATAAAAGTTACGTAATATTTGGCACCTCCAATAGAACTTGTCTCCATCGGTCCACATAAATCGGAGTGAATTAATTGAAGTGGTTCAGAAGCCCTTGTGCCAATATTATTAAATGGTAATCTACTCATTTTTCCTTCTAAGCATGTAGTACAAAGTTGGTTACCTTTCTTTAAAAATTTTATCCCTTCTGCACTGTCTGTTATTTTCTGTAAGTCTGTGAAATTTAGATGGCCCATCCGTTGATGCCACAAATTCATATCACTTTCATCTACTGTTGATAGCAATGCCGGTGCCTGAGTAACATTATTTAGAACATACATGTTATTGCTATGCAAAGCTGTCAAAACCAATTTATTATTTTGGTAAATTTTACAACCATCTTTCTCAAATTTCACATTACATCCATTGTTCACCAACTGACTTACAGAAAGTAAATTTGTGGTAAGGGTAGGTACATACAAAACATTTCTAACCTGTATTGTTCTTAGTATGCCATCTGAGTCTGTTATTTGTAAATCCACATTTCCACAACCTTTTACTGCCACTGTTTTGTTGTCTGCCACTTTTATATTGCTTATTGTAGAAGGAGAGAGTGAGTACATCCACTTCTCATGTCTGCACATATGTAGCGATGCTCCTGAATCGATATACCAGCAGTTCTCATCCAACTCTGCAGCAACTGGAAAAGCAGCATAATAAGCATTATTTTTTGAGTGATCATTGTTTGAACTACCCTTTTTTTTATCTTTAAAATAACAGTCTTTACTAATATGCCCATATTTATTACATACATAACAGCGTGGACCTTTGGTTGGTTTTTTCTCATATGAATTTTTCTGAAACTTAGACATACTTTGTTTACTGGATGACTTGGCATAAAATGCAACAGAATCTGATACTTTAACCTCTTGTAACAACTTAGTTTTTACATAATCTGCAGTGATTGCCACACCAGAGCTTTCTAAAGCCATTATCATCGGTTTATAGTAATCGGGGAGGCCAGCGAGCAGCAGCGTTCCAAGCCACTCGTCTCCTACTATAAAATTAATGTTTCTAAGCTTATGGGCAGTCGTCATTACCTTATTAACGTAGTCTTCTACACTTGAACAGTTGTCCAACGTTGTGGTGATCAGATCTCTCAATAATCCGACTTTTCTACTGAGCCCGGAGTCATCAAATACTTTTGCCAACTTTTGCCATACCTGTTTTGCTGTAGTCGCATCTTGTACATGCACATAATTTACTGGGTCTAACAATAGGATTATTTTCGACCTAGCTTTCGTATTCTTCTTGCCATCAGATACATAACCCAAGTCCGGTTCGATTTCCTGCCACAAGTCTTCATGTTCCAAATAGTTTTTCACAGCAAATTTCCATGTTGGATAATTTTCTCTTCCAAGGAGCTTTTCTATTGCTCCTACTTGTATTTGCGAAGACATATTTAAGCTGAAATACTGAAATAATGGAAGATTGCAGCCACGCGGCGAAACCACTTGCAAGGTACGTATTTTTGCAATCTTTCGGAATCTTGTTATTTTGCAGTCACGAACACTTTTTATTTATATTAGAAGCATAAATAGCCCATAACCTAATACTTTTAGATAGTATTTCCAAGATTTAAGATATATTTTGAGAAATAATACGACGAATGTGCAAGACAACAAAACAGGGTTTTTTTTTAGAATGAATGAAGTGACATTACAATGACAGATCAAGGGCGAGTTGTATTATAGTACAAATAGTTCATAACAGATGGCGCTTTATATATAACAATATAAGTAATTGCAATTAACAAATAATAATTTAACACGTACGCGTACCTACGATGCCGTCCGGTACCTTATGTGCTGTAGATGGGTGCAAATCTAGTAAAACAAGGGATAAACACCTAACATTTTTCCAGTTCGCACTTCATCAAGCTGCGACCTAGTGGACGTACTCAGCATGGCATTGATGTATATAAAATGTCAAAATAAATAATTTCGTTTCACAATCATCAATATGTAATTCATTTACATCCGCGCGATCTTACAAGTTAATGAGTATTTTAATATTTTATTACTAAAATAAGCGTCCACACTACGAGAATAATTTGATTTTTGAGGTACTTCAACAGATCATTCTTAAATTAGCACAAAACTTATTTACACATATTTCTGCCACAAAATTCGTTATCACATAATTAATTAGCATATTTTAAGTTCAAAATAATTCTAGCGGGCCGGGCGGTCACATTCACATTCATCAATAAGTAATCCATTTACGAGTATATCCGCGCGATCTTACAAGTTAATGAGTATTTTATTATTTTATTACTAAAATACTCGTAAGTGTCCACACCACACTACAAGAAAATAATTTGATTTTTGAGGTTCTACAACAGATCATTCCTAAATTAGCACACACACACACACAACCTTTTAATTAAATTTATGTTGAAGAAGTTTTGCCATTAAAATAAGTGGATGAGTCATTATTTCATTATTAAAATCTTCAGTATTCATTTTCCACACCAAAAAACGAATATTTTTGTTTTGAATGCTGCCGCTCGATTAGCCCCTGCGCCGCCGCTGTCTAAATCGCTTTTTAGTCAATAGTAGTAGCATTGGTTTATTTGAATCATCATTTTGTTCGAGTAAGAGGTAGGTACCTTATAGGTTAATAAATCAGATGTTTTATTTTCTCAAAGACGACAGCCCTAAAGGTTTTAGTAGAGTGGCGCGATACGCGAGAGAAAGAGATGCAGCAAGTACTTGTATTCGCTTAGCGCCGTGCGATCTGAATTGCACTTTATTATAACGGAGCTAGGGTTGCAATTTATTTAAATTATGCCGCCTAGTGCAGCTTCTGTAGGTACTACTATTAGGTATTCTGTGGTTTAGGGAACGAATTTCAAAAAACGTCAGAATGCGTGTCCAATTAATTAAGCCAATGAGTGTTTATACGAACTATCAAGAAAATTGGCGCGTATTAAATTTCTTCCCATACAAAATTTGATACCAATTTTATGCATAAAATGGCGATATTTCGATTTTTTTGTATGAAACGTGATAAAATAAAAATATACGGGTATTTTTATTTTCTTTAATCTATGCCTACCCAAAATTTGTGCACTGACTAAAAAATAACCCTGTATATGAGAAACGAACTATGAAAATAATACATTGCACTTAAACTTTTATACTTCAAGCATTCCTAATTACAACATCCTAAGTCAACATGTTTGTAATATAATAATACTTAGCATTTTCTACTTTAAAATGTCAAATTAACACTAATGTTTTAAATACTACAGTACTGGTATATTATATGTGCATAATATCGTCCGGTGGATTTTACAATAAAAATACATGAGGTAATTATATAAAAATAATAAATATAGGTACTTTAAAATCCAGAAGAAGAGAACTAGTGGAAGACAAAACAACCGTCCGAAACGAAATAAAAAGGCCATCTTTGTAGACAATTTTAAGATTGCAATTTTAAAAGAGAAAGAAACAAAAACTTTACACCCTAAATTTTTACGTTTGAACTTATTTTGTAGGACACATGGGATCGACGGGGATTTAATACTTTGATTGAACGTAAGGTTTCCACCAAAATGTGACTTTGTTAGAGTTTTTGTTATTTGAAATGTTTAGAGGATTTCACTTTCGAAATAATGAAATAAATTATACATAGAAAAACTAAAAAACCCACGCCACAAACTATTGTTTGATCCTTTCAACAACTAGAAAAGAGCTGATAATCTTCAAATGGCTAAAGATATTTTCTTGGAACATAGCTAAGAACACTCTCGATTGTGACACCTTGCAAACAAAAAACCTAGATCAAAATCGGCTCATCCGTTTAGGAGCTACGATGTCACAAACAGACAGACAGACACACATGTCAAACTAATAACACCCCTCTTTTCGTCGGGGGTTTAAAACGGCATACAATGAAGTGTTAACACAAAAATCTGGAGTTAACTGTTGCTGACCAAGCGATGTTTGATAAAATAAAGATAAGTAGTTAAATCTGATAACAAACTACCTTGGCCCGGCACTCTAACTCAACTATGTATTTTTGCTTTCTGCTTAGGCTTAACAGACTTGGCAAGAAACAGAATAAAAAAACCTTATAATCATACTTATATTATAAAGAGGAAAGATTTGTATTTTTGTGTGTGTGTATTAACTCAAAAATTACTGTGCCGATTTAAAAAAATCTTTTACCATTAGAAAGCTACATTTACCTTAAGTAACATAGAGTACGTTTTACCCCAGGAAAATGCCCCATTCCTACGGGAAAAAAAACAGTTAACGCTAGCGAACGCGGTGGAAAGCTAGTAAAAAAATTTTTTTCTTGCTTTGACAATATTTTCCCTTAAATAAAGCATAGATTGGTGTTTCCAATTATGCATCGCTCTTCCTTAAGGCGGCACCTTAAAAATTGTAGAGTTTTTCTATTCGATGATTTTGTGTACTCTCCTCTGTGCATATTCTTAGTAGGTGTAATACGTCGTCCCAAGCGGTAATCACTATGCGCATATATACAGCCACCTCGTTCATCGTGTTGCAATCCCCTTCAAAGGATGCCGGCTCTTTAGTGTGCTAATCTAGAATTTCTAATTTACATTCATCCGGTTTTGATTAGACTCAATGCTGCATTGCAACCAGATATTCAGTTCAAATTACAGACTTTAATGAAAATGTAAAACATGTTAGTTTTTTTTGGTATTGGTTTTAAGAACGAAACGTTGGCGAAATGAAATGTTTGCTAATAAATATCCATGTAATTTTGTATTTTAACATTTCGTACTTTTTTTCGTACCGAAAAAAACCGGTATTTATGTTTAGCTCAAATAATGTATCTTTTGACAATACTTCAATATGTTAAACAGAAGTATAATTTTCTAGAAAAACTACAACCTTATTTTTGGTCTTATCAACTATTTCACTTCATATATTTTAATATTCCCGAAGGTTTCAAAAACAGAATTTTACTTTTTTCATGTGCAATAATTTATACGGGTTTGCAAAAACACGCTAGTGATGATTTTTATATCAAACATGACAGGGCGGGTGCGAGCAAAGCGCGACTACTGTTGGTTAGGTTCCAAGAGAATGGCGGAAACAAGATGGGTGTGCGTGCAAAGCTTTATGTCTATTTCTAAAGTTTGAAAAATTTCAAAGATGGTTTATGTTTTAAAGCTATGTCAACAAAGCCATGAATTTGATCGATCATCAGTCGAAAGCTACTTTCACCCTGAGTAACATAGGCTACGTTTTACCGCGGGAAAATGCCTCATTTCCACGGAAAAATGTTAACGCGGGCGAAACCCATTAAATATAAGCGAATTAAATATAGAATGACTCCGTAAATCCTCGGAAATATTTATTTCTAGTCGGAGTGAGCGCAACTTTTCAAAGAAAAGAGAGAGCCAGCACGTTGTTTTGACATTTGCAGCAAAAGGGGAAAACTTCGTTATTAGAAAAAGTTTCCTATTGCTCCGAGTATTTCCAGTATTGCTCTCTGTTGCGTACTCAATCGAAGATGCCATCCCCTTCTTTGTATTCTACTTGAGCTCTTGTTTGTTTTATCTATATGAGAGCTCTGTATAATATGATTACGTCGTATCATCGAAATAAGTACCTAAATAATACTTTTGCTGATATAATAAAAGCAAAAAATTATAATACGGAGGAATCAGAGTCAGAATCACAAAAGGAAATGATTTTTAGTATTTTCGACTTTATTCTTTCTTAGTATAGTTTGATTTTCACTGTGGAGCACTAACTCAAGCATCTATTTTCCGTCCTTTTCTTGTGCCGTTCATGTTCCATCTGGAACCTGTTTTAAATCAATGAATTACTGCAACAGACTATTCAGCATGTATGTATAGTCTGTTTCATATAAATACGGGCAAACGTTTAATGACCTCTTTCTTTTCTTGAAAGTTATCAAAAATAATGTAACGTCAAAATGTCTGGCACGCTCACCCCGCCTTCTATCTACTACGGAGTACTATTATTTTCTTCTGTGACTACACGGTATGCCAAATTACGTATTTTTCAATAATTTCCTATAGTTATATTTAGTATACATCCATATAAATATACATATAACCTCTTGCAAATAAAAGCACGCACATCCGGTTAACTGTCAAGTGTCAGTCAGTGACAGCTGCACTTCGTTCGGAAATCTTCTGATTGTCAACTAAGTGTTGCCATAACGCAAAAAAAAAATCTACCAATTAGTAGAATTTTCGAAAGCATCAAAGATGGATTCACAAATGGAAATTCTGCTATCTAAACTGAGAGAAGAACTGATACTACAAACAGAAACAATTAACTCCAACGTAGCTAAGACCATCAACATAGCTGTAGATGAAAAAATCAAACCCCTCATAGAGGAAAACAAAATATTAAAATTGGAGATACAACAACTTAAACAACAGGTGTCCTCACTGGACCGCGAGTCAAGGCAAAACAATTTTATTATACATGGGATACCAGAAAAAGAGAGGTCGTCCATGGAATTAATACAACTTGTAATAGAAACCCTCAATAAAGTTAGCAAGAAGGCCAACGTTGATGATTGGGACAAATGGGAAATAAGCAAGGCATATAGATTGGGCAAAAAATCGGACGGAAAAGACAGACCGATACTGATAAAACCGACACTAGCCTGGCGCAGAAACCAGGTCCTGAAACTGAACAAACTGTTTCCTGATAACATGTATGCAACTGAAGACCTCCCCAAAGATATCATCATGAAAAGAAAAGAGCTGCTGCCCAAAATGAAAAAAGAGATTGCCAGTGGAAAAATAGCATTTATCAGATATGACAAACTTATTATCAAAGAGAGGACTGGGGAAAAAAGGAAACGGTCACCTACAACCTCACCATCCACGCCCGATAACAGAAGAATGTCAATGAATGGACAAACTCGGAAGGTGTACAAAACAAATGTTTTCTCCCACCCAATAGGACAACCCAATTACACACCTGGAATTAATGACACAAACGAGCAATAGCAACTAAAACCTAGAAAAGGCAACCGAAAAACCAACACGGATATTAACACATACATACAAAACAACAAAGCAACTCTCCCACCACTGCTGGTCCCAGCGGGAGTAGTAGACCATCATCCTCCAACTTACCATAATCATTCTACAGCAACCAACTCTTCAGCAGATACCGCAAACAAAGGTTGTTTATTCATGCCAAACAAATGTGATTCGATATACATATGCACGCTAAACACTAGAACACTTCGAACTCCCGAAAGCCTACAGGAATTGGAACTGGCCTTAGTCAGCATAAAATGGGACATAATAGGAATAAGCGAGATGAGAAGGGAAGGGGAAGGAATAGAAGAATACAAAGAATATATAATGTTCCACAAAGGCGAAACCGCCGGCCAAAAAGGAGTAGGATTCCTAGTTAACATAAAACTTAAAAACAGAATCAAGGGGTTCGAAGGAATAAACGAAAGAATAGCAGTGTTGCACATAAACATTCCTAAATATCGGAAAGACTGGACCTTGATACAAATTTATGCACCTACAGAACAGGCCAAAGAGAGTGACGCTGAATGCTTTTACAACACACTCGCGGAGATAGTGAGAAAATACTCGAAAAACCACTTGGTTGTTATGGGAGACTTTAATGCTCAAGTGGGAACTAGAGAACCAGGAGAAGAATTTATACTGGGGAAATTTGGATACGGAAAGCGAAGCCCCAATGGGTGCAGACTAGTCTGTTTTCTTCTAGAAAACAACCTCACATTGCTGAATTCTGTCTACAAGAAAAACCCCAAAACTAAATGGACCTGGATATCCCCAGATGGGAAGTACAGAAACGAGATTGACTATGTTATAACCAACAAGGTAAAGTCATTCAGCGACACCCATATAGTGCAAAACCTAAACTTTAACACAAATCACCGAATGGTACGTAGCCGCCTAAATCTTGTACCACCAAAGCCGTCTAGAAAAAATATACTACCGAAAGGTAATACAGCAACAGAAAAACACTACAGAGACCTTGGGAAAACATCATCACGATCCCTCTTGGAAATTGTCAACTTGGACACAGGCACTACAAAAAAGTACAATATGTTTGAATCTGAACTCATAGGACTGACAAAAAGAACAGGGAGCTATTTGGTATTCCAAAGAAAACAAGTTTAGCAAAGAAACAATGGAACTGATAGAAGTAAGGAAGATATTGATGTCAATGGAAAAGACCAAGGAAAACCGAAGGGAAATAACTAACATAAGCAAAAAATTACGTGAAAATATGCGGAAGGACAGACAAAGAAGAAGAAATCAGACCCTCCAAGAACACATTGAGAAAACAGGAGGCACGAAAAAAGCTTTCACAAAATTAAGAGAACAGTGTAAAGAGTGGATTCCTAAATTAAGAAACAATCAAAGAAGTACTACAAATAGGGAAGAAATTCAGAGAATAGCTACAAATTACTATCAAACTCTTTACTCCTGGAACAACAGGAATGTAGCTGATGAACAACAAGGGGAGATGCTATCAAGCTCAATACAACCAGATCAAGAACAGATACCAAACATTCTAGTATCAGAGGTTGTGAAAGCTATCAACTCGCTGAAAACAGAGAAAGCACCTGGCCCTGACAGAATACCAAATGAACTGATGAGAGGTAGAATAGAAGATATAAGTCCAGCATTAACCAAAATATTTAATGACATCTTGCTCACAGGTTTAGTCCCAGACAGATGGGGAGAATCATATATTGTCCTTATACACAAGAAAGGAGCAAGGGATGATATGGGTAACTACAGGCCGATAAGTCTCATATCTAACATTTACAAAGTGTTCGCAAAGGTGATTCTGGATAGGTTGACAAATGTACTGGATGAAAATCAACCCATTGAACAAGCGGGATTCAGAAAAAAATATAGTACAATTGACCATATCCACACCATCAAGCAAATCATGGAAAAATACAATGAATACCAAAAACCGTTATACATTGCGTTCATAGATTATTCCAAAGCTTTTGACAGTCTGATTCACGACCAGATATGGAAAAGCCTTAAAGAACAGGGAGTACATAGCACCTATATCAACCTATTGAAGGAAATATATAATAAAAGCAAAAGCTGCATAAAGTTAGAGTCTAAGGGATCCATTTCCTATTAATAGAGGGGTAAGGCAAGGGGATCCACTATCTCCCAAACTGTTCTCGGCCGTGCTCGAAAGTATCTTCAGAAGACTAAACTGGGAAAACTACGGCCTTAACATCAATGGAAACCGTCTAAACCACTTGAGATTCGCTGACGACCTAATCTTGTTGGAAGAAAATCCAAACACACTACAAGTAATGATACAAACTCTGGCCAACAAGAGTAGAGAAGTCGGACTAGAAATGAATTTAAGTAAATCAAAATTGATGACAAACTCTACTGAAACCGAAATAAAAATAGAAGGCAACAAATTCGAATATGTAAAAGAATATGTTTACTTAGGACAAATAATTGCACCAACGGATCTGATGACTAAGGAGGTGGAAAAGAGAATAGCTGTGGGATGGAAGAAATACTGGGCCCTTAAAGAATTTATGAAAAACAAAGACTTGAACATACATATTAAAACTAAAACATTCAACACATGTATCCTACCCTGTCTGACTTATGGCTGCGAGACCTGGTCACTTACTGGAAAACACAGAGAGAAACTAGCAAAATGTCAGAGATCAATGGAGAGGAGTATGTTGGGGATAAAACTTAATGATAAAATAAGAAACACCGATATAAGAAGCAGAACCAAAGTCACCGACATACTGTCTCGGATTGACCATTTGAAATGGGGCTGGACAGGCCATATGTTGCGCTGCCAGACAAACAAATGGAGCCAACAAGTAACACTATGGTACCCAAGGGACAGTACCAGGAAACGTGGAAGACCCTTGAGAAGATGGGAGGACGAGCTAAGGGTAACTCTGGGACCGTTCTGGACAAGAGTGGCGCGGGACAGACTACAGTGGAGGCAGTTGGAGGAGGCCTATGCCAAAAGGCACACAGAATGCAGAGATATATTGTAAAAAAATAATTAATTTAAAAATGTAAACAGTGTAAAAAAAGATTCTGGAATAAAGGCTATTATTATTATTATTATTATATTATATCTTTTGAAAAAATATGTGCGCATTGTATGCAGGCGTCAATGAACTTTTGTCAGGATTATTATGAAATATACCATAGCAACCCTTGGTAAAGCCGCGCTTATTCGTTATTCTGAGTAGACCCAATCAGCAATACTATGATGCTAACGACTTCACAAAGCGCCCGCCAGTCGGCGCTACCGCAGCAAGGCAATGGTAATAGCTCTGCGGTGCCAGCTTGGCTACTCGCCTTTTAGCCTGAAATTGCTAAATCTGGTTACATGCACTTCAGGATTTTGGCGATATATTGGGCTATAATATTGGTGTTTGTATGGCTTATTTTACGACTATGTTAGGTATTTCATTTCATTTAATTGCAATGTCATAACCAAACTGAGGAAAGTCTAGCAAAGTGATATTTATTCGATAGATCCCCACCGGGATTCGAACCCGGAACCTCCTTAACGTTAGACGAGTTTTTGACCAGTCAACCACGGAGGTTGTTGTAAACTCGTAAAATTATAACGGTTACAATATGATGCACGAGAAACGCTGTGCTTAATCTAAGGTAATATTATTACTAAAATTTGTTTGTAAAAACCTACGTAATTGTGCAACATTGTAGTGCGGTCGACTATGAAATTGGGAAGCCATTAATTAGATTGTCGTGATAACATCTGGCTGACTGAGTATTCATGCTCACTAAAGTGTCCTGACTTGCGGTGGCGTGTGGGCCGGGTCGTTGGGTTCCCTCTAATATGGTTGAGCCCGGCGATGGCTGTCCCATACGTCAAACCCGTGAACGTGGTGCTGCTTGGGGGGACTGGTCTGCTCTAGTCGATTGCCGATTGTTTTATTGTTTATATAGTTTAGTTTTTCTACTTTGACTGGTTGCCTTCCTTTAATTTCATATTTCGTCTGCACTCTTTGTTATATTAATCAAATTGTATAAAATAATAATTACCTATGTAAAAATATTTTTGAAAAGATGCAACGCCTGTGGAGTTTCTTCCGGAGAGTTCTTCTCCACAGAAGACAGCCAAATCGTGAACTCTCCTCGACGTCAAAAAATGATTTTGTGAAATCTTACTTTGAATAAACACTATTTGACTTTGACTTTGACTTTGACTTTGATGCATTATGAAGAGGTTATTCAATAAACACTTAATCCTTCCATATTTCTTCAATATTCTTTAATACTGCAGAATACCAGCACACGATGCGGTCCCAAGTACCCACTCGTGTCCCCGGGCATTGCAGAGAGTAATCATTCATTAGAACTTGCCCGGCGGAACTTGCGGCTTGCCCTGGAACTTCTGCTGTCTCTACTACACACACAAATTGTACCAGGAGTACATAAATTTACTAGAAAAAATAAGTAAAATATATCCTATCCTTCTTTAATATTTTAAACGCGAAAGTTTGTGAGGATGGATGGATGTTTGTAACTCTTTCACGCAAAAACTACTAAACAGATTTTAATGAGATAATATATAGCTTATATCACATAGGCAACCTTTTACGGCGGGAAAATCCCTTCAGGTAACAATGCCCGTACATGCCGGCGCGGGGGCGCGGCTAAATTCAAAATCAAAACTAATAATCAGAGACGGAGCCCTTCAAGCGTCGTCTCCTTCTCGATGTTTTTCCGTATCAACGCGCTAGGCCTAGGTTCGAGGCTCCCTCGAGCCGCCTGTAGACACGTTAGTTGGGTAGAGTCTTTCGCTCACCCGCAAGTCCGATGAAGCTTGATTGGTCGTACTTTTTCGACACAAGCATAGGTCATTTAAAAAAAAGGGAAAAACTATTAGCACGAGTTGAGCTGCGGGGCGAAAATCTGGTTAGAATATAATTTATTGCACCCTAGAAAAAACATTACAGTATAATTCATAAACAGGATAGAAAGTGAACAAGTAGGCGACCTTATTGCTGAGCTAGTTCTACCAGGCAACCTTATGGTGAGGAGATATTACAAAGTAGTTTTGTAAATCACAGGTTAATAGACAAATATATTTAGGACAAAAATTCAAACAAACGTTAAACCCTTGATTAAAATATTTTGTGTAAAAAATCTCATAAGATTATTTTCAAAACGCGCTCAACGCCCGTTGAATCTTTTTACCACGAGGTAAGACTTATATTTCTTAATAACACCAAGGATCAAAAACGTAATAGTTGATTTATCTCACGAGTGCAGGCGCTCTTGTGTGCGCAAGTAAAGGGTGTCTGGCGGCAGATTTATGTTTTCAAAATTAAATAAAAAAATACTGTTTGACATATAGTTTTAATAGAAGTATTAAAATAAGGAGTACAAATGCGGATTTCATTTTTTAAAGATTATTTTATCCAAGTGTCTTCCATCTTGCTACAGACACTGTTCAAAACGAAGCCTCGTTTTCCGTGCCACACGCTCGCTTTGAGGTAGCCAAAACAAAAAATAGTCCATTGGGGTTAGGTCGGGTGACCTTGGTGCCATGGGAATTCCCCAAAGCGAGATTCTACACCAACAATCCGCGAACTGTTGTGGACTTAAAGGAAAACACCTAGGACCTAACCCCAATAGACTTTTTTTTTGTTTTGGCTACCTCAAAGCGAGCGTGTGGCACGGAATACGAGGCTCCGTTTTGAACAGTGTGTGCAACAAGATGAAAGACATTTGGATGACATAATGTTTAGACAATTAAATCCGCATTTGTACTTCGTATTTTAATACTTCTATTAACTATGTGTCAAACAGTATTTTTTTTATTTAATTTTGAAAACATTAATCTGCCGCCAGACACCCTTTACTACTAAACTAAGCGCTACGCACACAAAGACAATTCAATTGTATCAAGACAGATCTATGAGGTTTATACTCGGACTACAATAGGAGAACTTCTCTCCGAATCCAGGCCATAGATTCTTTGAAGCGACAACAAAGTAAAGCAAACAATGCCTACACGTGTAAGGTTCAAATGGAGACTATTTGTATTCTTGTATAATAGAGTATTTTGCCAAAAACGATGTTAATGAACTGTCGAAATAAACAGGAAAGAGGATTAGATAAATAACTGAGTGGATTTACTAACGCCGCATTGTAGCTACTATTGTAAAGATGTTTAAAAAAAGAAAAACCAACTACCTTTCTAATAAATTAAAAAAATATAATATAATGCTAAGCGCAATTTCATTTTAAATTCTATCCACTGTCTTTTTTCCACACGTACCACAGTTATTAAAAAAAAACACTTGAGTTTTGTTTTAAATGTTTTTTTTTTTTCAGGATTAAAAATAGTGTTTTTCTAAGGGTCCAAATATGTCGGCACGCTTATGCGTGTAGCTACCCTAACTAAATAAATTTAAAAAAGCTCTCGCAGATCGCTGTAGTTAAGGTTTTTAAACTTTAAAGCCAAAATTATTTATCGTTTTTGGAAAATTAACAAAGTTTCAAGAAAACTTTAAACGCTTAGTTACAAAATATTAAACATTTAGTATACCGTATTTTTAGCTTCATCATTAAAGCTTTTCAAGAGTTTTCTACAATTTTCTATTAATATTTAACAGTTTCATTAAAAGTCTAGAATCAAAATAACAAAATAATAGCGATCTTTAATATTATAAACCAAGTTTTTTAATTTCTTATGTCTGGATAGTTTGCCCTAATCTTGGCCGAATATTATTATCTTATTAACTTCGGTTAAGATAATAAGGTCGTACAAATGTTTTTTGTTAGTTATTTTTAGAAACGTTTAAACAAATTTCAGCTTTCATTTATCAAAGCCAAATAATTGCATAGTTACTATAGTTAGTCTAAGCAGATAAAGTATGTATGATGTATTTTAGAACCAATTTGAATTTAATTATTTATCAAAAAAATCTACTACCAATCGAATCGAATATTATTACGTATTTCAAAAGAGGTCTTCTTATGTTAAAGTAGTGGTAATAATAAAATATTTTATTATATTATTTTCGGGGCTAATTGTTTATTCGTTACAGTATTTGACTTGTAATTCATTTTTATTCAGTTGTTATTCAAAAAGCAGTAGGTTGCCAAACGCGTTTGCTGTATGGAGTGTCCGAGTAGAGACATTGAAATGCTGCTTATTTATCGTAAGGGTTTCGAGGTTAAACTACCTTACAAATCCAACCCCCCTCCACCTCCTAGCATGACCATTCACACGTGATAGACATAATTTTGTCGTGCGTATACTGTTATCTTATTGGACAATATTTTAATATGCCGGGTTATTGATAGTCCTTCACGATGTTTTGCAGTATCAACGCGCTAGGTCGAGGTCACTGGAGCCGCCCCTAGACGCATTGGTATATGACTTTTTTATGGGGTAGAGTCTTCCACTCCCCCGCAAGTCCGGTGAAGCTTGATGGGTCGTACTTCTTCGACACAAGAATGAGGCAGTTAAAAAAAAAAGGTATTTTGACAGCTCGGTAAGGGATAAATAGTTTGTCAATGGTCATATTGTAGGGCAGCTGGTGTTGGATTAATTGACTTGCCTATAGCTTCCGACATGGTTAACATTCAATAAAAGAATAAGAGAGTATAATTCACGATAAACTGTAACAATATACATACAATTTAATACAAACAATACAAATATATATATTGCGGAGCCTCCTAACATGGGCAAACTTTACTTGCCTACTAGGAGACTCCTATCATTAGTATAAGATAAATTATGTGGAACAAAATAAATAATTTTGAATTTTTTTTTTGAAAAAAATACTACAAAATATTACGTATTACTAATACTCAAATTACGTATTTTAGCCTTCCCTTTAGCTTTACAGAAAGCTTCTTAGAGCAGACTTATAATGATAAATTGATAAAATAGCGATTCCGCTGTCTCACGAGGCTTCTCGTATGATAACAAATTGCTCATAATGTTGCCACACGAGCCTTCTAGGTCAGGGGTTGACAACCTTTTGAGTCGTAACAAAATTAAAAAGTTCTTAAAGAGTCAGCATAGATAGATTTTGCATAAGTAAAGCTTTATGTTAAAACTTGATCTATTTATTCATAAGAAATATATATATTTTTTCATACATAAGTGGTGGTTTTTGACAACAAACAAAATAATGTATAGAAATATACTTTTTAAAACTTTCACGGTGGTTTTCATAACTATTAAGATTTAAAAAATAAATACCACGGTAAATATCCCGTTTTTAATCTTAATAGTTATAATTTATAGTTTATGGTATTACCAGAAAATCACTTATTTATAATTTAAGTAAACTGTTAAGAGGGGTGCGATGAAAAGCGCACGAAAAGAGTACGACGGGCTGCGAGATAGAAGTAGTGTTTAATCCTCGTTCATTGATTCAGAAAAAATATTAAATGATGTCTTTTTAGTAAAATGAAAAAAAAATTGCTAATAGAACGATAAAGAGCCACAACTTCACATCCAAGACCCGTCTCACTGTATATGAATCTCCTCAACCTAAGGTTGCCTGGAAGAAATTGCTACTTAGCAATAAGGCCGCCTAAATGTACACTTTCTTTTATTTTTTTCGTGAATTTAACTGTTCTGTTTTATTCTGGTGTGCAATAAAGTAAATTCTATTCTATTCTACTCCAAGAGTCGCAGGTTGCCAACCCCTGCTCTAGGTCAAACGTGTCATGTTTAGTCTACTATGTAACTACTTTTTGTAAGTACTATCAGGTAACTTGTATTTTATGGCTGAAAATGATAGCGAATGATAGAGAGCTACGAAATCGTTTTTGAAATAGATTCAGTATTCTGATTTTTCAGTGTCATGGAAAATCAAGTTTATAAAGCATCAATTTACTGCAATTTTGTCATTGGATGAAATACGGCTTTTATGTTTAGATCAAGTATTAAAGAGAGCGTCGGTGGCCAAGTGGCTAGGCCCGTTGACTTCCGTTCCGAAGTTCGATGGTTCAAACCTCGGCACGTACCAATGTGTTTTCGATTTTCGAATTCATATGTACGTTTATTCGACGCTCTTACGGTGAAGGAAAACATCGTGAGGAAACCTGCACACACCTGCGAAGAAATTCAAAGGTTGTGTGTGAAGTTGACCAACCCGCACTGGGCCAGCGTGGTCGACTAAGGCGCCTATTCACCCTGATATCAGGGTAGGCTCGAGTCCCTCGGTGGGGACATATATGAGCTGTTAACGAAGTATTAAATTATAAATATGTATGATAGTCTGTAAGGTATTTATGATATGGGCCTCTGTTTACATATTTAACATCTATATGTAAATATTACCTGAAATAAATGGATTTATTTATTTTATTTATAATCGCATCGCCTTCAGGCGCTTTTATCTGCGGAGCGTGCGGGAGATCTTGCCGCTCCCATACAGGCTTGCACAGCCATCAAAGAAGGTGTCTCACACCCACTGGTACCATACCGATGCTTTTTGGTAGGTATTTTGAGGGCTTAGGGGACATCTCGCCCGCTACAAAATATGGGCCGCGGCCCAAATGTCCACTTTTGAAAAGTCAAGGGGTCATCTCGGCCACATCCAAATCTGGCCTTAGGGCGAGATATCCCTAGGGTACTGTGATTATGTGCGACCTACACTGAAAGTAAAACACACAAAAACGGCACATAAACTGTTTATTACACATAAACACTATAGCACATCACATTAAAATAATCGGGATGATAAACTAAACCCGAAAAGCAAGTTCCTGGAGCGTTTTATAACAGCTCCCGGGAATAATCGCGTTAAAACTGATTGAAACTATCAAAATCAATCTGCTCGAAAATGATTTAAATTTCGAACAAACATGCGGCCAGTACCAAAAGTAAAAGAGACGGCATAACCGATGCCACAGTACCATAGCGAGTAGCTCCCCCTTTACCACCGCCACGCCCTGGTAGCCCAGGAGACGAACTGTAACGTGGTGCATTACATGCCACCTCGTTGCCTCATTCTTATCTCATTTACCATTTTCGTCTAAATTCGAATATATTTAACTTTGGAATTCAGTCGACAATCATCCGTCATTTTCATTCATTTTTTTTATTCACTTTTGGTTTACCTCTCGGCCAAGCTGGCCGAGCTCTAAATTCTCGTGATTTCCCTGTTCCCTGTTTCCCTGTTCCCTGTTTCGTAGTATTTTATATTCATTAAACCTTGTCGACAAGTCTGTGTCACCTTTTATTACCAGTGTTTCTACTTTTCATCATGTTATCTTGTGCGCGCTCGCTGGCTCGCCCAGGACCTGGCGACACCCGCGTCACAGGACTACACTGAGCGAAAATTATTGTCAATTAGACAAAAAAACATTAACCACACACAACCCTTTATGTAACTTATTCAATGAGTCAACGTTTATATTGTCAGATTTTTGTTGCCGATTTAACAACATTCATCGACAACGTTATACTTGGTCAGAAGTACATAGTTTACAAACAATGTTTAACGTTGTCATAAAGTCACAGCTTAACATTGTCTCCTTTATGTTAAAAAATTGACTTTGTAGCAATGTAACCTTAACTATCCAACTCTTTAATGAGGTCAATCTGACAACTCATAAATTGTCTCTTTGACAACTGAGTTTTGTCTCTGTGGCAATGTAATGTAACCTAACCCACTCTCTGACTTTGTTAATCTAACAACTCCTATATTGTCCCTTTGACGACAGAGGGTTGTCTCTATAGCAATATAAGTTAACCAAACCTTTTCTTAAACGTTGATGATCTGACAACTCTAATATTGTCCCTTTGACAATTGTGCGTTGTCTAAGTAGCAATGAACGAATGTTGTTAATCTAACAACTCTTAAATTGTCCCTTTGACAACTGATCGTTGTCTCTGTAGCAATGCCTCCAATGTTGTTAAACGGACAACTCTTTAAAAGAGCAAATTTCCTTATTAATGTTATTTGCGGAATAATTGTTGTTGTCACAAAATTTTAACAACAGCAACTATTTTTCAAATAACATTAAAGAGTAATTTGCTTTTTAAAAAGTTCTCAGTTTTAAAACGTTGAAGGCATTGCTACAGAGACAAAAGCTCCGTTGAAAAGAGACATTATAAAAAATAAGTATGGTTTATTTGACTAGCAGGTGTTTGTATTTGTTGTTTTAGTTCTAAGTTTGACATATTTTATTGTAATTGTTTGAAACTTTTTAATTGACATCAATAAAATTTCATATTAAAAATTTATTTTACTCTTGTCTATGCATTTGAAATTAATGCTGATAGCAGACGAGGCGTCTTAAATATTAAATAAAACACTGAAAATGAAAATATGAAAATATTTATTTATTTTATCATAGTTTCAATATTTTACAGGGAACAGAGGTTCTCAAACTAGGCACAAGCCTGTGTCTTGAGAAACCAAAATCGAAATAAGTATCTGAATTTATAAACAATTACTACTTGATAGAACAAAGAAGGTGTAACAATAAATTGTAGTCCAGTCCCATCACACTATGTTAAGTATCAACATAGTAGATTGTTAAGTCATTCTGACGTTTCAAATTGTATGAAATTTGACATTGATTAAGCATACAATCAACGTTCAATAATTAACACAGACTGGTGAAACCGGCACTAAGACAGTACCAAAAAGAACATGCAAATAATATTTAAATAAAAACTAAAACAAAGTCTTGAATTAACTTTTCAATGAAATTTTTGATGAATGCACCTATAATAATATAAGACCTAATTAATTTACAAAGACGATTTACAAATAAAAATAAAAGCCCCTTTTAATCTAAAGATTTACTCTAGCTTAGGTACTTACTTACTCTATCTTGAAAAATTGACACATAATCGTTTTAATGAAATTTTTGATGAATGCACCTATAATAATATAAGACCTGATTAATTTACAAAGACGATTTACAAATAAAAATAAAAGCCCCTTTTAATCTAAAGATTTACTCTAGCTTAGGTACTTACTTACTCTATCTTGGAAAAATTGACACATAATCGTTAGTTTATACGATACAAACATAACATACAATCACTGCTACACACTCACATATTCATAAAATAAAACCACACAGGAAACACGTCTCAAACTACGAGATGTGAAGACATAAAATAAAAACACACAGGTATTTTGATCGGAGAGTAGGGAGTTGACCCTACTACCTCATTCAACCTAGTTATACTAGTTTGATTTTAAGGTTCCGTAGTTATTATCACTGAAAGTATGAAACATATTAAATCAAACCGTGAGTAAAAAACCCGATAATAGTTATGTTCGATAGTTTAATAGTTTTACCATAGATTCTGTGTGTAAGCCATGTCGAAGCACACAATGTTTTCTGACGTGTTGATGTTTTGTGACGTCTTGTTTTGTTATCGAGTTCCAAGATGATGTACATGGTTGATAGTGCTCCTCAAGAAATGTGAATAAAATCACGGTTGCTCAGTCAAAGCTGGCACTTTCGCAATTCCAACCGGTTAAAAATATGATCCCAAAGTCAACCTATTGAGTGCTCAGACATGTATACTAAGATACAACACGAATTATTTATATCTTGATAGGCGATATGGTAGGGTCGACTACTCCCTACTCCCCGACCATTTGATTGTTAAATAGTATTAAAATGTTACAAAGGCTTCCGCAAAATAACATACTTTAAAGTCAGCCCACCGTGACTCATATTTATGAGATTGCAAACAAACTTGTATTGCATGGTCTGATAATCAATATACATTGTGTCATCCTTTCGAGTATCTTGTACACAGTAGGCAAAATAATGTTCATCAAATCCAACTGTGTGTAAAGGCGACACCTCAAAAACTATATGACTCTCTTTGTATACATATACGTTTAGTATTGTGGCGAAAAGGATGTTATCTGGCTCTATACGATAAACTATAACAGCGTCTTTATGAAAACGTGTAGACGATATTGAGACCCAAGACACCGACTTAATGTCATCAACAGTATTCCACTGAAATTTTTGTGCAAGTAATGAATTCATCCGCATATGAATTATATTTTGAGTCCCAAAACTAATATATTTTTTTAATTTATTGTTCAAAAAGATGTCATTTAACATCAATTGATGCCTTTTTGCAATGGACAGAGTCATATTTATTCTGTTTGTCGATGACTTTGATGCTAACTTGTTGGGGCGATGCTTGGCTTCAAAACGCATAGATGAAATATAGCGAAGAGGTCCAAATTTAAGCATTGCTGTATGGTAGTGTAATAAATTGTGAAACTTTGGCTTGAGGTTTTGAGCAAATAATATTATGTAAGATTCGCAAATTGTCGAAACCAAATGTTGCAAGTACGTTGTTATTTCTGGGCGAAATACTGAACACATAACAACATCTAATAAAAGCATGAGTTGAACATAAAGTGCCCAATATTTATCATTTCGAGGAACTAGATCACCAAACATGATACCAAAATATCTGCACAAAGTGTTCACTTCTGAAGAGCTTAAGCGTAAATTCCCCTTCCGTAAATTTTCCATAGATAGCGATACCGGAACGTCTGCTTTGTCAGGACCAAAGTCAAATGATGCGAGTTTATTATTAACGAGTTGTATAGAAAAGTACTTAGCTTTGTCTACGAAAGCAACAATAATCTCGCACATAATGTATTTGATTACGCCTTCGTTTAAGTCATGCATCACATCTACACCAACTTGTGAAAATAATTCAAAGTTTTCAACACGCAACCATATGCATTCTTCTTTTATTCCAGTAAGTGAAACGTTGTTTATTCTCAAGTCTTCTCTGTAATTTTCCATATTTCTCAATACTGACCTATCCTCCTGAATCATTACTGACATCTCGTTTTTGTTAACTTTGCAATTTCTACATGGAAAATTACAGCTGAAGCTTTCGGCAAATCCAGTGATACTATGAAGACCCAAGTTATCGCCAAGAATAAGACCCAACTCAAAATAAATTGTGCCTTTAAAATCTGGAAGGTTAAACAAAATACCTTGTTTGCTCAAATAATTTAATTCGTCAATTAAAGGTTGAAATATTACTCTGTTCCCGAATTCCACTCGATCCGAAGAGTGGTATAACAATGCCAAAAATATGCTCGTCAGTTGAGACTGATACTGTTTTGGTAAACAAGGCAGTGAAACATAAGCAGCGCCTAGTTTGTGAATAGAGCTATGACTACCCAAAGCATTCAGCGGTTCAAAATCATCGATTTGTAAGAAAATGGGCATTACCAATTTGTTTTGGTACAGCGCTCGTCTAGATTGCCAAAAAGAACCATGTAAAAAGTGTTCAATTGTTTGCGTCGCGTCATGTGCTAATAGTTCATTCATATAATGCAATGTTTCACTTAATATGTCTGGCAACAATAAGAATTTCTCCAAAACCTTTCTCAGAGGGATGAAGTGAGCCTTAGATGCAACAGCTTTGTATAACCTATGGCCGTCACTTTTTACAAAGTCGTATCTTGTCCCTACTGTATATGCAATAGGTTCGATGTAGGACCCATGATCTTTAAAATATTTAAGTCTTAAGTGATAACTGCTTAAATTCGATAAAGACGAATCTATTTTTCCTACTATTGTATCACTGGCATCACTGCTACTCTGTTTTAGAAGAGGAAGGACTGAATTATCGAAAACACTTTTTATACCATGAAAAACAGTATCAGCGACGTTTTGTGGTACCTGAGGATTAGCATACAGAGATGACATCAACTGAGCTAAACTCAAGTCCATAGGAATAGAATGGTTATTTCGTAAAATTACGTCGTTTTGGGAGGGACTGCGTACATTTCCGTCATTAATATTTACTGGGCTGTCTAAAATTTCTGCATTATAGTTTATAGTATCGCCTGAAACTTCGTTACTATTATTTGTATTGCTTTCTATTTCTTCGACATTATTTATTGTATTAGTAAGAGCCAAGTGATGACATTTTAGGTAGTGCCTTCTATATGAACTAAAAATGTGATAAGTCCTAAAACAGTTTATATTTGGACAAGAAAAAGTAACAACCTCTTTATGGAAAAAATCCATATGGGATTTCAACCTTTTAAAAGTGGCAAAACCACTGTTGCAAACCGCACAAATAATCATCGTGTAATTTGTTTGAGAAAATATTTTAATCTACAGTATTCAATCGGGACATAAGTTCTCTCAAAGGAACTCCTTCAACGTCATACTTTGAAGTCATGTTGAAAATAGCGAGTTGGATAAACATCCAACACGGTGTGGCTACCTTGGGGTAAGCGCAGTCCAAGGCCCAGTACATATTGTAGATGTGTTTTATAGCTAAATTAATTGTTGGGACTTGGTATCTTATTTCTGGTGTGATAACAATTTCATATTGCTGTATGTTTTCCCACGTTGGTCCCACCGCTAGTATAAATGGCTGGTTCGGAATACCTTTTTCGAGGTAAAGTACATCTCTCTGGAAGCAATATGTTCCAATTTCAGCTGCGGTTGAAACACGTGGCAGAAAACCGTTCTGCGTTTCGTTTTTTGATAACCTCCATATTTTCTTTTTCGGTACAGCTATGATGGGCATCTGTCGGAGTAGGGTAACGATCCCCAGCAACGCGGCCACGTTAGCTTGTTCTTCACCAACTGTATAACAAAGACATAGACTATATTGATTTGGTTAATCTATTGGTAGGAGAGCGTCGGTGGCCTAGTGGCTAGGCCCGTTGACTTCCATTCCGAAGTTCGCGGAATCAAACCTCGGCACGTACCAATGTGTTTTCGATTTTCGAATTCATATGTACGTTTATTCGACGCTCTTACGGTGAAGGAAAACATCGTGAGGAAACCTGCACACACCTGCGAAGAAATTCAAAGGTTGTGTGTGAAGTTGACCAACCCGCACTGGGCCAGCGTGGTCGACTAAGGCCTATTCACCCTGGTATCAGGGTAGGCTCGAGCCCCTCGGTGGGGACATATATGAGCTGTTAACGGATTGGTATGATAAGTAGCGACCCTGATTGTACTTACGCCGAAGGTCGCGGGTTCAATTACCGTCCCAGACAAACACTTTGTGATGTACTCGATTTGTTTGCCTGGGGCCTGGGTGTTATAAGTGGACTATAGATTTTACCTGCGGCTTCGCTTGCATTTAAGCCATAAAAAGTATTCTATATTATTTTTCATACCTTTCTAAAATATTTACAAAGTTTCATGATGATCGGTTAAGTAGATTTAGCGTGAAAGCGTAACAAACAAACGTACATTCCCATTTATTTATAATAACATTTTATAATGAAATCCAACGCAGTTTTACCTTACCTTATTAGTGATTCTACCTCTAAGAATGATAAAAAATATATAGTTTATTACCTGCAGCTAATTCCAGCAAATCCAGCGTTGTTTTTTCTGCTTTGTTAGATTCTGCCCTTTCAGCAAGCAATTTTAGCAGCTTTTGTTTAATTACGGGAAACTTTTCTTCGAATTCGTGGTTTGCTTTTGGGTACACGGCCTCAAAATCAGTAGTGAGCTGTAAAATAGTAATATTAAGTGGGTAAGTGTTTGTAAAATCAAATTTTTACTTTTAATACCCATTATTATTGTTAAGTTAGAATAAGTGTTAATAGTTAAGTTTATTTTACTGCACTAAGAACATAGAATTAGGAAAAAGTATTATTAAAAAGGTTTTATTTTAAAACATAAGAGTTATTTTTTTTAAACTCACCAATTCGTATCCGTTTGGCAGTTTAAGTGCCGCAAATTTTTTGAAATAGTCGACGTATGTACATTCCTTGAGAATAGCAGTGCGGAGATCAAAGGCTGCTTGCCACTTCGATATGAGCATATCATGAGGAGAAGAGGATCCTTGAAGCCAATCTAATGCATTTTTAGAGCTTTCTTGGTCACTAAGATTAAATCCATCAGGCAAAGGCCGTGTCCGCTTGCTCGTTTCAGGAGGATTTGAATTCTTGGAGCTGCAGCCACTGTCATTGCTGTCACCACTTTCGCTACCTAATTTGCGCTTTTTAGATTCAGGCGTCAAACTTCTGCGGTGGGTGATAAGCCGATTGTGTACAAGGCCGCTAGCTTGAATAACTTTGCCATCCACGACGTGATAGGGGACATAATACAAATTCTTATTTTCGCCTTTGAATAAGACGGGGATCTCGTTGGCCCATTTTAACCATACGTCTTTTCGAATTGTCTGGTTTATTTTTTTTAAAGATTGAAGCTCGTATTCAACTATCAAACTCACAAGGTAGCTCCTGTCTCTCGAGGTCAAAGCTGCACCCTTCTTCGATTTTTCCAGCAAAGCTTTGCCGGTTGTCTGCTTTTGTAAAAGATTTTTTAATGCATCGGCTTTATCTTGCTCATCAATGTCAAAAAAATCTAAGGAAAATGACATATCCTGAAAAAAAAAAGTTTTTAAAAAATGGTTGTTCCCGTCTCCCTAAGCGAAAATTAAAATTTAACTTGTATTATTTACCTTCGACCCGAATAACAACCCGTCTTCTATTACATGTACAGAAGAATCAAGATTTGTGTCCTGCAAATATTACACTTTATATTAATGGAGTGGTTTATGGGTATTTTAAATTTCTAGCTAATTGTGCGCGATATTGATTGCGTATCTAGACTTTAAATTTCCAAATATATCACACATTTTAAATAATTTGAAAAACCAGACAAAGAGTTAGGTTTATTAAATAATATTAGAAATAACAAATTAAAAATTCGATCTGATTGATGTCATTTTTTATTTGTTATTTATTTCTAGTATTATTTAGAAATTATATAGCACTGTGAGTGCAAAAAAGCTATAAAAAGTTAGGTTTACTTCTATCTGGTCATGGTATCTGGCTATGCCTGTCTGGGACGGTGTCTATCTCGTCGTTAACAGCTCATATATGTCCCCACCGAGGGGCTCGAGCCTACCCTGATGCCAGGGTGAATAGGCCTTAGTCGACCACGCTGGCCCAGTGCGGGTTGGTCAACTTCACACACAACCTTTGAATTTCTTCGCAGGTGTATGCAGGTTTCCTCACGATGTTTTCCTTCACCGTAAGAGCGTCGAATAAACGTACATATGAATTCGAAAATCGAAAACACATTGGTACGTGCCGAGGTTTGAACCCGCGAACTTCGGAATGGAAGTCAACGGGCCTAGCCACTAGGCCACCGACGCTCTTAAAAAAAATCTATCTAGGTGTTTATCTAATCTAATCTAAATTAATACGTGAGCCCTTAAAATTACGTACTTGTTCAGAATTATTTAAAACGACGGCATTTTGTCTTACAGGCAGAGCCACAGGAACTGGATCAGTTGTCCTGAGAAATCCATTAGGATCGGTTATAATAAATTCGCTGACCTTATTCGGAGAACTCTGAAATAAAAACACAGTACAATCAAAGTTACTTAGTCACTGAGAACTTCTTTCATTTATATTATAATAATAACATAAACAAATGACTCGGCGCGGTCAGCGAGTGGTATCGGATTTCTTAATGCGCCGCCATCTTGGCGAATGGAATGAAGATCACCGAAGTATCGGGAACTCGATAAAATCAAACCGCGGCGGGGTCCGCGGGCAAGAAACCCGTTTATATGTTAAATATGTTTAGTGATAAAATCAAAGTTTACCGCAACAAGACAACAACTACTAGACCGCGAAATAATTCTTTGATCTCACAAGATCTTAGTGACTTCAGTATTATAAAAAGACTAACATTATCGTTTCGAATTTTTGAAACTGCAGATCTCAATCTGATTCGATCCCCAATTTTTGGAGTGAGTAGCGCCAATTCTTCGTCACTTGCTTCTAATAAATCTTGCAAAGACACTCCCTCCGCTGAAAGCAAATAAAGCAAGCCTTAGGCACTGAATTTGTACAGCACATAGTACTTTATAGCACATAGCCTTTGGATTCTCTTATAGTTTCGACACCGCGTTGACTATGAACCGATTCTGTAAAGGCCGTTACGTAAATTGGTGGACTTACACGCAAAAGTTGTAATGCATGCGAAGTTTGCCTGATAACTTGGTATGCTTTTTTTATACGACCGCATCCGTGGACCGGCCGGATCCCGGGAATGCCCGGGATAGCCCGCCATTATCATACCAAATGCGCACGTCACGTCACGTCTCGCCGTGAAGCGGCCTTTACTCATCAGTCTTCTCACAGGTTGCATTTGTTGGGTTAACTGAGCGAGAGATTAAAATGAACTCCACTACAAAGTTCAGCAGTAGAAAAGACAACAACCTTTTGTTGGAAGGCCCAAGGAAGGACAAAGTTCAGTCGAAATAACAAAAGAACTTAGTTGGGAGTATAAAAAACATTGTCAGATTGGCGTGCTTGACATAATTAAGAAACCTACAATATATTTACAGAGACTAAAGAACTTTGTTGGTAGTACTAAGTAACATTGTGATAGTGAGGCTCTGCCAGGCAACCGTTAGGTATTTTAAGACACACAAACAGTAGGTACTAATTTATAGCGATAGACCCGGATAGCATTAAACCCGTGGCGTGCCGTATGTGTCTCGCCGCCTCTTCTTTCATATAAAATGTTTGGAAGGGACGCCTTTATGGTCTGGCCTGTGCCTAAGATCAGGCATGCATCACACATACGTCTACCACTACATTGATCAATTATCACATCATAGCATAGCAAATACTTAATACGTAATTGAAACACTCAGTTCAAACACCACCGCTGGCCAACAACTTTTATTAGAGGTAACGATCTGAGTAGGTAGGTATATGAAATTCCTGGCTACATATACATACACAAATAAGAATGCCCTCTCTTTATTGAACCTACTTTAAGGCAAATAGAATAGAAATAATAATGGAAAACTATATACTTACATGCACACACGTAAAACAAAAGAGGTAAAACTTTATAAGAAACAACACAGAATAACCTCGTTAATCTAGTAGGTTTAAAGAGGTGAACTTACCCGACATATTGTCTATGAGGTGGGCCAACCTGGCATTAGCCAGAAATTCCTCCATTTTAATATTACACTGCGCAGTACACACACGTTCACTTGTCGCGATACGTCACAGGAATGAAAGAACGATATACAATGTTTTGATTAGTCGTCATCCCCCCTCACGCGCCTCATACCCCACATATTGTGCCTGCATTAATATTCAGTAATAAACTTTGTCAATTTGTTAAGTTTGTTGTACAAGTACAATTTCTTATTTTGTCAATTTCTATATGTTTACTTTGTTAACTTGTTTTTTTTTTGACACAACGTTAAACATTAACGAATTAACAATGTTTTTTTGCTCGCCCGGCAATATGGTAAATCTCTCTTGAAATTGACAACATTCAAATTGTGTGTAGCACAACTTAAGTCTGACAACATTGGAATTGAGACCATAACTATGTAGATATTGACTCACAAGCAACAAACAATCGACAACGCTTATTTTGTACGTTGTGGGCTATTTTTTCTCTCAGTGTAGCGCGTGCAGATGTTGGGGACCTACGAAACCTGCAAACAAATTAACACATAATTAGAATAGAACATTATGTTTCATTCGTCTGTCATATAGACGTGTAAGGTCAATGGATAGAATAGAATAGAATAGAATATACTTTATTGCACACAAGAGAATACAACTAACATAATAAGCAACACAGGTGTACAAAAGGCGGCCTTATTGCTAAGGTAGCAATTTCTACCAGGCAACCTTTGTCAATGATGATGAACATGCCCAATGCCTCAAAAAAATAATTCGAATTGACTTTTCTTATAAACTGTCTACTTACTTGTTTATTTCATATTTTTCTAGGAATAGTATAATTTATAAAGTACATACATACATACATACAGTCATGCCTCGTTCTCGGAGGGGAAGGCAGAGACCACTAAAACCATTACAAAAACCATTTAAAAGTACAGTTTAATTTTCTTTCTGTACTTCATTATTATTGTATCTTTGCAATATTTTGATACTATTCCGTAAAAAATATACCAATGGTCTTGTATGCAAGTTTGAAAAATAATTAAAATCGTAATTGCCCACCGATGAAATCCATTGCACTACAAGATATCCAAGATTTTTTGTCAAAACTTATAAAGTCGAACAAGACGATGATTTGACAAGAAACTGTTATTTAACTAACATGTTCTAATTAATCTACTAACATGTTCTCCAAAACATAGCTAGAATTTTCTTAATAATATTTAAGTACAAAATAATAATTAAGGATAAAAATTTTAAGGAAGCTATTCGATTGGAGTAGTATGTAAAAAAAAACAAAGGAAAAGTAGCTTGAAACTATCTCAAGATAAACAGCTTTGAAGAAAAAAAACTAGTTTTCCAGGATAACCTTAAAACCGACATGCTATAAACATACACACACAACACCTACATACCATTCCACAGCCACATGGTATATTTTATTGTTTGTTTATATTGTGTTTTTTTGTTTTTGTTGTTTGTATTTGCATAATTGTATTGTGCGTATCATTAAAACCGACATTGTTACTATAAAACCTGTATTTAGATGCATTTTCCCAATTTCTTTTATTTCAATACACATGCTTTCATTTCCTTAAAAGTGAAATACACGTAATATGAATATCATGAACAGCTTTATCTGCTGGCAAGTTGAGTGAAGTTAAATTGAAAAGTTGAATCTGTTCAGAATAAGCTTTGCTGGTGTAAATCCTTAATCAGTTTGAAAACAAACGGAGCTTGTATAATATAAATAGGATTATATCATATTGTTTATTTCCAGTAATACTAAAACCTAAAAAAAAAAAAATGCTCAAGAAACATGTCGATCGAAATTCACCATGCAAGCATTTTTAAATTGGGTAGTTAGAAGTGGTTAGGAAATATAAAAATAATAATAATAAAGTTTTTTTTAATAACCCCCTCTATTACTTAGGCGACCTTCTTAGTTGATATCCATCAATCCATAGAATATCTAAGCTAAACAGTTTTTCAGTAAAGAGAAACAGTGCGTATAGAATAAACAATGTACTGAAACAAATGAAAAGCACTGCAAATTGAAACAAATGAAAGCATTGAAAAATTGGCAAAAAACTGAAGAGTTACATACATTTCAGATTTTTCATTAAATTTAGAAAGCGCCTAACAGTAAAAATGAAAAAAAAACTGAAAAAAAGACGAGTACCAAAGAGTATCTTACCAAAAAAAAATTTCTTACTCTATGGCGACAGCACAACCAAAAAAAGTTTTAAAAAGAAATTAAAAATAAAAATGTTTTTTTGTTAAAACGTCTGTTAGCACAACCAATATGCCACAATACCTACAAGTAAAGAAAAGAGAAATAATTCAATTCAAACTAAGTGAAAGATAGACGAGTCTCGTGTCTAATACAAAATTCAGAGTCTAGTCGTCTAGTCTAGTCTAGTGTATCTAATGTTCTATTAATAACCGCTTCCTCTCATGTAGTATTATGGAAGACTACTATCTCCGCCGAGGAACAAGAGAATAGTCAATGTAGGCATGTATTCTATAAAATCATAGATGTGTGTACAAGCCAGCACATACGGTTGGACATTCGCACTACGAAAATCACTCCTAACGCTACGGGATACGAGCGCTCTTAAGGTCAACATAATCCAGCCGCATGCGCTGGCTACTGTAAAATAAAATGAGTTTATTTGTTTTATGTGAAAGAGTATCGATGTGGTTCTTTGAAGACAAAAAATAGATTTAAAATTATAAGCAGGAGGCAGTTACTATGCAAAAAAGTCTCGCATAAAACATTAACTGCATTGGTAGTCGCCGCTTATGGATATTTAGTCTTGCGTTGTTTTTAAAAAGACTAATTATAGATTATCATTAGATTGGGATCTTACAGCCTTGTGGGTGACCAACAAGACTCCCGCTTTGCGTTAGAGGGCTCCGGGTTCAAATCCCGGTGGGGATCCGTCGAACAAATACTACTTTCTAAAACTTTCCTCAGTTTGGTTAGGACATTGCAAGCTAAATTACCTGATTGTAGGAAAAAAAGAAGGTTCCGTGCTTCGAAAGGCATGTAAAGCCGGTGGTCTTACTACCTACAGGTTTAGTAGTTAGTCTTTATAGCAGTCATGTCAGAAACCCTCGCAACTCAATAATTTACACAACAGGGTTTGTAAAGTAACCCACACGATTAAGTTGAACAGAACTAATGTTCAACTTCCTGAAACGAATGCGATAAAAGGTCTTTGCGTTATCCGTTCACATGGAGAACACTGAGTTTGTTATTTCTTTGAAAACCCCCTGCTGAAATAGTTTCAGTCTTTTATTAGTATCCCGTTTTCCCTTTTCTCGGTTTTATACGGTTTTTTATACCTGGCTGTATAGCGTAAAGCAAAGAACTATGCGGCGCTATTCTGCCCGTTCAACTATAAAAAGGGTATTTCTGTTTTCACATGCAAATGATATGGAAAACTGATAGACGTACAGAGATCGATTGTGTTCTGTCGCCTTTCTCTGATAGAATGATTATTGGATATAGATTCCTTCTTTTACATGGTATTAGGCGTTCTTTTATAGAATAAAAGTCTATTATAAATCTATATAAGTATTAACTAGTAAATTTCGTAAATCAGGTTAGGCAAGTTTTTTTTTGTATGTTAAGCAAACTGTGTGCAAAGTCCAAAGTGCTAAACTTAACATGCTCTTTATTGTTATTGACGGAGATGAAAACATTTTAAGCACTATAGTACATTATACAAATAAGAAAAATGGCGGCGGAGCGCCCCAAACAGTAGGCTAACTCCATACCATGCTCCAAGAAAACAAGGTCTTACAAGAAGACCACGTGACTGACACAAGCCTACGTCATTTCTACGTCATTTTGCCTATTCGTCCTTGTCGAATGCGTGTAATAGACAGGGATAAACAGCGCAAAACGACGTAGGCTTGTGTCAGTCACGTGGTCTAACGGTTAGAGCATGGTCTAAACCTTGTTTTCTTGGACCATGCTCCATACAATGGGTCAGCACTCGCACGCACACATTGACATCACATTTACAGGCCAGCTCAAGCAGTATGAAGCAAACAAGGTCTAACCACTAGACCACGTGACTGACAAAAATCTACGTCATCTTGCGCTGTTCGTCCTTGTCGAATGCGTGTTAATAGACAA
This sequence comes from Teleiodes luculella, assembly GCA_948473455.1. Taxonomy (NCBI): domain Eukaryota; kingdom Metazoa; phylum Arthropoda; class Insecta; order Lepidoptera; family Gelechiidae; genus Teleiodes; species Teleiodes luculella. The sequence continues at coordinate 12,645,538 of OX419585.1, forward strand.
GGATAAACAGCGAAAAATGACGTAGGCTCGTGTCAGTCACGTGGTCTAACGGTTAGACCTTGTTTTCTTGGACCATGAGCAGTACTGAGTCAGTGATAGTCCCCACCCCTATAGGATCTGGCATTACCTTCGTCGTAACTATCAAGAATGGCGAGAGTAGACTTTCTTTGCCCTTACAATGGGCCCTTCTACATATTACGCACTAACTTAAATTTAAAAACCATAGGTATGTCCCTTGCACAATTTAAGAACGAAAAGAGACTGATCAATTAAATTTAGAGACGTCAATCATATCGATTATATTGATATTACGCTTAGTTGGCGCAAATTTAGCAGGCATGCAAAACATCCCGACTAAATTAAGCTGAATTTGACAGCTAAGCAGCGCAGCTGTCAATTTTAAATATCATTCAGTCCAAAATTAATTAATTCATCTCCCATCCTTTTCGATTCCCATATGAATGAAAGAGATCAACAACTTAAATTTAGATATTTTAGCGGCCACGCCGGAATTAAGCCTAACATTCTGTGCTACACGACTCTCCTCACGGTTATCACGCTAAGTTTTAAATACCTGCTCCAAAGTAGGTAAAGCCCTTTTAAAATGACAACTCCACTTGGCCGTGTAAAGAGTACGTCGAACAAACGTAGGACTGACCTTAAAGTTTCGGGATGGTGTTTAAGCTGATTATCAGCATCGGTCGGTGCCAAGTGTTGGAAGTTTTAATGTGACTTAGAAACAAGTTGGGGCCTAATTTCGTTTTATGGTTTATGTTTGATGAATCGCCAAGCTTGTAATTATGTATTAATTGAGGCCGCTTTATTCTGGAAATGTTTTGATAGCTTTAATAAAGGTGAGCAAATCTAGTGATTTTTTTTTTAAGTTATACGATCAATGTATACAACCCACTTTTTACTGATTTTTAAATTTTACTTTCGTTTACAGTCAATACTGTTTTATATTTTTAAAGATCTTTTAAATTAGTTTTATTTCCCATAATACTGAGATCTTTTGAATCATCGGTCTTATAAAATGGGTTTAAACAACAAGCTGCATTATTGTCTATTCGACAAACGTTATTATTTTCTTGTGTTTTTTTTTTTATAAATACTCTGCTTAGATTTCAATTTTTACTCTTGCATCACAAAAATCGAAAATAATAGTCCTCCTATCCCGTAGTATTCAAGTGATATGTATGACAAGTCAACAAATGGCATTCCATTTTTGCTATAAATAACATCCTTCGCCATTTTGTACGCTCCAAGTGAAGTACCTACATGTTTATATTCTGTGAGATTCCGTGACAGTAGCAATATCCCTAAATTGTGTTCTGTCATGTTCTGAAAAAATCGTCTTCTATTCCCAACCCCGACGCCATACTATTATCTAAAATTATAACGGTACTAGCTTCCCGCCACGGCTCTGCCCGCGTTTATTGTTTTTCCCCTGGGAATGAGGAAATTTCCCGCGGTAAAACTTAACCTATGTTCTTCCGCAAGGTCTATTCTATCCTTGTGCTAACTCCGCCCGCTTTAACAATTATTTGCCGTGCAAATGAGAAATTTCCCCGCAGTAAATTGTAACCTATGCTATTTCTCAAAGTCTATTCTATTTTTGTGCCAAGTTTCACCAAAATCGGTTCAGTAGTTCCGGAGCCTATATAATTATTTGGAATATTTTAGGTATTTCTTCACACTTTGGGTTACATTATTGAAGTTTTAGTAAGGATCCCTAATATATTTGAAAATAAAATATAGCCAGCCGATAACGATCGGTTAATTCCAGTTTTAACCAACCATCCTAGGCGGCTACATCTAGTTTTAGCCGGCTAAGCCTAGTTTCAGTAGCACTTCGGCTTTTAGTCGTAACATATACATTCGATCAATTTAGATATCGACTTTCTAGGGATTCAACAAATTAATAAACTCTCTATATTTCACTCTCTAAAGTTCATAACTATGAAATCAACTACAACCTCAAATGGCATAGGCTTTTAAGCTTATCTTAGGTCAGACTGGGTCAGTTTAGATCTAAACTTATTTCATATCAAATAATATTCATGTTCAATTTTTAAATTGAGGTTTAAGTGCGGTTTTTTTACTTTTAAGGTTATGAGTAAACTAAATAAAGACGCGACAAGAGATTTTTTATATAAATCGTAAAGAATTAAAAAAATAAAAATGTTAGCTATCTCAAAATTTAATTTCGTTTCTCCTTTCTACTATCTATTCATTACATTTCTGAATGTTGTCATAACCGAAAACATTAAAAGATTTTCGGTTTTCTTCCGCCTACCCTCGTTTTAACCCAAACGACCTCATCTGTCTTCCTTGTCGGAAACCGATCAGCACTTTTCACCCTTCGTTTTTATCTATCGTCAGCTGCTCACGTTTTACGATCATCGCCGTAGAGCCTCCATTCAAGGCTTTTGTACTATACTAATATACTAAGATAATTCTCCTTTTTAGGCCTAAAATATAATATTATTCTAAAATTAGTTTTCCGCCCCACAACTCCGCCCGCGTTAACAGTTTTTTCCGTGGGAATAAGGAGTTTTGCCGTGGTAGCCTATATTCTTAACCGAGGTCTATTCTATTTTAGTACCAATTTTTATTTAATTCGGTTCAGTAGTATCGGAGCCTGTTCAATGCAAACAAACAGTGAAATCTTTCCTTTTTAAAATATTAACTAGCTTTCTACCGCGGCTCCGCCCGCATTAACAGTTTTCCCGTGGGAATGAGGCATTTTCCCGCAGTAAAAGTTGACCTATGTTACTCAGGGAACATGTAGCTTCTTAACAATAAAATAATTTATGAAATCGGTTCAGTAGTTTCGGAGCCTATTCGATACAGACAAACAAACAAAAATCAAACCTTTGCAGGCTCTTTGTAATATTTATAGGTAAGTATAAATAAAGATTTATTTGTGCCTAAACTTAAAATACCCATTTATTTCTAATTGTTCACATGCGATTTTTGATAAAAAGACACAATTTTATAGACGCGTCTTTCGTGAAACAAAAGAAAACCTCTATGCGTCTTTCATTATGCGTCAAGAGAGAATTTCAAAGTAATGAGCCTTTTTTTGGATTTCAATATAAGCTTAAATTCTTTTTCATAAAAATCAAATCAATAAAACGAGTAAAATTACTGTTAAAATTATCTATACTAATATTATGAAGAGGAAAAGTTTGATTCTTTGTTTGCATCGAATAGGCTCCGAAACTACTGAACCGATTTCTAAAATTATTTCTTTGTTGAGAAGCTATTTGTTCCCTGAGTAACATAATTTTTTTTAAATAGGGATCCATAACAAAACTTCAATAATTAGGCCAGCTGGAAGACATTTCGCGAGAGATAAGCTGTGCCTGTTGTGTCTTCTTTTTTAATACCTGTATTTGAAAAATGTTTGTGTGCAATAAATAATAAAATAAAATAAATAAATAAAATAATTTATCCCAAGGTGTACGAAAAAAGTAAAATATTCCTAATCATTGAGTAGGCTCCGAAACTACTGAACCGCTTTAAATAAAACTTGGTACAAAAATAGTATAGACTTCGATTAAGAATATAGGTTACCTTTTACCGCGGGAAAATGCCTCATTTCCACGGGAAAAACTGTTAACGCGGGCGGAGCCTCGGCGAAAAGCTAGTACCAGAGTCCTATTATTATATTCAAGGATACTATAGTAAAACGTAAATTCTCGTTCGATCCACTTTGAAAGATTTACTGTTGTTTTCTTAACTAAAAAGATACTCGAAACCCGGGTTTTTCTGTAAAATGTTACAATGATAAACCACCGTTATTTCTCAAAAACTGTTTCAAGTGAAGTTGATACAAAACTCTCTAGTAAAATATTTTCACAATACATTTCTTCCTTTTATAATAGAAAATACTGTAAGATTTTTTTTTCATAAAAAGTTATTTCAGAAATATGGCTTTTCAGTCTTGTAATAAAAATTTGACACAAACCCTGAAATAAACACTTGTCTTAAAGTCTTGTGAATCTTACGTCTTATCTTGTAAGTCTTATAAAATATCATAGAAGTTTTTTAGATGTGAAAAACCCTATTCAACAAAATTCTAAATATCTAACGTTTACGAAATTGGGCCAAACGAAACAACGTTACCGAGAAATTCGGAATTCGTCGATTTCACAAAGTTTTCGTTATCCTCAATTTCCAATTCGAGTCCCGAAGCCTGAAGAGTTCTTAAACACTCTACAATTTCAAATCAGATCATCAAAAATTCAACTGTTTTTTAATGAGTAGTATTAAGCATTGGTTGAAATTTTTACTTACCTAATGTACTTATATGTATCTTGGTATATTCTATAATTGAAGCGTAATTTCTTTTGGATGTAGTTCAAAATATTTATAATAACGTGCATTATTTCAAGTTTGATAAATTTCCTATTTAATTGTTCTTTACAACTAGGTTATTAAGTTAGTCACTATCCCACAATATTTAATCAATGTATTTCTGAGGTCATAAAAGTACTAAGCGTTTATATTTAAACATTTTATTGTTTAGTAGGTATATTAATTCAATGTATTTTAATGTTTTATTTTTCGTCTTTACAGATGTTAATGCCGGCGCCTAAAATCTGACTGAACAGCCATGGAGCCTCTAACAATCTATTACATTTACGAGATAAGATGAACGGCAGAACAAAAATGAAAATTAGACCTCCCAACAATGCATGATCACGACCTCCATCGAGTTTCAAGCGAACTTGCACCAGAATTTTACACATGGGATATTCTGAACTATAGTTTAACGACTTACAACTACAGTTCGTATTTGAATGACAGTAAAAATTTGACATTGACAGAAGAGGTAGTGGTGAATAACTGGTGGGCCCTGGTGGCTTTGGTTTTGGTTGTGTGTACGGCGGCCGGGAATGTCCTGGTGTGCTTGGCGATATGCTGGGAGAGGAGACTGCAGAACGTGACGAATTACTTCTTAATGTCTCTTGCTATCACTGATCTCCTGGTAGCGATTTTGGTGATGCCCTTGGGAATTCTGACGCTTGTGAAAGGTGAGTGAAAGTTTTTAGTAAAAATATCCGGCCTTCGAAAAATAATTGAACCTTCACAGTTTAAATTATTTGCAATAAGTTTAGGGGTGAAGACGAGGGTCATGTATTTCCTCTTAGTTTTGAAATTTTAATGACTAGAGGGTCCGGTCCGGCTATGCTTTGTGACAATCTGTGAAATTTTATAAATACGTATGTTTTAAACGTCAAAATCGTCTAACTTAAGAACATTTTCGGATATCACAAAAATTAATTGCATTACTAAGGCCTGCCAAAAATTACTTCCTATCTAGTTTGATAAATTACTCAGGAGTTGCCTTAATTACTTTAGAAGTATAAAGTTTGTCAGGCGAGCCAGGTGCAGGTGAATTTTGAATTTTAAGTAGAGCCGGCTTGGTGGCTGTCCTTTGAAGATCTTGATTTGATTATGTTACCTGTTTTAGAAAGGCGGAGTTCAATGACAAAAGATTAAGTACAGCTGATTTATCTCACGAGTGCAGGCGAGCCTTACTTGTAGTGTAGTACGTATAGACACATAGATATAGTATAGTAGTTATAGATTCGCCACCGTGCGACCGGGCGTAAGAGAAAGACATACATTGAGTCTATCTATGAAGTGTGCCGATAACCCGACAATAAATTAACTAGTATACTATATGATATGAAGTGTGCCTATAACCCGACAATGAAAAAATGCTCGGTCGGTGATAGAGACAAAACATGACGCATCTTTTCTATTTCCTCTTTTAGGAATCGCAATAAGACTATCTTTTTCTGTCAAAGTGTGTCAGGCCCTTGTATAGACAAGAGCTCTTGTGTGCGTTTGTTTTTTTTTTGAATTGACCTCTGCTTGTGTCGAAAAGGTACGACCAATCAAGCTTCACCGGACTTGAATTTGTGTGCGTACTACTAAACTGAGCACTACGCAAACAAAAATATTGTGTACACATACAACACTATGGCTCGCCTGCACTCGTGAGATGAAACATTTGTATGACATGTTTAAAAATGCGCATTATATCTATTATGCTGTATATTATCTATCAAACAACATTAAAAGAAACGCTTAAAGATGATTTTAATTGTTCATTATCACCATTATGAATGAATCAGCTTAAGAAAACAAATTTTGTTTAACTAATACAGATAAATAAAGTTTGTACATAAATATTTCATTAAAATCCATTTAGTAGATTTTGCGTGAAATAGTAATAAACATCCATCCTCGCAAACTTTCGTCTTTACAATATTAATAGGAATGACACCAAAATAAAAAATATTCAGGAAAACAATACAAAACACATACAAGAGTCCGCAAGCAGGCTTGTCGCTAAAGTAATAATCAATTTCATATTATCAATTGTATATATAAATTAATCGTAAATCCTGCAAAACAAACACAACTTCAGCTTATTTTTGTATGCAACACGACACCGATATGTCAAAATGTCTGGAGCAGGATGGCACGCTGTGCATATTTAGGTAACATTATCAAAATAAAACTTTGTTGTTCAAGTGACTCTTAATACCTTTGATCAAAATTATAGCAGTGCTGCTAGAGGAGTTTTAATATGTTTTTGATCAATCGTAAGAAGATTTTAAAATGTGACCAATAGGTACAGCAATCAATTTGATCATTTAAATTTTAGCAGTGATGTAAAAAGGGTTAAAGATAAGTATGTGACAAATAGATAGGTACAGCAAAGTAAAGCAGTGATTTAAGAAGTTTTGTGATTTTTGTTGAGATTGTCGCTGGCCAAAGAACGTCAGTAACCAAGTGGCTAGGGCTGTCGAAATTTTAAAGAAATATTTTCTGTCAACTAGCTGAGGCGCGATCTTTAAGTCATCAATTGGCGAGAAACGGCCCAAGACCGAGACAGGTAGCGAATACTCGTGTCGGAGGCCAAGACCCACTCTAGGTCGCTGAGCCACTCTAGTAAGTAAGTAAGCTGAGGTGCGGGGGGGATTGTCCCGGGGTTGTGATTGCTCTAAATGTCATGCATTTCTATTGGTGACTTCCTATTGGTCAAAACTGATGGAAAACAAAAATATCTCAGTACCAAATCACTGAGGTGTTGACAGGATCGGGTCGTCTCTATACTACCCATGGTCTAAGAAAACAGGGTCTAACAAGAAGACCACGTGACTTGACACAAGCCTACGTCATCTGCTGTTCATCTCCATTCGACAAGGATGAACAACATGACGTAGGCTTGTGTCAAGTTTGACAGTCCGATTGTTAGACCTTTTTTTTAGACCATAATACTACCCAAAAAAAAAACTTTCTTCCTCTACGGCTGCTAACGATATCAAATCACAAATATTTATAATTTTCTTCGAAAAATGTTAATACTGAGACTTTATTAGGATTTTTTCCATCACCAACAGAGCGTACAATCAAAGACTTTTCGAATACTTGTAAATGTCGTCAAATTGTCACGTTAACTTACAAGATGTGTGAATTTTGTCATAAATAACTTCCTGAAGAGGTCCTTGGAAGTTCTTAACACGTGTTTTGAATGTTGAACTTCATGGTTGAATGCAAATCGTGGGTTTTATTTTTTTTAGATGAAACCAAAATAAGTTGAATAGAAATAATTTTGTTTTTCAGATTAATAATGACACAACCCTATTTTTTTTATTTATACTCTAATGACACAACTATCAGTATCAAAATATTTTGAGTTACGGACACAAAGATTGGAGTCGCGCGCTTAAATTTTTTTTTATTGACCTATGCTTGTAGCGAAAAAGTACAACCAATCAAGCTTCAACGGACGCCTCCTCCACCGGCTCCTTTCATTTTATTTTATACTAGCGACCCGCCCCGGCTCCGCACGGGAAAATAGTTATTGTGGGTTATCCTTAAGTATATTATGCATTATTATACATATAAACCTTCCTCTCGAATCACTCTATCTATTAAAAAAAAACCACATCAAAATCCGTTGCTTAGTTTTAAATATTTAAGCATACATAGGGACATAGGGACAGAGAAAACGACTTTGTTTTATACTATGTAGTGACAGTGAAGCACAATTTTTAGGTTAGGTTAGGCAGGCTTTCCACTAGATTTCTTTATAGAATCCTACTCTTTTTTTTTTCTTTTTATTCGTTTTCTTTTATTTCTTTCTCGGTTTTTATTTATTCTTTCTACCTATGGCTTTAAAACAAACAAATACAGAAGCATTAGTTTAAAACAGTTCAGTGTGAAATGTTCCTTATAAAAAAAAATCTGCAAAAAGTTTTCATTTTTACCCGAAATATGTCGAAACAGTAAGAAATAAAGCGCAAAGTTTTTCAGCTTAAGTAAGATTGATAATGGGGTACCGTGAAAAGGCAAACTTTGTTCAGTGAAGTCGATGTCACAACTTGTCTGAGCAATTGAGGATGGTCCCTCAGCATTTTATTGGGTGTCACAAGTTTGGATGAGTTCGGAGTTGCTGAAATAGTTCGAAGATGTAGCTGGATAGCTCCAAATTGGTAATGATTTTGATGGGACATCCTTCTGGTTTACGTCCAATAGTGGAAAATGATGTACCTACTCTATTTGCCTTCTAAAACAGTTTACATTTTACGGTAGTCCTGTCCACAAGGTTGACCGACGATCTGGTGAGGGTCTTAAGAAGCCGCTGGATCCAGGACCGATGGTCGTAGAGTTTTTTTTTTTAATTGACCTATGTTTTAGTCGAAAAAGTACGACGGATCAAGATTCATTCATTGATGGTCGTAGATATCTTGGGGAGGAGGCCTTTATCCAACAGTGGACGTCTGAATATTATAAAGAGAATAGATTTGATTGTTTGCACTGAATAGGCTCCGAAATAACAAAATCGATTTCAAAAATTATTTCACTGTTGGGAAGCTACACTTTTCTCGGGTAACATAGGCTACATAATTTTTTTTATTTAGGGACATTTACTAAAACCTTACATTAGTAACTATTTAATCATCTGTGCTAAAACATCAATAAATAACCCAAGGTGTAAAAAAAATCCTAAAATATTCCTAATAGGCTCCGAAACTACAGAACTGATTTTGATGAAACTTGGCACAATAATAGAATTGGCCTTAGGAAAGAATAAAAGCTACCTATTACTGCAGGAAAAAAATACATTCCCACGGGAAAAACTATTAATGCGGGCAGAACCGCGGCGAAAAGTTAGTAGATAATAAGAGCAGTGGGTAAAGTCTATTCATTTTAAGGAGGTTCGTATAAGATAAATAAAGGCAAATAACAATATTACTACTAGGTACTAACTTAATATTTGGCTACTTATACTGGCTGTTAAAGAAAAAACGGAAATCTTGAATCTTAGTATCTATGGGCTATTACATTTTAGCCCCTCCATTAAAATAATATAGCATTTAATTCATATTTACGGTTTGTTATTCGACTAACCTAACTCTTCCATTGATAGTCATAATCTTGAAAATGAGCAGTCGGTGTTCACTTGTATAACCAAGTACAATAGTAATCCCAAAGCGTGGATATTACTGCAACATTTCAACACCCAACAGTGGATCAATATACAGTAATAGTGTAGAATGAACTTTTGTGATTGCCATAATATGAAACTCTCGAACAATTCCAATTCGAAGTTGGCCTTGTTCAAACTGGCAGGTTAATCAAATTTCTATTGGTTACTCTCCTGGTATGTAATCTCCCAAAAGAAGACGGTTGCAATCAGTGGAAACTCGATTTCAGATTGACTCTTATTGAATTACGGTTTTAGCAGCTGTGATTCGTTCTTCAGAACAGTGTGTGTTCTTAAGCATAATAATTATCTATTGATATAATTGTGTGTGTTAGAAGCTTCCAAAACCTAGCACTGTGTCCTAATTTTTTATTTCGACAATATACGTGATTCTATTCCATTCTACATTAAACAAAGTGACAATTTTTTTCTTATTTATTATTTTTTTTTTATTTTACTTCGCGTAAAAATTGTAAAGCAAATATCTATTTTTTTAATGTCGCTTTTTTTGTTTTTGTGCTTTCACAGTTTTGTTTCAATAAGATCATATAAAAATATAATCATGTTATACATCATCATGTTATACATACATCATAATATATAAAATCTTATCATAATTCGAATTATAAGCCTAAAAACATTAGAAATTTCTACAAAGAGCTTGCAAAAAGCATCGTTTTTGCAGCTCCGACCTCGCTTTCCATTAGCCTATTGTTCAAAATTCGTGTAGGTTGTTACCCTTTCTTCTAGGTTCATTTATCAATGCCAAATACCTTATTGCAAGGTATCGTGAGGCACTGAATCAAATTATTTCTTGAAGGCAGGCTTATGATAGGTACTTGTATGTACCATCGTTGTACAATGAGGTTAGGTACTGTATTGTTTCTTATTTCGAGTAATTATTGTCTGCAGATACTGATAAAATCTTCTTATCTTATTTTAATTAACCGTGCGTGTTCCACTGCTGGGCAAAGCCTCTCTTTGCTCTCTCAATGACTCTCTCATCTGGTTGTTATTTACCCAAATCAAAATATTTGTATTTTATTTCAGCACCTAAAGTTTTTTTTACAAGAATTAAATATTTTTTCTTATAACCCCCGCCACAAATCTGTTATTTGATCCTTTCAACAACTAGAAAAGAGCTGATAATCTTTAAATGGCTGAAGATATTTTCTTGGATCATAGCTGAAAACACTCTCGATTGTAACACCTTGCAAATAAAAAAAACTAGATCAAAATCGGTGCATCCGTTTAGCCATGTTTAGCTACGATGCCACAAACAGACAGACAGACACACACGTCAAACTTATAACACCTCTCTTTTTCGTCGGGGGTTAAAAAGAGAAATTTTGATATTAAAATTAGCAATTTTGATGTTAGTTAGCTACAAGACGTAGAATTTGATATATTTTTGAAAAAATAAATATTGTCTCACCGAATTGCTAGTCAGCAAAAACCTTTGTCGCGTTCAAAAAGTAACTTTGTGGATAATTTGTCATGATTAATGATGCCAGCGGGATAGTTCCGTATAATGCTAACATTTGCAAAACGGATAACGTGACAAATTGCAGTTTTTATTCAACTTCCATGAATATTCAATACGATGACGCTGGCACAAGTTTCCAAATATAAGTTAGCTAGATGTAAAAAAATCACTTAAGATATTATTTTTTTATTATCATTTGAAGTTACGTTAAAAAGGAACGCCTTACGTAAGATATTGAATTACATTTTACAAAATTATTAACATTGCTATAGCTTTAGATACTTGCCAAAGCTCAACATAAATTTAGTCATTTTTATACATTTTTATCAACAACACTAACATACTTTCTAAACGGATTATTTCCTCCATTAAATTTTAAAATGGACTGTAAATACCGTAAAAAAAGTATATATAAAACATTGAATCAAGGTTTCAAGTACTTATTGGTGATAATAAAATGGGTATTAGGATCAAGTTTATTTTCTAGAACAACGCCAACATAAATAACAACAATAAAAGTAAGACAATAACTTTGACCATAATAAGAGATGATAAGAAATATTTCCTCAAGCTGTCGTGTCAAATCATACAGAAGTTAGTGTGCAATCGAATATCAAACTTTCTAACAATAATAATTTAGTTTATGATACAGAAGTAACTGTATCAACAAATCCAGTATAAGTTAGAGGTCTGACGGTAATATAAATGCGCGGTAAATCCTTCAGGAACTCTGCGGGAAATATAATGAAACAGGGTCGGCCAAATTACTCCCTCGTTTATTAGAAGAAACAGATTTACGGGAACCGGGGAATAATGTTATTTTCTGGAGGTGTTGGTAATTAATATACAATGAGGAATTAAATATTTAGAATACATTTTGGGAATTTGGCTTTTTGGGTCTAAAGATATGCAAAGGATAAATTAATTTGGATTATTTGGGATGTAAGCTTTATGTAGCGTTGTTGACTCGTCGTCCACTTTCAACTGACATGTAAAATCACTCTTAAAAAAGTATTCAAAATTAAATGAATTGAAAATTATGATACAAAGTTATTTTTGTAATAGAAGAACCAAATCGAAGTTAAATAATTTTAAGTTTCGGAGTTAAATCACAGATTTCATTATGTGCTATCTATCCAAATTGAATATGAGGTAAAAAATTGGATTTAAATGACGAACACAAGCAAACACTAATTCTTAAAAATAAACATTATTTGAACATGCAAACAGAACCGATCACAGTAAATTATTTTAACGATCGAAAAATATCGTCTAACCCATATTTCCAAGAAATGCCAATTTGTGGCCGAAATAGTAACAAATAAGCACTGGCAATCTGGGAACTTGATACTAATGAACAATATCACTTAGCCGCTTCTATTAGGGAAGCACAAACATTCGTTGGGAGGCCGGAACCCTCGTCACTGCCTGATCAATGTTCATTAGAACCAGTAATGAAGCCAGGTGAGTGGAGCGAACGGAACCCATAGAACAGCTTTCTTACTTCTTATAGAAAAACTAATAACGACATTTTGTCTGAAGAAATTGAGTTTTGAAGGCGATGTTTACTTGGACGATCTTTTTATGGCGACTTTTGTTTTCCTTACCTGTCATCGAATTATTGTATTGTAAAGAAGGTTCCAAGCCCAACTATATGTATAACAATAATGCCTTTAGATGGTATCATAAAATCTTGTGATTTTTATAAATCAATAGAAAGAATAATGGAGGAAGGAAAAGCTTTAGGCAGGCATGGGCTTAAAATAATAAAAGGAAGGTTTTATTTTGCAAATTATTATAAAGATAAGCATCAGTTTTAATAAATATTGATAGATGAGTGTAGACTAAACTGAAGCAGAAGTTATTAAGACGATAAATATTACAAAATTTGAACATCGTGTGTTTGAATAATTGTTCTTCATCTTCTAGCAGTTCGATAAGTGGTTGAAACTTAGATGTGAGTTTAAATTTTTACTAGGAACCATCTAAGAAACCATTTTAGCCAACAAAGGTAGGGTTATTTGAGACAAGTCTCTAAGGTAGTCATTTTAGGATGTTTACTTTTGGGAAGTGGTCTTTATAAGAATCGAAAATGTACATTTTGAGATTAAAAATTGTAAAATTTTGTCCTTTTGGGAAGTTGATCTTTTGGGAAGTGGCTCTTATGAGCCGAAAGGGTAGATAATGCTGTTTAAAATAGTACCATGGTTCCTTCTACAAGGTGAACGGACAGACTCGCGCTAAGCCGAAAATTTGTTAGAGGCAGCACAGGGCGTACAGTTATATAAATATCTCCTTCATGATTTCTACCATTTCAACGTGCTAGGCTGAGGTCAGAGGTTCCCTTGAGTCAGCCTAAGACGCCTTAGTATATGACTATTAAAGCTCTCCGCTACCCCGCAAGTCCGGTAAAGCTTAATACGTCCATTTTACGACACAAACGAAAGGAAATTTCTGAAAATTAAGGAAATCTCTTTGAGATATTTTTTTCCTGATGTGGATATATTTAGTCAGTGATAATGATGATAAGATGATTAAGTATAATAATAGTAATATTACAGTAGTTGTTTTTTGGTAGTTTTGTGGTATTTAAATATTAACAATTATCTTTTTGTTGGCAGGTTTTTTCCCTCTACCTCCGGAGTATTGCCTGACTTGGATGTGCCTCGACGTGCTTCTATGTACTGCCTCTATAATGCATCTGTGTACCATCAGTGTCGATAGGTATGTATCCAATCATCTTCTTTTCATTACACTGGCCCGCAAAAAAAAGAGTCGCTTATAAAATCTTCAATACCTTCAAAAGTACCTTAAATGTAAATAAAATAAAATAATATTGTAATGGGTTATGATTAAAATAAAAAAAACGTATTTCGCTTTTTATATTTATAATTTTCATAAAGCTAGTGCAAAATTCTTCGTTGGACATTTTTTATTTTCTAAGCAACATCTTTTTTGCGGTCCAGTGTACAGTAGTTTATACGTCTCACTATTTTATTACTCTTTACTACTGGAATTGTGAAAACTTCACTTTCTTTATTATTTAATGTTTTTACTTGTGATTCATTCTTGATATTATATTGAAATAATGGTCGATATCCATTAACCTTGATGTATGATGTATAGTTATTTCGCGGTTCATTTAGAATTTTGAATTCGATCATCAACTCTTGATCATGGTAGTCCTAGAATATATTTATAATTGGAATCCTCTTAAAAAAAATATCATATTATATTTCTAAAATTACCAATTTGGAAACGACTTAAATAAATGAGGTAAAGATTATGTGGCCACCAAACAAAACAAATCTTGCATTCAACATAAATAAGTCAAAATACCCTCTGAAATATGAAACATTCGTTTCGTTTCGTTCCGTATATGCTTTCATACTATAATTAGGGGTAACAAAAGGATTTTATGCATCACTGAGTTTTGCCAGAGGCACAATTTTAGATGTATATTATAATACTGTTAACAAATAGCTCTTCATTATAACGGGTGATCTTTTAGTTATTTTTATGTCAGTTAACAAAAAGTTTAAAGAAATCTGCAAAGAAAATAGATCTTACATCTCTTTCATTCTTTAAAGTTTGTTGATGTAACACCGAAAAATGTAGTATTTGTGAATAGTATGGTAAACCAATGTTAGCGATGTCTTATTTATATTCTTTTATAGCGTTATTCATTCATTCTTCATTTATTTAATAGCATTCAACCACAAAGTGGCCAGTTAGTGATAGCGGCCAGTAATACCTTGGTTTTTTATTTTTTTCATTTAACTGTGATACCTGGCTGGTAAATCGTGTCGCTCTCACATTGGTCTGTTTCACCAAACGCGATATCTCTCGAACATTGCACTATAAATTGTGTGAAATAGTACAAGGCCAATGATGTTGACGATGATGATGATAACTATAAACTTAAATAATTCTTGAATTATTATACCTTTAATGGTAAAATAAGTTGTTGCCCATGTTTTCCCACAAAATCACATTGTATCCACTATAGTGTATATACGTGAGTCGTATATTTGTTAGAATAGCCGCAATAAATGTGTGAAATGTGAAGCTAATGTGCTCGGAGCGGAACCCGGAAAACGGACTATATTTCTCTCGCCATTTGCTAAATTGCTTATAAAATACGCTGTGTTTATGCTACATTAAACAATGCGGTCTAGTTATATGATCTGATTCTTTATTGGGGTTCCGTACCTCTAAAACGAAAAACGGAACCCATAAAGGATCACTCGGTTATCTGTCCGTCCGTCCGTATGTTAGCCAGTACCTATTTCCTCCGAAACTACTGGTCCGATTGAGTCGAAATTTGGTACACTTATGTAAATCCGTGACCCAAAGTCGGATGTGTGACATTAAATAATGGATTTCAAAAAGGGAAGCTACTTTTTGGTGATAAAATAAAGAATTTGAAAAAAAAAAAGTTTTGCAATCTATACCGTATGTCATATCGAATGAAAGAGCTGTTATAAAAATTAAAAATTTATTTTATTTACAATTCCAGGATAAATAGTTTTGAAGTTATTTAAGAAAATCTACGAAAAATTACCATGCCCTCCTTATCTCCGAAACTCTAGGTCGAAACTTTTGAAAAAATACTGAATATAGATTATAAGAAAACCTATAAGAAGTCTTAGTATTTAAATAATAATATATTAGTAGTGTTTAAAGTACCTATAAATAATAGGTTATTTTGCAATACTTGTGCGTTCGCTCAACGTACACGTAATAAATATGTATACATTTAATTATCTATTATGTCTCGCACAACACAATAAATAATCATTTTATTTTTTGTTTTTGCATAATATTTTAATTTTTATTGTAAGAAAAAATATGTAAGGCCGCCTAATTTGTCCACTTTTACCGTTGTAGACTGTATTTTTTTTATTATTCCTGGTGTGCAATAAAGTATAGGTACTCTATTCTATTTTTTTTTCTGAGTAATTATTTAAAAAAACAATATATTTATGTCATATTACACGGTATTTACATAATTTTCTGTAATATTTTTTTATTTTCTTGACCAGGTACCTTTCCCTGCGCTACCCAATGAGATTTGGGCGCAATAAGACGAGAAAGCGTGTGACGGTGAAAATAGCCTTCGTATGGATCCTTTCCACAGCCATGAGCCTTCCACTCAGCCTCATGTACAGCCAGGTAAGAAAGAGACAACTAGTTTATCAATATCGATCTTCTTCTTTCTTTATCAACCCATATGAAACAAAATACACATAATATACGCAGACACACACACCGTAAATAATCATCTCACATCCCACGAAAAATAATTATAAGTAATTATTCGCTCGATTGGGCTCGAGCCTATCCCGAATCAGGGTAAACAGGCCTTAGGCAACACTCGGCTTCGCTGGCTCAGTGCGGGTTAATCGACTTCATACACAACCTTTGAATTTCTTCACAGATGTGTGCAGTACTGTGCAGGTTTCCGTACGATGTTTTCCTTGACTTTAAGAGCGTCGTATCATACGCACATATGAAATCGAAAATTTTGGCACCTGCCGAGACTTGATCCTGCACTTTCCAAACGGAAGGCAACGGTCCTAGCTTCTTAGCCACCGACGACGCTCTTCATTATGATTATCACTGATTATGTAATCTTCTTCTTCTTCTTCTTCTTCTTGATTATGTTGTCTTAATTTAATAGCCATAATATACAAAATTTACAAGATCACCATGCTTTGAAAGAAGAATTTTTATTTTTATTTCTAGCATTCCCATACCATCTGTACCAACAAGCCGGGTAGTTCCCTGCTATAGAATTAGGTCACCCCTACCTATTGGGTATAGTAAAAGGCGACTAATGGATTCGGATTTTTGTTCCGTAAAGCGACTGGCAACCTGTCACTGAGTACATTAAGAAAATGTTGGGATATATTTGTTTAGGTGCGTATGTACGAAATCTTATACTATTTTTCCAAAAAATGGCATAAAATTGTGCATCCTTTATGTCAACTACGCTTTTGTGCGTATGTTTCACGATACTACTATGAAATACTTACTTTGGAAAAAGACTTTACTTAGTCATCTTTACTTAAGAGGCCGTCTACAAAATTATCGCCGCAAGTGGCGCCGCCAATTGATTTTTCTCAATTTCTTTTAACACAGAGCGAATTTAAATAAAGTAATTCACTTATTTGATGTAGAAAATCATAAGCTTTTTTTTAAACTGGCAATATTCTAACGGCAATAATACAACTAGATACTTTTATGAAAATCGCCAAAAGTGGCCGTTTTTGGCGGTTTTCTAAATTATAACCATGAGGACTATTACAGTTAGAATATTGCCTGTTTAAAAAAAAGCTTATGATTTTCTACATCAAATAAGTGAATTACTTTATTTAAATTCGCTCTGTGTTAAAAGAAATTGAGGAAAATCAATTGGCGGCGCCACTTGCGGCGATAATTTTGTAGACGGCCTCTTAATACTACTTTCCGCTGTTAACAGTTTTTGCCGTAGGAATGAGGATTTTTTCTGCGAAAAAGGGTAGCCTTTGTCACCTACTCCCCAAGGTCTATTGTATCTTTATACTAAGTTTCATTAATATTGGTCCAGTAGTTTCAAAGCTTATTCAGTGCATACAAATAAACAAACATTCAAATATTTCCTCTTTATAATATTATTACTAGTATTAGCATAGTATGAATGTTAAATAGTTGGAGGTAAATATTGTTTTGGTTTTTGGTTGTTTCTACGTATCAAACAACAAGTAATATGAAACATCGACAATGTAATTTTTAGTTACAAATATAGTTAATTGTGTTTCTTTGACTACCGTCATTTAGTTCATTTTCTTTTGTCTAATAACATTACATTAAAAAAAATTAAATCCCCCGCCACAAAACCGTTCCCTACTTGAACCTTTCACTAACTAGAAAAGATCTGATAATCTTCAAAAAACTGGATCAAAATTGGCTCATCCGTTAAGGAGCTACGATGCCACAGACAGACAGACACACACGTAACACCCCTCTTATTTGTAACAAAGAAACAGATATAAAAACGGTATTTCTTATATTAGCTTAGGTATGCACATCATAACAAAATCCAATCACTGATAACTGTAACAAACTTTCAAAAGAAACAATAGTATTAAAAAGTTTTTCAATTTTAAAGTTTTATCGTATTCCATAAATAAGTTATCATTCTCCAGACAATTAAGTACAACTTCACCAGACGAAAAAAAAAAAATCTTGTTCGTAAAATAAACGGCAAGAAATTTGTAATTTAACTTTAGATCGAATTTCGGGAAATGGTAACGACTTTTGTAGTAAAAGAGTACGAGTAATAAAGTTTAGTTAAATATTGCGGACGTAGAATTCAGAAAAAGAATGACATTTTAATATTATAATTTATTGCAAAATAGAAACATATTACATAACTAAAATCATATAATTATTATCATACTTTTACTAAGATTTGTATTTTGTGTGTGTGTGTGTGTGTGTGTGTGTGTGTGTGTGTGTGTGTGTGTGTGTGTGTGTTTGTAACGAATAAACTCAAAAACTACAGCGCTGATTTCAGAAAATATTTTACCATTAGAAAGCTACATTTACCGTGAGTAACATAAGCTACCTTTTACCGCGGAAAAATGCCTCATTCCCACGGAAAAAATCAGTTAACGCGTGCGGAGCCGCGGCGGAAAGCTAGGATAAAATAAAAAGAAAGATGACAACAGATGGTGATTGGGAAAGCAAGCAATTAAATTATAATCGAAGCGAAAAATTAAGATCATTGAGCTTGGGCAGGGACTTGAACCCGCATCTCCTGGGCTATCCGGGCCGTACAGGCGCACTACCAATTGTGCCACCAAGTCTCCGTACAAGCCCAACGAAATAATTTAACGCTTCGATTTTTTACTACGTGCTTAGAGTGCACACTGCCCAAGCTCAATGATCTTAATTTTTCGCTTCGATTATAATTTAATAGTATAAAGTAACAGGCGTCATCTGTTGAAAAATCAATAAACTAAAGCAAGCAATGTCTTTAGGGGATTTTAGCTGTCATAAACAAAATTATTTTTTTATGTTTTACGTTTCGTTTTTATTGCAAAAAATCACTTACAAAATAGAAAAACTAACACAGTTCTGGTATGCTTCATAAATCATTATACCTGATCATCCTCATCTCAGCCGAAAGACGTCCACTACTGGACACAGGCCTCCCCCAAGGATCTCCACAATGATCGGTCCTGCGCTGCCCGCATCCAGCGGCTTCCCGCGACCCTCACCAGATCGTCGGTCCACCTTGTGGGGGGCCTGCCCACACTACGTCTTCCGGCGCGCGGTCGCCATTCGAGAACCTTTTTGCCCCAACGGCCGTCGGTTCTACGCGCAATGTGCCCAGCCCACTGCCACTTAAGTTTAGCGATTCTTCAATCATTATACACGGGTACCAAAACAAAGTTAATGGTATCACTTTCTTTTACAAGGTAAACACATTAACGCTTTTCTGGGTAAAACCTTTTTCACCCATATCATACTATTATTGACTTAATACAGAATAACATCATTATACAACCTAGATTCCATTAACCGCATGAGAAGCTTCAAAGGCGGATAAATGAATAATTTAATTTCTTCCGACAACAGCACCTATGCCAGATATTTTTTCACATTTCAAGAGATTTTAGAGCGAATATATTTTTTAATTTTCTTAGGAATATGGTTTTGGTGGTAAGGCCATTAATTTCCCACAGATAATTAGGTAGATATTTTATCTCATGTTTAAGTATATTACGTTTATTTATATTCTAGATGAAATTGTAGAGTATCACTACATAGTATAAAATAAAGTCGCTTTCTCCGTCCCTATGTCCCTATGTCCCTCCCTTTGTACGCTTAAATCTTTAAAACTACGCAACGGATTTTGATGCGGTTTTTTTTAATAGATAGAGTGATTCAAGAGGAAGGTTTATATGTATAATACATGCATAACATACTGAAGGATAACCCACAATAACCATTTTCCCGTGCGGAGCCGGGGCGGGTCGCTAGTTATCAAATATAATATTAAATCTAGCAGAGCAAGTAAAGCTTTGGTGGCCAAGTAGCTAGGGCCGATGACTTCCATTCGGAAGTTTACGGGTTCAAGCCGCGGTAGGTACGTACCAATGTAGTTTGAAATTCATATTTAAATGTTTATTCGGCGTGTTACGGTGAAGAAAAAAAACCTTGAGAATGCCTGCAACTGCACACCCCTGCGAATTAATTCTAAGGTTGTGTGTTAAGTTGACTGACACGCACTGGGCCAGCGTGGTTGACAAAGGCCTATACACCCTGATTTCAATGTACAACATGCTGAGCTCTTAATTACAATAAATAATATGAAGTTCATACCTATATTCAATTATATTTTCAATAGTATTCAAATATAGACGGCTAGACTTATTAATTTTAACTTTCATTATACATTTGATCAGTGTCTGACCTCAATTCTCTCCGACTCAAACTATTTGAACTTCCCAAAGCTCCAATAATAGTTCGCTAGTACCACCTGTGCACCTCAATGAACAATGGCCCCGATTCTGCATAAGTTTCTTTTTTATCTATCCAACAGAAACGTTTTTGGTTTTACGCCTTCTACTCGTAGTTACACTGACGCGTTAAAAATCTAACCTTTTTATGAAGCTACATACCTAAAAATGCAAGTCGTATTTCGTGGTGTACATATATGAAACTTATTCCAATTTATAGAAAATATTTATTTAAAACTACAATCACTCTTTGATAAAATGTCGTAATTGATAAACTTTCTGAATTTAAGTTTTAAGTTGAAAACAACCTGTAAATGCTCTTGTTTTACAACTTGTAATGTAACAAGTCTTATAATTTTGACAAGAATTTAGCATGATAAAACATTCATCCACCAATATAAAAAAGTAAAAGAAAATGTTTTAGGTTCATACTGTAATAATTTACAAAATCCTCAATCCCTCTTTTGATATGCAAAAAGGTTGTCATACCGCCACATCACTTACGTACATTCAAATCCTGTATCGAAAAGTGTGGTACAAAATATACATTACTTTGATGTTTAAAAAGTAGCTGCTAGAATCGTCGCCTTTACACAATGCCAATGGTTTCGATCGATTGGTTAAATATTACAATAGCGTTGATAAAAGCGGTTCGTTACTGCACCAGAATAATGAGTTTTGGGGAATTTGTTATCACTTTGTTCAGGACTATCGTTGTATAAAAGCTTTGTTTCCATTTTGTGAAAGATTGACATAATTAAATCGCAAAATTGATGTAATGAAAATGGCTTTTGTACGTTGCCGGTGATATAATCTATATGACAATTTTATTGAGGACGGGGATATGGAAAAAGCAAAAAAAATAAACACACATTGAAAATATTTTGTTGTTTTAAGGTTCAAATTACTACCAATGTACTATAATAGAAACCACACTTTCTACTCTTATTAATAACAAACGTTGGATAATTAATTCACTTGAAGGTCAGCAAATACTGGTAATGACATTATTTCTAGTTCACTGATCGAAGATCGATATGCCTTCACAGTAAGGTTACTTAGGTAAGTAAGGCGGAGGAGAATTATTAAAACCTCTACCTAGCTTTGTAAAAAATAAAAGTAAAATAACGTATGAAATCTCTAAAGTACCTACGAGAACGCGTATTCAACATTAAAACAAACCAAATGTGTATAGAATCAATGTCATTGAATCATTTAGAAAAAATAAATAAATAAAGCCATCAATATACATCTTTAAAATGTCTAGTTTTTTAATTAATCCCACATCGAAGAAAAAACTACCCTAATCAGGCAAAATATAACGAAACTGTTTTATATGTAGTTTTTTTCACAGCTGCAGGATAGAAAAATATAAAAGTCTATTTTTGAATTGACCTACGCCTGTGTCGCAAAATCGGCGGCGTCTCAAACTTCACCGGACTTATAAAATACTCTATTGAATCTTTATTTATCTCTCGTCGAATCCAACTTGGATGGGCAGCGTTCGGGAAACTGCGCAATATCTTTTCGTCCCAAATACCGCAGTATCTTAAGTCTAAAGTCTTTGACCAATGTGTATTGCCAGTGATGGATGACTTACGGATCTGAGACGCGGTCGCTTAAGAAGGTTCAAAGTCACCCAAAGAGCGATGGAGAGGGGTATGCTTGGACTTTGGAGATCCTCATCATCACAATTACCTCATTGTTTAACTTACGCCTAAATGACCACAACTTTCATATCCGATTAAATTAAAGTCGTTTATTTCTCCAACAGAACGCAGAATCCGTGCTCATCGACGGCCTGTGCACCATTCCCGACCCGCTCTACAAGGCTATTGGCTCCATCATCTGCTTCTACATTCCTCTCGGCGTTATGCTGTTGACCTACGCTTTGACTGTGCAACTCCTGGCGAGGCAAAGGAAGGGCTTGGGCAACGGCTGGGCTGCCGGCTGGCTGGGTGCGCCACCAATCGGTACCTTTCCTTGCGCTACACGTGTCTTATCATCTTTGATCGCTTCTGTTCCATTGGTAGTTCTTATTGGCTTAAAATTTGCTTCTTTTACCTTGTTACTTTATATTTGTTTAGCAATAATACTAAGTTTATCTTTTTAGACAATTTTGGTGTGAATCATGATTTGGCGTGTGTAGCGTAAGGCTTAATTTGTTGCACGATATAAATTATTAGCATTTTTCTTTGTGTAAAATGTGACCAACTCAGTTTTTCTGCAAGTGTTACGTAGACATTGGTTTACATGCAGATGAAAATCAATTAACTAGCAAAGAATTTAATACACCTAGGTTTCAGGTAAGAACGATGAAAATAATAATGCTATGATGAAGTGAGTTTTGTTAAACTTTTTAATATTATTTTATATAGTTTTAAAATTTATAACACTTTTATAACATTGGAGCTCAAAATGGGTAACCAAGTATTTTATCTACTCCATCATAAAATTTAAAAATAGACTCAATCTAGCCAGCTGAAGGTTTTCCAATATTTCCGCTCGGTAACTTCCTAACAACTGCAATTAAAACCTCCATATTTGTTGGAAAGTTTTCGAACTGAAAATTAACTGTTTATATACTATAACTGGTAAGAATGAATGACATATTATAGAAGCTATGGCTGTAACTATGCACAAGGTGCTAATGCAAGCCCCTCAACGTACTATTTATTTTTGGATTTCGACACCTAACCTATGTTTTATTCGATGATCTTAAAGTAAACCTGCACACCTACGCAAAGAAAGTTAAAGGTACCAAGGTGATTAATTCAATTATGTTCACCAATAGACATCTGATTATCGGAAAGGGACAGAATATTGTTCATTTTTAAGCCATGAGCCTTGTCAGAAGGTGGCTCAATGATTCTGACATCAGAATTGGTGAGGTAGGCAAACCTCTAAGCCCACACGGTAAGCAAGCAAGCAACTTTATAAATAAGGGAGTATGGGAGTAAGCAAGTGAGTTTCCTAGGTGTAAATAACGTTATCTATTAATACGGTATACAGTACAGTACGTTATAGCTAAACAGTTTAGTATGGAAATGCAGCAAGCAGCCCTGAGCTTGATTGATGACGGGTTTACAAAGCGCTTTGTGTTTAGACAAACCGTAATATTATGCTATCATGTTACCTCCATATTGCATATAATTTTCTAAGTTATTCATCACAGGTTTCGTGTGATAAAGCTGAGAGATTTGCTTTGTTTGGTTAAAACAATCATGAAAATAATTATTTTATTTTCACTAGCAATACATTTTTCTCGTAAGAATGAGATGAGAATGAGAATTTTACCTATCTACTAAAATTAGCTTGTGTTACTCCAACTTTTTCATCATAAATTTCATCTATTAGATCAGGTTAAGCGTGAAAGCAGAACAAACATTTCAAAATTCAAACTTGCCAATATTCTTTTACATTAAAAATCTACGAAAATATGAAACCTTGGAAATAAAATTGACATACATTTTCACAGTAAAAAAATAAATGCAAGTAAACAATTTACACACAAAATTCTGTTACATAAAATCTTTTAAAATAAAAAAATACATGAAGCTTCGACTCAGCGGTAACGAGCGTAGTGCAAGCAAAAAGTTCAAGCTCTGAGGAGATTTCACAAAAAGATTAGTGCAAAATGGACCAACTGTTAGGGAAACAACAGGATATACCAGATTCCGAAAGCGTTTGTATAAAATTAAATTAAAGCTGTTTGTTATCACACCGTAAATTGTTTGGTGGCTTGGGTTAAAAGCGATTCTGAGAATACTGTTACGTTTCACTTTTTGTCTTATAAATTTTATTTATGAGCAATATTGAAAGAAATTAGACGAATTTGATTCAATCGTTCTTGAATCCTTTGCCTTATTAGAACTTTTCTATGTGATTATTTTGAGTTACATTTAAAAAAAAATGAATATATTCTTAATTTAACATTCTGGTATCTAAATTTCATTATAATCATCATCATTAATTAAATCATAATTCTTTAAACCTCTCCACTAAGAGGCTGTAATCCATTTTAAATTCAAGGTGAACAGGGATCTCAAAAATTTCGCAAACGTAATTTTTGCAACCCTTATGAACCCTTTAGACTTTAGAGTAAAATCTGTACTTTGTTTTGAGAAAGTATAAAAGCAACCTTTTTTACATTTAGTTCTGCCCTATAAAGGGGGTAAATAATTAAAACATACAGAATAAATATAGATAATCTTTTCATATAATTCCTGAAGCTAAAGTTGACATTCCATTAAAGATGATAACGTAAGGGATATAGATTTTTATTTTACCTCGGCCGTAATAATTATTTCTGGGTCAGCGAATGCCCCGAACGTAAACATAACTTGAGATTGGAATAGAGAGAGAGTGGAATAAAGGAAGACAATCTACACGAATAAAAATATTATTAAATTAGAAAATGGTAGAAGATAATAGAATATACCCTATTGCACATCATCATCTCAATATGTAAACGTCCGTCCGCTGCTGGACAAAGGCCTCCTTCTAGGATCTCCACAAAGATTGGCACTGCGCTGCCCGCATCCAGCGGGTTCCTGTGACCTTCACCAGATCGTCGGTCCACCTTGTTTATTACACACAAGAACACTAATACAAATATTAATATAATAGCACATTGGGTGTAAATGTAGGCGGTCATATTGCTAAAGGCAACAATTTCTACCAGACAACCTTAAAGTAGACAAAATTTAAAATTGGAACATACAAACCAATAGATGTCGACATCTTTGAAAGATGTTTTAGTCCAGCAGTGGACGACTTTCGGATAAATGATGATTGTTTCTTAGCACATAGATAATATATAAATAAACGTTTTAAAATTTTATAAGGTAAACAAAACAATTAGAATAGAATAGAATAGAATACAACAATAACAATTGTGAGTGGTTAGGCAAAAAGGAACCTGCAATGCTATTCTGTAAAGTTTTAAACTCACCTCACTTTTCATTTCGATTTTCACAGTCACTTTGATCGCAAACTCGCACGTACGATTTTTAGTATTCTGAGGGATTGAAAATCGATTTTGTTTTTTTTTATTAATGATTCTGTGGTCTTTTAGCCTTGATTTGGTCAAATCACAATACATATTTGTAGTTGAAATAATCTTTTTTTTATAAGTTTTTGTTTCAATTTTTTTTTGTGAGCCGAGGCAGGCGTGAAACATGTTTCGACTGGAAACTTTAAATGCGATTTACTCGAAATTAATTATTTATTTTCCCTTGAGGTCCTTATTGCCTAACCACTCACAATTTTTTCGATGGAGAAGACCTATTTTACCAGTGCGTTCTTAAGCAACTTGCATGGAGCTTTAACACGCTTTGTTTATTTAACATCTTACGCTTTAGTACGTCTAGAGCAAACCATTTTTTTCGTATCGATATGAATCTATTTCGATCCTACAAAATGAATGTTTACATAACAGGCAAACAACAACTTCCTAGTATCCTGGCTTACCAGGAAATTTTATCCAAACATGGAACCGATACCGAATTCTTAGAAAAAAAACTTACCTCGGTCTACTGAAACTCCATGGCTGTTTCTCGGGGACCGTCCATTAATTACGTGAGGCTCAAAAGAGGTTGTACAATCTATCTATCTATCTATAGGTATTATAGTAAAACTGAACAATCGGCGTCAGCGTGTCTATATATTTTCAAAAAACTGATTGTAGGTGATAATGGGAGTGTAGCTGAACACATAAATACAAGTTTAGAAAATATGTCCGTCTGTCTGTCTGTCTGTTTGTAAACGCAAATCTCTGGAACCGTTGGACCGATTTAAATGTAATTTTGCATGTACCTTATATCCCCGTTAAACATCTTAGAGACTTTATACTTATTATTATTAAAAAAAAACAACGCGACTGTAGCCGTTGGCGAACAGCTGCTGCTAGTGTATTAATAAATTTAATAATTTAGATGCTCTTTCTTTTTTAATTTGCCAATAAATTTAAATAAGGGGCTAATAAACGTCTAGACTACGAGGTGATCAGATGTCTCTAATGTGGTAAGGGTCCTACTTGGAGTGCAAAAAGTATTAAATTAGGTATCTAATTCTATTAAATGGTTTAGCAGACAAAAAATGTCTGTCTGTCTGTCTGTTTCTACACGCTAATCTCTGGAACTACTGGACGGATTTTAATAAAACTTTACAATAATATAGCTTATACATCAGAATAACACATAGGCTACTTTTTACTGCGGGAAAATACTTCTTTCCCACGTGTAAACCTGTTAACGCGGCGATATTATAAATGTAAAAAAAAAAAAACAGTTCAAATCTAATGTGGTATCCCAATCCATTATTTAAATGATCAACAAAAAATAACAGCATTCCACAAAAACCTAAAATCCCTTCTGTAAATAGACAAAGATTCTTCAAACAAAATACAAAGCCCAAGCTTTCGAGTCGATTTGTCCGGATTCCAAATGCGAATGGTAGAATACCAGCATTTATCTTCCACTTCATTCACTAGCCGATTGTGATTGTATTTGAGAAAATCCAAATCTCTTCTAAGCCCAGTTCTTATTGACGTATCTCATTTGTGTGGTACGTTTCTCGGAACATGATCAAAGTGATGTATTATGCGATCAAAGCGATCGTCCGTGGCATAGTAGCTAAAGCCGTTGTCTTTCATTCGGGTAGCGAGGGTTCTAGATTTAGGACATGTGTAACTAGGTTCTTTGCAATCTCATTTTCACCTCATTTTCCATTTCTTTCTCGTTTAAATTCAAATATTCAATTTTAGAATTCTTTCGTCTTTCATACATATCTTCGTTCAATTATAATCGATCTAAACAAAAAATTACCCAAAGGCCACTATGACCCGAGAGGATCTACGAGTATCGACGGGCTCGTAGCCTAGTTGGTAGTACGTCTGCCTACGAAGCACAAGGTCGCGGGTTCGAATCCCGCCCAGGGCAAACATTCGTGTGATGAGCAGTTGTGTTTGCCTTGTGTCTGGATGTTGTATATTTATATATGTATGCATATCAGATATCTGACACCCATAGTACAGGCTCTGCCTAGTTTGGGGTCAGATGGCCGTGTGTGAGATGTCCCACATATTTATTTATTCTGCAGTCTTTCCATAACTTCCTGCCTTGATGGCTGAATCTATTTAAAAATGTGAAATTTCATAAGTAAACGCTGTCTCTATATCTGTTTCTCCGTGTAAATAATATAAAATTAATCAGTGACTGTTCTGCGTTATTATTCCACTACCAGTGCGTAAACCTTCAATCCTGCTGTTTTTGCTGGCTCGCCAAGGACCAATGTGTTATAAATTTTCGAATTCACATGTACGTTTATTCGACGCTATTATGAAGTGAAGGAAAACATCGAGAGGAAACTTTACACAACTCCGAAGAAATTCAAAAGTGAAGTTGACCTACCTGCACTAAGGCCTATTCACCCTGACTTAGGTAGGCTCGAGCCTCTCTTTGGAGACATATATAAGCTGTTATCGACGCGATCAGAACGCTGTAGTGCTATTCTGTAAAACTCACACGTGTATAATTATAATAATCTTTATTTTTAATCACAAAAATTACATTTTCTTGAAAGCGCTGAAGCTTGCGTTAGTTTGTACTGTACTACAAGCTTCAGTGCCGTCCTCTTGTTTCTACTACTGACTGTATGAATACGATTTCAAAATATCGGTCTGTTGATGGCATCCCAAGATGGCGGTCATGTTGTTTTCGTTCTAGTTTTTTATTACTTGATAGCGTTTCACACAGTGAATATCTACAAAATATTCTTTATTTACACCAAGCAATACAGTTAAAAACACAAACAAAGAAAACATTAGGTTACAACAGACGGCCTTATTGCTAATGTAGCAATCTGTACTATGTGCACATAGTCTGATTAGGGTACAACGTTCGTTAGAACTCTTGTGCTGATTTCCAAGATTCATAGATAACAGCCATTATTTAATTTTCACAAGTTCTATCATAAAATCAAAGTTTTATCTTAAAAGAATTAGATAAAATTTCATAATGTAAAAATTTCGGTAGGTATCTCGGTTTCGGTGCTGTCCACATCCTTTGTATGTAATAATGATTGATAAAATGATTTTTGATTAAAATCCATTGTGAATCTTTTTTCATAAAACGTTAACATTTTTATTTACGCAAATGAATAAAACAAAAGGAGTTTATAAAACAAATTGTGTCTTTACAAATATAATAACAAGTCTCGTGGGAAATAACGCTGCTGAAAAATAGAAAAGAGAAAACAAAATTTAATTCAGGAAATTAAGGGGCGATCTTATCATAAAAATGTACTTATTCTGTCAGAAAAGGTCTTTAAGATTATAAAACGTTCATGCAAAAAGGTTTTTTTCAAAGCCGCTTAAAATGATGACGATCGTATGAGTTAGAAAGATAATTCTGGAAAAATTGAATTGGAAGAGATTAATTATGGCGAGCTGAGTGGATTTCGCGCAATCGGAGGGAATGTGAATGGATTTTTAGATTTAGAAGGTGTCCTTGAAGGGACGGCCACGCAGTAAGTTATGAACACTGATTTAGCTCGAGAGTTGTGAGGTCATTTCGTTTTATCTCTTTCTGAGAGTTGAATCAGGTGAGCGACGTATACTGCAGGACAAAGATGAATATATTTTCACATTTCTTTTTTTTAGGCATTTAAAATTGCAAAATACTGCAACCCGATGATAATGATAGTTGAAAAAATAGTAAGATCGATGATAAAATCCTTTAATGATTCTTATACGGGTACTTTTTAGCGTAGAATAAATTATTAAGAATAGATTAGTACAAATTATTTTTACAAACAATATGACGACGGCAAGAGTTGCACTTCTTATTCCACGTGGGTTGCAAGCTTAAAGTTAAACTAAAAATATAATAAAATTCAACTTTCTTAAAGCGGGTACCTACCCTCTTTTCATGTTTGCTCTTGTTTGTCGTAACGTGTAATAATAATAACCCGGAAAAGACCAAGTGAACCAAAATAATATAACTTGTGTTATTTTTTCGGATAGTCTACAAAATGTACATTTCGATATTTTTACGTATCTCGCAGGTCACTCCTAATCCGATAAAAGCTTAGCTGTGTGACAGCCTTATGCCCACGTAGTGGAAAAACATTTTATCTTATACCTATTCGTTTTTCTTTTTGTAGAGTTACATAAATAAGTAGTTGATAGCAGTGCAATCGCCTCTGCTATACAACAAAATATATATTTATAAAGTTAAAACCATAAATTCGATTAAAGAAATAGCCATCCGACCGGTGATACAAACTCAGGAACGATATGAACGTTTTTGAATAAATATAGTTTAACCCTAATCAAAATAAATAAAAAAAAACTTTGTTTCTTTTTTTAACTGACCTATGCTTGCGTCGGAAAAGCACGACGAATCAAGCGTCACCGGACTTGGCCTCTATCTCTTAATAGTCTTATCCAAATTGCGGCTAATTTGAAATACATCACAGCTCTGTGACAAGACTAAATAAAAAAGCGTCGAAACCTATCTGCCTGTGAACGTGACAAATTACTCTTTCAAGGATTTCCATAACGAGTTGCGAACGCAACCGAGCCTCATGTAAGTACGGGAGCCAGCACACATGCGGCTGGAAATTTACACTACGAAATTCACCCTTACCGCTACGGAATAAGGGCGATATGATAATATGTCTCGTTAGTTTGTATGAATCAAAATTTGTAAAAAATCTACTCGTATTTACGTACAAACCATGTAAATAAATTTACATGTATAATTATGGATGAGAATACACAATTATAATTATTCTGAGACTAATGTGTATAGTCCCAAACGTAGCGAACTAATTGTTTTTAAGCAGCTCACAATATAATATCACAAAATACCAAAATATTAAAATTATTTCTGACATTACATTAAATGGCACTTTATGGGATGAGTTAAAGGGCACTTTGAAAATAATGAAATACACTTAAGTTTAATGAAACGCACTTCAAAATTTATTTATGCACTATAAAATTATGGTCTAGCAATAAAATAATTTTACATTGTAAAAAAAGTCTTTGCACTATTTTAATTGATTCATTTGAACGAGAAACACTGAGATAATGCTCCATGTTCAAATGGATCGAATAAGGTATTTGAACTAAGAACATTCGAATTCGTTGCAGACGAAGAGGTAACTCCATTATACATCCTCTGTGAATGTGATGTTCCTGTCCATAACAGGAGTTGGAAGCACATAAACGCATAAACTTACCCTCCAGGAACTACAAACTCAAAATTCCACCAAGACCGTCAGTTCGTCAAACCTGTAGGAAGAGGTTATTAGCCCAATGAGGGCTGCCTACGATAATAAAATAAATAAATAAATGTGTGAGGACATCTGAGATATCTCACACACGACCATCTGACCCCAAACTAGGCAGAGCCTGTACTATAGGTGGCAGATAACTGATATACATACATAATATAAATAAACAACAACCAGACACAAGACAAATACAAGTGCTTAACACATGAATGTTTGCCCTGGGCGGGATTCGAACCCGCGACCCTGTGCTTCGAAGGCGGGCGCACTACCTACTAGGCTATCGATCGATTATAATTTGAGGGCTCTCAATGTTCTAACATGTTGTAAAAAATAAAAAAATAAAATAATGATAAAAAAAAAATTGGCGGCTTAGTTAGCCTCTTTTTACACCTTAACAAATAGTTATAAAGCTAAAAGTAAAAAAAAAGTGATCACACACAAAAAAATAAAATAATGATTTAAAAAAAAATGTTGGCGGCTTAGTAAGCCTATTTTTACACCTTAACACATGGCTATAAAGCTAAAAGTAAAAAAAAGTGATCACACACGACACATTCTTTATTTAAATTTAATTTGTCCAGATCGCCGGTGCACCTGGAAGAGATTCCTGGGCCATAGAGGTGGAACACCTCAACACTCGGCTGCATCTACTGAAACTGAGCTTCCACCTATAGATACAAGGGACCTATGGTTGCAAGACTCCAGGTTTGTACGGCATGTAACGCTTTAGTGGCTGATTAAAAGTGTGTTGATGTCATGGTCCAAGAAAACAAGGTCTTGCAATTAGAGCCTATTCATCCTTGTCGAATGCGTGTAATAGACAAGGATGAACAGCGCAAAATGACGTAGGCTCGTGTCAGTCACGTGGTCTAATTGCAAGATCTTGTTTTCTTGGACCATGGTTGATGTCATAAGAAGAACTTATAAATTCACCTATTTACAAAGTATTAAAGCAAGAATTGTCAGGTATAATAATTAGGGCTTCTAACGGTTACGTATTACAATCTCTAAAGTTCATATATCTAACTTTGTAATGCCTACGGACGAAAGGCCTAAAATTTAAAACACCTATTGGATGAAAGGCCTAAAGTGTAAAACACCTATGGACAGAAGATCTAATTTTAAAACAACTAAGCATTGTTTGGTCTAAACTTTATAAGACCTACGTTTCCAACGCCTAAAGTTAAATAACCTCATAAACGAAATACTTTGAAAGAGTTGTGAATAATAACTAAAATTACCAATACACACACACTAAAAATGAAAAAAATAAATATTTTATCGACTTAATAACTGACAGCTGATAATTCTGGGGGCCTAAAAGCGCCATTTAAGAAAAGTGAACTGCGAAAGGATTTATAAATTGAATTCTAAGAGAACCGCGAGCCGATTCGTATTTAACGTAAAATGGTCAATCCTTATTACATTTCACTTAGAATTCAGCGTTCTGGTGAATCACCGAACATTCTTGTTTTTAAAATATTTGTGGTACTTGTTTTTTTTTGTGAAAAAGTAAATAATATAAAAATAAACTATGGGTAGGTAATAATAAAAAAATAAAGCCCCCTTTATATTAATTTTACTTCATTAATTAATAATATTTAAAAAGATTATAATAAAGCACCCCTTCTTATTTGTTTGTAATAAAATAATAAAAATTAAGAAGGGGGCATTTTTTAAAATATTTTTTCCAAATTTAATATTATATTAAAAAATTAAAAAGGGTGACAATTTATTTTATTTTTATTTATTTCCTAATTATTTTTCAATTAAAAATATTAATAAAAAAATTAAAAAGGGGGGCAATTTATTTCATTTTTATAAAAAAATTCAATTAATATTAAATAATAATATAAACGGGGGCATTTTATTTTATTTTTTTATCACAATAAATAAAAAATATTAATAAAACAATGAAAAAGTGGGGCAAATAAAAATATTAACAAAAAAATTTAAAAAAGGGCGCCAATTTTTTTTATATTGAATTCCATATTAAAAATAATATTAAAACAAAAAAGGGGGGCATTTTTTCTTATTTATTTCTTAATAATTTTTCAATTAAAAGTATTAATAAAAAAATTAAATTTGAAATGTTTAATTTAGGTAAATTGCACCTTTGACATAAACATTATGATTAAAACACATTACATACCTATTGTTTTATTTAAAATACCCGGTCGCCTATATATAACGACTACGAGTATTACTTATAGTTAACGACTACGAGTATTAGATATTATAATATTAAGCTTTTCGTCCATTAGATTACTTAAACTTAGACATTAAAAACTTAGGTATAACAAAAGTTAGCTATAACGACTATTAGATGTTTTAAAATTAGGCCTTCTGACCATAGGTGTTTTGAAATTTAGGCCTTTCGTCCGTAGGCATTACGACGTTAGATATATGAACTTTAGAGATTGTAATACGTAACCCTTGAGTGCGAACCTTGGTACCGAAGTTCCAAATTTCGAATAATATGTTTCCGAAAGTTTGTAATGCCGAATAACGTAATAACGAAATATCAAAGCCACGAATAATTTTACACCGAAAGTTTGCTACAACGAATAACGCAATAACGAATGCATGCCATGCCGAAACTCGCCATACCTTTAAAACATGACCACGAATTAATATCGAACAACTATCTGGGGGCCTAAAAGCGCTATTGACGAATCATATCACAATTTAAGAATAAGAATAAGAATAAGAAACATTTATGCACTACGCAATTTAAGCACTACTTTCGTAAAACAGCGAGTTATGGAGGATTCAAATTCCAGTAGGTACATTATAAGCGTGAATAGAGATTTTGTTTCAATATATTGTTTATTTATTATTTATATATTATTTATTTATTATTTATTATTTATTTATTATTTATTATTTATTTATTTATTTATTCATATTGTTGGTTTTCCCTAAAGATCCGTAAAATCTTGGTGAATCGTCTAAAATAGGAAAATTTTAGAATTCTTATTTGATTAAAAACATAACTAATGGCCGTCAAGTTCAAGTTCAAGTCCGGTGAAGCTTGATTTGTCGTACCTTTTCGACACAAGCATAGGACAAGTCAAAAAAAAAAAAAAAAATTCAGAAATTCGAATTAAAAATGTATTTATTTTATCCCTTATTAAAAAAAGTATAATAATATGATGATGGTGAATCGGATTTTTGATAAAATGGTCACTTGACAAATCATGTCTTTGTATTTTTTTGTTATTAAAATATACAGATTTATTATACTCCCAGATAGAAAACTTGTAGCATATTAATACGTGGTCATGTTTTAAAGGTATGGCGAGTTTCGGCATGGCATGCATTCGTTATTGCGTTATTCGCTGTAGCAAACCTTCGGTGTAAAGTTATTCGTGGCTTTGATATTTCGTTATTACGTTATTCGGCATTACAAACTTTCGGAAACATATTATTCGAAATTTGGAACTTCGGTACCAAAGTTCGCACTCGTAACCCTTCTAACACTCGTCACTCCTTTGGCTGCATCAGCCGCAAGTTTACCCTACCCATTACATACATGCAGCATTGTCCCACTGTAAAATTGCTATGATTATAACTATTAAGATTAAAAACGAGATATTTACCGTGGTACCTATTTGCTACAAATATCCCGTCCCGTCCCATTTGTTGTAAATATCTCGTTTTTAAACTTAATAGTTTTATTAAAACAACCCTAAAAGTTTTAAAAAGTATATCAATATGATTGTTATAAAAGAAAATATCTGCTTTTATTAAAATTGTAGCTCAATATACCTTTTACCATTTATTGGCTATTTGGGTTAAAACGTTGTTCTATTCAATCTCTGAGACTTCGTGAATATAAATCAGACATAATTGACAACCTTTTTATTTGTTTGTGCTGAGTCGCGGTTGCCAATGCTTTCTTTTATTATTCAATTATTGTGTAATATTCTACTAGAAAGATTTATTTTGATAAAAGGGTTTATACGAGTAATCATATTTCAAATCACATTTATTTTAACTTACCGTCAGTATGTCAGATTTGTTATTTTTTAACAGAAAATAACTTAAGTTAATCACTACAAAAAATAGTAGAATCAAAAAATATAACAAGTAATGTGGGTAGTATTTTCATGGTGTTTCATGAATACTTTCAGATCAGATTTAGAAGTATACCCTTTATAAGGCAAAACAACTTTATAAAATTCATTCGTTTTCGACTTTATGATGAGGGTATAACATTAAAATTAAGGTGGATATATAGTGGACACTGCCTTGTAAAGGTTTAAAAATATTTTAGGCTAAGACAGATAGAGCACTCCACTTAATAAGTATTTCTTTGGGGTCGTACCAAGGTCTAAGAAAACAAGGTCTTCCATTCGGACCACGTGACTGACACAAGCCTACGTCATCTTGCGCTGTTCATCCTTGTCGAATGCGTGTTAATAGACAAGGATGAACAGCGCAAGATGACGTAGGCTTGTGTCGGTCGCGTGGTCCGAATGGGAGACCTTGTTTTCTTAGACCATGGGTCGTATAGAGACTCGGTGGCACAATCGATAGTGCGCCTGTGTGGCCCGCCGGAGATGCTAGTTTGAATCCTTGCCCGGTCTTAAATTTAGCATTGATTTCAAACTGTAAAAAGAAAAGTGTTATTAAACAGCCCTAGACAGCCATGTCTCATCATCATTGGTGTTGCATGACCAGTTATTTGTAATTGTGTATTGTGCTCGTATTGTCTTAAATGTTGATATTGTTTTAGAAAACACGGCCAGTTATAACTATAGAAGTACCAGGTATTAGTAAAAACACTAAAATACCATTTCAATTTCAACCACCAATCAAAGCTACTTACGCATTATTACCGTTACCAGTAATGCCGTAATTTTAAAATAAGTTTTAGTATGAAATAAAAAACATCAGTGTAGATATGCTCGTGTTGGAGCCACTTTGAGTCGCTAAGTTACTCTAGTAATTAAGTACGTAGATATAAATGTAGTAAATATTATTGCTCCTTAGGTCTTAAAGTAAAAGCAGACAAAAAAACAATTTGTTTACATTTTACAAGAAAGAAAAACTATAATTTGAATGTAAAACTTAAATCGTATGATCATAGAAAAGATTCACATTTTGTCTGCCAATTAATTTTAATGTAAACTTGAGTTTTCTGAGTACAGACTCAATCCCGGCTAGGATAATAGTGGATTAGCCAAAGGTAAACTGGCTGAGAGGGTCTCAAAATAAAACCACCTTCAATCTTTTATGAATCGCTTGGAACACGTGGAAGTTATTATACCGTAAAAATAGGAAAAGTCACAACTATTCGGACATGAAAAGAATCAGAGCAAGTCATAACAAAAGAAGAAAAAACTGTTTCATTTTCCGCCACAAAACTTAGCTCTGACAAATCTTTTAAAGGCAATAAAAATCCCTGTATAAGCCACAAATGTCGTCGTACCAAAATAAATAACGATTTTAAACCTTATTTCTTCAGAGATTGCATGTGTTTTAGCTAAAATATTCAACAAACTCATACAGTGGCTGTGTTGGGAACATCGTATAGTCATTTTGAAATTTAATTTCACGAAACTCAACAGCTGGTGTCTTGAAATATCCACTGGGAAATTCAAAGGAGAGCCATTATACCGCTGATATAAGGAACTGCTAAAATAATGTTTTATTAGTTCCTTATTTTGTATTTAAAAACTTATACTTATCAATAACTAGCTGTTCGCCCCGCGGCTCCGCCCGCTCTCAAGGGTATGAAAAGTAGATGTTGGCCGATTCTCAGACCTACTGAATACGCTCACAAAATTTCATGAGAATCGGTCTAGCCGTTTCGGAGGAGTATGGGAACGAACACTGTGACACGAGAATTTTATATATAAGATAATAATTATAATTTGAATCACATTCTTACAAAACAATAAATTGAACAATATTTTTCATATTCACAGTATTCAAATAATAGTAAAAATATTTATTCCAACGTTTTTTCTTGGCATTCATGGTCCCAAATTGAATCTTGAATGAAATTGAAAGAAACAAGCTAAAATGTAATCAGATTTCTTATTTGTCTGTCAAATCATTTAATAGAAATAGATACCTAATTTAATACTTTTTGCACTCCAAGTATGACCCTTACAGACATCTGATCACCACGTCTAGACGTTTATTAGCCCCTTAATTAAATTTTTTGGCAATTTACAAAAGAAAGGGCATCTAAATACATAATAAAATTTATTAATGAATTTGACATTATCATCATACTAATCATACTCATATTATAAAAAGAAGATTTGTATTTGTGTGTGTGTGTGTGTGTCTGTGTGTGTGTGTGTGTGTGTGTGTTTGTAATGAATGATCTCAAAAACTACTGAACCGATTTCAAAAATTCTTTCACCATTAGAAAACTACATTCACATAACATAGGTAACATAGGCTGCATTTTACCACGGAAAAATACCTCATTTCTACGGGAAAAACTTAACGCGAGCGGAGCCGCGGCGGAAAGCTAGTTACTCTATATTTTGAGAAAACCCTTTTCCAGCAGTGGACGTCTTTCAATCAGGGAGGTAGGAATTCGCGTTTCGTTTCTTTGACTGATGGTTTTGCTTCTACTATGTTCGACCTTTTTGCCGTCATTAGTATTTCCTAACGTGTAAACTAAAAACCGTGAAATTTTACTGGTTGTTTACCCGTAAGATAGTGGCATGAAACTGAACAATTTTCCCTAAGCAACACTGGTTGATAAATCAAAATTTTAATTCAACTTTTTATGTATGGTAACTTCAGTCACGTGATCGGTCACTTTGGATTTTATGTAAATTGGACAAGTTAGATTTTATTTTTGAGATACCACCATTATGTTGCGGATTAACAGTTAAATTTCACGGTGTATTACTAAGCACAATATGTGTAATATATACGTGACTAGCGTTCTAGATGCATGGTATCTATAATTACTGTTATTAGTACTTGTATATATTGTAAGAAATACTTAACATTGATGTTACTTAGGTCAGTTGTCAGTTCCACTAAAATTAGAAAATGTCACGAGCAAATTAGGTAAAAAGCAACTGGATACGTACCTAGCTATGTCCTACTTGTTTATGCTATATTATTATATTGTCCGCAAGTGATGTGTGTGTGTGTCTGTTTATGCGTGTTGTATGTGTGTGATGTGTAGACTAGATAGCAAAATAACTGACAAAATGCTTGCTTTTTGCGCTTGCAATAGATCTGTCTATCAATAGGGTCAAATTTAATGCATTGTGTAACTGATATGATCATTTGATGTATCTTAACTTTTTAAGAGCAAAAATATAAAATATTCATTTTTTTTTTCAGGATTTTGAACCAACTGTTACATGCTATGCTTAAATTGTGCTATTGCTAATCTCTTATATGAAATTTATGCTTTCAAGCAAGTCAATTCTGTAAGGACAATTAATTTCGTATGATCGATTGCACAGCGAGTGATCCGTTTTTGTTTTTGATGTCCTTTATAGATGGGCTTGCTCCTCAATACGAGCGAGATTAGGCCAAAGGTAGAGCGAGCTCGCCTAGAAAGTACCTGCTGACTCCAGCTTTTAAAAGTCTTGGGCTCGAATTTCTCGTAGTCGATTAAATCGAAATAGTCCTTACAGAATAACATTGCAGGGTAGTAATATTCTGTAGCATTGCTTGGAAACTGCTCATGAAAGGTAAAGATGTTAGATGATGTTGTAACATGCACCAAATATAATAAACTCTGAAACTAAACTAGCATAATTTTCTTGGAATGATGTCTATATTTGTACTGTTTTGTGATTATACTTGAGCTATTTCTAGTTATTATGTGTAACATAAATTCAAAATATACGCGTCCTTTTTATGTTTAATAAAACCGGAGATCGTCAATTTAAATTTAGAGACATCAAATATAGATTTGAGTCATCAATTGCACAAGAAAGCTTTTCGGTGTTGTCAATAATTTGCGAATGCTCATGCTACCCTGGTAGCTAGACCTGATAAAAAAGCTGAAAGGCTTAGTTCCAGAGAGGTAAAATTATTTGGTGTGTATAATAAATGTGTATGTGTATCGTGTAGTCTCATACTGTGTGTTGTATGTCTCATACTGTGTGTTGTATGTCTCATACTGTGTGTTGTATTGCACAGCGAGCCTGCTCCGTCAGCAATGAGCGCACTGCATCACTTTGGAGCTGAGATGTTGAGGCTCTCGCGAGGCTTGGAAGCTTCCGCTGCGACTAAACCACAATACCGAGGGTATACCAATTGGCATTATTTGTTCGCTTCCAAATTATCCACGTGGCCTTTGATGTAGCGGCTATTAAGCATTCAGTGTCAAATTCCGTGTTGCCACAAGAATCTTCTTCGAGATTTTTCGTACCTAAACTTACGATGTACTTTTACAACGAGCGTTTATATATTTTTTTATGGAAAATCTGATGGAAGACTTTTGAACACATGCTCAATGCGTGTTTAACTTAAGTAGAGCGCGTAGCATAAAAAAAACAATGCGTCTTTTCATACAAGACTTTTTAGACAAACGTTCATCGTGCGTAGAACTTATTTGTGGTATTGTGCTAAATGTTTAAATTTTAGAGTTCACCATTTCTTTTCAGTTGCAAATTAATGATCAATTTGTAACGATTGCAAAATTTCACAGGACGAATGTATCCGAACGCGGTGGGATGCTTACGCCTGGTTCTTTGAGCGTATCGTCCAGTTCTCCTTCTTCTATGCTCCAGGATAGACGTAGACCTTCGTCAGCTGATCCAAACACGCCTTTGCATAGACCTAGAAGCGCCTCTGATGATGAATGCAATGACGGCTTATTGGCGCCCTCATCTTTGACAGCCAAATCTAGGAGCTCAGAAGACGGTCTTCTTCTACCACCGCCATGCACGTGTCCATATTTTGGAAGCGAAACAACTCCTCCTCGACGCACCACAGAAGTGATAATAGTTCATGGCGGAGGAGATATCGCTGACTGCAATGGCTATCCCAGAAACGGTAACGTGAAAGAAGAACAGTCTACACCGTATTTTAGAAGATCAAGTCGAGGTGCCTCTTCTATGGTAACCTGGGATGAAGCTAGGAGATTTAGAAGAGGTTCCAGTTTCGGAGGAGCTAGGACGACTCTATCGACTCCGGCTAGGAGTATTCGGCAAAGGTCTATCAATGCTCGCCCTCAGCCACCAGTCACTTGCAGTCCGCACCGTCAGACTCCAAGGACCCATCATTCTAGGAACTCCAGCGTCATATCGAGAAACTCATCCCGACATGGAAGAATACTCCGCTTGGAACAGAAAGCGACAAAAGTCCTCGGAGTTGTATTCTTTACATTCGTCGTACTTTGGGCTCCATTCTTCATACTAAACGTGCTGCCAGCAGTTTGCCCGGAATGCGAAAGGAGGATTTCGCCATGGGTTTTCGATTGCGTGCTTTGGCTGGGCTATGCTAGTTCGATGGTGAATCCTATATTCTATACTATATTCAACAAAGTGTTCAGACAGGCCTTCAAGAAGGTGTTGTCGTGTCAGTATTGTAAAGGGAATAGGTAGCCAGCACCTTGGGAGCGCGTCCGTCCAACATCAGACCCTGGGTTGGGCGCGCTCTCAGTAAACCGGAATAACAACAACGTTCGAACTCAATTCGTATAAATGAACCCAAGAGCTTTTTATATACGCTTCTAGAAGTAGCATGAGATAAGAGCTCCTAGATTGTGACTATGTTTTCAAGAGGATACTATATATATTTTTAAAACTACAAGCTATCACTCGTTATGTAATTGCGCACAAACTCTCGATGCCTTTTAAAATCCTGTACCTTACCTAATATGTACCTAACATTAATGCCTTTAAGGTGTAAATCCAACTGAATTTAGTGTTTCTTACTTGACAAATTGGATTATTTTATTGTCCTGTATTTTGTTATGTTAAAGTACTAATTAGGCTGATCTATAATATAAAAATGAATCGTTGAATGTGTTGCCAAGCGCAAATCTCGAGATCAGATGAACCGATTTCGCAATTTCTTTTTTATATTCCTTGAAGTACGAGGATGGTTCCCTCAGAGAGAAAAAGAAAAAAAATTCTAAAAAATTGTTAAATGAACAAAGAGTGTTACGCGGGCGGATAGGTACGCAGGGGGGAAAGCTAGTTTTAAATACAATAATTGGACTTAATTGAATTAATGATAGAAAAATTGTCTCAATTAAAATAGCAAATATACACGTGCTTGTTTATTAGAAATGGGGTTAGCGATTTCTGAGATTTAAAGATTATAATCTTTGCCAGTACACTAAAACATCCTTTGTTGCAAAACCCGTAGGGCATAATTTTGTATAATTTTCAATAATTTGTTTTAATCTAGTCACCCTACTGGTAGTTTTTACAATTTTATAATTATAAACGATAACTTCTAGTCATGTTTACCTTGACTTATTGTTTTTGTTGTTTTTTGTACATAACATTATAAGTAAATTAGAAGTCAGGCAGACAACTTCCTTAAAACATTGTTTTAAGTGCTTTTCTTAATGAATTACATTTTTAAGTGTTTTTTTTTTGTAGTGTTTTTTCTTGAGCTCGGTATTGAATGATGCTAGATCTATTTTACGTGTATTTTCATGGAATAATATAATTATTTGCTGTTAGTTGCTGTGCTAATATTTGGACTAATCATGTATAAATTAACGAGTCGCGATTGATTATGAAATTGTGAAATATTATGTCGAAATAGATTTTTTTGGTGTTAGGTTATCTGTGTACCAAAATAAATGTTTGTTCAAATAAATATACTGTTAAGTATTTATTATGTGTCGATTGAGAACAGTATGGAAAGAAATTGATTAGAAAATATTGCCAAGATGTATGGTTGGTGAAAAAATTGGTGTAGCACTATAAAAATATATTTTATTTATTCATGAAATACATTTAAGTTTTAACAGAATATTGTAAGTACAAATTGATCTCAAATGTAAAAAATGTGTTTTACTTAATAAATGTATTTGTTTATTTTACACAATTGTTCAAAACAAGAGCCTTTAGTTTCCGCAATTATGCCTAAAGTAAATAATAGTTTATAAATATAAAAAAATATATTATAAAAAAACGAATGTATGTATATGTAAAGTATTGAATTAAATATATATATGATGTCTGATGATATGACGCAAATAAATAAAAAAATACTATTATGATAATCTTTCATAAAACTGTCAATGATAATAAAATAATAAAACGATTTAATCGTAATACTGTAGTTTTTATAAACTTCCTATTCAAAATTTTTCCATACTAATATTACAAAGAGAAAATATTTAATTTTGATTACACTATCTAATTAACTGAAACTTAATACAATAATAGAAGAGACCTTGGGAAATGACATGGGCTACGTTTTACCGCGAGAGAATGTTTTATTCCTACTGGAAAAGTTTTTAATAAATAGAGAAATTTATAGATGTACTGGTAAGTATTTATACAGGGTGTTATTGACGGATTAGCAAATACTGAAAGCGCATGTTCAGTCCATAGATCACTTTTTCTAGTCACGAAAAGCTTAATTTCTTTATACCAAGTGTACGATTAAAATTATTATTTTGAAAGGACGTCCGCTTCTTTTTTTTTATATATTGAGGTCAACTAACAAATCACGATACAGATATTTAAAGAGTAGGTACACAATACAGTTTAAGATAATCATGAAGCCAACATCGTTAACCACGAATTACGCCCTGGATAGCACGCGCCGCGTATTTATTGACGTCACGACTTAGTCTTATTCTTAAAACCTCCTACTCCATCGACGGTTACACTATCGATTGTTTTCTGACCTGTCTTATGTAACCATCAGTGGATAGCTACAGGGCTATCACGGCGCGTAGGCCTGTGTCGATTTTTTATTAAATTTCCGAGATAAGTTTAATTTGGTTTGTTCTCTAAAACCATTGACTTAGCATATCCTATCAGTATTTGCTGAGTCGACACCTTGTATATGATAGGTACAGAACAAAGAATTCCTTTTATGTAATTTGTCTACACAAAATATTCCCGAGAATCTGAAACATTCAACCAAAATCACAACAAATAATAAATTGTTCGATTTATACTCAATATACAACGACCAAAATGAGTTCATTGTACATTGTACATTCAACAACCATTTGGCTTTAAATTACGTTTGCAAAAACTAAAGTTATTGCAACGCCACAGAGCACAAATTTACCTGAACAATGTATCCGAGCAGACATTCAGAGATGTAGTTAATGAAACAAGCGCCGAAGGAATTTCCTTTCTCATTCAACTCGGATATAAAAGTAAATTGGATATATTTTATCTTCGAATTGCAATTTTTCTTGGAAATAGGCAACGTTTCTCGGAACAGATTCACGTGGATTTGTCATAAGATTTTGACACAAAGGACATCAGGGGGCCTAAAAGCGCCATATAAGAAAAGTGAACTGCGAAAGGATTCATAAATTGAATTCTAAGAGAACCGCGAGCCGATTCGTATTTAACGTAAAATGGTCAATTCTTATTACAGTTCACTTAGAATTCAGCTTTCTGGTGAATCACCGAACATTCTTGTTTTTAATTAAAATATTAGTACTTGTGTTTTTGTGAAATATTATGAAAATAAATAAACAATAGGTAATAATAAAAAATAAAGCCCCCCTTCATATTAATTTTACTTTATTAATTAATAATATTTAAAAAAGTAATAGTAAAGCACGCCTTTTTATTTTTTTTTGTAATAGAATAATAGAAATGACGAAGGGGGGACATCTTTTAAAATATGTTTTCCAAATTTAATATAATATTAAAAAATACAAAAGGGGGGCATTTTATTTTATTTTTATAAAATTTCAAAATTAAAATTAATATTAAATAATAATAAAAAAAAACAAAAATAAAAAAAGGGGGGCATTTTAAATTATTTTTTTATCAATAAATAAAAAAATACAAAAATTAAAAAAGGGGGCCAATTTATTTTATTTTTTATTTTTTTATAAAATATCAATATTAAAATAAAAATAATATTAAAAAGTAAAAGGGGGGGTATTTTATTTTATTTATTTCTTAATTAAAAAAAGATTAATCAAAAATTAAAAAAGGGGGGCAATTTATTTTATTTTATTTTATTTTATTTTTATAATATTAAATTTATTTTTTTTTATAACAGAAAAAACAAAGACAATATGATTTGTTAAGTGAAGTGACCATTTTATAAAAATACGATTCACCACCATAGTATATTTTTTTAAATATTAAGCATAAAAATTTATTTTTAATTTAAATTTTGTTTGTATTTCAATTTCTGAAATATTTCACATATAATAATCTCAATATAAAGACATTAATCATGTTTTTAATCAAATATGAATTCTAAAATGTTCCTCTTGACTAACATTTTAGAAATCATTAAATGAATCGTCATATGATTCACCAAGAGTGACCATTTTACGGATTTGTATGGAAAACCAACAATATGAAACGAATCTCTATTCACGCTTCTAATGAATTGGAATACGATTCCTCCATAACTCGCCGTTTTACGAAAGTGGTGCGCGAATTGCGATATGATTCGTCAATAACGGCGCTTTTAGGCCCCCAGGCCATTTCCATACAATGTTGGTCTAAAAAAAAGTGGGCGGCCAGACCTAGGATTATTTCCATCCAATAACTAGACCATTTAAGAACTTAAAAAAATTATAGGTAATATGGACCGATTAGCCCTACCTAACCCTGTAACTACATTTTTTTTACCGACCAGCACATTTCTTTTCTCAGGTGCTGGGGATGACTGGTAGAAAATACTTTTGTATTAAGTCCGCCTTTTGTGTTTTTTTTATACAATCTTAAGGAATTTTAATAATAATACGAGTACTCATGATTATAACTTAAAAGTATTATTTAGTTTTATGAGTTACGTTGCACGAAAACTAAAATAACTACCTACTCAAAAAACGTAGTTACAGTGTTAAATTTATATAATTAGTTTAAGGTCTATATAAACTAGGTATTAAAAATATTTTAAGTTCTGGTCGCGATATTTCTACAAATGAAATTCTTATTACAAAGAAAACTGTTGATTCGATCAAAGGACATCCATCAGGCATCGGGTCTTCAAAAAAT
Organism: Teleiodes luculella; assembly: GCA_948473455.1. NCBI lineage: Eukaryota > Metazoa > Arthropoda > Insecta > Lepidoptera > Gelechiidae > Teleiodes > Teleiodes luculella. Next base: position 12,690,478 of record OX419585.1, read on the forward strand.
TTGTCACTGATTCGATACGACAAGAAAGTTAAGTACAATTAGTAGTTAAATGGTAAGTACTATCTTATTTTCCATATTACATACTAACTTTTCACGTTAACAGTTTTTTTCCTTGGGAATAAGGAATTTGCCCGCGGTAAGAGGTAGCCTATCCAAGATAGGGATCTTCTCTTAGCCTACCTATGATCCCCAAGATCTCTTATAATTAAAGAACTTAGTAGTCTTAGTTTTATTAAAATTGGTGCTATAGTTTCGGAGCCTATTCAATGCAAACAAACAAACAAGCAAATCTTTCCTCTTTAATATGTTTTACATAAAATAAATAAACACTACTGTAGTGACCCACATCACGGTCACTACAATACTATAATATATAACTAGCGACCCGCCCCGGCTCCGCACGGGAAAATGGTTATTGTGGGTTATCCTTCAGTATATTATGCATGTATTATACATATGAACCTTCCTCTTGAATCACTCTATCTATTAAAAAAAACCGCATCAAAATCCGTTGCGTAGTTTTAAAGATTTAAGCGTACAAAGGGAGGGACATAGGGACATAGGGACAGAGAAAGCGACTTTATTTTATACTATGTAGTGATGTGAATATGTTCATTTCTAGTTTCAGAACAAATTTCGGCCACTTTGTAAGCAGAATGATTAGGTACCTAGCTTCCATTAGTTTTCGTTAAGATAAATTAGTTGGACGACACGTAGGTCATAACTTAGTTAGCAAGTCGTTTGTTGCAATAGTAATTACCCTTTTTGTTTTCGTTTGCGACCTACAAAAGCTAGTATCAAAGTTCAAATAAACTAATTAATTTAAGTTAATACAAGTCACGGATTTGTCATAATTTTTCTGTAAATTCGATATTGTACATGCTAGATAAAGGAAATTATTTACCTTATCAGTGAAGTCTACGCCATTATTTTATATTATACGTCTTTTATGCGCCGCGTGCCGAAAGACTTTGTGGGCAGGCCCCCCTAAAGTGGATCGACGATCAGCCCTCGTAACACGCAGTGCTATGACAAAAGTTTGTCGCGCATTTAACTGTCAAAAAACCCGCCATATTGAAAAATCCTCCAATAGGATAAGAGAATACGCACGACATAAATTATGTCTGTCACGCGTGGACCAGGCATGTTAGAGGGGCGATGAGGGTCGCGGGAAGCTGCCTGCGGGTAGCGCAGGACCGATCACTGTGAAAATATTTGGGGGAAGCCTTTGTCCAGCAGTGGACGTCTCTCTACCGAATTGCATGCAGAGCATTCAAATACAAATTAATTTCACTAAAATCGTTGAAATAATCGATTGACGGCCCCGTAGCCTAGTTGGTAGTATGTTTGCCTTCGAAACATAGGGTCGCGGATTCGAATCTCGCCCAGGGAAAACATTCGTGTGATGAGCACTTGTGTTTGCATTGTATCTGGCTGGATGTTGTATTTTAAATATGTATGTATATCAGCTTTCTGACACTCATAGTACGGGCTTTGCCTAGTTTGGGGTCAGAGGCTGTGTGTGAGATGTCCCTACCACATATTTACTCGTATTTATTTTATTTCATCGCAATCTTTCGATTTTATGACAAGATCTTTAAATGATTTAGAGTAACAAAAGAAACATACCCCATTCGGTGTAGCGGGTAGCTAGCACATGCGGCTGGACATATTGACCTAGCGCGCCCGTATTCCGTAGTGGTAGGAGTGAATTTCATAGTGCGACTGTCCAACCGATTGTGCTGGCTTCTGTAATAATTATGTATGTGTCATGTTCCGTTAAGAGCTCATATTATGTCCCCACCGAGGGGCTCGAGCCTACCCTGAAATCAGGGAGGATGTGTCATAAAGAATTATTATTAATTATGTGAATGGATACCAAAATATCACTAACAAAGTTTAAGGGTCAAAAAGGTAAACGCTCACGTACAATTTTCGAAGTTTAGAAAACCATTTTCAACTTTTAACTAGATGTTAAAAGTGTTAAATGGAGGACATTCGTTACTTTCATCTCAAAGTTAAAACGAAATTTACGAATATGTCTAAACTTACTTGAATGATACATGCAGGAATTTTGCAAAATTAAATACGTTAACTATCATACTAATAATGTTATAAAGAGGAAAGATTTGTATTTTGTGTGTGTGTATGTTTGTAATGAATAAACTCAAAAACTACTAAGCTGATTTCAAAAATTCTTTCACCATTAGAAACCTACATTCACCCTGAGTAACATAGGCTACCATTTACCGCGGAAAATGCCTCATTCCCACGGGAAAAACTGTTATCGCGGGCGGAGCCGCTGCGGAAAATATAATATAAATTGTTTCGTAATCTTTACTTGATAAGTATTTTGAACCACAGATTTAATAAGTCATGCTTAGTCTCATTTTGGTTAGGTGAGGTTGTAGTATTAATTTCCGTACAAAATACTAACTTTTAAATTCAGATTTTAAGATGAAGCAAAAGTTTTAACATACGCAAAAGGCTCTCTTAAAAGGAACTCTTGTATAGTTTCACGTCATCCTTTTTAGTGCGTATAGAGGGGCTATTGACGGCGATTTCGATCCGTCGATATTAAGTTCGGACAAATGCCACACTAGCGCTACCTTGGTTTCATATGAGCGGATTATTGAGTGAACTAAATGAAATCAGACATTTGTCAACTCTTGGTGCGCAGATTTTCAAGAGTAGCGGTCTAAAATTGACTTTGGTATTGCACTGGGTTGACATCGGGATCGATATTGATTACAAGAGTAGAGCCCCAGTCGTCTTATGGGGGATTACCCATAATGGCTCCTCTACATGATGGGCCATCATGATGGTCCATCGTAGTGGGCCACCATATAGAGGGCGTAGTGGCATAGGCTGGCTTGTGGTGCGTACGATGCCGGCGGAATGGCCGCGGTGTCGGTTTTTCGCCCACACATCAAAGGTAGTGGGCCAGCGATGGTGGTACGCATCTACACGTGGACCATCCCACAATGCTAAATAAAATAACAAGTTTTTATGTCTTACTTGAACAAAAAAATAATGTAATGTAATAAATTAATGAGTTTGATGAAATCCAAATTTATTCTTATCTTTTTAGAGGATTTAAATAAAAGCTTGTTTCAAAATATATTTTACTTTATTCTTGCGCACATTAAGAAAATGACAGTATGTGCTGTATAAATAATTGCCACAGCGGCTATCTACGAGTACGTCCATCTCGGTAAACGTTCAGATCTCAACTGTATATCGCGATCGTGTAGATGCGTACTCACCATTCGATGGCGATCTGGCTGGCCCAGGGATGGCCTATCGTGTAGAGGAGCCATAAGACTCCGATGGGTGTTCCATCATTTTCCGCATCGTCGCTTTCTATCAGGTAAGACCGCGAGTCCATCCTACTGTTACACCCGCGGCTCGTCTAGCTCCTGAACGAGCCTGCGGGGTAACTACGTTCAGATGATGAGTAGATAGAAGTATAGCCGACACACACACCGAATTTAGTTTACTAGGATGGCAAATAAGAAGTAAAAGACTTTTAAACTTTCTCTAGTATAGTATTGAGATAAAAACACAAACACATTTGATAAGGGTGAAAACACAGATGTTACGAAAGCAAAAGTTGGAGATGGAATGAATAATAAAAAATGGATGATTGACGGATGATTTTGAATGAATTCCAAAATTAAATATATTTGAATTTAGATGAAAATGGTAAATGAGATGAGAAATGAAGTAGAAAACGTGGCAACGAGGTAGCACGCAATGCACCTCGTTACACTACTATAGGTCTACCCGAATCTGATGGCAAAACCGAAAAAAAGAAATTGACGCTAGCAAGTTTACAGAAATACCTATTGCTTATAGGACAGCTTATCTGTACGCAAAGATTTCTTTCAGCCAACCTAAGTATACGCTAGATAGAGAAAATAGATAAATAAATAATTTTGAGATAGACAGGAAAGTGCACCGAAATGGGGTTTAATAAAAAAATACAATTATACCGAGCCATATAAAATCAAATGCATTATATATAATATAATATAACATTTTTAATATGAAATACGTAGATAAAATATAATTATACTAAAATGCATATTATATACACACATACTTACATAAACAAGACCGGAATAGCTTATTCATCAGAATAACACAAAGGCCACCTTTTACTGCGGTAAAATACCTCAATTCCGCAGGAATAAATGGGGGGCGGAAAACTAGTATCAAATTAACATACCTTCTTCTAATCTAAATACGTTTAAATAAAAATAAATAAGTATGAAGTAGTAAACGAGATTTATGACGTAATAAAACAAAGTTAGATAGAGTTCTAAGCCACAACACTATGTACGTTGAGCTGAAGGTACAAGCATTAGCACAACTGCGACAATTTACACAAGTTTAAATTGAAAGCCCCACGCTTCGTCGGATTATGTTAACAAATTGTCTGCGCATATTGGTGCCGGATTTGTGGGTAAATTTTTATGACATACATTCTCAAACGACCACGCATACAATATGACGTTCCACGTGCAAAGGTACCTTATGGTCGGTATTGAGTTACGCATATCCCTGTAATTAGCAACTAATTAGCTAAGCTATGCTATTCAAATCCAAAAAGATTATCTTTATATTATACTAAAGCCCGCCATAAGGTACCTTTGCACGTGGAACGTCACATATTATATATATATTTGACGGCCCCGTAGCCTAGTTGGTAGTACGTCTGCCTACTGAGCACAGGGTCGCGGGTTCGAATCCCGCCCAGGGCAAACATTCGTGTGATCAGCACTTGTGTTTGCCTTGTGTCTGGATGTTGTATATTTATATATGTATGTATATCAGCTGTCTGACACCCATAGTATAGGCTCTGCTAGTTTGGGGTCAGATGGCCGTGTGTGAGATGTCCCACATAATATTATTATTATTATTATGTAACGTTGAAAAATCTTTTTCTGCTCGACTCTATAAATTATGACATTACTTTTAATTTTTTATTTAAATGAGACTAACAAGTGAGAAATAAAAACGAAAACTAGAAATTAGAAGTTAGTTAAACTAGTGGTTAGGTAAAGTTAACTAAGGTTATTGAATGGCGGATGCGTGCCAGTTGTTTTAGCGTGGGCAGGCAGGCGGACCGACCTGGTGAAGATCACGGAAAACCATTGGATGCGAGCAGAGCAGGATCAATCTTTGAAGCGATATTTGCCAGATCTCTTCCAGCAGTGTACTTTTTTCGACTTGAATAAATAAATAAGTGGGGACATCTCACACACGGCCATGTGACCCCAAACTAGGTAGCGACCTTGTGCTTCGAAAGCAGACGTACTACCAACTAGGCTACGGAAATGATGATGACGATAAAACTTGTATACTACTCCTCTTGTATTCTTCCTGCAACTAAAAGACCAACTCAGTTAAAACACGGGCTGACGGCGTATGTTAGTTTAAAGCTTGTAAATAAAGGTGGTACCTTGTCATGTCAAACGGCGGTCGATATTATTTGTTGATGTTCACGATAGTGACTCGTGTATTTTCAGTCGATTTGTGTGGCTAACGACACGTGAAAAATGGGGAATTACTTCCTACATTAAGGCTGCTTTATACAAATATCTTTAGGATAAAAAAAACACACTAGTTTGGAGCTATAGGCCTCGCGAGTCGTTAAAAAAAACTGTTTTTATTTCGAGTGGTTTTGTTTTAGGTTTCCTGTGAAAAAAGAGCATGTTTTTATATTATATATACAGTAGCCAGTGGATGGACAGTAACGAGAGGGGTGAATTTCTTAATTCGAATGTCCAACCGCATGTGCTGGCTTCTGTACTGTCTTTTATTTTATTTTTGTTTTTAATTCGACTTTGGTCGTAAATATTCACGTGACAGCATGAAGTGAAAAATTTGCGAAAAAACCGCCGCCATGTTGAAATATCTGGGAAGGTAGGCTGGGAGCGAGCCAGCCATTTTCAGATTTTACCTGTTGTTTTTTCTACTCGTTACTACGAGTAATAGCACAAATTACGTATAGCGGCGCGCCTAGACAGATGGTCCACTCGGAACTAAGCGCCATATTCTTACGCATACATTGATCATTGCGTTTACAGGCCATGTTCGGACCATGCTCGGACCACGTGCAATCGTCGCTCTCGCGAGTATTAACAACGTATTGATGTTCGATGTACTAAAAACAGATATGTGTTCTAATTACTGTTGTAGTGTATTTGGCTGTTTAAACACAACACAAAAATGACGATTACACGTTTTTCAAGGAGTCAACCAAGTTAAAGTGGTTAATTTCAAGGACGGCGGGAGTGGACTTTCTGGAAACTTATCATTTTGTGCTAATAGAAATGTCTCTTTACATATGGAAATACGTAAAATACAATCAAAGAGGTAAGAGGTCTATTTCTTTATTGGTGCCTATTAGAATATCATAGTGGGTACGTACGTACCATTACGTACTGTGTATAAATAGCTGGACTCCGAGAAACACGACCTACCTTCCAGTGTGTTTATAAAAAACAAACAAACTACAAATGGCATCTGTATTTTCGTTACTTTTGTAATCTTCTCATTTGGCTTAATGGTCTCCGCGAGCGGACCCCACCAAGCAAGATCAAGGGTCGAATCTATACTGTGACATAATTGGCTTAATTAATATCATTTTACTTTTATTTTATTTTTTTTATTTTTTTCTCATTTTGCAAGTGATTGTTTATTTATTTTAAATTGTTATTGTGACTATAAATTTTAATGTTTTCAATTTATTGACTGACAAATTTGTATATGGCATTTTACGGACACTGATTGATCCATATATTTACAAATTTTATTCTATTTCATTTTGTAGTGACTCTTTGGTAATGACAATTTATTTGTTATTGTACGTATATTTTGTTTGTTACGTAAATGTAATTTATTACGTAATTGATACGTCATAATTATTATCATTTGTAATTGGTGAACGTTTGTCCTATTATTTTAATGATTGGATTCCATATTTTTGTTTTTATAATTAATTTATTTTATTATGTTTATGTTCCGGTACATTTTTGCGTGTTAAGATTTTGTAATTACATTGTTATATTAACGATATAATAAATTTTATATTATGGAAACTAGAGACGAAAACGCGGGCGTTGTTTGTCCCTATTGTCCCCCTGGTTCAACTCGTCGCTACGTACGATTAAATACACATATCCGTCGAATGCACAAGAATGTAGATCCATCTCGTATTAATGAAGTTCCTTTGCAATCCACTGTACCTCCAGGGGAAGATGCTCCTCCACCGGGCTCGTTGGGACTAGACAGCCTGTCCTTATTAAAAAGTACGGTTCGGGTACTAAAACATGTCCCTAAGGGAGCTAGAAGCCTCGCAGCTGGAAAACTTTGTGATTTGATGGGGGAATGTTTAAAAACCAACTCCAAAGACGCTTGGTTCCTATTACTTTCCTTTCCATTCACAGCCTTAAGAGTGCCCGAACATAATGGGACGGCGTCTCTCACAGCCAAGGTCAAACAGAATATAGAGAGTTCATGCCCGCAACCACAGGAACATTCCGGTTATCGACCATTTAATCTTTATAAGAGAGTAGAAAGCAAGGTGCATGAGGGTGACCTAGGGGGAGCGGCGCGTCTCCTCATATCAGATTGCAATATCGCACCGGCAAATACAGACACTCTCAACTCTCTGAAGGAAAAGCATCCGGAACCATCACGACCTCTTTCAATTCCACCTTTAGCACCGGACAGTAACGTTTCTCCCCTGACTGTGACTGCCGAGGACGTAGCCAGTGCTATCAGTTCTTTTCATAGCACATCTGCTTCGGGGTCTGATGGGCTCCGTCCCCAGCATCTTAAAGAGTTAATTTCTGCCACTGCAGGAAATAATGGGATGCGGTTGCTGGAGATGATTACGAAGCTTTGTAATTTCTTGTTGAAAGGATCTCTCAATCAAGAGGTGTGTCCTTATTTGTATGGGGCGGCGCTGTGCGCTCTCACCAAAAAAGACGGGGGCATAAGACCTATAGCTGTGGGTGGCACGTATCGCCGCCTTGTAGCCAAGCTTGGCTGTCGAGCGGTGCGAGAACCGATGGCGGCTTACTTGCAGCCGCATCAGATTGGGTTTGGTACTGCTTTAGGCTGCGAGGCGGCGATTCATGCTACGCGGGCTTTTGTTTTGGACCCGGCAAACGCGGAGTGTGTCGTTCTTAAAGTTGACCTGAAGAACGCTTTCAACAGTGTCGAGAGGGATACTCTTTTAGTAGAAGTGAAGGACTTTATTCCGTCTTTGTACCCCTTTCTTCATCAATGTTATGCTACACCAAGCAATTTATCTTTTAATGGCGCTCAGATTCCTTCCCAAGTGGGAGCACAACAAGGGGACCCCTTAGGTCCCTTAATCTTTAGCCTGGCCATTCATAAGGTTGTTGTTTCTTTAAAATCTAAGCTTAACGTATGGTACCTTGATGACGGCACGATTGGGGGGACACCGGAATCCGTTGCTAATGATTTGCGTACCCTTTTTGCCGGTTTTGAGCAGATGGGTCTTAAAGTTCACCCTTCGAAGTGTGAACTATTTCTTTGCGGTGAGGGTGCAAACGAACGCAGCATGTGTTTCGATTCCTTAATGCCGGGAGTAAGGAAGCTAACTCAAAACACTTTTGCCCTTCTCGGCGCTCCAATATTTCCGGCTGGAGTGCCTGGTGTCTTGATGGACAAGAACAAGATGCTTGAGCGAGTTCAAAAACATCTGGGACACTTATCGGCCCATGTAGCTTTGGTTCTTTGTCGTGCCTGCTTTTCCTTGCCGAAATTAACGTATGTGATTCGGACTACTCCGTCATGGCTCTTCCCCGACGAAGTCTCTGCCTTAGATAACACCATCCAGGCTACCCTGGAAAAAATCATTAACGTCACTCTTGACAACAACCAGTGGAAGCAGGCGGTGTTACCTATTAGGTATGGTGGTTTGGGCATAAGAAGTATTCAGGCCGTCGGCTTGCCCGCTTTCCTTGCGTCGGCTAACGGGGTTGCGGATCTTGTCGCTGGCATTCTTCGGGTTGAGGGCGGAAGATGCAGAGTCCCTTTTCAGGCCGATGCGATGGAAGCTTGGGCGACAATGTGCCCCAATGTTCAGCCACCAGACAAACTTAACTCGCAGAGAGCTTGGGATGACCTCAGCTCTAAGCTATTCCTGTCGGAGTTGTCCGAATCGCTTACAGGGATTGATGTGGCCAGGGTAAAGGCCGCAACTTGTCCGGAGTCGGGCGCATGGCTTCAAGCTTTGCCCTCGCCTCAGCTCGGAACGCACCTAGATGATAATTCTCTACGGGTGGCAGTTGCGCTGAGGTTGGGGTGTAGAGTTTGCGAGACCCATCGCTGCCCTTGTGGAACTTCCGTGGACGCTAGCGGTCACCACGGGCTCAGCTGCGCTAGATGTGCTGGAAGACTACCCAGGCACCACGCCCTTAACGATATAATTCGTAGAGCGTTGGTGTCTGCTAACGTGCCTTGCATCCTGGAGCCCCCAGGCCTTAGCAGGACAGACGGCAAGCGCCCGGACGGCCTGACATTGGTCCCGTGGGAAAGAGGTCGTTCCCTTTTGTGGGATGCTACCTGTGTGAGTACATTCGCAGCATCGCACACCCCACATACGGTCAGGAGGGCAGGCACTGCTGCTGAACACGCGGCCAGGCAGAAGGAAATTAAATACGCGGATCTGCAGCAACAATATTTGTTTGTGCCTTTCGCGGTAGAGACCGGCGGACCTTGGTGTGAGGAGGCAAAGACCTTCATTAAGGAACTAGGGCGACGCCTGCGGGAACGTGGCTGCGACCCCCGCTCCGGATCATACCTGGTTCAGCACATCTCGCTGGCCATTCAACGCGGAAACGCGGCCGGCGTGATGGGGACATTTGAGCCGGGTATGCTCCGAGGTGGGCTGTTTGACTAACAGGAATGTAATTCTTTGTATATGTATTGTAATTGTATTATAATGTTAAGATTCAATAAAACTACATATCAAAGAGGTTAACCAAACGGTAAACAAACATACTTTCCTGTTATATTACCTATCAGAAGGTAACTCTTTGAATAAAAAAGAAGAGAAAATTCCCTAAATAATGAACATTACCAGTTTTCCTCAACACACTTTATCCTTGGAATTTATCCCATCAAATTGACAAAAACCTTAGCTCAGTGTTGCCACCTTAGCACTTACGGAATTAAATCTAGTACTTTTTTAGGGCACTTAGATAGCGTCGAAACATGAAAAATAATCTTAATCTTTTTACGATTTACAAAAATATACTTCTTTACAGCAAGTAACGAATATATTCGTCCTAATGCATAACATTGACAGTACAGAACAGAAAATAGAAAATAAAGTAAGATAAAAAAATCTAAGAACCCCACTATTTAAAAAGCGAACTAAAAAGATGAAAACTAGATGTTGTAGGAACATAGTTGCATGTATAATTGAAATCCCCTTTTTCTATAAATTAAAATAGTCAATAGTTGTTATCAGTCTTGAGCCTGCCAGTTAAACGAAGACAGATAAAGTCGTGGAATCTTTAAAAAACATCAATCAATATGACTTTCTATATTCAAATTTAGTTTAGTTGTAAAGTGCAATCTGTTTTAAAATGTAAGTAGTAATGTACAGTAGGCAGCACATGCGGCTGGAAATTATGACCTTAAGAGCGCCCGTATACCGTAGTGGTAGGAGTTAATTTCGTAGTGCAAAAGTCTTCGTTAATTCGAGAAGTGCGCGATTTTTGATACAATTTAAAAATAATAGTACTTTTTTTTTGGATCTAGTACTTTTTCAAGTACGTTTTAGCGGTTTCTGACTTCAGAGAGCTGGCAGCACTGCCTTAAGCACAAAAAAGTACGTTAAGTAAGAAAAATACCGTTTCCCGCCGCCCTAGGCATATCATTGAGCCGAGGCGGTACCCATATCAAAGGAAATTGATATTTGATGTACTACGATAATATTTGTATAAAATATGTCTATGATTGAATTGAAATGTATCGGGGACAGATAGAATTCATCAAATTGTAAATGAATCTTGTATTGAAAATTTTAAATTAATCTTGACTCAACTTTGAACTTATTCTAAGAAATTTGTTTAATTTAAAAATGAAATTATTGGTTTTGCTTAAATTCAGTATCAAATTATTAACATATACCTATGGTTATTAGATATGACCTTTTTTTTAATTTTTCAAATGAAACCCACCACTAAACTTTACAGTGTTGTTGTGACGGGCCAAAAAGATGAAAGTTTACAAATTTAAGTTCCGAAATGTCAAACGGAAAGCTTCCGTATTATAAATAGGAAAAATAAATGCAAATGAAGTCGTTTACTTACACCAAACTAAATATATACATAAAATTCGTTAAAAAAGATTACGTTACTGATGAAGTGATTTCCATCTTTCCACGTGCCCGTCCCCGGTAAGTACTATGTAAATCTGTCGCTACAACTCTTTGCAAACTGTTCCAATATCAAAATGGCGGCCGGAGCTGTATTTGACAGGTCAAACCACACCTAACGTGTTTTTATGGCGCTGCGGTGTATCGAACTAACAGGCGGGATACACTATGTAAATATACTCGTACATCATATAATATTGCTTTCAGTGGATTTTCAGTGTGGCGCTGAAATCCCTGCTCATTTTTCTGTGTGATTTTAACATGTGCCGTAAGTTAGACGATTTTTACTTCTACATTAACGTTTAAAGTTAAAATGAGAAATTATCAAGTTAATGCTATAAAAGCAAAAGAAAAAACTACTTCTAGTTACTAAGTGTCGGAAGAATAGCCTTCTGTACAATAAATTATTTAGCAAACAAAAATATTTTCTCGGTTCAATAAAAGATAAGATACGCCTACGCCTGATTTTCGGTAATCTCCGTTTTTCTATTCTGTTAAATTAATTGCCTTTTAATATGTCTATCGTTTTGTTCAGCATTTAATAACAATGGTTAGACTGACACTCAAACAAATTGTTCCACTATTCTCTTTGATCGCCACCAATTTAATAATAATTATTAAAACCGTTGGTAGTACGAACCAGAATTTACTTAGTAAGCGTTACTCCAGACCGAATAATCCCTTCTAAGTTATTGTTCTCTAAATCCAAATAAATTATTTAATAACGATTTTACGCAAAATATTTGGGTGGGTAGTGAAAACCGTGTAGTATCTACTACTATATTTTAGACTAGCTGTCAGCCCGCGCCTACGCCCGCGTTGTTTTGTTACTTTTCCGGACAGTTTCCCGTAGCAATGAGATATTTTCTCGCGGTAAAAAGTATCTAAGTTGTTGACCGGGGATATAATGTACCACCACACAAAACGTTATTCACAACATGTACAAACAGACAAACAGAGAAACAAAAACATTGAAAAAAATCTGGATATGTTCTATATCACTATTCTTACATACCCCCCCCTGACTTGATTTTTAGTAAAAAAAAATCTATGTTCAGATTTTCGACCTCTACAGTTTTATTATATAGATAAAAGTCTCAGCCTTGGTAGGTAGGATATAATCCACCTACCAAAGGTGGGGGTTAATATAACATTAACGTAAATGCTTCACTACAGCAGTAAATTTAAAAAATAGTAGTCGTGATCAACGGCTTACTTTTTTCAGAAGCACGGAAATATCTTTGTCTTTTTTTTTCAAAAGATTTGGTGTTTTTCTGGGGAGAGCCTCACAAAGTGATTAAATTTTGTCCAACTTTATTAGGTTAGAGGCACTCGTATGAAGCCTATAGACATTTAATTTTCCTTACGTAACGTAGTTGTCATACCAAATCCAAATTGCGTTGGCTGTATACAAAGCTCCGGACCTCGCTTTATCTAGCCATCAACGCACCATATCCAGCACACGTGTAAGCTCATACATTAGGCTATAGCGGTCACATCGCAAAAGAGACTAATTCCCAGCACATTGAATGAAACGTCCCGCAGATGTGAACACATCCCAGTAATTTTTACGAGCTGCCATTTAGGCGGCATCGTGGACTCGATGATAAAATGTCTGCCGGCTGGCATGGAGCCAGACGAGTAGCATTCGGCGCTAGTGTTGCCCCTTCATGCTTGCTTATAGTGTGATCTTCTAATTCTAATTTATTTATTTATTTATTTGTAATATAACATCACTTACAGACTAAGCCAAACATGATGATATTTAATAATGCAGTTAGATAAGTAATAATAGTATGTACATTATATATAACTTACAGTTGTTGAGGGTGTTAGTTTTTCTAGGTACTTACTAGCCGAGGCTAAAAACTTTGGTTCTGAGGTGAAGAATATATCGATGGTGGAATTATTTTCTAGAATTTTGTTTATTAATTGTATGCCTTTGTGAAGTGGTGAGTGTGATTTAGTTCGGGAGGTTGGGGCGGCTAAGAGTGGGTGATTTCTGATAGGCCGTAGATTATATGGGGACTTAGGAGGAACATAGTGTGGGCTTCGAGGTTCATCTCCTTTACGCTAATAATGTCCAAACATGAAAAATGACCAATGGTCGAAAAATTTCCAATCATAAAAACGTCTAATCATAAAAATGACCAATATAAATAATAACTTTGGCTTGTAGTTCCAACTCTGGTGACAGAATTAAGTAAGTTAGTAACTCTTTATTGCTTACACATAATAATATTTTCCCAAAAAATTTACAAATAAAATGTGCGCAAAGGCGGTCATATCGCTATTTAGCGATCTCTTCCAGACAACCTTAGATTATAGTGAGGAAGTTCCCTTTCCCCTTATAAGTTTGTGGTATATTTCTTTCATTTAAAGTAACGAGAGCATTTCATCGTCGAAGCTGCCACACCAACTCGACACAATACTTGTCCCTTTCAAAATACTTAACTAAAAGAGAATAGTATACAAGCATGAAGGAAAAAAAAATCCACGCCCGGGCGCGTAAAATTTTTTCTTCCTTCATGTATACAAGAGTTTCGAAAACTGTTAAATGATTTGTGTAAAATAAATAAAGATAAGTTAAGATAAAAATATAATATTTATTCATTCAAAATCTTAGTCTAGTATAAATTTCTTATGTACTACACAAAATAAATTTACAAATAAATTAAAAGTACTTATCTAAAAATATGCCTTTGAAATAGTTATATTTTATGAATATTTTCCAGCACTATTCATAACTGTCGTACCGGCATGGCACGCAGTTACACGGCTAGTTTTATGATCGAAGAATGGAACTACCTGTATCGTAGTCATACTGGTGGCCACTGTATTATGTACTAGCTTTCCGCCGCGGCTCCGCCCGCGTTTCCCGTGGGAATGAGGCATTTTCCCACGGTAAAAGGTAACCTATGTTACTCAGGGTGAATGTAGCTTTCTAATGGTGAAAGAATTTTTTAAATCGGCACTGTAGTTTTTTAGTTTATTCATTACAAACATACACACAAAAATACAAATCTTTCCTCTTTATAATATTAGTGTAGTGTATGTATGTGTGTAAGAATCGCTAAACTTAAGTGGCAATGGGCTGGGCACATTGCACGTAGAACCGACGGCCGTTGGGGCAGAAAGGTTCTTGAATGGCGACCGCGCGCCGGAAGACGTAGTGTGGGCAGGCCTCCCACGAGGTGGACCGACGATCTGGTGAGGGTCGCGGGAAGCCACTGGATGCGGGCAGCGCAGGACCGATCATTGTGGAGATCCTTGGGGGAGGCCTTTGTCCAGCAGTGGACGTCTTTCGGCTGAGATGATGATGATGATGATGTGTGTATGTACTGCCTACAATATTCTATTAGGGCACGTGAGGCTAGAGCGTCGGTGGCCAAGTGGCTAGGGCCATTGACTTCTATTCGTAAGTTCCCGGGTTCAAAGTCGAATTCCCGAATTTACATACAAGTAACGTACATACAAGTACGTTTATTCAACGCTCTTACAGTGAAGGAAAACATCGAGATGAAACCAGCATACACTTGTGAAGCAATTAAAAGGTAGTGTGTGAAGTTGACCAACCCACACTGGACTTATTTACCCTAGATTTCAGGGTAGGCTCGAGCCCTTCAGTGGGGACATGAGCTGTTACTGTTTACTTTTACTGCCTACAGTATTCTCTTCATGTGATGCTGGATCATGGCTACCTCTCTGACGCAAGAACGCAATATAATAATTATAAACGAAAGCACGTGTTAGTTTCTGTTCTCTGTTTTTTATAATATTTGGTTACCTAGTTGGATAAACTCCATTTCTATTTGTTTTTTTTTATTATGTCAAATTTCTAAGATAGTAAGTAAATTCGTCCGTTCCACAAAGGCTGAAAAGTCGCAAAAACTTTTCTAAGTGTGTCGTTCCCTTAACAGTCGACCCTGCAGAGGCGAGAGTTGAGCTTTGGCGGAATAGTGTCTCCCTCCCTAACCCATTTGTCCCGATAGCTGAGGGTCTCCCCCCTGGTTATAAACAGCCATGGCCTATCTGGAAATCCCTCAACAGACTCCGGACCCAGGTGGGTCGGACTAGGGATAACTTATACCGATGGGGTTTCATAGGGGACTCTAA
This sequence comes from Teleiodes luculella, assembly GCA_948473455.1. Classification (NCBI taxonomy): domain Eukaryota; kingdom Metazoa; phylum Arthropoda; class Insecta; order Lepidoptera; family Gelechiidae; genus Teleiodes; species Teleiodes luculella. Next base: position 12,706,025 of record OX419585.1, read on the forward strand.
CTTGGAGTGTAGGTGTGGTATGGTTCCCCAGAAAATGGACCATCTCATTAGCTGCCCATCTTGTCCTGTCACCTGCACGCGAGAGGACTTGATGAAGGCTACTGACGACGCTATTCGTGTGGCTGGTTTTTGGGCCGAGACTGTCTGAGTTTGCTGTCGACTCGAAAAGAAGAAGAAGTAAGTAAATAAGAGTATTACATCATAATAATATAGTCTGAGAGAAGAGCGGAGTTTTCCTAGCACAGGCTACATAACATAGCTTAAAAGGTAGCTCACAGAATATGCAAAGACAATATTTTACTCGTATTTTGATTTTTTTTTTTTTATGTGAAATCTATTGTGGCTCTACATCGTTTTTCAGTGTTTCCCTCAGTTTTTGTATTAACAGTGATTTAATTTATGTTATTTACAAGTTTTAGCTATAGATATTAGTTACTATACTTGCATTGATGCTACGGCGAAAAGGAATCCAGACGCCGCATTTCCGTGTTGACAAAAATGCTGCGCTGGAGCATATCGATGCACGGATCTCGGGCGGATAGAAATTTAAGGTGATGCAATTAATCAATATTAGTTACCGAATTACTAAGTGTAAGGACCGGTAAATTTGTGATCTTGAACCGTAACATGCTTTATCCGCACTCAACCGCTTGGCCACTCAATTTGAGACCCAACTTACTTTCACAAAAACAAAACAACTTCGTATTCAAAAAATCTATCAGTCTCAATTTATCAGTTTCATGTTCTGATGAAAAAATATGTCGTAGTAAGTTACATGACGCGGGTCTAAATACCCGACAGGCGGGCGGAGTTGCCCATTAGAGCCACTGTCACGTCCTCCGCCTACACAATTAATCACATCTACCCTCCGAATTCAACACGGTAATCTTTTAGACTGCTGTTACTTAAAAGAGTTCGAAATCTTATTTTATAGCACGCTATGGTTCGTTTCATATTAATCCGGACAAAAGGTTATTGACACCTGCATAAAATGTGCACATTTTTTTCTAACGATACGATAAAGCTACAGGAAATTATCGCAAAATACGTAATTTGGCTAGTAGAAGGCGAAGTGAGCGTGTGACCTTGCCAGAAATTTTGGCGTTACATTATTTTTAAAAACTTTCAAGGAAAGAAAGAGGTCAATGAACTTTTGTCCGGATTTATATGAATCAGACCATAGTTTTTTGTATCTTCCATACATTGCCTAGTTGGAAGTTAGTAGCCTTCAAAGCACAGGGTCGCTGGTTCGAATCCCGCCTAGGGCAAACATTCATGTGATTAGCACTTGTGTTTGCCTTTATGTATGTATATTATATTAACTGACTGACATCCATAATACAGGCTCTGCCTAATTTGGGGTCAGATGTGTGAGATGGCCCCACATATTATAATTTATACATGTTACAAACAATAAATTCTTCTCATGAAGATTCACAAAATCTATAAAAAAAATTTTTTCGGGAACTGTCGAAAACGCGTTTCAAAGAGGTACAAAGTGACTACAATAATGAAGGAAAGAACAAAATATCGTTGACTGAACAAAATCTGCTCAAAGTTACGGATACCGTTTTCACGTTTGCTCGCTGAAAAAAATTGGAAATTTGGTGATAAAATAAAATCAATTTGTCCCATTTCCGAATTGAAATGAAAAGGGTGAAAAATTGCGATGTTTTTGTTGTGTTACGAATAAAAGCGTGTATTTTGTTATCCTTTGTCTCCATTTCTATTGTTGTTGACATGATTTTTATTTTTATTTCATACTAAAATCAGATGTGTTTCAATCATTTTTGAATGTGGTCTTTTTTACTTGAATCATTAGTAACATGATTAACAATTTTTATGGTCTATTACTAGTTTTGTACCTTCCAATGGAAATTAAAAAAATCTGTGACCTTCAAAATGATGCCATCTGCAATTGTGCAATTTTTTATTCTAATCTAATCTAATCTTTTACGAGTGAAAGCGTAAAAAATAGATTTAATTACGGATTTATGATAATTAATACTTATAGGATATTGGTTACATAAATCGTAACAAATAATAATTAATGATAAAATATAAATTATTTTTTAGTATAGAATTATGTTGTTTTATTATTTACGTACTGTTCGGGGTTCTTACACATGCAGTAAGTAGCTACGAAGTGCTACGGCGTAGGCATTTCGTAGCACGTCTGTCGTAGGCTACGGTGTAAACTAAATCAAAGTGAATATTAATAACTATGATCTATTTCTTTAGTTTTTTGTTTTATTATTTATTTTTTGTTTTATTGTTTTATTTTTATTTGATATTTTGTATTGTGAATATTTTATGACTTGTGAATTGATTTTTTATGACTAAACAATAAATTAAATTGTACCCAGTGTTCAAAGTTAAGTAATAAATAAATGATGGAATAACTATGATAATAATATATTTTTAAACCAAGGGGGTTTATTATAAGGATTTATACGTCGACGATACATGATAGACACAATTTCGTCGTGGGTAAACTTTTATCATATTGAAGGATATTTCAATATGGAGGGTTTCTCACAGCTTTTCACAGTCGCTTGTCACCATGCTAGACTTGAATATGATCAGACAGACGTATTCTTGTCAAGTTTTGACAATTAAATATATCAATTGCGTTTTTTACACATCTTTTCACATCTTCCTTGATTTAAAGTAATATTTTGTCACCGAGGTAACTTATTATTTTAACCTTTATCTCTAAGACGTCTTCAGAGGCGTGGGTAGACATTAATTTAAATAGATCAACACTTACCAGTAACACCGAGCTTTGATTTATAACACGGCTTATTTTGATTAAAAGGCGCCCACGCAAATGACGACTCCTACACAACAGAAATTACATCCCTGAATTTCAAAGAATGTTGTTTTATTTCTTAGTAGTTAAGAAATGTTTTACTACCCTTAACATTACTTTTTAAATAATATTATTCTAGTTGCACCACTGATAATAGATTTAGTAATCGAAACTTATTATTTTATAGAATACTCCTATTTGAGTATGAACCGTAAGCACGGATATGAACAGTCCGAATATCTTCAGCGCGTTCGTTTAGTATCAAATGGTTATCGGAGCTGATTGTTTTCCCGGTTAAAATAAGTAATTTAATAGGAGAACATTTTGAAATGTGCAGTGATAAGTTGCAAACATGACTCGAGGAACAAATCCAAAAAGAAAAATGTTATTGAATTCACCGCCCATACAACATCTGTTTACGCTTGACATAAAGGCAGCGGAGCGGTGCGCGTGCTCTATGTATATTCTAAGCTTATTACTTATCTTCAGAAAAAATATAAAATATCAAATGATCGAGACGTGAAATATGTAAAAGAATAAACAATAGAAAGCAACAGAAGAAAAATTTAAGCAATAATCATAAGGTTTTGGTCGAGGGCAATGTGCTAGTTTGACCCATTAAAGTAACGTCCTGCTCAGACCCTAAGCGCTAATAAAACAAGCATTAAACCAAGTGGAGACAATTTAAGTGAGCGGTAATGAAAACTCGTGTTGGCTCGTTAAATTGTCAACACAATGTTTGCATTTATTTGTTTTATAACTTTGTTCAACATAGTAAAGCAAACATGTATACATACATATTATAATACGTTGAAATGTTATCGAACGATTACACTTAACCTGGTGTCCTAATTAGGATGATTTTCCACCAGAGCTGTGCTACGGAGCTATGCTGCGAGGATGTGATAGCTAAGCTGTGAAACTACGTAACCGTTTACACCAATGATATGCTATGTAGCTGTGCTATGAAGATGCTCAGCTCGTGCTATGCGATGTTTCGATACCCAACGATAGTAGGGAAGCGGCGAACGCATTCATAGCACACCTCCATAGCACGCATTCTTACATATAAAAACACATCTTAACTGAATCTTTGCACCCAAAGGGTACTGTTCCACCAGAGATGCGCTATACTACGTTGCTATGAATCGTTTTATATCCACCAATCATATTTATTGGTTCACATAGCACAGGTCTGATGGATGGGGTTTTTAAATGGAAAAATGCGTACTATGGATGCGTGCTAAGGATGCGAGCTATGGATGCGTGCTATGGATATACATATGCCCTCGCCGCTTCCCTACTATCGATACATCGCATAGCTTAAGCTGCGATTCTATATAGCACATCTCACTTGCACCGCTAAATAGGATAGCATCAGTGGAAACGGTCACGTAATCAAGGAATGCTTTACGTTCCTTCCGAAGCACGAAATCACAATCTTTTTGGACTATCGTGTAATTCAGCTTGCAATGTTCTGACCAAACTGGTGAAAGTCTCACAAAGTGATCTTACGAGTATGATCGACAGAGTCCCACTAGGAACGGAAGAACATTAGTGAAAAGACTTCAGTAAAGTGTTTTAAGAATGCCTGAGAAGGTTTTTGGCCAACAAAATATACAAATTTATAATTCTTAAATAAAATCTGATCAACGAGGATCAACTACTTTTCATTTCGTTTGACGAAATTATTGATGACAAAATGTGATCATAATTATCATGAAAGATTATAAACTCATATTCACTGTGGTTTTGATTTTGATTATTACATCAATTAGTGATAAAAGATACGTTTTTTGTCCTTTGACGCGTGGTCACAAAATGAAAGCTGTCGCCACCAAAGTTTATTCAAAATGGCTAAATGTTAAACAAAAGAGATAATACAAAATCCAGACCAAGGGTCCGTATTAATCAGGGACTCGTACAAAAACGGGACCATGTTGAGTTTGCGGGAGCCGGAACCCTTCGAGCTCCCGTCAATGTCATTGTTTTAAACCAAGTTTATTACTGACTAGCTGGACGCCCACGGTGTTTTTTTTTTATTTCATTTTCTATTTCCCGTGGTAAAAAGTAACTAACATGTTGACCGGGTATATAGGGTGCCAACATGCAAAATTTGTATAAACAGACACGCTAATCTCTCTTTTTTTCAATACTTTAATTTTTGTGTTCAGTTGTTCAGCTACACTCCCTTTATCACCTGCAAACAGTTTTTTTTGAAAAACACGCCGATTGAAACATAAATATAGTCATTTATAAATTAAAATATAGAGTTCCCACAAAACTGCAGCAATCCCCCGTGATTCCCCCCTATATCGCTGTAGAAATTCTTTGACGAAAGTGGCTGCTCTGTTAAGTTACACGGTTGAATATGGCGACATTGCCGGGAATGTTTTGAGGTAGTATGTTTCGTGACCGCACTGTAGATTAGTCTCAGTCAGAAAAACATGTTAACGTACACATAAACAGAACTACGGTCGCCATATTCATTTTTCTCTTCAACGGCTTTAATTTCTCTCAGCAATTACATACGAACTGGCTACAAGCATTTCAAATGTTACATTTAATTATTGATTAAAAAAATGAATTGTTTGTTTATGTTACTTAATATTTTAAAATTATTTTTATTTTTTTCAAAATTTTGAATGTTATTATGTTTGACAAAGTTCGCTAGACAATTATTTTTAAATTTCTTACTTATTAAGTCTAAGATTTCAAATTCATTATGCCAATGTAGTATCAGTAGAGCGTCGGTGGTTAAGTTGCTAGGGCCGTTTACTTCCATTCGGAAGTTTGCGGGTTCAAACCTCGGCACGTACCAATGTAAATAAATAAATAAATTTGTGGGACATCTCACACACGGCCATCTGACCCCAAACTAGGCAGAGCCTATATGTGGTTTCGAATTTCGAATTCATACATACGTTTATTCGACGCTCTTATGGTAAATTAAACATCGTAAGAAAACCTGCACACACCTGCGAATTAATTCAAAGGTTGTATGTAAAGTTGACCTACCCGCACTGGGCCAGCGTGGTCGACTATGACCTATTCACCTTGAGGTACTAACGAACGATGTCAGTGTAGAAATGACTAATTTTCCAGCCCTAACGATAATATTATCGTTACTTTATTATCGTTACGTTTAACTGTCAGTTAGAATAAAACATATATTTTTCTATCAGAAATAAGATAAAGTAATACATATTTGATTATTCACGCGCGACAGATGTTTGCTAATGTTATTGACACTACAAGCTTCGGCAAATAGAGAAAATCGAATAAGACAGGTTCACGCACACTTGTTATGATAAAGACATTTAGATAAACCTGAGAAAGGCGTCGTCCTAATAGAACGCGATCGTGAAATGTATGGAGAAATTGTGTTATTGCGCGAAAGTCTATTAGTACACCTATTCAATATAAAAAGCGCGTTTGTACGAGTGAAATTCGCGCAAACGCACAATCGCGCGGTCGTGAAATATAAGGAGAAATCGTGTTATCGCGCGATCGTCTATTCTATTAGATTAGGTTAGGACACCTATTCGACGTCAATATATTTGATCGCGAGAACGTGCGATTGTCGCATCGCTTACTCGCGCGATGATCGCGTATTCGCGTTCTATTAGGACGATGCCAAGACGTGATCATATTAATAACATTGCCGAAATCAGGCACCCGCCGCGTAATTGTTGCCTACTGCAACGACAGTTACACTATCGATTGTTTTCTTACCATTCTTTTGTAACCATCAATGGATAGCTACACGCGCGATCACGGCACGTGGAGCTGGCGCGACGCAGCGGACGCCATACTTAAGTGAACCTTATATTTCGTTTTCGGTTACGCTCGGATTATTTTTCGTCTTTTCTCGTAGGAATGAGACGTGGTCACACTTTATCACTCAATATATCTCTGTGCAAATGTTTCTGTATTTCGTCATACTGCTTGAGCTGACGTCAATTTGACGCTCTGTATGGAATCAGCTATCTGCCTTCCATCTGAACTACCTTTTTTAAATTTCATATAGTTACAATAAAATGACGCTAATACGGCGAAAAAAACATCACGGCGAAAACTATACACATCTGCAAAGCTATTCAAAGGTTGAGTGTAATTCAATTAAACTAGGTGGTCCCTTGCATGGGTATAAGCCTAGTTTGATTACTGTCCTGTCCTTTTCAAGATTCCAATTATAACATTGGGTCAGGGTTAGGTTTACTTGGAAACAATCTTCGTTTCCAAGTATTCCTGAATCTTTCCATGGGGACATGATAATGGGCAGTTAACGTAAATATTTCTGCAATAATCATATTGTGATTGATTTATTCCTTTAGACTTTAATATTAAACTATCAAAAACCTTGTAGTATTTGTGACACACCCTTTCCTATTTGTTTATTGTGTAGGTATTTTCTTTTTTTTCTTTGCCATTTTTATTATTATTATGCTAAAGCATTAATAACATTTAATTAAAAAAAATTAAAACCCCGCCTATAAACAGTTACTTAGATCCTTTCAATAACTAGAAAAGAGCTGATAAACTTCAAATGGCTGAAGATATTTTCTTGGATCATAGCTAAGAATACTCTCGATTGTGACACCTTAAAACAAAAAAAAAACTAAATCAAAATCGGCGCATCCATTTAAGAGCTACGATGCCACAGATAGACAGACAGACACACACGTCAAATTATAACACACCTCTTTTTCGTCGGGGGTTAAAAACTTCAATATAACAGCGATTTGCGAAAAAAACGTCAACCTTGCTCAATGTGATTAATCAACCAACCAAATGACATTTATGTACGCCCAAAATACGCTAAACCTTTTAATTCCCAAGGCATCGATCCTACTTTACCTGCCTGCCTCTCCTGTGCCAGTGTTTTTCCTTTCAATACCACTATACCTACTTATAGAAAGAGTTGTACATACATACATACATACATTAAGTCACACTTTCTCTTTTATGGGGTGAGCAGTTTTAGTAATCTCACAGGGAGCCTAAATTAAAACCTTATTTACCAAATTGTATGGGTTAAGATTCGGTTTGAAGAGCATAAATTAAAACCACTTCTATCAAAGTGTTTGAGTAACATTCGTTTTGTAGTGCATCTAATGACAAGATGCCAGCCTATTGCCTATGCGGCAACTACACCCGAGAGAGTTATGTACTATACTTATATAAAGATTGTAAATAGCAAGTGAATTCTTTCATCTTTTTGGTCAATAACAAAAAGAAATTAAACACCGATACTGCCTTGAAAGTCAACAGACGAAAATGGTTTCATCAAAGTCTATGTTAAAAAAATATATTTTTCCATTGAGTGTTAAGAAAAACCTCATCATCATCATCATCTCAGCAGGAAGACGTCTACTGCTGGTCAAAGGCCTCCCCCAAGGATCTCTTCAAAAATACCCATAGTGAATAAAACACTTTAAGTGAGGCTAAAAATTTGGACATACAATAAGCGTGCTTCTTAAACTAAATTTATTTTATGTGCATGGTAAAATACTTGAAAAATGAGCACGCAAAGGAATAATTAGAATAATGTGTCATTTAGCAAACTCTACATTATTATCAAGGTCAATTTCACGGTAGACGTCACATTTACAAATGACGTAAGATTCCTCAAATTTCAATGACGTTATACACATGGGCTTACGTAAAACTATCAGCAGTCATTGTAAACTTTTTTTTTCAGTTATCACACAATATAACAATAATATAGTAACCCGCACTGGGCCAGCGTGGTCGCCTAAGGACTATTCACCCTGATTTCAGGGTAGGCTCGAGCCCCGCGATGGGGACATAATATGACCTGTTGATGATAATAGTAAGTAAGGTTTGGTAAAAATTGCTACTCTGCAATGTTAAAATACATAGTCTTCCTTTTATTTCTGACACTATGTTATTTAGAAAAAAATAATCCTTATGATGAAGCCTTTTGATTGGTATGATAAAACTACAGGATGTTTTTTTTTTTACTCGTGTAGCGGGTTCGATTCCCGGTTTAACCATACAATTATTAAAAAATTTATAAATGCAGTTTTAATAGATTTTAAAAATTAAATAAAGTCTTCTTTCAGTAAAATGTTCTATCTACAATATTTAAGGTACTTTCCCTCCATGTGGCATAGCCGTGGGACGCCCTGTAAATTATTATAAAGAGGAAAGATTTGTATTTGTGTGTGTGTGTGTATGTTTGTGATGAATAAACTCAAAAACTACTAAACCGATTTAAGAAATTCTTTCACCATTAGAAAGCTACGTTCACCCTTAATAGCATAAGTTACCTTTTACCGCGGGAAAATGCCTCATTCCCACGGGAGAAACTGTTAACGTGGGCGGAGCCGCGGCGGAAAGCTAGTTCAAAATAAACACGAATGACGTGCAACAGAACAAACTCAAATAGAATATCAAAAATATCACTTTCAAAGTTCAATATCGAAGTATTCTTACATGGGAAACAAAAGGTGTTTATTGATAGTAGTGACGTATATCATCAATATTTAAATGACTATTTCTGAAGCTGTTTGAGGAAATTGTCACGGTCAAACAGTTCAATGTTGTTTATTTACAAACGATTTTGAACCGTAAAGTAACGAAAGTTTAAAGTAACGGAACCGGTAAGTGCTTTTTTAGTTGTGGCACAGAATAATAAATAGGTAGTTAAAATGAACATTTTAAACTAATGAAATTAAAGTGTTTTAACTAAATCTTACTAACGGGAAAGATTGTGAGGATGGATGTATGGATGTTTGTTACTCTTTCACGCAAAAACTACTGAATGGCTTTTAATGAAAAATAACATATAGGCTACTTTTTATGGACTTTTTTCTATAAGTGGATTTATCTCCACCAAGGGGCTCAAACCTAACTGAATCAGGGTGGCTATCGTTTTACTTTCTAAATATTGCAGTAAATAAAGTATGTGGGACATCTCACAGCTATCTGACCCCAAACTAGGCAGAGCCTGTACTATGGGTGTCAGACAGCTGATATACATACATATATAAATATACAACATCCAGACACAAGGCAAACACAAGTGCTCATCATACGAATGTTTGCCCTGGGCGGGATTCGAACCCGCGACCTTGTGCTTCGTAGGCAGACGTACTACCAACTAGGCTACGAGGCCTTCAAAAAATTACAAAGCGAATTAAAAATTAAAACACAGATTCTTGGCATAATAATAAAGTCTTTAGAGAAAATTTAACAAATTTTAACTTCTTTGAAAATCTATAACGAACTCGAAATATTGATCAAATAAAGTTTACCTTCATAGCAGCATTTAGTTTATGAAATGAGGTTGATAGAAACGAATTTCAGTGTAAAATAAACCACTAAAATTCACTGATTGTGTTTATAATAGTTCGCTAGTTGCCGTTAACCAAAGATTATATAACATAGTTACTCGTTACACATGCAAATCTTAAAGAAAAAAATTTTGTGAACTAGCCGAGGTACGGGGAGGGTTGTCTCGGGTTGTGATTGCTCCAAATATCATGCAGTTTTCTATTAGTCGAAACTGATGGAAATCTATATAATAAAACTGTAGAGGTCAAATGTCTGTACATAGAAAAAAAAGATGAAATCCGAGTTAGGAGGATGTAAGAAGTGAAAAAGAACATATCCAGACAATTTTCTTCTTTTTTGTTTCTCTGTCTGTTTATCTGGTTGTACGGGCTAATCTACGAAACTACAAGACCGATTTGAATTAAATTTTGCATGGTGGTTCTTTACGTCCCTGGTCAACATCTTGGATACTTTTAATAGCGGAAAATTAAAGAATTCCCGTCGGTTAGTTAAAAATTACTACGGAAAAGTCGGAAAACAACGCGGGCGTAGCCGCGGGCAGACAGCTAGTTAAAAATATAATCATTATCAAATCACAAATGTGTTGACAGGATCAGGTCGCCCTATATTACGTCTCTATCAGAAGCGTAGCGTGCCTTCGCGGGGCCCCGTATAAGAATTTGTTTGGGGGCCCCTAGGGAGGGTAAAGATTTCTCACAAAAGAAGAAAAATGCATAAAAATTAAAATATATATATATATTAATCATAATTATCTATTTAAATAAATTGCTTTTTTTACTCTTGTCATTTGTGAAATAAAAAAAATGGGAAGTTTTTATTAATTTTTGCTTACGCACATTGGGCGCCCCCGTATAATTGATACGGCAGATACGGTGGTAACTACGCCCCTGGTATCTATACAGGTACCCAAAAAAAATTTCTTCCTTACTCTATGCCGGTAACAAATAAATAACGCAACTACGTCGCAACACATTCAATACTCGAATAGCCAAATGCTGCATCCAATTTTGATTTAATCCCCGTTCCAGCTTGTTCATCCGCTTACACACGACAGGCAACTAGTTATTGTAGGATAGAATGGTCGCGATTCAATTAAACCCCGTAACAGATACAATAATTTGACCAAGCGAGCGAGAGAGCTTTATGCTAGGAATTTTCCTGTGTGATCCTATTAAGGAGAAACAGTCCAGCTAGGTAGATCTAACTTTGAGAAGGAGGTCAATCGTCGAATCCAACTCGTCTGGGCAGCGTTCGGAAAGCTGCGTAATATCTTTTCGTCCCAAATACCGCAGTGTCTTAAGTCTAAAGTCTTTGACCAATTTGTGTTGCCAGTAATGACTTACGGATCTGAGACGTGGTCGGTTACGATGGGCCTCATAAGAAGACTCAAAGTTACCCAAAGAGCAACGGAGAGGGCTATGCTTGGAGTTTCCTTGCGTGATCGAATCAGGAATTATGAGATTCGCAGGCGAACCAGATTCATCGGCATAGCCCGAAGAATCACCAAATTTAAGTGGCAATGGGCTAAACACATTGCGAATAGAACTGAGGGCCGTTGGGGCAGAAAGATTCTTGAATGGCGGCCGCGCGCCGGAAGACGTAGTGTTTGCAGGCCCCCCACGAGGTGGACCGACGATCTGATGAGGGTCGCGGGAAGCTGCTGGATGCGGGCGGTGCAGAACCGATCATTGTGGAGATCCTTGGGGGAGGCCTTTGTCCAGCAGTGGACGTCTTTCGGCTGAGATGATGATGATGATGATGATCCTATCAGGAATTATGAGATCCGCAAGAAACCAAAGTCACCGATATAGCATGAAGAATTGCTGTGGACGGGCCACATTGTACGTAGTAGCACGTAGTAGCGAGAGCGAGCTGGCCATTAGGTCAAGAAGGTTCTTTAATGGCGGCAGCGCGCCGGAAGACGTAGGCTGGGCAGGCCCCTACAAGGTGGACCGACTGTCATGTGAGGGTTAAAGAAGTATGCTACGAATAAAATAATTTTGACGGTCTATCACTAAGGCGGATCAGGTACTGAACTGTGACCTTTTTAGCATTTGTGATACACTGTTTTAATATGTAGGTAGGTACCTAAAGTAGGTACTTATCTTTTTCTTTGTATTTTTTTTTATTCTTGTACTGTTGTCATCTACAGTGTGTCTTTGTGCTAACTGTGTTTGTGCTAACTGTTGCTGTGCCAGTCCGGTGAAGCTTGATTTGTCGTACCTTTTCGACACAAGCATAGGTCAATTCAAAAAAAAAAAAAAAAAACTTTGTGCTAACTGTCTACAGTTTGTAGATGAACAAAGATAATATATAGACAGGCAAATTGTATACAATTTGTAAATACGTTTAAATATAATTATTACATTCCTTGAAATTTAAGGTAAAATACAGTTAAATAAAATCCCGAACGAGCTAGATGACTGGATTCCACTCCAATAATTTTAAAAGCAAAGATAAGGAAGGAAAAAGATGGTTGCTCCAATGCACCTCGTGGATCTTATCCATTTGCAATGAAACTGCACTCAATTTCATCTCAGCGAATTTATATTGAAATTTTGTAATAACATTATTTTACTGTGCCTCGGTATTGGTTTTCTAAATAAATTATTTCTGCCTCGTGTTTCGCAGATAATATTATTTCTTATTATTGACTTTTATAGTAGTCGAGTCTAGATTATATTTGTGTAAGTGTGGAAGACGTTTGTTTAAAATTCTATCGTCATAGTAGTTAGATACTCTAGAAACGACATATGTACCCGATGACATCGTACTAGTATTATAATTATTGTGGATAACAGTTATTCACAGAGATTCTTTTTCTCGACGCTATGGTTATTTACAGTAAGTAGGTAGGTACTGTGGCGTGCATGCGTCCTACATGCTCCGCGTTCGTGCTGGCAGCCTCTTTCCGCGTTTTGTGCCATTTAATTATGAAAAGTAATATCAGTTTGAATTTCGTGGATGAGAGGGAGATGGCCGTAGCCCGTGCTACGAGCCTGACCCCTTTTTTATAATTTCCCAAATCTTTTGTAATGTTTCGTTAATAAGTTTCTAATATATAATTCACAATTTAAAAGCCTACGTTGTTTTCCTTGTCCTCCACCATTAGGGCCGGTTCGTACAGTACTTATGTTTTAATCCGATAGGTAAAATTTTACAGTAGTTGAATAATTTTCTATAATCATGTTTGTATTTATTTCTGACTTTATTATTAACTAGCTTTCAGCCGCGGCTCCGCCCGCCTCAACAGTTTTTCCCGTGGGAATGAGGTATTTTTCCGTGGTAAAAAGTAGCCTGTTACTCAGGGTGAATGTAACTTTCTAATGGTAAAATATTTTTTGAAATCGGTTCAGTAGTTTTTGAGTTGAGACCATAATTTATATAGGATTCTGTTATAGGGCTATAGATAAAATATTGCTTAACTAGCCAATTTATTAGTTTGGTAGTAACCCATATAATTCTGTTTGGTTCATTGATCGCAAACGAGATGAATATCGTAAAATCCGGGTGGGATTCAAACTGGATTTGCTCACTGGTAAATTTTACCCATACCCAATATTACGGGTATATTATCCGCATATGCGTTTACATTATGGAGCCGATAAATAACGAAGGTCGTTATTATCGGAAACCGTTTCGGAATGAATAAGTAAGATTGTGGTATTTCCTTCGCGTTCTTGAACTTTTATTGACAAAATTGTCGTTTCGGTAACAACGGCTCAAAGATTTGCTTTTTAATATGGAATAAGAATTAAAAATGGGTTTTGTGTCACAAAAGCATCGTTTCGAATTTTCGCTAATATTTTGTTTACAATTACGAACAATAAAATTCATTTACTACCTACACAATACGGTGAAAACTATAATCCGTAGGTATTATTTTATTACAATATTTTTATAGAATGAAACAAGCTAAGATTTTTTTTAATAGGAAAATTCTAGCACATGTTCTTTTGACGAGACGAAATTGAAATCAAGGAAAATTATCTTCGGTGTCTGTTTACGTCATAATATCTAGTTTATTGGACAACATTATTGCCTTTCGAGGAACGTACATATAATATTGTGTGTCACATTATAATTCCACGTGCACGTCACGTCCTTCGCACAAAATATCTCTGTTCAACACACTAGGATCCACTGAACATGACATATTGGAACCTCGTGACGAAGAAATGTGAGAAATACCTCGTATCGAGATTGTTTTTGTTTAGCTTGTTTCCAACTGCCGGGAATAAACTGGCGGGAAGCCGCTGGATGCGGGCAGCACAACACCGATCGTCGTGGAGATCTTTGGGGGAGGCCTTTGTCCAGCAGTGGACGTCTTTCGGCTGAAATGATGATGATGATGATGATGTTTCCAACTGATAGACATTTTGATTTCAGGATACGAGTATACAACGTTGGTACGTGATTCGAATCAGAAATGATGAGATCCGTAGGCGAACCAGGGTCACCGACATAGCCCGAAGAATCGCTAAACTTAAGTGGCAGTGGGCTGGGTACATTGTGCGTAGAACCGACGGCCGTTGGGGCATAAAGGTTCTTGAATGGCGACCACGCGCCGGAAGACGTAGCGTGGGCAGGCCCGACCGCCGGTGGACCGACGATCTGGTGAGGATCGCGGGGAGCCGCTAGATGCGGGCAGCGCAGGACCGATCGCCGTGGAGATCTTTGGGGGAGGCCTTTGTCTAGCAGTGGGCGTCTTTCGGCTGGAATGACGATGATGAACGTTGGTAAATTGGCTATATATGCCATCATTAATTGCACCAGTAACACACCACTAATTATTTAAATTATCCACTGTTTTCACTCTCGTTGCACAAATTAGAAAAATGGCGCCGGGGGGGCCCGAACAAAATGGCTCTCTCCATACAAAGCGTCTGCTCTCGCACGCACACATTGACGTGACATTTATAGGCCAGCTCAAGCAATATGAAGCAGTATAATTACTCAAGTACATTTGCGAATATAATTTGCGCTTACTAAACTCCTTTTATAATACATTGTGGTCGTAGAGCGGCAGCAAAAGCAACTTTGCAATATAAAGGTATTTTTGCCGCTTCAATTTTGCTTTCGCACTGTTTACCTCGCGTAAAGTGTTTGGAACGGGTGCAAATAAACTTGGTATAATTGAGCGCATGTTCATTTCAAACAGTGATTGATTACTAAGATATAGATAGACCCCCCTATACTACCCCTAGAGGGGCAGGCAGGCTTAATCATAATCTGTGACCATAAACAATAACATATTACGTACAGTGCAAAGAAAGGAACAAGTGTTAAAGAGCTAAAGGTATAAGTGCAAATGTCCAATTTCAGAGATCCAAACGCAGATGTTGGATAAAATGTTTCGTGCCCCTCTAAAGTGGGTACTTTAAATAATTCGCCTCGGTAGCTCTCTGAGAGCCGTTAACAAAATTAGCTACAACATCCGTTTAAAATGCAAATGCATTTCCTACTACTGCCATAGAATAAATAGTAGTACTAGGTCTACTGCACGTAATTTTGTAGTACAATAAAGTGCATGTTTTATTAAAGAGTGAGTTCATTATTTCAACGAGAATGGAATTAAATATTCTACTCGTTGTTTGTAGCAAAAGCTATTATGCTACGTAATTCCCAGTTTTTTATTTGACAAAATCATGGTGATAAGAAGAGCCGATGGCCAAGTGGCTAAGGCCGTTATGTTCAATCCCGAAAGGCATGAGTTCAAGTTTCGGGTCGCACCAATACATTTTTGATTTTCGAATTCGTAAGTACGTTTATTCGATGCTTCGAAGGTATAGGCTTGAAGTCGACCAAACTTTTCTTTTTTACTTGACCTATCTTTTGTCGAAAATATATGACCAATCAAGCTTCACCGGGCTTGCGGGGGAGCGGAAAGCTCTACCCCAGTAGTCACGTACCAACGCGTCTAGGGGCGGCTCGGGACAGCCTCAGATCACGGCCTAGAGCGCTGATACGGAAAAACATCGTGAAGGAGGTCGATCAACTCGCATTAGGCCAGCGTGATCGAGTACGTAAGGCATATTCACACAGAAATAAACCTTATTTATTCCTTCTGAAAAATGCTAACGTAATGTTATATTTGGTCGAACTCAGTCAACATATTTCATACTAATATTACAAAAATAAAATTGTGTTCCTTCATTTGTCTTTCTTTCACGTCAAACCTAAGTGACGAATCGATCTTATTTTTGTATGAACATGTTTTTAAAAGAGCTATTAGGAAAACGAGTGAGGGAGCGGAGTTGGATTTAATTTGACGACAATAATGGATACTAATGTCACCTCGGCATCCCCTACAAAAATAACTGTAACGTCTGAAAGTACTACGGGCTTTTTTCAGTAAAAATTCGCAGAATATTAAGGAAATTAAGGTTAGTGAAGCCGCCGGCTGTCAAATAGTTCTATAATATTCTAAAATTTGTTACCTGAAACACCTACTTAAAAATATTAAAAGTAATAAAATTCCTGTTTCAGTCGCAGCGGCCGAATCTCAGCGACCGAATCGCCTACCAAGCCGCGATATCGGTATCTGCCATTTTCAGGGTTTAGCAATTAACATAATTATTAACTTAGTTTTCATTTACATACTATGTACGTACGCGCTTTTCCATTTCTAATAGATTGCAATGTTCATTTTATATTTTAGTTTTTAAAATCTGTACTTTAATTATGAAATTAAATCTATGAAATAAAACTGTAGAAGTCGAAAATCAGTAGGTACGAGTACATAGAAAAAAAAAACGAGGCAGGGGGATGTAAGAAGTAATGTAGAACACATCGTGTTTTTTTTTAATTTTTTTTTTGTTTTTTTTTTTGTATGAGCTAATCTCCAAGGCAAGCGTATTACCAACTAGGCTCCTTGGCCGTCATGAACATGTAAATGTAAAACATGTCAGCTTTAAGTAATTAAAAATGAAAGATTAAAAAGAATATTAATAAATATTATAAAAGAAGAGAGAGAGGATAGGAGAGGCCTATGTCCAGCAGTGGACTGCCGCAGGCTGTTAATGATAAAATAAAAGAATTAAAAATATAGACCGAAATTTCTTTTTGCACGGTGTTTGCGTTTCGAACCGCCAAGTGCTGAATAGGAAGCAATGGTTTAGCCACTACGCCACCAAAACAATATCTGCTCGCAACACAACATTATCTGCGAGATTTATTGTGCGAAAATTTACGGTTTCAATTTAACATTGTATTGTACAATATTTTTATAGCGTCGTAAAAGGTGTTTCGAACAAAACGACTATATAGAGTTATTTTATGTATGTAATATATTGTTGTTAAAAGCTTAATTTACAGCATTTTTTACTATAACGTGTATATGGCAACAAGTCTATCTCATAATATGCGTGTTTATTATACGGTGACTATAGTAATTTAATTTTTAATTCAAAATTAAATCGAGTAGATAACTCATGAAAAATCTTCCTTGGGGCATGGTGGTGAGTCTGGTGAGCCTGGGGACCGCGGTACAACTGTACTTCGTTGGAACTTGTATTTGTTTAATGTCTTGCGAAAACTCTGATAGCGCGTTTCAGGCCTCGGCTTCTAATTGGTCGCTCTTCTAATGACGTAGTATGTGGCGCGCCGCCACAGTATTTTGGTGCAGTTGACAACCGCGTGAATTCCTTTGTTCGCAGAAGGAAAGAATCTCAAAAAGACAGATTATGAATACGGCGACTGTTTTATATAAGAAATACCCAGGGAAATTAAAACAGCTTTCACCTTTCAAATAGAAAGGAATATGTATATGTTTTTTATTTGTTGATATGGTTAAATGTATTTATCTACAATATAAATGAAAATATTTTTCTTTTTTCAAAGACACATTCATTACACTACAAAAACAACTTTAATATAAAAACACAAATATTATATCACATACCTATTTTTGAGTGTGAAAATAATTAATACTGACAACATATACGAGAAAACATGATCTAATTACATCCGAACCATTCTGGTTTAGGCAGTTTCCTAACGAAAGATAAGGATAGGGTGAAATATTTCGAAACAAAACATTTTCTTTTTGTGTGCAACTTTTCGGGGCTTTGTATTATTTTTGAGGGGAGTTTGTGAAGGGAGAGCTTAATTGTTTTGAGGGTAGCGATTAAGTTCATTTATCAAGACTGACAAAAACAAAATTGTGAAAAATTTACGCACTTGGATAATTTTTCTTTTTTGTACGTTTTCGTAGCTTGTTTTCGTAGTCAGCCTCGGCTACGGCGTAGCAATATCGTAGCACGTGCTACGGAAGTCGTAGCTCTTTACACCTTCGCTTATTAAATGAGTGGCGCACGGATGAACTTAGAAATAAAATTATTTAATCTAAGTTCATCCGTGAAAATAAAAATATATAAATAATATAAATCATAATAAAAAAAAAATAGTTTTTATTTTTTATTTTATGGGTCTATTTTATAGGTCGAAGTACTTACATTGGTATCATCAGTTACATAGAAAAATGAGTGTGACTGACGGATTGACGGATAGAACATGACGATCTTATAAAATATCCTTTTTTTCATTTTTTGAGTATGGAACCCTAATAAAAACTGTGGCATCGGTTATGCCGTCTTTTTTACTTTTGGTACTGGCTGCATGTTTGTTCGAAATTTAAATCATTTTCGAGTAGATTGATTTTGATAGTTTGAGTCAGTTGTAACGCGATTCTTCCCTGGAGCTGATGTAAAACGCTCCAGGAATTATCCTTTCGGGAGTTTTATACGTATCAGGTTTTTGATGTGATGTGCTGTTGAGATTACGGTGAAATAAAATAAATAAAAATATAAATAAATAGTTAAGTTCAAATTCAGTGAGTTTGATTTATATTATAGGCTGCGCCCGTGTCATAGAACACTTTTTACCGAGAGAGAATAAAAAAAAGTTTACACGAGAAAAAAATATAACTGGTTGGAAAACTTGTTATTTATTAACCAACAACATTTGTACCAGAAGGCTTAAAATTCTAACCTCATTTTGCGTGAACGCGAGCAATTAGTTTAAACATTTACCACATACGCTAAATTAAACTAAAATCGGATTTCGCACCGTAATATTCACGAACTTGTCTTAGTTGGCTACATGTAAATTTATATTATAATACTGAAACTGTTATGTATTAAACTTATCTACAGAGTTATTTATAGTTTCAGTGGAAATTTAGTTCGCATATTTAATGTATATGGACATCCACACACACATTGAAAAATAAAAAAGCCAAAATAGGACATATGTGTAAACATAATATACCGTAAAATTTAACTTGTTATTTTTTGCAACATAGTGGTAGTACTTAAGTAACTGAACAATTTTCTCTACGGAACAAAAGGCGAAACCTCAAAATTAAAATTTAAAGTACAGGTCACGTAACGCAAGTTTATTTGAAATGTTAAATATTATTTCTCGAGATTTTCACCTATGTATAAGGAAAGTTGGTTAGTCACTGTACTCAACTACGACTATTTTACGGATAAATAACCAGTTTAATTTCACGGTATATATAATTATGATGATTATACACACATCACATAGGCACTTTATTATAATTGATATTACATATAGGTACTTACTTCTTATCTTTTTCGGGATATAATACATATATTCGGAAGTTCTATCAAAACTTTAGAGACTATTGTGTTTGTGTTACAGATTTCCTTTTTCGTTAAGTTTTTAAATTAAATAATTTTTTAAGCGTTTTAATTTTATAACACAAGTAAAAAAAGAAAAAATAATTACACAACTTATAGTAACCAAGAACGGCGCGACGATATAGGTATTTTACTTTTTCTACGAAAAACTAAATTTGATAGCCTTAAATAGTGTCTAAGTTACTAATGGAAACCTGATATCAAAGTCTTTGACAAATTTTTCAAAACAACTATCTTACTATTCTATGTAGATGTTAAGTAACTTAGTTTATTTTTCTTTAATCGACTGCTATCAACAGCTTTTTAACACTATTTATGCACCTATAATAAATACATACATACATACATTAACAGCTCATATATGTCCCCACCCCGAGAGTTTGAGTCCACCTTGAATCAGGATGAAAAGGTCTCGACCACGCTGGCTCAGTACGGGTTGATCTACTTCACACACAATTTTTGAATTACTTCGCAGGTGTGTGCAGGATTCCTAAAGATATTTTCCTTCACCCGAATAAACGTACATATGAATTCAAAAATCGAACGTTGGTTCGTGCCTAGGCTTGAATCCCCGCGGGAGTTTAAAATATACAACCATAGATTTTGGGTGGGGAATTAAAAAAGAAAGTCCCGCATTTAAGTCAATAAAACGTAACGACTTTTACAACGCTGTATGGTCATATTTTTATCTGAAGAGCACGGGTCACAAATCACATAAAAAATATGTCGCGACCCATCCTGAAAAACCCATAATAAAACCTTTGCTTTCTCTTCCACCTGCTGAATAACCATAGACGTAAAATAATAATATTTGAATATCAAACAGACAAACAAAGCATGCGAGTGAAAAAGATAAATTTCACAAGACATTCCGATTACATAGAAAAAATAATTGAAATAAATAATTATTATTGAAATGTATTAGATATATTCTATGAAAAGCAAAAACAATCACATAGTAACCGCATTTGAATAACATTTCAGTTTATAAAGTATTGGAGGTGTTCTTTTTAAACTGAAAATATAAGTATCATTTGGCAACACACACACTTACTGTTAAATCAAAACCGCTGGGGCTTGAAAAGTAACATTCGTATTCGTTTCGTTTTATAGCAAGGCTCTTGTCCGTGAAGTAATCGCCAACTCTCCTGTCCATAGCCAGCTTTTTGCCTTCTTGGACTTCCTTACTTCGTATTCATTTATATTATTTAAAAAAAAGGAAATGAAAGAATTAAATGGTGGATTTCTCTTTCAGTACTTTGAGAGATGACATGTAATAAATCTCTTATAACATTGCTCATGCTATCTCCGCTAGTCACACTTTAACGTGTTTTGTTCATCTATTTGACTGAGAAAAAATTATCTTGAGTCTATGTGAATAACCAATTTAGTCCCCATGGAAAAGGCAAAAAATATGTCATCTGTGCTCTCTCGCGTGCACCCCAAAAAGGGTGCTATGAAAGGTATATTAGGGGCCGAGTCGCGTGTCCTTTGCCTCTTGTTTGAAATACAAAATGGCCGTTGGTCTAAGCATAACAATATTTTTTTTTTATATTTAAAAACTTTATATTTCTTCAGTTTAACCTAAAATGTAAGAAAATTTTTTGCTAGTATATTACTTTTTTGCAGGATGTCGTTCTATCGTCTTTATAGATAGTTTTTTTTTGTTTCTTTTCGAATTTGTTAATTATTTTTAAAACTCTCGTACTTTTTCAATAATGTACGTTTAGTTGACTCTCACGGTAAAGAAAAATGTCGTGAGGATACCTGCACATACCTGCGAATAAAATTCAAAGGTGGTTTGTGAAGTTGACCAACCCGCACTGGGCCAGCGCGGTCAACTAAGTTCTGTTCACCCTGATTCGGGGTAGGCTTGAGCCCCTCGGTGGGGACATGTATGAGCTGTTAATGATGATGATGATTATCTACTTTCAAATCTCCGCCTCTTGTAACTTATAGTGCGCCAAAGTAGTCTCTTAGGAATAGCAGATCCTTCAAATATGGCAAAACAAGTTACCCAACATTGTTTGACCTGTTTTTTTCTATAAGTTTATCTGGGTACACAAAACGACTGTAAAAGCACTTAACTATTTGTAACACAATCATCCGTTAAGAATGTAGAATAAAGCGCAAAAATATATATTTAAATTTGCTAATAATAAAATATAGTCTATCCAATTCATTCAACATCATTGGACTGAAAGTAAGCCGTAGCGTCATAAATATCTGAAAAAGCGTTATATAAATAACCTGGCTGTAAAGGAATCAATTACAATATGATTTGTTTATTTATAATGTAATAGAAAATATTCCATACAATACGAGTATGTTAGGACTACTTTTTACGCGCATAAATAAAATCAGTCGTACGAAGTAGTTATTAAAACTAATCATTACATATAATAAATAATAAATATGTTGAGATGTCTCACACACGGTCATCGGACCCGAAACTGTATTATGGGTGTCAGGGAGCTGATATATACATACATATATAAATATACAATATCCAGACACAAAGCAAATACAAGTGCCGGCGGTGCTCATCACACGAATGTTTGCCCTGGGCGGAATTTGAACCCGAAGCCCTGTGATTCGAAAGCAGACGTAGTACCAATTTGGCTACGGGGCTGCCTAACACTAACACAAATTGCCAAATAATCCGTTAAAACCATTTCGAACCCGTTATCGTTAACCGCAATGCGAATGAAACTAATTGCAAACGCACAATAACATTTGCTCTCATTAGCTCTATTGTAAAATTAATTAATAGCATTTTTAATAAATTTTATTCAGCTATTGACAAGGGATTATCATTAATTAATAATATTAAGCCATACATTTATTCAACTCGATTTATAACAAAATGAAATAACTCGTAGCATTTGCTACGGCGTAGCAATCACCTACGAGACGCTACGAGAGTAGAGATTCTAGTGAGCTACCAGTGAAAGTATCACCTTCATTTCATATTATTATTGTGATTCCTAATTCTACATTTGCTTATATTTGTTTAAGTTTAAAAAAAAATGCTATAATTGTATTCTACCGTATTTATAAGTTAGTATTATGCCAGCAGCATTAGCAGTAGATCTTTGGGGGAGGCATTTGTCCAGCAGTGGACGTCTTTCGGCTGAAATGATGATGATGATGATGATGATGATGATTATGCCAGTCTGGCTGCAGATGGTAGCTGGTTCTTTTGTTGAAATTTAATGAAATTTCGAAAAGATAACGTTTTTTTATTTTAATTTAATTTTATGAGACCAAGTTAAATAAAATAAACACACATTAAGTGTTTTACTTACTTACTTACTTACATCAGAACACAATTAAACATACTTAATTATACCAGAATATAACCTCGTAGTAAAAAAATATTTCTAACAAAATTATGTGAGATTTTTAATGCCAACTCTTATTTTATAATTTTGTGTTAAATATTATAGTATTTATAAACATATTTTAACATTTATAATTTCAATCGATGCATAAGGTTTTTAATTTTAAATTATTTTAAATATACAATAATTATAATAGTAACTATAGCTTTCCACCCCTCGTCTCCACCCGAGTTAACAGAATGACATATTTTCCCGAGGTAAAACTTAGCCTTAGACCTTCAACATCTATTCTCATCTATTCTATTCTATTCTATCTTCGTACCAAGTTTCATTTAAATCGGTCAAGTAGCTTCCAAGCCTATTCAATGTAAACAAAAACTCCAATCTTTCCTCTTTATTTTTTTGGTATAGATAAAATATTATTTAGCTCGTATTTCCGTGGCAGAGTTCCCACAGGACTGGCAACATTCTTCGTTTCTATCGCTATTGCAATATTTTGAGGTAGCTGCCAGCTCTTAGGTCACCCAAAAAATATAAAAAAAGTGTTAAGGAAATAATTAAAAAACATTGCTTTTTACTTGGAACATTCAAATAAAACACCGACTGCAAAGCAACTAAAATAAGCAGTTAAAAATTTGGCCGGTGGCCAAAATAGCTAATGTGTAAGCGATTTAGGACATAAGAAGCCTTTTTATTATTTTAAAATGTTAACGTACTTTTCGAATTAATGAATTTAATAAAACAAGAGCTTAGTGTTTTCATGCCTAAATTCATAAACAAGTTTTAAGAATTCAAATAAGTACATAGTAATGCAAATATAGTTCAAAAAGATATGAATAACCAGATAGAGTAGAGGCAGATGTTTAGAATTACGCTATTGACCTAACCTAGAAATCATTATAGAGAATAATGTAAAAGTTTGTCTTTGTGTTCTATTCTTCAGGCTGAAACGACAAAATGATCAAACACTTTTAAACATTTGTGATAGAAATTTTACTGCGGGAAAAATACTTACAAAGGTAATGGTCCAAAATGTATGGACCAAAAACCCAGAGCCGATTTAGACAAATTGGGTATCAATGGCTTTATTATATTGCACAATTTACCCCACCGAAAAATTAATGCCCATATGCATGGGGTATAAGAGTTATAGACTAACAAAGTATATATGGAAAAATCATGAGTAACTTGTTATTTTTACCAGTTTTTACAACAGCAGTATATTATTAATAATCGTAATAAAAAAAATAATAATAATAAGACAATAATAAATTCAACTAGTGATTATAAGGTGAACCTATCAAGTTGAAAGTGCTTTATTAATGAGAAAACGTCTTTTTTTTTTTTTTTTTATTAATATATATTTTTTTATTACTTATAGGTATGTAATATTGTAAAGAAATTGTAAAAAAAGGAAAAACTAACGATAGGATCTTGTAAAGTTTCTTCGGTTCTTCTTCTTCTTCGGTTCGGTTTCTTTTCCAGACATTGCGCTAAGTTGCCAGTTCTGTTCAAAACTAACTATCTTATATCGCGTCGCCTCTCAAAAACTACTGAACCGATTTCAAAAATTCTTTCACCACTAGAAAGCTACATTTACCCTGAGTAACATAGGCTTTTTACCGCGGGAAAATGCCTCATTCCCAATTATTGATTATAATACACTTGTGCATTAATATATAGTGCAGCCTTGATTTGAGCAAAATTTCTTCAATTTTAAAGCAGTTAAGTGTTTTTCAACCTATAATGATTGATAGATAATAATGAACTAGCTATCCGCCTGGTGGCTCCGCCCTTTTTTATCCCGTGAATGAGGATTTTTCCCGCGGTAAAAGGTAGCCTATGATTCTCCTAGGTCTATAGTTTCTATCTTTAAACCAAGTTTCATTAAAATTCTTCCTGTTTACAATGTTAGTGTAGATTTAATTTATTAATTATTTACAACAGTTAATTTCAAAAGGATAAATTGGTAACTCAAGCGCAGAAACCGGTTGAAAAGTTATTAATTTATGAAGTCAACGACGGGTAACATAAAGATTCAACCGAAATTTACTTAGCATACATTACGATGGAGTTTATCTTTGCCCTCTTATTAACATCGTATAATATTCACATCATAATTTATTCTAATCAGATAAAAAACCAACAAAAATTCTCATTTAAATACAGAAGCCGGCACGTGTGGTTGGACATTCGCACTAAGAAATACACTTCTACCGGTATTTCGTATAAAATGTGAAAGTAAATATTAAAGTTTCGCTTTATGTCTAAATCACTCAACACATTTGTGTAATTCGGAATACGTGTAGAGACACACTAAAACTTTACTGCGGGTATCATAAATATAGTAACTTATTCCTACACAAAAAATGGTTAAATGAAAAGGAGCCGAAAAATGATCAATAATAAATCAAAAATAAATACGATGTATTAACTGTCAATAAGTAAGTAAAAAGTATTAAGTGTCTGTAGTATTAAGTGTCTGTAGTAAGTATTTCAATTATTATACTAGTCCCATTAATAAATGGTCACGAATAATACGTAAAATAATTGGAAAGAAAGTATCACAAAGACTTAGATAATAATATTTACTTGGCACACATTACCATTACCGTACAATTTATTCTCGCCCTAGGGTCGGACCTCATTTCGCTAAAACACTCTATAAAAACAAGACAATTTTCCTCCATATTAAAATGTCCAGTTTTTTTGAGCCATGTCTTATCTTGTTTGGTTAAGTGAGTGTTTTTGTATAAAGTTATAATAAACTTGGAGTAAGTTTTAATAATGCAATTTAATAAGCACGTCGGTCTTTATAATGATGGTGACAATGATATCTTTTTCTCTTTTAATCTTCTTCAAGGAGATTATTATATTTTATTTTCATTATTCTGTTTGACCTCCTGACACGACACTGCATGTATCCTTCAGTATTTGATTTCATCCATTTAAAGTTCTTGTTTAAACTGACGGCCGTTGTGGAAATAAGGTTCTCGAATGGCGGCCGTGCGCCGGGAGACGTAGCGTGGGCAAGCCCCCCACTAGGTGGACCGACGATCCAGTGAGGGTCGCAGGAAGCCGCTGGATATCGGCAGCGAAGGACCGATCGTCGTGCAGATCTTTGGGGGAGGAGTTTGTCCAGCGGTGGACGAGATGAAGACCAAAAAAATGGACCCAAGCCTAAACAAAAGAAATACGAATAACATCAATGTACACGTCATTACGCTCTAACACAGGTGAAGGAAAGTAAAAAAAAGATAAGTGATTCTTAGGCAAGGACAGTGAAATTATTACTACATAGATATTCCTTTATTTGCATTTCTGTGGCTATGAAATAGTATGCAAAATATGCGTAGTTAGGAACTTGAAATGTTTAAAGCGCTGGTCCTCTCAACGTGACCGCGCATAATTTATCAAAACCCCACTCAGTTTACTCCTCTGACGATCTATTTTACCTATTTTTGGGATGTTTGTAATAAATTTAACTCAGGGTACCGTCCAAAAAGTCGCAAAAACATCCATCTGGGAAAAACTAGGCAAATGATAGCAAATTGAACTTATTTCGATGCATAAAGTACGGCTAAAGATCGAAATCTTGTCCTGTCTTGGTCTTCAATTTATATTCGGCACGCAAAGTGATGTACAGATCTTTCTCTTCTTCATTATTTCAGCTGAGAGAAAGTCCACTGCCGAAAAAGGCCTTAAAGAAAGATATCTACAACGCTGTAGCAAGTGGACAGATTCGCAACTGAACAAATCGCCATCAAACGCTAAGTTTGGCGAGAAGTAAATTTAAGTTAAACTGTGTATACTTACCCTAATAAATAAATTAAAAAAAAACGTCAGTTGGACGGATGAACGAAGAAACGAAACGAATTTAAGCTATTATTATTATTATTCCTCACCCCCGCCGCTCGCTAAGTTGTCTGCCGATGTCTACTAGTATTAAATACTAGTAAACACTAGTAGTAACTATCTGTGACAGAGCGATAGCAACGTAGTATAGTGTTGTGATATTGTAAAGTATATTGTATCAGTCAGTCAACTTACATAATAACAATAAACACTTGAAATTATTTTAAACCGTACTTAAAAGTATTAGCTCAATTTAATTTCTATTCGGTTCATAATGCCTCCCATTCAAATTACTCTAAGAGACAAATTCATTGTTATAAACACATTATAGGTTTATACTATTTAAAAGCACTTTACTTATGTTAATACCTTTGAAATCTTAACAGAGCTTTTCAAGTAATATAAACCTCTCCACCTCTTAAGAACTTCCTTTTTGTGTCCCAAAAACCACCTAATTTACATTTGAAAACCTTCGTCATTCAATTAGAGGTAAGATTTATTGACCGGATTATGTTTAATTGTGTTGGGGGTCGGAAAGGTACATTAACTATATATAAAAAGCATTTAACCCCGAAAAAAAATTATATATGTCGGAGTGTAGAATGTCTAGACCGAATTGGATCGTGAGGCTAGCTCATGAATGAAGTCTTGGGGTGGTTGCTTGAGAACCGCTGCTGTACTTTGAGAGTCACTGAAACAATAGCTAAGCAAGCAGAGCAATGATGCAATGCTATTCGGGACTCAGTCCAGTCCCGTAGCCCAAATGCAGCGCCCGCGCACGCAACGCGACCTCAAGGAATCATTATAATCCAATTTCTTAATGTTTTAATTAGAATCAACCCCTCTGATAGTCCGCCGCCGCGTACGTCGACATATATATGTTACGGGTAATGCT
The DNA here is from genome assembly GCA_948473455.1 of Teleiodes luculella. Lineage (NCBI taxonomy): Eukaryota > Metazoa > Arthropoda > Insecta > Lepidoptera > Gelechiidae > Teleiodes > Teleiodes luculella. The sequence continues at coordinate 12,733,922 of OX419585.1, forward strand.
AGAACATAGAGTAAACCTAGATTTACCCGGGTTTACCTAGGATTTGTGGATAAAGTCCGAATTTTAATTTGTATTCGGCGTTTACCCGTATACAACTAAGTCTACCCTACACGGGTTGGGTAATATTTGGTGTTGGTCTGAATAATAATTGAAATAAATTTTAATTCGGAATTTACCCATACTCACTTAGGTCTACTCAATGCTGGCTGGGTACCTAATGTTGGTGTTGCGTCATTTTTGCGTACGTGACATAAATAGGGATGTGCCGTTGCTAAAAGCAACATTCCCGTGCCCGTGAATATTCCCAATTCCTGGTTCAAAATTTCAAAATGGCGGCAAATTTTTCCAAATTTAAAAATTACTCTATTTTCTAGCATTACCCGGCGTAACATTATATAAAGCCGCGTTTCCACTAGGCAACATTTGGCGCACAACATGGTACCCGTTAGAAGTTAGCGCAGAACTTTTGTTTAACAACATTGGGCCCGACTCTACAATAACGCTGTAACTTAAATTTAAAATATGTCCCTTTCACGTTTTTAAGAACAAAAAGGGACAGGTGATTGTCAACTTAAATTTAGAGGTCAAACATCGATTTTACGCATAGTTCGCACTAGCTTATCAGGCATCTGAATACATACCATTAAAATTATGCTGAATTTGACAGCTGTGCTGATTATTTTAAAAATAGTTCATTCAAAATTAATTTCTTTCATCTCCCATCCTCTTCGATTCACGTCACGTGTAGCGCGTCAATTGTTGCCTTGCTAGTGGATACACAGCTATGGCAAGATATTTCCAATTGTAGGACATATTAAACATGTACCGTATTCCCACAAAATAGACAGTTGTCGGTCGAGCGCGTGTCTAAAAATCTTGTTTTAACTTTGATTCCACATGATTCAAAGCATTTTTTTCTTGTCGTCGATTTATATAACAGAGACTGTTGTAGTCCTGCTTTTAGAAAACGTGTCTCTTTAAGTGTCATTACCCAGTTAAACCTGTGAAGTTAGATTAACTTTGAAGCTTAAACCCAAGGTGACCATCCAAACTTAGTTGAATTAACACGACTTTAGGCTCAATGATTCCAACTGCTACGGACTTACAGTCACTTAGCGACAAACTTAAGCCGGTACTATACTCTCGACAAAACTCGAGAGCCGAAAGGGACGCAGTTATGCGTTAGAATGAGATGCAAATACACCGCGCTCACTCTTGCGCATAACTGCGTCCCTCGTATTGGCCATGTCTCGTCTAGTTTTGTGGAGAGTGTAGTGCGGCTTTTACTTTGATCAGGCGTGTCGGTTGAGGTATGAGATGAGACCGATAGAGCACCCCGATAGATAGCTTCTAACAATACAACCATGGGGTGCACAGGATTAGTGTCATAGTAAAAGAATACAGGAATTGTGTGTTCTACCCGAAAGTTATACTTTTTTCTGCTGGCCGGCACTTTTACTTTTTTGGTCCAAAATGAATGATACCCTTTGTCCGCCCGACTGTAAAATAAACATATTCAGAATTTTGAATTTAAAGCAATGATGTACCTGTTTTTTTGAATAAAACATCAGTGCCTTACTTGTCTTCACTTAACCTTTAATAATTACTAACCTATAAATATTCGGCACCCAACTCAATTCCTATTTGACTTAATTTCACTCTCCGCCCACAATACTCAATTTCCGACACCGAGGCTTCACTTGCCAAAAATACAACGCAAGTACATTTTGTATTACATGGCGTGTCCCATATCGCAAGAAAAGAAATGGTTTACGTTTGAGGCTAACTGGCACAGCAATGAATTTCAAATTGTATTTAAAACGGGTACATTGTAGCTCTATTATGCCAGCCCCAGTGTTACCTACTATGCAAATTGACAGAATCTGAGGAATGTCGATAAGACGAATCGTTGCTCAACCTCCCTCAACGTTCGGATCCTCGGAGATAAAGGCCAACTATCTGTCAATGTCAGCACGACCCGAGTGTGGAGGATGCTAAGATACCCCTCACAATAGCGTATTTTGGGCGTCACGTATACAATCATCCGCGCCTGTTTTTTGTTTCACTCTTCTATGATTGTATGCGCGACGCACGACAGTGACGCTCAAAATACGCTAGTGTGGGGGGTCTTTAATATTTTATGTATTATAGAGTTTGACTCCCCAAAGGAGAAAGTGATTACAATATTGCTAGCTCGATTTAGCATTGTGACGTGGGTCACTTTCTAAGAATCGATGAATAATGACAGTTGTACTGAATGATTCGAAGGAAAACGGTATTCCATTGCTCTTATTAAGTTTTTTGAATTGGTAAGGTTGCAGAAAATTGCTGGATACGGACCAAGCTGCTGCTGCTGTTGTTTTTCTTTTTCTTTTTTGTTGTGTTGTATTGTGTTTTGTCAAATAAATTATGTCTATGTCTATGTCTATGTCTTGCTGCTTGGCCTAAGCAGAACCGATCGATGCAGAGATTTCTGAAGAAAAAGTTTCTGCAGTCCTAACCGCCACTTTACCAGTCCTGCCGTTACCATGATTGGTGTACCCCAATCAAAATATTGATAAGCTCAATTTAAAATTTAATTGTTAAGCCAACCCGTAAAAGCTGCAAAAACCTAAGTATGTTCAGAATTTTAAAATAGTTGTCAAGCCGAAGTCTAAGCCTGAAAGCCAAGCATCAAACCAACTTTTAGGATCTTCTCATCTGACTTCAGGAATGTCTCAATACCTATTATATCCATCCTTTTTGTAATGATACTCAAACTGTTAGCCCTTTATACAAACAGCTACTGAAGCGGGACAGGTTTCGCTTCATCGCTGAAACATTTCCCGTGCGTGACTTTCCTGCGGTGCGGCTAAGAAAAACATAGGCTTCTCGTTCCTGCGGAGGCTATAACTTCTATTTGGTTTAATACAGGAAAGAGGTAAACGTATATTTAAGATGTTCTACTTAAGCACAAGGTAGTGGTATATCTACTTTAGTACAGGGTAACTAGGAAACCTGTAATTGGCCTAATGTAATTTACGGATTTTGTGTTTATTTTTATGTATAAGCATCTGTAAGTTTCCCACGAAAATAAGTAAATAAATAAACTCACACTGTGTAAAGTTCAAACTTCTTCAGTGCGGTACGGGGCTTCAAATACCCTGTATCTGGGCGACCCCGTCCCGTCCAGTGTTGTGCAAGCGCGCGCTCTTAGAACACGTGTTTAACCGGACTTCGTTTGTGTTGCAAAATTGTCGTATCAAACTTCACCAGAGACGAAAGAGCAGCGCCTTTATAATTATCAGTTCTCAATCCTCATTCTTTATTGCAATCCAAGTTAATTATAAAGATATTAAATTAAGTGTTTGTAAATAATGTCATTACTAACATTAATAAAAATGTATTGTAGGGTACAACATTTTTTTTTCAGCAGAGATAAATACACATTATTAGCTTGCATATCAATTAGATTCGCACACGACGAGACTAGTTCCAACTTTGGTGATAATAAGCCATCTTTGAAAATTTATAAGGAGTTTGAAATCAGTTTTATTCCAGTAGTTCCGTGTGGATCGGGGCTTAGTCAACTAATTCAACTAAACTCAGAAACTCTTGAATGTTCGAGGTGACTTTTAAGTGTTCTCTGAACGTGTTGGCACTAATAGGGCAAATTATTTGTAATTATATAGGTATGTCGACGTCGGCAATACGGAAAACTTGTCATTTTACAGAATGCCTCGACTTTTACCGACATTTGGCATTCTGTAATATGCCGAAGACAAATTGTATTTGTAACGCATTCCTTTTCTTAATTAGCAATGTGCGATAATGGGGCTGAATGGTTCTACAATTTTCCGACGACATATACATAAATATTGGTTAACACGAAGGTTAGTAAAATATTATCTATTATTTTACCAAAATGAATCGTATGGGATAAAAATTTACACGCTTTATACACGTATATAGAAAATTGTTTTTGAACATATCTAGGTTTTCATAAACAAAATAATAACAAAAAAATATTTTCAGTATTGTAATTAAACTATTATATAATTAAATGAAATAGAAACCAAACAAACAAATGAAATACAAATAAAAATTGAATGAATTGTTATGCTTCCCCGTGTAGTTATTTCATGTTTCATTTTTTTCCATAATTATTTTAAAAAATACTATCCACTAACAACTAAAATATAAGTAAATATACATAAATACATATAAATATGCATTGAAATGGAACAAATGTTTAAATCATCCTTATAATGTTCAGTTAGGAATGGTTAGGATACCTAGAAAGGCCGTTAATTATAACCCAACGCCTCCAGCTAAATATCATCAATATTCTAGTAACTTGTGTCTCCAAACAACCCGATCCTTGTTACTGGGAAGGCGAAATAGGTTAGTGCGTAGAATTTCATGAAGAATTGCTTTAATTGCCAACTGTAAGGCGGTTGTCACACGGTGTCGCTTATCGCAGATACTGGTGACTGGGCTGAGCTGTTCTTACTATAGTCTTTATAATTATTAAAAAACACATTAAAACACACACAACACTCCGTTTAAAAAATACACTTTTCTGCAGAGTTCTGATAATTATTTGCCTAGGTAAACAGTTGTATGCCTACTCTTAGTTGTAGGCAAACTGTGAATACCTATAATACTTGTCACGTGTCGCCTTAAAAACTATTTTACTATATAGAAAATACAGTATTTTTTTATTTACTCTAACTGCGGCCGCCTCATGTAACAGCTTGCTCACAACTATAAGTCTGCATATAATTACTTATACAAATATTTAACCAACGGGCTGCGACATAATCTATATCTATCTGTCTATACTAATAATCACAAATAGAAAAAAATTGATTGCTTGTTTGTATTTTATAGACTCCGACCAAAACTACTGAACCGTTTTCAAAAATTCCTTGGTGAAGCTATATTAACCCTGGGTAACATTAATCAGGCTACATCACATTTAAAAAAAAAAATAGGGAGATTTACTACAATAATGTAAAAGTGTAAAAAAAAACTATAAAACTTGAAAAAACCTGGTACAAAAATAGAATAGACCTAAGTAAATCATTTCCACGGGAAAACCTGTAATGCGGGCTGAGCGGCGGCAGAAAGCTAGTATTATGATGTAATAAAAAGTATAAGAGAGGGTTTCACATTTATTCATACTTCACTGCGTCGCCTATCGCCGCGACAAGCAACACTATGTGTACCGCTTAAAGCAATTAAGCCTATCAGAAAGCAATTATCGGTACGTGTACTAATCTATTAAGAAGTTCAGATATGAGGGAGCACTTTCCTACGTCATTTTCAATAAAAAAGTTTTATTAATTTCCCGGACACATGCCGCCTAATCGGTTGAGTTTTAATTGGATGAAATAAGGGTTACGGGCAGTTGATGTTTTAAGTTATAATTTAACCTATTTTTTTAATGTTTAGAATAGTAAAATATTTTTGGAGATTCGGATTTCGGAGCAAAACTTCTGATTGACGTGGTTTCATAGTTTCTTTTTCTGAGATAGCTAACTATAATTATTTTTAGCTATGTCACACATTGTAAGCTGTTAAACAACTTTTAATTCTTTTTCTTATCCTGCTATTAATTTCAATATATGAGATTGGTCGTGACAAACTGTAATAGAAAAACAAAATCTAACAACAAAAAACTGCAATACAATATTATAAAATTATTTATTGACACCAAAATATTTAAAAAAATTCGATTCTTAGTTATTCAAATCTTAATATTACCACAGAATAAATAATAGTACTAGGTACAGAAGGCGCACTCTCTGATAGCAAACGTGCGAATTTCAATCTAGCTACCACGCAACTAACGTTCAAATTACTTTGAATGCGTCGAACGTGACCCTGGCTATAATAGCCTACCGTTTCTCGCTGCGCTCGTTTTAAAACATTATGCACCTTAAGTCCGCGACGCGAGAGTCCGCATTACTAAGTCCGTCGCGCGCCTTTGATAAAGCCGCTCCTCTGTAGGGTTGGGCGTAATTACAAAATAAATGAATTAGACCTTTGATATTATATTGGTATTGGTAATACTTCACCGGTACCTAATAATAATCATAATAAATATTTTTAATTAAACTTGACCAGTTACTATAATTGTTTTACAAAGCAACCACACTAGGCGCAGCCTGTATCGTGGCTACTATTTAATCTAAAGTTCGTCATTTTCAATACATTTCTTTATTTTATTACTTAACTTATGAGCATTTAACTAGTAACCAGTTTATGTGAGCTTGTATTAGTAAGCAATCACTAGTTCTGGGAGGTCTACTTATACTGAACGATTTCTAATTAGTGGTGGTTAACATTTACACGAAAATATAGCAGCTGGGGTAGGGTGATATCACTAAATATGTTAATACCTGAAGTTATTTCATTATTATAATGATTTAATCAATAAAAAATATATTAAAGACAATAAAAGTATTATCTTACCTTTCGATATTACTCGGAAGGAAAAAAAAGTTGTAATTCACTGACATTCCTATCGTTATTTAAACACCCGAATGCTATACAATACCTTTTTGCTTTTCGTTCACCCATAATAATTAAAATAAAACTTGGAATAAGCGAATTAAAGCACACGGGCGTCGTCACTCGGGCGCGCGACGCTCCTTACTAACTATCCACATTAATGGTGACGCCGGCGTAGGTACAGTAGCCAGCACATACGGCTGGACACTTTGACCTCGAGAGCGCCCGTATTCCGTAGCGGTAGTGGTGAATTCGTAGTGCGTGTGTCCAGCCGCATGTGCTGGCTTCTGTACATTCTGGAGCTCTGGCGCGAAGTGAGCCGGGCCTGATATTACAAAGAGATTACACTTAAAGAGATTTATTTAAAGATACCTATTGTGTTTTTAAGGGTCTTATCCGACATGCAAATCTTTATGACGGTTTAAAAAGAAATTTCTTAAAGACCCGTTACGTGACCCGGTCTCTTTTGTATTAAAAAATCAAAAAACTTACTATTGTGAAGTAAATATAGTAAAACCGCCGCCGCAACCGTCAATAGCTACAAAGATAAATACGTTTAAAGTGTTACTAAAAAAGAAGATAACATTTTTAATTATAATATTATGGACCTAAGCCTATCCTGACAGCAGGGAGAGTTAGGCATTTCTTCGTCGATCCGACTACGCTGGCCCAATGCGGGTTGGTCAACTTCACACACAACCTTTTTTTAAATATCTTCGCAAGGCGTGTAAGTTTCCTAACGATGTTTTCTTTCACAGTAAGAGCGTCGAAAAAAAAATCGATAGTCAAATCTAGTACGTCGGTGGTAGGTCTTCCATTGTAGCGCTGTTTATTAGTACCACAGTGTGCCACAGTGTTACCAATAGTAAGCAGTCAAGAGTGCGTATCTATGTCGCATTTTACAGAACGCATCGGCATTTTATAAAAGCTTGCTGTTTTGCAATATGCCGAAGAAAGCTTGTAAAATTACAAAATGCCAAATGTTTGTAAAATGCCGAAGCTTTTTTTTTTTTAATTGACATATGCTTGCGTCGAAAAGGTACAACCAATCAAGCTTCACTGGACTTGCGGGGGAGCGGAAGACTCTACCCCAAAAAAAGTCATTTACCAACGCGTTTAGGGGCGGCTCAAGGGAGCCTCGGACCACGGCCTGGCGCGTTGATATTGAGAAACATCGTGAAGGAGACGACGCCTGAGGGGCTCCGTCTCTGATTTTCAATTTTGATTTTGGTTCTGGCCGCGCCCCCGCCGGCGGGTGCGGGCGTTGTTACCTGAAGGGTAATTATTACCTGAAGGGTATTAGCTACCAGGAGGGCATTCTGTTAAGTGTAATCTAAATTCTTTGGCTGTTTTAAAATGCCGAAGCATTCTGTAAAATGGCGAGTGCTAAATTGCCGACGAGATTTATACGCACTACACCTACAAGTATAGCTCGCCTGTATTTGAGAGATAAAACAACTATATAGCTATGAAAATATTTTCAGGTATCGATATAAAGTGAAATCACACCTCCGGGAGGCCACGGGATCGCCTGCTCATGAACTATTCATAGTCGGCCTAGTGGCGACTATTTTTGATGCCTCTGTTTACACTTTCTAGGCGAGATTCCGATGTAAAGTTGTCTAATATTTGATGAAAGTTTTTACGAGAGATTCAATTTTAAGTTCTGTTCTGTGTTCTGTTTTATGTTCGTGTTCTTTGTGATCTGTAGTAGAGATGTGTAGGTAATGCGAATGATATCACAAAAGTTATATCACCCTAAAAGGTAATGCAATATTACACATCACACATCTGTACCAGTACACATCGCCTTTTCGAAAGTAATGAGTAATGGGACGTACTGTTTTGCTCATGTCTAATCTGTAGTTCTGTTCTGTTTATACTCTTTATTCATAAAATAATTATTTTAAACCAAAAATTGTCTGTAATTACCATTGAGGTAAATACAAATGGTCGTATTAGACCTTTTTCACGTGTGACATAATTACTTAGCTAGAATTATTACTTACCCAAGCAATTTTTTCGCAGTAATGTCTAGGAGAAATGTGGAGCAACGTTGATGAACGATTATTGCTCGGAGCACTTAGGTAACCGGCCTAGTTGTGGGCCTAATACGACGCCGGATGTTACTTAACACAATTTATATGCATATAGAACACTAGCTTTCCGCCACGGCTCCGCCCGCGTTAACAGGTTTTCCCGTAGAAACCATGCATTTTCCCGCGGTAAAAGGTAGCCTATGTTACTCAGGGTGAATGTAGCTTTCTAATGGTGAAAGAATTTTTGAAATCGGTTCAATAGTTTTTGAGTTTATTCATTACAAACATACACTCACACACACACAAATACAAATATTTCCTGTTTATAATATTAGTATGATTAGTATGACTAGCTTACCGCCGCGCGGCTCCGCCCGCGTTGACATATTTTCCCGTGAGAATTAGGTTTTTTCCGCGGTAGAAATTAGCCTATGTATTAATCCAGGGTGTCAGCTACCTCTATACCAAATTTTATTAAAGTCGCTCCAGCCGTTTAGATGTGAAGAAGTAACAAACATACACACTCACAAACTTTTGCATTTATAATATTAGTGTGATAAACAGATAAAATAATAAATATGAATGATAATAATTCTGAAATGACGTCATTAACACCTGTTTGCACTAACCTTGTCTTAAGCTTTTCGTAGTTGAGAAAGACCTAAGCTAACTAAAGCTTAAAACAAGAACTGGTTTCCACTAAGAGTCCAATTGGGCTCATAAAGGTAGGCAGAAGCAGCAGTTTAAAAAAGGTCTGAAGGTTACTAGCAAACAAAATTTTCACCAAATCTCAATAAAATACTTTAGGCATCAACTTAAGCGATTATTAAGTTTAGTGCAAACGGGTGTTCGAGAGTTCTCAGGGAGCCTATAATAAATGAAATAATTTTTAATTTGAATTTTAATAGTAATTGTGTATGTTTTAGCTGCAACGAGATTTGTATAGTGGCTACAGCTCTGAAGTTATTAATTTATTCGTGCCGGTTGGGTTCGAGACCATGGGGCCCTGGAGCCCTGAGGCTAGATAGGCTTAAGGTGATAATAAAATAACCGATTTGTAAAGGAAAATAAAAAGTAAAAAAGTCTGTTTAGGTACTTGTTCATTAAGCAAAATAAATTCATTTACCGGATCGTAAAATACAATACAATACAAATATTATTTACTAGATTTCACAGTTAACAGTTTTTCCCGTGGTAAAAGGTAGCTTATGTTACTCAGGGTGATTGTAGCTTTCTAATGGTGAAAGAATTTTTGAAATTGGCACAGTAGTTTTTGAGTTTATTCATTACAAACATACATACACACACACACCCACACACAAACAAAAATACAAATACATCCTCTTTATAAAATTAGTACGATTGACACCAAGAAAAGTAAAGTCTCGTAAAGTGAGTCACCGACTATACAAGGAAAACAAAAAAAATCTGCAGTAATAGTGTTAAAACTGTAAAGACTAGTCAAATAATAATACTTAGGTAATACACGCACGAACTTTGGAAACTGTTCATTGTTGTAGTAATAAACAGAGTCTTCGAAGCCTAAGTAGACACAAACTAGTTTCTAAGCATATTTGAACGTGTACAGTTTACTGAGCTGTTTAATAGGGAATGAGGGCTAAGAAACTTGAGTTACTATTGTACCTTACAACTTACAAGTTAGCCATTCATTCATTCAGATCTCACTATAATTTACGTTATATTATGATATTTCGTAGAGTTTGTAAGTGTTTATGTTTATAATTTTTATAGACGCTTTATGTACCCTGGTATAAAATATGCAAAAATAGAAACTTTACTTAGAAAAGCATAATTCCTGTCTTTCAAGAAATGAATGATAGACTTGTAAAAGTTTTTTTTTTTCTATATAGCTTCAAAGTAGAGTCTATATAGCTATCACATTCATTCCGTTCATGAATCCAGTAAATTTTTGACGTTCAGCTCAAAAAAAGTAAATTAGAATCAATGTTCTTTGACGGCAAAAATGAACAAGATATTTTCGGAGAAAAATATTTTAAATTCCGATCAGTAAGTACAACTTCAAAGAATTTTGTGTACTAGATAGGCTATGTTTCTTTATCATTTATCTTACTTCATTTTATAAAATAATATATGGTAGGTACCTTATTTAACATGTACCAATATAGCGGTTACTTAAGGCGACACCTGGAAAATTTTAGTGTTCTTTGACTCGTCAGTACTCGTAATCTATAAGAGTAAGTTAGTTAATTTTTAGATATACATTATTTGATCATATTATCTCAAGACTCTACTCACTGAAAACACGTTTACTGAAAATTTTATCGATAGAACATTAAGCCAAAGTTGCACCTTCTATTATCTTTTTTCGCTTTGTATAGGTAAACGGCAATGAATTGGATGCTGAAACGTGGTCATAAGTATGGGTTTCAACTTTATTAATGTCTCATCTCGAAACATTTTTATTATGTGCATTACTTTTTGTATAAATGGACACCAAAGAATTTGGCACTTACGCTGTTTAGTTCTAGCGCGCAACAGCATACCTTTCTCTGTTATACACGTACGGCACTGCTTAGCGTCATCACTTTCCCGCACTGCGATCAGTCGTCCGCTTACCTTTGCCGACGACGGACCTGCGCTAGGCGATCGCAAATTGCACCGGCGAAATCGAAAATAATTTATTACTAAGATGGGAAACAAACGCCGTCCAAAAAATAAAAAAAAGGCAGATTTGGCAAGAAAACGGAGACTTATGCTTGAAATAAGAAAAAAAACGAAGTACATGCTTTTTTCAAATTAACATGGTCATCTGCATAATATTGCACCACTGAAGGGTTAACTTTCTCTATATAGACCTTGAACTTTCCTGAGACATGCGCAAAACAGTACGTTATAATGCCATATCACATTACTCATTACTTTCGAAAAGGTGATATCACCCCGTACCATTACACATCACCCAAAACATTACCCGAAATGTTCTATGAAAATCACTTTGTTTATAAGGCAGAGTATTACGATGTGCGTGTTCAGTTTCAATGGCTAGACGGCTCTTGACTGTAGGTAATGAGTCTCGAACCCGCACTTACCTACGAACCACTATGCCACTGACGACGCTCCATCTAATCGATACGTTTGAATATTGTAATTGCGTGAAATAAAATAAACTACGACGAAATAATATACAATACAATACGTAAAGACACGCTCTTTTCCCTAACGGGGTGAGCAGAGTTTTAGTAATCATAGGGAGCCCTAACTAATATAAAATTCTCGTGTCACAGTGTTCGATTCCATACTCCTCCGAAACGGCTGGACCGATTCTCATGAAATTTTGTGAGCGTATTCAGTAGGTCTGAGAATCGGAAAACATCTATTTCTCATACAAGTCAAAGTCGAAGTCAAAGTCAAAGTCGAAGTCAAGAGCGTATTCAGTAGGTCTGAGAATCGGCCAACATCTACTTTTCATACAAGTCGAAGTCAAAGTCAAAGTCGAAGTCGAAGTCGAAGTCGAAGTCGAAGTCGAAGTCGAAGTCGAAGTCGAAGTCGAAGTCGAAGTCGAAGTCGAAGTCGAAGTCGAAGTCGAAGTCGAAGTCGAAGTCGAAGTCGAAGTCGAAGTCGAAGTCGAAGTCGAAGTCGAAGTCGAAGTCGAAGTCGAAGTCGAAGTCGAAGTCGAAGTCCGAAGTCCGAAGTCCGAAGTCCGAAGTCCGAAGTCCGAAGTCCGAAGTCCGAAGTCCGAAGTCCAAAGTCCAAAGTCCAAAGTCCAAAGTCCAAAGTCCAAAGTCCAAAGTCAAAGTCAAAGTCAAAGTCAAAGTCAAAGTCAAAGTCAAAGTCAAAGTCAAAGTCAAAGTCAGTGTCAGTGTCAGTGTCAGTGTCAGTGTCAGTGTCAGTGTCAGTGTCAGTGTCAGTGTCAGTGTCAGTGTCAGTGTCAGTGTCAGTGTCAGTGTCAGTGTCAGTGTCAGTGTCAGTGTCAGTGTCAGTGTCAGTGTCAGTGTCAGTGTCAGTGTCAGTGTCAGTGTCAGTGTCAGTGTCAGTGTCAGTGTCAGTGTCAGTGTCAGTGTCAGTGTCAGTGTCAGTGTCAGTGTCAGTGTCAGTGTCAGTGTCAGTGTCAGTGTCAGTGTCAGTGTCAGTGTCAGTGTCAGTGTCAGTGCAGTGTCAGTGTCAGTGTCAATGTCAATGTCAATGTCAATGTCAATGTCAATGTCAATGTCAATGTCAATGTCAATGTCAAAGTAAAAGTCAATGTCGAAAGTCGAAAGTCGAAAGTCGAAAGTCAAAGTCAAAGTCACAACAACAACAACAAAAATAAACTCAATAGAAATAAACTCAAAATAAAAAGATATACAATCAAATAAAATCTATATTATAATAAAACTGTAGAGGTCAAATGTTTGTACATAGAAAAAATAATTTTGATTCGTATAAGGGTAAATGGAAAGGAATAAACAAATATAGCAGTTTATCGTACTATCTCTTTATTAGGATACACAGTATACAGTATTTACCACAGAACATTTAAAAGAGGTTAGAATGGCGATAATGCGCCGTCCGTATGAAATCCGGTGTCGCCGATTCCACCCCACCTTTCACCTCCACTACATCTGTACTTCAATAAAGATGAAGTTTACGCACATATTTGCAATTTCAAATCTAGCCAATCATAGCGCCGCTCAATCACGCGATTTCAAATGGAAACGAATCATACGCATGCACGCACACTGATGTAGATTTTTATAGCTATGTGTGAGTTAGACAACGCGATCGTTTCTTTGCGTGAAGTATGAGCGTTTTGCTCATAGTTTTGGCGCGCCGGCCCCGCCCACATCGCCTTTCTAACCTCTTTTAAATGTTCTGTGGTATTTACTAAGACAAATACTACAATTATAGTATAAATTCTAGCTCTGCTCTGTTCCAACAAAGCGTGGCTAAGTTAAGCGCGCGGTATTTTAAACTGACGGACCCGGCGGCTCCCCGAGCCCCGCGGGGGGTGCGCCCCGCGTCGCACGTCTAAACCACGCCTCCAATGCGCTTTTATTTTTTCGAGGTGCGGCCTTAAGGCTGGTTTCAGAGCGACGCGTCTCGGCAGCGCTGCCCAGCCGCGCGCGCCTCGCATTACACTAGATTGTATGTAGCGTTTCATAGTGACGCGTCTTGGGCCGCGTCTCGGCCGCTTATGTTTAGGCGCGCCCGAGCCGCGCGCGCCTGGGCAGCGCTGCTGAGACGCGCCGCTCTGAAACCAGCCTAATACTCGTACCTTTATCTCGTAATTTTAAGTTGGATGTTTTCACATACACTCTAAACTTGTGTGATGGATGCGTTAAATTGATGTTTTATGTCCCTTTCTGTTCTTAAAAGCATAAAAAGGACAATAGATATATAGAACAAGGACAGGACAATAGAACTAAAATCTGAATTAGTTTAGGAAAAGGGAATATGCATAAAAAATGAATCTAAGGATCTAAACTAATTTTCCAAAAATATCCTAAATATAATAACGACAGCTAAAACAGTAACAAAATCGATAGAAAAATTACTTAGATACACAATTAATAAGATGATGTATCTGTCTCTCTCTGTACAACAACTTTTTCTATGAAAATAATATGGCGGACATGTAAAGTGACGTCATCTAACTTAATCTCGGATCTCTCTTTCTAACTAAAACTCGTAAAATAACTCAAATTTTTGAAGAAAAAAAATTCATAGTCGGTTATAAAAATTGATTTAAATTCTTATTGTGAAATTAAAAAAAAACAATACCTATAATATACTTAATGCATATTCCCCATTATGTAGCGACAAGTTCTGATAAAAATGTGTCTCAATTTTTTTCTTTAGTTTCGTGTTTTCCTTGTATAGATGAAAAGCATCGACTGAATCAATTATTCAATGCCGAACCGCGAGAGAGAAAAACATTGCGTGACTCCATCATTTCTAAAATACCTTTTCATTTTTCCATTTATGTAAATAACCTTTGCACATTTGATTCGACACTTGCTTTTTAACGAAAAATTTTGATTCCCATTCATTTGAGTAGCAATAAGAAAAGCCATTCCAAAAAAATATTTCTCGAAAACGGGTTGAGAAATGCGTCATGTAACGAACAGCTTAAGGTAGCCGTTCGAACTGAGCGTCCGCGACACTGACGCTGCGACACGAAAAAGGATAATGGACTCTAATGTGATGTATTTTAAGAATGAATTTACTCAAAAGTAAGTTAGCGCGATGACACAGACACCGGTAACGCCGCGTCACTGTCGCATGCCGCCAAAGTCCACCTTAAATACATCACCTTAGAGTCCATTATCCTTTTTTGTGTCGCAGCGTCAGTCTCGGTTCGAATGGCTACCTTTAACAGACAGAAAAAAGAAAGTGTTTTTGCGTAAAATGAAATGGAGATGATTCACGTTTGCTCGGTCAACCGCTGAGTCTGATTTCTCATTACAATTTAGTTCAATATCAATGATTTTATGAGAACACGGCACAACAGTAAAATTACTATGCCTAAATGTATTTTTTTAGTCAGCAATTATATGAAAATAACGTGAACAGGGTCTAGTATGAGTTTGTATCGAAGGTCAGTTTGATTTCTATACAGGAGAACTAGCATGAGGTTTTATCACGGCTGACACACGTAGTTTTGTCGTGTGTATAATACTCTTATCGCATGGAAAATATTTTAATATGTCATTCATGCAGCTTTTTGAAAAATAAACGTGAGATAATCGTGATAAGTGTCACATTGTTTCATGTTAGGCCTGATCTCTCTCTGAATTATCAAAGTCAAATACGAATATAAGATATTTTGTTAACAGACGCTTGGATATTATGGTTAGTTACAAAGACTCGTGTCTTCGTCAAACTCAACAATGACGTATTATATTTCAGGAAATGGTGGTAAAAGCACAGAACGGTAATCTTCAGTCCGCCTTCACCTCGCCTATTGTATTTGAACAATGAGTTCACTCATCGCCTGCGCGGTACCAACAAAACAACGAGCTAATATGAGGGAAGGCTCAAGGCAAGATAGGTAGTTACTCTTCTTACTTAGCGGAAGCTGATTACCTGCGAAATATCACTACATAGTATAAAATAAAGTCGCTTTCTCTGTCCCTATGTCCCTTTGTACGCTTAAATCTTTAAAACTACGCAACGGATTTTGATGCGGTTTTTTTTAAAGATAGAGTAATTCAAGAGTAAGGTTTATATGTATAATACATGCATAATATACTTAAAGATAACCCACAATAGCCATTTCCCCGTGCGGAGCCGGGGCAGGTCGCTAGTTTGGAATAAATAAAGAAATATGTGGGGACATCTCACACACAGTCATCTGCCCCAAACTAGGCAGAGCCTGTACTATGGATATAAGATATCAGATATACATACATATATAAATATACAACATCCAAACACAAGCGCTAATCACACTAGTGTTTGCCTTAGGCGGGATTCGAACCTGCGATCCTGTGCTTCGTAGGCAGACGTACTACTAACTATAACAATAAATTTAGGTAGCAGCATGGTCCAAGAAAACAAGGTCTTGCAAATAGACCACGTGACTGACACAAGCCTACGTCATTTCTACGTCATTTTGCCTATTCATCCTTGTCGAATGCGTGTAATAGACAAGGATGAAGAGTGCAAAATGACGTAGGCTTGTGTCAGTCACGTGGTCTATTTGCAAGACCTTGTTTTCTTGGACCATGGGTAGCAGGCTCAGAAGGCCTCACACTTAAAGTGGAATCACCATATGCCCAATGAACTCTGAGCTAAAAAGAACTGCATTTGTGTGCCTCCAAATGCAAAAATTTGTCATGATCGATCGGCCCCGTAAGAGCTGGCGAGATGAGCTAGTGCAGCACAGAATACACGCGTTGACGCCCCCACAGTGTAGTCCGGGGATTAAATTCCTTTGTGCATTGTGCATGAATTTCACAACGATGCGACCACGTTGTGGCGCATTGTGTGACTGTGAAAAGTTCACCATCATACTTCCTTATACACTGTGAAATTCAACTGGTTGTTTTCCACAACATAGTAATAATAAAAATAACAAAAGAAATTCACACAAAAATAGTAATAATAAAATTTATTAAACTCACATGTCCATAGTTACTACAGACTAAACAAAACAAAAGGAATAATTTTACAAAAGCCTGAACTAGGTTGAATGAACCTGTATCTCAGGTGTAGTGGTAGAAAACTGAACAACTTTCACTAAGAAACATAAATTAAAACCTCAAAATTAAAATACAAGTATTCATACAAAATAGCCGATCACGCGACTGAAGATTATATTATGAAAAGATGAAGTTTGTTTTTGAGATTTCAACTTATATTCCATAAGGAAAGTTATTCAGTTTCATGAGTACTACCACAGAATACCAAATAGTAGTACCTAGTACTACTGCTATCTTGCGGATAAACAACCAGTTAAATTTCACTGTTTATATGCTGCCAACAACATGGTGGTTACATTCTGTTACAAGAGTTTAAATTAAATAATTTACTATATCAAAAACCTCAAACTTTTTTCAGACACGCGTTCAACTTGTGTTTATCTTTTTGTGGTGAGACGGCATACATCCAACTCTACATTTTAATCATTAGAAATCACTAAACTTCAGTGGGCGCAACTCAAACAAATAGCTGAAAGTTTCGAACGACAAATCTACTCCCGGCTTCACGTGCGTTGAAACAAAGTTTCAGGAAAGAAAAATAGTCCACAAGGAGTGTTGAAAATATATGGAGAAAGTTATTTCCTTATTGAGCGAGTCGAGTTTGACTCGGTCTTTTTCTTAACTACGTTTCGGATTGCGTTCAGGGAACAATTTGCTTTTCTTTTATTTTCTTTATAAGTCGAATTGTTTACTTCATAATTCCAAAGCGGTGCTAAAGTTGTTTTATTCGTAAATGTTTTATCGTTTTCATGGTGAATACGAAAAATGTATTTCATCTAAAATTCAAAAATGCTAATTCATATAAATTTCTGAGATTTTCCACATAGTGTCTGTTATAATTATTAACAGCTCAAACAAAAATTAATGGCTTAGGTTCGTATATCAGCCAGGCCAGCATTTGTCTCAGTCATTGAGTAATTATTTCTTAACAATGTGCAATTTCAACTCTGTCCGATAATTTCGGCTGATGTTAAGAACTTCCTTTGTACTAAACCGTCTCCACGCAACACTCCACCTTACTTACATAATATTTTTGTGAGAGTCAGCTATTGTAGTCCGGTCAAAAAAAAATACAATGTTAAATAAGAATCCTCCAATCTTCCTTTTCTGCAACAAATAACAGAAGGACACTATCCCCAATAAGATCAGCTGTATATTCCTCCGTACGATCGCACTACGTGATTGTACTTCTAATACTGGGCAGGCCGAGTTTGTATCACTGTATTGGTAAGCAGTTTTATTGAGCTCAATTTGCTTCAGTGTCGTATAGGGCTGATTGAATCCTTTTCTTTAAGAGATACGCTGGTCGACTACGCTGGCCCGGTGCGGTTGGTCAACCCTCCAGTCGACTTTGACCATTTCTTTATTGGTCCATTTCCAAATACGACCACTTCCTGACTTGAACTTTGCATACAACTTAGAATTATTTCTCAGGTGTGTGCAGGTTTCCTTACGATGTTTTCCTCCACCGTTGAGCGTAAAATGGATATACATAAATAAATTCAAAAATCAAAAACACAGTAGGTACAAGAATAATAAAAGACAAAACCAAAACACACTACTACCAAAAAAACGTAAGTACAAATGTATGGAACACCACGTTACCTACACACACACAATACAATATAAATACCTATTCTTTACTAGCTGTCCGCCCACGGCTACGCCCGCGTTGTTTTTTAACTTGAAATTAAATTGTTACTGCAAAACAGCAACCGTTCGTGCTACAAACTATTATCATCTATCAATGTCCTTACTTAGGTTCCATTCACAAAGACACGACGTTTTAAAACGTCTTCAGTGAGTTTCAAATGAAATGCTTTTAAGAACACAAGCAGAGGCTGCGAACAATGCTTTCATGGTTCTGAAAGCAAGCGAAACATGACTAAGATGTTCCTGGGAATATGACGTCACGTTCACGTCAGTTACTTTGCGAATAAGGCCTTAAATGGGTATTTGTTTATTTTTTTAACGGTAACAAAAAGAGACAATAACAGAGGGCTATGCTTGGATTATCCTTGCGTAATCGAATCAGGAATGAGTCACCAGAGTCACCGACATAGCCCGAAGAATCGCTAAACTTAAGAGGCAATGGGCTGGGCACGTTGCGCGTAGAACCGACGGCCGTTGGGGCAAAATGGTTCTTGAATGGAGGCCGCGCGCCGAAAGACGTAGTGTGGGCAGGTCCCCCTCGAGATGGACCGACGATCTGGTGAGGGTCGCGGGAAGCCGCTGGATGCGGGCAGCGCAGGAGCGATCATTGTGGAGATCCTTGGGGGAGGCCTTTGTCCAGCAGTGGACGTCTACAGGCTGAGATGATGATGATCTGTGCGGAGTGCCTCGCCGCCATCTTTCTAATTTGTACTTCTGAAGAGTTTCTCGGAAAGATGAATATGGAAAAGTTTGTCTAACTTTTATTACTAAGTCGGAGTAATGTGTGGTAACTAACATGTTTGCAAACAACAATGTTAGCAAGTCCGCCTACGCCTAACCTACGCCAGTTTATTTATAGGTTAGGATAAGTTTTGGGTTCGATTCGATCAACATAGGATGCATTTAATTGGACCTCACCTTAAGGAAATGAAATTATGTACTGTTGATACAGGAATATGAAAATTTTACATAAAGAAAATATAGTTCAAAATAAAATATTAATATTTTAGGCCGCCATTTGCCTTCTCCCTTTTTATGTTTTGTTTGTACTATACTTGTTCTTGTTTTGTGCAATAAAGTATATTTTGATTTTGAGATGATTTTTTATAATTGAGTTTTTAATTTATTTTTGAAAATTACGAACAATATATTTATTTATTTTTTTGTTTTTAAGTTAGATAGTGGGCAACTATATTTGGGAGCTGGACCAAGAGCGGTCACTATAGACACAATGCTAAATAAATGAAAGGTGTTTGATTTAGTCATCATACAGGCTGAAGAACATCAAAATCTGTTCGAGGAATTTCGGATAATATGCATTCGAATCAACAGCAAGGCGTTTTCGCTTCATCCTTATGATAAGTACGCATTATATTTATATAAGACTAGCTGTCCGCCCACGGCTACACTCGCGCAATATTTTTTTCCCATGGTAAAAAGTATCTAAGATGTTGATCGGGGATATAAGGTACCACCATGCAAAATTCCATGTAAGTCGGTCCAACGGTTCCAGAGATTAGCGTGTACAAACAGACAGACAGACGGACATTTTTTTCAAAACTTGTATTTTTGTGTTCGGCTACACTCCTTTTATCACCTACAATCAGTTTTTTTGAAAAACAAATCAATGTAAAGATACGCCGATTCTTCAGTTTTATTAAAGTAAATAGAAGAGGAAGATAGATAGAAGAAGAAAATAGAATATATCATACATTGTAACTATTTCGTTCGTTCGTTCGTTCGTTTTTGATTCAAAGGTAATTTTAGGGCAGTGATTGGAAAAGTCACTATCATTTGCTATAGGAATGTGATATTGTATCTTTTAATTAGTAGTGCATGTAAGTAAATAGTTATTACCTTGAAAAAGAAAACCTCAAAGCTACTACTACGTTTGAAAAAATTACAAACCTTTGGATCATTAATTAACATCAAGTGAGCAAGAGATCAAATACTTAGTGAATTTACCACAAGGGAAAAAAGTCATAATAATCATAGACAGCTCATATACGACCCCACCGACAACTCGAGCCTACCCTCAGGAATCAGGGAGAGTAGGCCTTAGTCGACCACGCTGGCCCAGTGCGTGTTGGTCAACTTCACACATAACCTTTGAATTTTTCCTTCACCGTAAGAGCGTCGAATAAATTCTAAAATCGAATACATATTGGTCGTGCCGATGCTTGAACCCCCAAACTTTCGAATGGAAGTCAACAGCCCTAGCAACTTTGCCACCGACGCTCTTGGGAAGAAAATATAATAATATATCAAATTAAATATTGGTGAAAATTTCATAACATATAATTCCAAAGTGGTGTTTATTGCAAAATTGCTGTGAAACTTTTCAAAGTGTGTTCCTTCATCAAATTTTCGAGCATGTAATTGTAATAAGGTAACTTTTACATAATGTTTTATACCTTGTAAGGTAAAAGTTAAAAACTCAAAAACCTCTAACTATATAGTTACTAAGTTACTGGCTTTCTGATAAAATTGCCTCCATGATATTTTTTTTTTCATTAAAAGTGTATATTCCTTAAAGCCTGGTAAATAGAAATTAATTTTAACAATAGAAACCACCCTTTTAAACATATTAACTGTTAAGAACTGTATTTTTGTCGTTGCTTGGAAATATGGTATATTCACACCGTTCTGTAAATAAGGAAAATACAAATATTGTTCTTTAAAATACAGTGTGACCTAATTTTAGACCTTGTTACGTAAAATGCATGCTTCAGAATAAGTAAGCTGGGTAAGAAGCAAGTGTTGCCGGCAGCAAAGTAGATAAGCAATGAAAGACGTTCTTACCACCCTTGAACTTTAAATCATATTTTTATCCGCAGCTGAACCTCCAACAAAGAGCTGAAATCTCGGAGAAAAATAAATATTTGTTATCTGTGCAGCTCACAAAGAGGAACTATTGTGAGCGAGAGCTGGAGATGGAATTTTATATCGCCACTACCAAAGGCTTAAGCCACAGAACTGAGAAGTGATTGAATGATCTCGGAGAATGATATTCAGTCATGTGGTTAAACGTTGCACTCAATAACTTGGTTAGTCCTACTTCAGCTATTTAGTTGGATGCCGGAATTCAATGAACGGCCTAGGCGTCGATTAGTTGGCTTTAACCAGATGACTGCGACATATATAACTGATATTCATAAATCGTAATTTATATCTCAGGCTGTTCGAATGTTTTTGAATATTTATTATTTCTTAGTGGAACGTTGTTTTTTGTGGTATTGTTAATCTATACAAACAAATATAGAACAGACTTTAGAAAAGGACATAGGACAAAGGGGTACCTTTTACCGCGGGGAAATTCCTCATTCCTAAAGGAAAATCTAATAGTGCGCGCGGGGCGCTAGTGATAAATACTTAATTAAATTTGACTTAGACTTAGCGCCTCTCATTTTCGTCAAGAATCCTGGTATAATATCCATGTTGATTCTATCACTTCTATTTTTTATCTCGGCAGCTTAGATGGTATAAATCGGCCGTATTACTTTTGGGGCTGCGTTATAAGGACGAGTTTTGTGTAATATCCTTCTTTCGCCTTTTGTATAAGCCTCTCAAAACGTCCTTTTATACGCTTTCCTGTAGGAAAAGTTCAATTTTACCTGAATATTACAAAAATATCAGCATTAGTATGTATGGGCAAGGGCAGGACACTTCAAAGGACCAACCCAATTTAACATGGTTATTGAAAATATCTTACCCCGAGACAGAGTACATCAAGGAAAACTTATCGATAGTAAGCATGTCAATATTTTCGTAATAAAAAATGTATCAAAGTCGAAACATATTTATTTACTAGCTGTTTACCCGCGGCTACGCCCGCTTTGTTTTCCGACTTTTCCGTAGTAATTTTTAACTATCCCACGGGAACTCTTTAATTATCCGGGATTAAAAGTATCCAAGTTGACCAGGGATGTAAAGAACCACCATGCAAAATTTTATTCAAATCGGTCCCTTAGTTTCGGAGATTAACCCGTACAAACAAACAGAGAAACAAAAAAAAGTAAATTGTCTGGATGTGTTCTATTTCACTTCTTACATCCTCCTGACTCGGATTTCATCTTTTTTTTCTATGTACAGACATTTGACCTCTACAGTTTTATTATTATAGATATAATGTAACTATGTTACAAAGTCCATGTTTATTACAGGTCTTTTTAAACTTAACTGTCACAATAAATTTTGCTCAAGACAAGAAAATAATTATAATAAATTAAAAAAAAAAAAAACATTTGGGTTTCTGGTAACCTGAAGCCACAGCCTGAAGCACAGATTCACGTCTTTTTTCAGTCTCCACAAGTGATCTCTATATATCAGTGTTGGGCGTAATTAATTACTTTTGTAATTGAAATTACAAGTAATTGAATTACAAGTAATTGAATTACTGTAGTTGTTCCCACGCTCTCAAATTACTGTAGTTGAATTACTGTAATTGGTAATTCAATTACTCAATTTATAATTTATAAAAAAAAGTAAAGTAAAGTAAAGTGAAGTGAAGTGAAGTGAAGTGAAGTGAAGTGAAGTGAAGTGAAGTGAAGTGAAGTGAAGTGAAGTGAAGTGAAGTGAAGTGAAGTGAAGTGAAGTGAAGTGAAGTGAAGTGAAGTGAAGTGAAGTGAAGTGAAGTGAAGTGAAGTGAAGTGAAGTGAAGTGAAGTGAAGTGAAGTGAAGTGAAGTGAAGTGAAGTGAAGTGAAGTGAAGTGAAGTGAAGTGAAGTGAAGTGAAGTGAAGTGAAGTGAAGTGAAGTGAAGTGAAGTGAAGTGAAGTGAAGTGAAGTGAAGTGAAGTGAAGTGAAGTGAAGTGAAGTGAAGTGAAGTGAAGTGAAGTACATTAAATTAAATTAAATTTATAAAATATGACATTTATTTTTATTACACTGGATTATTTTTTTTTGGATTACACTGGATTACACTGGATTACACTGGATTACACTGGATTACACTGGATTACATTGGATTACATTGGATTACATTGAATTACATTAAATTACATTAAATTAAATTAAATTTATAAAATATGAAATTTATTTTTATTTTTATTTAATTTAATTTTATTTTATTTTATTTCATTTTATTTTTTATTTTTTTAATTTTATTTTATTTTATTTTATTTTATTTTTTTTTATTTTTTTATTTTTTTTTTTTTTTTTTTATTTTTTTTTTTTTTTTTTTTTTTTTTTATTTTTTTTATTTTTTTTTTTTTTATTTTATTTTATTTTTTTTTATTTTATTTTATTTTATTTTATTTTATTTTATTTTTTTAATTTTTTTTTATTTCATTTTAGCTCATCTGCTCTATTGCACGGAAAAGTAATTGAAAAGTAATTAAGTAATTGAATTACCAATTACAGTAATTCAACTACAGTAATTTGAGAGCGTGGGAACAACTACAGTAATTCAATTACTTGTAATTTCAATTACAAAAGTAATTAATTACGCCCAACACTGCTATATATTAATATAAATGGATTTATTTCCTTTTAATGCATTATAGACAGCATAATACAACTATAACATTTTCTTAGACAACTGCTAGAATTTAAATAAAGAATTTGGTGATTAGATTCCAATTCGGTAAACTACAAGGCACGAAAACGAATTATATAGGGTGTTAGGAAAAGTATCATTATTATTTTAACCAACTAAATTGTTAGAGACGAATAAATACCAAATAATAATAAAAATGGCATTTAATTCCTTTTGAAAAAATATTTTAAAGCACGCATCAATAAGTTCATTTAGCTCACGTCGCTTTCGCAAACAATCACGTGGCAGAGATGCATGGTGCGTACTTTGTTCAACGATGCGACGCTACCAAAGTCAAAACTAGACAGTTTTCTTTCTTATTTCTATTCCCAAAACTAATTGAAAATTCGTAATTAAAAAATTGTATAAGGAATATATTCTTTGTGTTTAATGTGTTACACATCAATAACACAATACTGGTTATAAAGGATAATGATAGAAGGGTTGCCTGGTAGGAATTGCTACCTTAGCAATAGGGCCGCCTTTTGTACACCTGTGTTATTGTAATTATGTTTTATTGTTTCTCTTGTTTGCATATTCTAATCTATTTTATGATACTTTTTCTCACACCCTGTATAATTTCTTAAAATTAATTCAAGCTGAAAACGTCATTAAATATTTATGTATAAAGATTAATCTTTCAGTTTTATAAACTTTGCTCTTTGTAATTAGGGGATCAAGGAGGCTTTATCTATTTGCTTTTGGTTTTGAGATAACGGTTGTTATTAAGCGATTACAGAGAAATTTTTATCCGACGACGTAAATAATTTTGTTATGAAATATTAATCTGCGGGTTCTCCGAACTCAAGATGGCGTAGAATGTTTGAAATGAATATAAATCTCTATACTTTTTAAAACTTTCACGGTTAAAATCCCGTTTTAAATCTTAATGGTTATAAATCTCTAGCTTACAATATATTTTTAGTTACGTTTTGCTTTAATACGCCTGTATTGATTTCTGTTTTGAACAGACTACAACTTACCAAACTAAACTTTGACTGAACAATTATCTAGCTTTTACAAAATACATTGAGTAGGTTTTGAATCACAACCAGACATCGGTGCTTTTTGGAAAGACATTGTACAACGCCTTAATTTTTCGAGATCAATATCACTACATAGTATAAAATAAAGTCGCTTTCTCTGTCCCTATGTCCCTATGTCCCTCCCTTTGTACGCTTAAATCTTTAAAACTACGCAACGGATTTTGATGCGGTTTTTTTTAATAGATAGAGTGATTCAAGAGGAAGGTTTATATGTATAATACATGCATAATATACTGAAGGATAACCCACAATAACCATTTTCCCGTGCGGAGCCGGGGCGGGTCGCTAGTAATTAATATATCCATACCATAGACCCGTATCCATGGTAGTCATGATATTTTATAATAACCATATCATACTAATATTATAAAGAGGAAAGATTTGTATTTTTGTGTGTGTGTATGTTTGTAATGAATAAACTCAAAAACTACTGAACCGATTTCAAAAATTCTTTCACCATTTGAAAGCTACATTCACCCTAGGCTACCTTTTATCGTGGGAAAATTCCTCATTCTTATGGGAAAAACTGTTAAGTATAAATATTATTTGTCTATATTATGTATATCTGCTATCTGACACTGTCTAATGTGAGATGTGAAAGCCGCGCTAGAAAATTCGTTATACTGAGTGTCCTTACATATTAATATTTATTTTCATTTTGTTACGCTACGTGACACATCAAAGAGGACTACTCAAGCCTTAGTTTGTATACTAAATACGCAAGATTAACACTTCAGTACAGTGAGGCTCACACACAGCTGCTAACGGGTTGGCAAACAGTATATTGAGCAGTATGCAAACGTTGGCAGACTGTACACACATATAGTCTTGTGAAATGAAATGAAATGAAATGAAATGAAATGAAATCATTTATTTTAACTTTTGGACACTTTTTTGGACACTTAGTTAAGTCAAATAAAATTACATTTAGTGGCGAGTTCAGCAAAGCAAAATGTGCGGTCTTTTGTGGAGAAGAGCTCGCCGAATAAACTCCACAAGCGTCGCATCTTTTAAAAATTATATTTTTTTTTAATATGTAAATTATAGGTACAATATATCTTAATAAATTAAATTATATTAATAGCCAACTCATTGTATGCCAAGCCTGTTAGATTACAATAGTCGTTAACCGTGAGGAAACCTGCACACACATGCGCACTAATTCAAAGGTTGTGTAGTCGACCAACCGAGTTTTCTTGCGTGATCGAATCAGGAACGATGAGATCCGCAGGCAAACCAGAGTCACCGACATAGCCAGAAGAATCGCTAAACTTAAGTGGCCCACGTAGAACCGACGGCCGTTGGGGCAGAAAGGTTCTTGAATGGCGGCCGCGCGCCGAAAGACATACAGTGGGCAGGACCCCACGAGGTGGAACGACGATCTGGTGATGGTCGCGGGAAGCCGCTGGATGCGGGCAGCGCAGGACCGATGATTGTGGAGATCCTTGGGGGAGGCCTTTGTCCAGCAGTGGACGTCTTTCGTCTGAGATGATGATGATGATGACTCTACGTGTGAGATTAATTGACATACATACTATAATATCTCTCTCTCTCTCTCTCTAATGTTCATCTCAATTTTGTATTCCCGTCAAACACGTTCACTTACTCGTAGTATAACTAAACATGAGATATGATAATTTGTCATACAACTGGCACGGCTGAGAAATTCTCATGAGGCCGCCTAATTATTAGTACGGTGTGAGACTGAAATAGATCATACATTTGGACAAAAGCGAGTATCCGAATAATTTGCTTTTTCAAGGATTTATTCAATTTATTTATCTTAGCTTGTCAGGGATGCGATAGCTAGCGATAATCTAATGGACAATCAAATTTTATCATTACATATTGATGCATGATGAACCATAGAGAAAACCAAGTCTTTCAGAGGCACATTGACTTTTTTGTCTGAAAATATCGATGAATCAGAAAAACAAAAGATATTTTTTTATAGATTTACTAGGCTTTATACTTCACGAAGAGTATATTATTATGACTATACCTATTGTAAGATTCTTTTAAAAATAGGGAAGTTTACTAAACTTCAATAATGTTAACCCAAGGTGTAAAAAAATACCTAAAATATTCTTTATGATTGAATATGTTCCAAAAAGACTAAATCATGTTTGATGAAACTTGGCACAAATATATAATAGACCTTGGAAAAGAACATAGCATACATTTTACCATGGGAAAATTCCGCATTCCCACGGGAAAAAACCATTATTGCGGGCGGAGCCGTGAGGCAGAAAGCTAGTCATACTAGTCATACAAATATTATAAAGAGGAAAGATTTGTACTTATGTGTGTGTTTGTGTTTGTGTGTGTGTGTGTGTGTGTGTTTGTGTGTGTGTGTGTGTGTGTTTGTGTGTGTGTATGTGTGTGTGTGTGTATGTATGTGTGTTTGTAATTAATAAACTGAAAAAGTACTGAACCGATTTCATAAATTCTTTCACTATTAGAAAGCCACGGGAAAGTGCTTCATTCACACGGCAAAAACTGTTAAAGCGGGCGGAGCCGCGGCGGAAAGCTAGTAGTTAATAAATTGGTAATTCAAATATTTTTAGTTCATTTCAAAATTGAACTGTTTTTTTTCTATTTTTCTGTTTTTCTTCTACTTTTTTCTTTTCATATCCTTACTGTTTTATTACTTGGGTTGCCTGATAGAAATTGCTGCTTTAGGAATTGCCTATTGGAACACTTTTTTAGGACATTGTTTCTTATTATTTCTGGTGTTTATAAAAGTCAAGTATTCTTTGTTTTTTTTCTTTTTTGAGATACACCGTTTTGCCATCAAAGCAGCATTGGCTATATAATTTCAGGTAGGTAGGACAAATATGTCCGTATCTATATATATTTATAGATAGGTAATACATCTGAATATGCTGTAGTTAACATCAGGCGCGGCCATTGTGTGTGTATGTCAGTATGAAACCAGAAACGATTCAACGGTTAATTACTTGAATTTTAAGTGATCATTGTACTTTCAGAATAATTTGAGTCGACAGCAATGTTATTTTAATTTATAGAAATGAATATAAATTCCTACATTAATTACTAGGCATCACTAATAGAAATAAACAAATAAATTATAGACAATCACTGACAAACAGGTTTTACAGGTTTTAGATCTTTAAAAAAATAACAAAAGAAGAACGATGCACAAAAGTTGGCGGTATGGAACTACCAGTACGAATGTATACAAAATTAGGCAAAATGGTACCTAATGTTTCTGCTAAGTGTTCGAAGAGTAGGGGAACGGGGAAAGTTGGCAAACGTCACCAAAATCTTACTTTTTATTGCTGCTATTTTTCAGAGCGTCATCCATCAGCGCGTACATTTTATAAAAAAACTAAAACTAGGTCAAAATAAATATGAGTTAAAAAATAACAGGTTTTCTGACATTTGAATGAGCTTTTTATATTACTCTATTTTTGTTCTCTCTGTAGAATCTATATAAAATTATTTATTACTTAGCATGAAATTTGAATGTGAGAAGGCATTTTTTTTCCTTACAACAGCAACGAAAATTTTTAATTATAATCGAAGCAAAAAATTAAGATCATTGAGCTTGGGCAGGGACTTGAAGAATATTTTTATATAAAAATTGGTTGCTTTATAGGGAAATGATGAAAATGTTAATTAAAGTTGTCTCTTAACACGCCCACTTCTCATTAGTTAGATTCTAACTAAAGAGAAGTGGGCGTGTTAACTGTTAGATGATCTAATCTGCCCACGCGGACTTATCTGTCAAGTAGGTACTTTGCTTTGATGACTGTCGTGAAGTCGTGACCTTATGGATTTAAATTGTTTCATCTTCCTCTTGAAGGTCCTCAAAATAGAGTTTATTGAACTGTTGTTGTTTGAGAACTTAACTATTATTTCTATGAAGATACCTAAACTTAAATAAATACCAGGCTATCAATATAAGAGACCACCAACACTAGCGTATTTCGAGCGTCGCCGTCGTGCCAACAACGTCCGCAACATTCGACAATACGAAAACAACATTCTTTTGTTTCACTCGCCTTGCTTTTGGCGCGACGTTTACGCTCGAAAAATGCTAGTGTGGGGGGTATCTAAGTGTACTCACATTTTTCTTTTTTTGTATCGTTTGGGTAACTCATCAAAAAGTACAATGCAATACTAATAAAAAATGGATACATTAGTTTTTATGAATACCAAGAGCAATTTTCTAATTTAAATTTATAAACCATACGTTTCACGTTCTTAGAAACGAAAAGGTACAGGTGATGGTTAACTTAAATTTAGAGACGTCAAACATCCGTTTTACGCGTATTTCGCGATAGTTTAGCAGGCATGCGAAAACATCCCCGAATTTAAAAACTGCGCTCATATTTTTAATTATCATTCATACAAACTATATTCATTCATCTCCCATCCTTTTAGATTCCCATATTTAATTGAAATGAAGTTTATTGCTTTTTTTTTTCCCCTTTTTATTTCATGAATGAAAAAGACCAAGAACTTAAATTTAGAGATTTTAGCGGCTACGCCGGAATTAAGCCCAATATTAATTTTTAGTTGGTTCGATAAGTAATTTTACTGTTTTCCATTTTAGAAGTAAGCGCCACAAGTTATTTTTATTAATCCGTACTGAAGGACTAGTGATCTTACTCTATAAAGGTGAACAGGCCTTACCTATTTTATTGTCGATAGCGTAGTGGTAAGGACCATTGTCTGCCATTCGGAAGGTACAGGTTTGAACCCTAAGTTTGCCTGGAAGAGATTGCTACCATAGTAACAAGGCCACCTGTGGGCTTCTTGCATTGTATTTTTTTCTCCGTAATGATTTTCTTGGTTTCAATAAAGTATAATTATTTCTATTACTTCTCAAAACACAGACTTCCGTCTAACTCGGGCACCAGTCTTCACGAGTACCTTCTATAAGCCGTTTCTAATTTTGTAAAAATTGATAGTCATAAGGTATAATTATGTGAAGAAATTAAATAAAGATTTTTATTATTATTATTATTATATTTGTATTGTATTAATTTATTATGACACTACGCTCTCACACTTACTTTTTAATCTCCTTTTATACCTTCATAATAACATCGTAAAGGTGGTAAGAGCAACGTGAATTATAAGATCGGCACTTTCTTATCGTAAAATGTCAAGGCCATTCTTTATCTACCGCCATCAAAACACCCTCTCGCTTATGGCGACATAAAATTATATTAAAATCCTACTATGAAAGATATACGGTAAATAAACATGTCAAACATACAAGGTGTTATAGAGAAGGATTTCCACACTACACTTTCTGTAAAATTTAACTACGTAATTGAAAGTACTAATATGAAAAAAAACTATTTGTTGTTATTTGAGTAAAGGAACGATACAAATGCCTTCTATTTTTAAAGATTTTATTTAGTTTCCTGGTGTCTGTATGTCTGTCATCAAATCCTGCAAGTTAAAAAGGTTTTAATTGAGCTGAAATTTGGCGTACTTATACAAGTCCGGTGAGAATGCAATATTATGGTACCACCAAGCTGATCTGATGGTGGAGCTGGAAGTTTTCCCACCACCTAAAACATAGGTAAAAACCTAGGGTTCCTACTTACTGATAAGCTACAGACATTAAACTTGGCATGGAGCAAGGTCTTAAAGCACAAGTATAAGAAGAATTCAGAAAATTGTAAATTACTGCCGATTTTACGAAAACTTTTTTTCTTATTACAAAAAACCGCATTAAAATCCGCTGCGTAGTTTTAAAGATCTAAGCCTTAAGCTACCACGTGGTTCCGTCACCGTCCCAAACATAATCCTTTCCGAACCTGACGTCCAAATCACTGATTTAGTTAAAGCAGCCAAAGAATTTAGATTACACCTAACAGAATGCCCCTTCTGGTAGCGAATACCATTCAGGTAACAATGCCCGTACCTGCCGGCGAGTGCTAGGCCAAAATCAAAATCAAAACTAATAATCAGAGACGGAGCCCCTCAGGCGTTGTCTCCTTCACGATGTTTTTCAGTATCAACGCGCTAAGCCTAGGCCTAGTCTAGACATGTCTAGACATGTTGGTACCAGACTACTTCCAGCCTACCAGCCTTCCGCTCCCCCGCAAGTCCGCTGAATCTTGATTCGTCGTACCTATTCGACACAAGCACAGGTCAATTAAAAAAAAAGACAGAGGTAAGCGACTTTGTTTTATACTATATAGTAAAGTGCAGAGAGAATGATACAGTTTGCTACATGCAAGTGAATTTGTATGTAAATTGGGTTTAGTTAATGAAGACGAGCGTCCCGTTCTTCAGAGATAAAGCTCTTTGCAGGTGACCCGCCGCACAGAAGAGCTATGGACCTGAATATACTAATTATTTTTTGAAATACAAAAGTATTATCAATGTGTTTGACGGCTTTTTTTAAATTTACGACCAATCAAGCTTCTCCGGACTTGAAAACGGTTTGACGGCCCCGTAAACTAGTTGATAAAACTGCCTTTGAAGCACAGGGTCGCGGGTTTAAATCCCGCCCAAGGCTTCGTGTGCTGAGCACTTGTGTCTGGATGTTGTATATTTGTATACTAGCTTCCCCCCCGAGGCTCCGCCCTTTTATACTGTATTTTCAGTGTGGGAATGGGATATTTTTAAAATTTAATTTGGTAAAAGGTAACATTCTCGTATATCATTCCCCAAGCTCTATCCTATTTCTGTACCAAGTCTCATCCAAAATCGTTTCTGTGGTTTTGGCGTAAAAACGCAAGAAACGAATTACTTTCGCATTTATAATATTACTAGGTATTGCCTAGTTTGCGTTATAATAATATGTGGGGAAATCTCATTCAAATGGCCGTGTGTGGTATTTTCCCACATATTATTAGTGCTTTTTATCTATCTTACGAATAGTCGACTCCACAGCGCTGGTCGTTCTTGTTGCACCCTGAAGCACAATTGCCCCCATCTCCTCTAATGAGACTTGAGCACGGGTAGCTGGGGTCATTGAGTAATTACGAACAAGTGTTAGAGAAGAAGCCTCGAAAACATTTTATGGAAGGCGGCAGCACAGGCAGTGAGGAGAAAACAAAAGACAAACGCCATAGAAGTTGGAGGTCGCGACCTGTAATATACATGACTATGAGAGCAGTTCGCGGGCATCGTTTCTATGTAAGCTAGTACAATAGTAGTTTAATGACTAGGGTAAGTCGATTTCTGCAACGCGACAACAATGGCTGAAGCTTTTCTGAAGTTCTTCAGCAAAACTTAGAGAACTTTTATTATGGTTTTTAAACGTCTATGGAATTTAATGCGATTTCTCGTAGTATTTTCTTATTAGGAAACTCAAGAGTTTTCCACATTGCAGCGCAATTGAGGTTATTTTTCTTATTATATAGACGTCCTTGACGAAGAAAATGAACTTTATACCCAGTGTGTAGTCCATGTTTACTTTCTTGCATATCATGTGGGTTTACAGGTAACCTTACCTCACAAAACCCTTGTGATAGAATTATTGAGCCGCCTATTGTTTCTGACATGGGTCATGTTACGACTCCATTCGTAGACCTGGGACTTACGATTTTACTTGCCTTCAGGACACGGAATTATCTTTTTTTTCGGACCATCAGTTGATTTATCTTGCAATGTTCCAATCAAACTGGGGCCTAATAATGTGATATTTGCTTCATCGGGATTCTAACCCGGAACCTTTAACTTTAATGCGAGGCTAACGTTTTACCACTCGATCAAGGACGCTTTCCATTTCAACTGAAAAGTAGAAACTGATTAAATTTTAAATTATTCGATTTCCGGAATTAAATGATAATTTCTTATTGCAATGTCAAATCTTTTTAGTTATTATGAAAAGCATTGCGGGGAACAACAAAATATCTTCACAAAGACGCTTTGTTTACGCTCGAATAAAAATGTAACATTGAGTTAGGCTCTCAAATTCGTCATTGTTTTTAAACTGGGGATGTCGAATTTAAAAAGCATCTCGTTTTAAATGCTTTTTTTTTTTCATTTTATTAAGAAAACAAAAACCACAAAATGAACAATTTTGTTTTTGAAAAATCAGCGTTTAATTTTAGAATCAAATAGGTTTCAATAAATTGAATGCAAAAAAACTTTTTTAAAAGAAGCTTTTATTTCAACGCTCTAAAAAGAATAAAATAATTTTATCCTTAAAAATGTTAACTATCAACTTATAACCTCATTTTATATACAATTCATATGATCATAAAAGCTTGTCGCGCTATTTGTAAATAAAATATTACCTAAGTTTATTTTATTTCCAATTACAATTTACTAAATATTGGTAGGTAATTAAACCTCGCGACAAGCTTTTATGATCATATAAATAGTATATAAAATGAGGTTATAAGTTGATAGTTAAAATTTTTACGGATAAAATTATTTTATTCTTTTTAGAGCGTTGAAATAAAAGCTTCTTTTAAAAAAGTTTTTTTGCGTTCAATTTATTTTTTACTTTTTAGCTATCGCACGTTACATTATTTTTCAAGTTACTCTTAACAAGCCCTTTCATTTCATACCCATATTGTAGAAGTGCATTAAAAATAACTACTCCGCCATCTTGGATAGCCCGCTATATTGGATTTAGAGTGACGTCACATACCATATCGTGCATTGTCATCCAAACTAAACGTGTATACAAAATTTCAGCTCAATCGGTTGAAGATATAGATACTTCAAAATTGAGTTCAAAGATTCCACCCGAACAAACTTACATACATACATACATACATTGCAAGTTAAATAAAAGCTTTTAAAAATGTATTTAGCTTAAGTCAATTTACTACAACTATTTATTCTGATAAATAGCACAGTAACATAAAATACCTACTAACTTTCCGCCTCGCGTTCCGTGGAAATGAGGACTTTTTTGCTGTAAAAGGTAAAAGGTAACCTATGTTACTCCCAAAGATGTGTTTTTATATCTTTATACTAAGTTTAATACAATCGGTTTAGTAGGTTTGGAGTCTATTCCATGCAAATAAAGAAACAAACATTGAAACAAATATTTCCTCTTTGATAATATTAGAAAGAGAAAAGATGTGATTGATAGTAGTATATAAAAGTCTACTACAAAATTTCAAATCAATCGCTTCAGTTGTTTTGGAGGAAATTGGCGCTTTGGACTTCGGGTGGGTCCCATTTTTCGTTTTGGGGTACGGAAGCCTAAAAATAGTAAACCTAGCTAGAGCATATGGACGCTGATGGAGGATGGATGGAACTGGTAGGATTAAGGCTAACACACATTTTCACGGGTTTTCAAGGGATATTTTCGATCATGATCACGGCAGAACCAATTGCCCTGTGTGTTAGTGCAATTAACAACCGCAAAAATCTAAAAATGTTCAGGATTAGGGCTGTTTATTTCTTAAATAAATAGCATGTTTTCATTTAGGCATCCCCAATATTGAGATAAAGCAAAAACTGTTGGAAACAATTCCTTTATTTCGCAGAACAATATTTTATGCCCCGTTGGCTCTAACTGTGTTGTTTGAAAATGTTCGTACACATTAAAGCGTTGGAACTCAGAACAAAGCGTGGTTTACACGTTCAACTGCCTAGTTATTTGATAAAATATCTCCTTTGAAATGAATAGAATCGGGAATTTTCATTTGACGGAACGGACGTATTTGTTTGCAATTTTCAGTATTCATAAGCTCCTGTTATTTATTTGTTTCGCTTCCATGAATAACCTTATACTTAAATACGTTTATTTTTGTATACGTTAATTTTATGAATGCTACAAGATAAAATAAATTGTACATACTATACACATACCATATCATATTATAATATTAAACATTTACTTATTTTCCTTTGTGAGACTTGTCTCACTTTTTTGTTAATTTACTTATGGAATACTATGGCTGAATCATCCGATTATCCGAAAAGAAAGATTATTCCATGCTTCGGAAAGCTAGTAATCCCGTCTATTATACGGCCTTAGGCGGCTCTATAATTCTGACAGCAAGGTTCGTGAGATATTAGATAGATTTCTCGAAACCCATTCGATAAGCGATAAGCATTTAATTTTGACAGCAAGCCGACATAGCCCGAAGAATCGCTAAACTTAAGTTAAAGTTAAGTTTAAGTTTTTCTATTCTATTCTATTCTAAGTGGCAATGGGCTGGGCACATTGCGCGTAGAACCGACGGCCGCTGGGGCAGAAAGGTTCTTGAATGGCGACCGCGCGCCGGAAGACGTAGTGTGGGCAGGCCCCCCACGAGGTGGACCGACGATCTTGTGAGGGTTGCGGGAAGCCGCTGGATGCGGGCAGCGCGGGACCGATCATTGTGGAGATCCTTGGGGGAGGCCTTTGTCCAGCAGTGGACGTCTTTCAGCTTAGATGATGATGATGATGATTTGACAGCAAGGCCACAACGTAATACTCTGACTGGATTCATGAAGGTTAAATAGCCTCCATGGTCGAGTGGTCAAAAGATCGCCTGTCATTACGGAGATTCCGGATTCGAATCCCTGTGGGGACTCGTTTAGCCCATGCTGCCGCCCCCTTATTAATTCCCCCTTATTTTATGCTAGTGTGTGTGCGTGACAGCGCGTGCCTACACGGCGCGACGCATACATTCAAACCGACACAGCGGCACGGTTTGCACGAAGATAACTTACTGGTTATACTGAGGTCGTGCCGCAATTTGCACCGGCCAAGCCTTCAGTGGCGAATTCACGGCACCGACGATATAGTTACCCCACAAGTCCAGTAAAGCTTGATACATCGGTTTTGCGACTCAAGCGTCATCATCATCATCATTTCAGCCAAATAATGCCACTGCTGAACAAAGGTTTCCCTTAAACATCTCCACAACGATCGGTCCTGCGCTGCCCAGCCACTGCAGCGGCTACATTATTACTACATCGGTCCTGTACTAATTACGTATTTATTTTAATTAAGAAAATAAAGGTATAAATTTGACCTTTGTCCAGCAGTGGACATTTTGCGGCTGAAATGACCTTGCATGATGAAGGATAAATTTAAATTAGAAAAAAATAAAGAAGTAATAAAATATTATGCAACATCGGAGTTCCTTGCAAAATAGGCAATAAAGACTTCGCGTAATTTTACCCGAGTCTACCTTGTCGTGAGTACTAATCCTAACAATTGCTTTATCTAATTAAGGACGTGTTAAGACGAACAGAAAATCAGATAACGAAGTGTTTTAATGACGTCTAGCTGTTTAAGCCTCTTATTCTTGGAATTTATTCAGACGAATGTTTGAATTTAGAACATTTAAAAGGCTACTGGGAATCTAAAACCGTTGTAAACAATAAGGTTGCCTGGTAGAAATTGCTACTCAGCCATAAGGCCCCCTACATGTACATACACTTTCGATCTTTTGTGAATTTACTGATTCTATTGTTTTTTAGGGCAGGCGTGGGCAGGCCCCCCACAAGGTAGCCCGACGATCTGGTAAGGGTCGCGGGAAGCCGCTGGATGCGGGCAGCGCGGTACCGATCGTTGTGGAGATCTTTGTGGGAGGCCTTTGTCCAGCAGTGGACGTCTACTGGCTGAAATGATGATGATGATGATGATTGTTTTCTAATGTGCAATAAAGTATATTCTATTCTATTCTAATACCGTAAAAAGGGTGATAGAGGGCGAAATATGGTTGTAATCGCGCCGCTCATCGCCCCGCTCGATTAGGGTGACAGAGAGCCTCCGTGGTCGAGTGGTCAAAAGCTCGCCTGACGTTACAGAGATTCCGGGTTCGAATCCCGGTGAGGACTCGTCGAACAAATATCACTTTGTAAGACTTTTCTCAGTTTGGTTAGGACATTGCAGGCTGAATTATCTGGTTGTCTGAAAAGAAAGATGATTCCATGATTCGGAAAGCAGGTATAACTCAGAGAGATTGGAGAGCCGCTTCGACGAATCTAAAATGGCGGCGTCGATCATGCTCTCTCACTTACACAGTATCACTGTGCCACTATTGCTGACCTTGTCATCTGTCAAAGCACCCAGACGCCATTTTCAATTCGTTTATTGGCGCGGCTTATAACATATATTTACATGGAAATTGAAACTTATATAAAATTAGCGTTTTAAAATATAAAATAATTATACTTTACAAAGTTACAAACATTTTAAGAAATACGACCGTCAAGGCCGGTAGTCAACGGAAAAACTAAAGAACAATGGACGAGGATGACGTTTGAATGACAAAGGAATTCCATAATTGGATCTTTGAATTTAGACGAGAAGGAAATAGAAAATGAGGTGAGAATGAGGTTACAAGCAGAGAGATGGGAGCCGCTTTCGCTCGAAGCGGCTCTCTAATCTCTTTGGTTACGAGGCACCTCGTTACAAAATCCAACATTGAACTTCTTATAGGAACCCTATAGGAAGAACTGGGTTACTGAATTCTAAGCCTAGAACATAGGTTTAAATGACCGGGAATCACAAAGAAAAACACTATTAAAATTTCAATTCTTGACAATCTAATTTCGGTAATTTATTTAACGTAATGAAAAATTTGCATGTGAATTCAAAATTTACTACGATACACGTAATAACAAAATACAACTTCCAACTTGACTATTACTTACTGACATATAATTTAATTCCTGAATTTAATGTACCAAACTGTTTCTAAATTATTTAGTAGTTCGCAGAAGTTACTCATAATTTACACGAAGTGGGTAATATACTGTTAAAAGTTAGTTATATCGAGGTGTTAATAATAATTTTCATAGAATTTAATTTTGAGAATTAGAGCAGTATTCGTTTTAACGCGAACTCCATTCACACAAATGTAATAAATGGATTATTTATATTACGAAACAAATCGAAAATAAATTGAAATAGCTATTGCTGTCATTGATATTTAAACAATGCCAAACCGAAAATATATTAAGCTCTCTAGGTTTCCCGCGGAATGAAGTATTTTCCCGCGGTAAAAAGTAGCCTATGTGTTATTCTGATGTATAACTAGCTATATTATTGTAAAGTTTCATTAAAATCCGTCCAATAGTTCCAGAGATTAGCGTGTACAAACAGAGAGACAGATAGACACACGTCAAACTTACAATACCCCTTTTTTTCGTCGGGCGGGGGGTATCATAATAATCAGCGCAGACTATTTTCTTGTTTCTTTGTTCTTCTTCATTTTTCTTTGTCATTCTTTATTTACTTTATTTGTGATCAAATGGTATATTTCATGGCCTTAAGGTAATACATAGTAAGTATCTCATTTGATGCCTGGGTGGGTATGGCACCGCAAAAGTACATTAAATTCAACATGCATATTATTATCAAACCACATTTCAAAGAATTGAAAATTTTGACTTTACCTTCGTTATATATATTAGAAATATAATTGTTCGTAAAACGTAACCAGCATCTGTTCAGTAAAGTACAAAGTGCACGTCGTAAATACGATATGGAACTAAGATCCGGTAGAACCGCTTTATACAAAGCAAGTGTAATTCGTATGGCCCCAAAGATTTATAATAAATTACCTTTAGATATAAGACAATGTGATCATATAATTCAATTTAAATGTAAGCTGACTAATTATTTAATTGAAATTACATTTTATTCTATTGACGAATTTTTAAGTAGTACTAACAATTAATGCTTTTGAGGTGAATTTGTTTATGTTTTAAATTTATTATAATGTATAAATTCGTATACCGGAAGGTGCGACATAGTGTGACATTTGATAATTTACTGTACCAACCTATAAACCTATGTTGACGAATAAATGATTTGTATTTGTATTTGTATTTATCTAAATAATAAAACTGTAGATGTCGAAAATCTGTACATAGAAAAATAATGCTTAAAACCGAGTCAGGGGGATGTAAGAAGTGATAAATATAGAACATATCCAGATTTTTTTCAAAAATTTTGTTTCTCTGTTTGTCTGTTTGTCTATTTGTTAAGATTTTTATAATAGGTATCAAAATTGTTTTCTGATTTTATGTTTTCTTTCCGGCGGGCCATGAACTCGCGCCTTCTCAATAGAAGACAACAGCCCTAGTCACTAGGGTACCAATGTTCTCTTTGGCCACCAACACTCTCATCACTTATCAACCTGAATGAATGAATGAAAATTCTTTATTGCACTTATAATCTACACAGGCGAACTTAATGCTGCAAACAAAGCATTTTCTTCCAGCTAACCTTTGGTAGTCGAGAGCAGGCTAAGGGTGTTGCCGCTAAACGGCGACGAAACTTTCTCTACGCTTTACATTTCTAGTATCTTCTGTTTTAGGTACTGCAGATAAATGTTTCTATTTCTGGTCTATTTTTTATTATTTCACCACTCCGTTTCACCACTTTCATATTTCATCATCATCATTGCAGCATAAACACGTCCACTACTGGACATTTGTCTGGGCATTTTCCTTTCCCAAAACCCCATTTTCACCCTTACTAATTTAAAAAAATCTACTACCAGATTTCTTTAAGTGAAGATGAATCTGTATTTCCACGGACTGCTTTTAGTAGCAAAAAACTTGTTCCTAAGAGATAAATCTGGAACAACATGTTCGTGAGTGGATAGTAAATAAAAAAAGTTGGCACAAAAATTTATCAAGTGAATGGGATTGACGCTTTTACTTCGCTTTTTCCACATTTACTTTTACGGTCCAAAAATTTTCACCTAAAACATCAAAGATTAAAAAGACGTTCAGTGACCGTAAAGTCCATATTACTTGCTAATTAAAACAGGGGAATGTACCTTAATGATTATACGTATTTTATGTTTGCTATGAAAATTTAATTATACTTATTTGAATTAAAAGTGTAAATTTGTAATTGGGCGAAAATGAATTTATTACGTTTATTGCACATAATAATAACATACACAGGACACTTAAACTGTGGCGGACTTATCTCATAAGAGATTTCTTTCAGGCACCCTTTGATTAATATAGGAGGAAAATAAAAATAGCCGGCAAACTGTAAATGCACAAAATGTTCGTAAAGTCACAAATAATACAAATCAATAACTAAATAACTATTACAAATAAACTGTGAAACACAATATACATAATAAAGATATACATATATGTGCAACATAATATAAATTATCAAAGACAGAGCTTTTTTTTTTATTTGACCTATACTTGTGTCGAAAAGGTACGACCAATCAAGCTTCACCGGACTTCGAAGAATTTATTTTTAACTTTATAATACTTACATCGCTTAGTTAAGTTAAAAAATGATGTGGCTCAGGTTGGACAAATCTTCCGTCCAAAATACGTACAGCGGTTTAGTAGAAAAATGAATATCGCAATACTTTTAGCTCGATGCCCGTCACAAATATATGTGACGCCCATTGATATGCACAAAGTCGTCAAAACCACTTCCGTTACCGAGATTGAGAGACCAGCGAAAAGTGGTTTTTCAAGCTGGCTGGACTCGTTTTCGACCGATTATCTGAGACTGTGTAGCGTCACACATTCTGAAATAAGGATGTTTAGCCGTCACATATAGTGCCCTATTGGCCTCGTTAGATGTGGGCTATTTTGACGATTTGTCCAGCCAGCCTGGACCACATAAAAAATGTGACTGTCTCTTGTAAAGAAGAACTCGCCATAAGAAACCTCATATACATAATAATTAATAATATTTCGAATTAATACAACATAACAAATACGCTTCATACTATTGTTGAAACTTTTACTTGATAAGTAACTTATTCGTGGCTGGTAACGGAAGTCACCGAAGTTGTTTTCGGGATTCTGAACTTCGGAAATAGTTAGTGATCTATCTTACCAAGTTCAAAATTTTGATCACCTGGGAACAGAATTTCGAAGTTTTGTGCATAGTTTATTGAATTTTCTATCTTATTGCTGACATAAAGTAGGTAGTGATTTGAAGTTGTGTTTAAAATTTCCTATTCTTGTTTTGGAAGAATATAAATCAAATAACTGGTTTTATAACTTTAGAAGTAGATATTAAGTAGAACTTAAAGCTTGCCTTGTTTTTAAATATTTATTTTTGCCCTTATTGCGACTACATACGGTTTTACCCATAATATATCGAGATATAAGTTTGCTTGCTATATCTGTCGCCATATTTTGGTGACGACACAGAAATGCTACATGTGCGGTCGCTTACAGGTTTGTATGGAACATATATTGTAATACGTCTTGCTATATTATAGAATAGAATAGAATAGAATAGAATATACTTTATTGCACACTAGTAACAATAGCATCAGTAAATTCACAAAAAAAAAGAACGAAAGTGTACATGTAGGCGGCCTTATTGCTGAGTAGCAATTTCTACCAGGCAACCTTAGGGTGAGGAGATAGAAAAAGTGAGCCGGGTCTGTGCAAACAATATAAACTACTTATGAGAAATGAATGTTATTGTACTTACTAATTACATACTACTTTAGAATAAATAAATAAATTTATAGCTACTACTTGTGTAATAGGCTTTACCCATAATTTTATTCCACTTTTTCCACAAGAAGAATAAGAGATGTAACGCAGTTGGCTCCAAATACCTCATGCCCAGTAATTTCGTTACGCGACATAATTATATCAAACACAGCCGATTCATACATCTTCCGAATCGCAGTAATTTGTCTTACAATCATTTGTCATATTCACATCGTATCACATTACATAGCGTAACGCAGACAAAAGATTAATAATATTACTGCCATAGTTACAAGAATGATTTCAAATATGTAAAGCCCACCGAAAAAAAAGCGTCGCCATATTGCGGAATTTTAGTGGATCTAATTTTATGATGGATATTTTTTCCATAAACATATAAATATACACGTGGCGCCCCCAGAGCAGCATTTCTTATTTTTATGGTCAATCTTATTTACATTCTGACTTTCTCTTTCTTTCATATAGAATCCGCAAAGACGGGAGATGAATGAACCTAGTTTTGAATGATTGATATTTAAAATAAAAGCGTTACCCGTAATGTTAAGTCCAATGTTTCGCATGCGCTTCAAATTAGTGTGATTAATGCGTTAAATCGTATGTTGGACACTAAAAAAAACTGACCATTTTCTGTCTATTGTTGTCCTTAAAAGCATCAAAAGTGTGTGGTATTAATTATGAACTCAATAGAAAAAAATCTGTTTGATATGATGATGATGATGATGATGAACACCAAAGTAATTTTACCTAACTTTCTTTACGTTGCGTAGTATACTAACCTCTCTTTTCCGTGCAAGGCTGAAGTAAGACAAGTACAGTCATCAGCAGAATTCGTAGCGAAATGACATTGAAATACTCCTGACATGTTAATTATTAAGTCCTTGTGAGATATTTGTATATTTAGAATAGACTGTTTGTATTCATGCGTAATATGTGCCATTTATTTATTTAAAACATAATACAATGAGTGATTAATTACTAATATAATTTGAAATGGCTAATCATTCTCATGAATATGAACATTTTATACTACAGGACCAACTCTAAAATTTCGAAAAAGCTGTTTCGTACAATTTCATTTATAATATTAGGTCCTTACCTATGAAATTGCCGTTCAGTATCAAAAAAGTGAAACAAGTTTTTTTTAATGAAAGTCGTCAAAACCGCCTTCAAACAGTTTATAGACTCTCGCTCCCAGGATTTTTTTTCCAAAGGTATCAATGATCTGCCTATAAAATGGCGGAAGTGTATCGATAACAACGGCGCATACTTCGATTGATTAAATAATAATTTCATTAAAAAAAACTTGTTTCACTTTTTTGATACTGAACGGCAATTTCATAGGTAAGGACCTAATATTTCACTATTTACCTGACTTGATTTTCTGCACGTTGTAAAGTAATTTAAAAAAAAGCAAGTGGTCGAAAAACAATTCTATAACCAACTTATGCAAAAAACAAAACAAAAAATTTAGAATTAAGTAACAAACTATTCGAAAGAGAAGAATTTTAAATTTCATGCAAAGCCTTAGAGCATACTTTAAATATTTCGAGATAAAAACTATTTTATGTGTCCAAGTTTTTATGCAACATAATAAAATATAAGTATGCTAAAATGCATGACAAGTTAAAAAAGTTTTCTCGTAAAACTTGAGCTAGCAAGCAAGCGTTATATCACTGTATAAAATATGCACAAAAACGTTACTGGAAAAAGCACTGACGAAGATGAAAAAAGCAGTAATGAGATGTTCAAGGATGTTTCTGAAATTCAGCGTTTGTGCTGAGAGTCTATCCTTTTTGCCAATAGTCAATAAAATAGTTGTTGTTTAATTAACTATTTAAGTTTATTATTATTATTAAAAACTCTGTGTCACAATTAATAGAACATACTTTCGAAAAGCAATTGAATATACTAACAACTCTGTTTAGGTCGCAAC
Organism: Teleiodes luculella; assembly: GCA_948473455.1. Taxonomy (NCBI): domain Eukaryota; kingdom Metazoa; phylum Arthropoda; class Insecta; order Lepidoptera; family Gelechiidae; genus Teleiodes; species Teleiodes luculella. The sequence continues at coordinate 12,777,158 of OX419585.1, forward strand.
TGACATTGCTTGCTTATCATGTGGGTTTCGAGGTTGACCTACCTCACAAACCCTGGTATCGGATTTTTTTTTAATTGAGAGACAAAAAGATTTGAATGAGACTAGAAAGAAGGGAGAAAAACGATGAAATGAGAATTCAGTCACGCAATTATTCAATTTAGCACATTTTAGGGCACAAACCGAATCGCAATGTTTTCTTAGTAGGCCCCTAATTCCATTATTTGATGTGTGATTTTGTGAACAAAAATACCGTACGAATACTGATCGAAGTACGAATATGTATTTTCTATCTATTAAATAATATTAAACGAAAAACTATAACATTTTTGTCTTACAAGCATCATGTATTATAATTTTAACTATTGTTATTGTTTCAAATAATTTATGGTAAATTACCACAGATTTCGAACGAATAAATTTCATTTTTATTTCCATCGGTTAGAATCTTTTTTATTTATCTTTCCTAAAAAGGTACTAAGGGTACAGGCCGGTCTTCAAAACAATACTATTGGATTCTTCAGATCGCAATTCCGATAAATTACGGACAGGTAAAGAAAAGCCCTTATAAAAGAGGGTGAATTAGGTCTTCGGACTGAATAAACGTTATTTCTATCTACGTTTTCTCTTGAAATTGACTTAAAGCATATTAGCGTTTTATCGATTCGACCAAGGGCATTTATAGGGCATTCCTACGAAGGTCTTAAGTCTTGCGGTGATCTCTGTTTTTATTCAATCCTAATTATACTAATATTGTAAAGAGGAAAGATTTGTATTTTTGTGTGTGTGCGTGTTTGTAATGAATAAACTCAAAAACTGCTAAACCAATTTCAAAAATTCTTTCACCATTAGAATGCTACATTCAGCTTGAGTAACATAGGCTACCTTTTACCGCGGGAAAATGCTTCATTCCCACGGGAAAACTGTTAACGCGGGCGGAGCCGCGGCGGAAAGCTAATCACTACATAGTATAAAACAAAGTCGCTTTCTCTGTCCCTATGTCCCTCCCTATATCCCTCCCTTTGTACGCTTAAATCTTTAAAACTACGCAACGGATTTTGATGCGGTTTTTTTAATAGATAGAGAGATTCAAGAGGAAGGTTTATATGTATAATACATGCATAATATCCTTAAGAATAATCCACAATAACCATTTTCCCGTGCGGAGCCGGGGCGGGTCGCTAGTTATACTATAAACGCGAAAGCTCGTGAGGATCTGAGGATGGTTGTCTGGATGAAGGTTTGTTACTCTTTCACGTAAATACTACTAAATGGATTTAATTAAACTTTAAAATGTACCTATACTATATAAAACTGAAGAATCGGCGTGTGTGTATATTCATTTGTTTTTAAAAAAACTTATTGTAGATGATAAAGGGATTGTAGCCGTAGCCGAACGCAAAAATACAAGTTATGGAAAAAAATTCCATCTGTCTGTTTGTACACGCTAATCTCTGGAAGTACTGGACGGATTTTTAAGGAAAGTTTACAATAATATAGCTTATACATTAAAATAACACATAGGCTACTTTTTACCGCGGGAAAATGCTTCTTTCCCACGGGAAAACCTGTTAACGCGGGTAGAGCCGCGGGGCGTAAAGCGAGTCAAATATATATTTTTTGCAGACCCTAAATCTTGGACATTGACGTAACGAATTGGCTGAAGAACTCCAATCAAAGGAATTCTTTCAGTGTAAATAGCCTGCCTTAGGGCATTGAGGGATTTAATCAAGGAAAGTTCTGGCTTAGAAATTGTAGGCTATATTTAGAGCATTTGTTTGGGCTCCGGGACGTCATTGAGTTAATAAGCAGCGCACTCCGCGCCAGAGCTCCAGTTGTACCTACGCCGGGCGGCCTCATATATGAGGCCAGTTAGTAGGAAACACGCGCGCGCTTGTGACGACGCTGTTATTTCGTCTATGGTAATCTTATTTTCTTAATGGCCTTTTTAGTACTGTTTGACACACACGTTTTTTTTTATAATTGGTAGCTTGTATTTGTGTCAAAGAGTTTTGAAGAGCCAGCTTCGCGAAGCGGCTCTTCAAAACTCTTTGATTTGTGTTCATTTTTACTTTGTTATTGTTTTTTTTTATGACTGTAATGTTAAATACTTTGTTATTTTTTATCTTTTAATTATTATCTCGATGTATTGTGTGTCAATTTTGCTAAATCATTGTTTTATCTATCTATCTATCTATCTAATACGGACTCTCGCGTTTGCTATCAGAGAATGCGCCTTCTGTACCTAGAATGTACTATTATTACGCTACGCTTTTTTTATTTCCCGAGGTAAAAAGTATCTATCATGCAAAATTTCATTTAAATCGGTCAAACAGTTCCAGAGATTAGCGTGTACAAACAGACAGACAGAGAGACGGTAATTTTTTTTTTCAATACTTCTATTTTTGTGTTCAGCTACACTCCCTTTATTACCTACAACCAGTTTTTTGAAAAACAAATCAATGTATAGACACGCTGATTCTTCAGTTTTACTATAGTATAGATAGGTAGCAGAAGAAGTTAGAAGATTTTTTACTCAGTTGAAATAGTAGTATATTTTCTGCTGCTAAACGCTTTGATAAGTAACTCAAAAGGGGCCAGTTGGTAGGCTATCAAATGCCTTGATTGAGTCAAATGAACTTAAATGTACAATTTTTGCTGTGCCGTGAGGCGCAATCTTGGGAGCAATTACTTTTAGCTGACTACTAACAGGGTGACCATGAAGAGATTAATATTACTTTTTGGTGTAATTCAAAATACTGGAAAAGGTAAGTAAAATAAGTTCGTCTTTAGAAGCCAAATTTTATCATAAACCTGCGACACCCACACATTTCCTATGAGTTATAATGATTGGTCAAAATGCGTAATGGTCAAAGTGCGTCGAGATGGAACTACTTGCTTGAGTAGTAGATCGTGATCAAGACATTCAATAGCTCTCGAAAAGTCTAACAGTACAAGAATGCTAAGAGAATTAAGAGTGAATGAATGATTCAAAATAGGTTGAGATAAACGAAATAACCGATATCATCACTGTTCAAGGTGACGATCAAGCACCATGCTGCATAAGGAGTTAAGTGTTTCAACCAGTGTGAAGGTAAAAATATGCACTTGGCAACACAAGGTTCTTTCAAGGACGTCGCAACGTGTATTCGAAGGGTGAGTAAAGTAGTGACAACTATTTGATATTCCGTGGTAGTAAGTGAAAGATATATCACAGATAACAATGTTTTATTTATGGCAAGTTAATTTATTAATAGTCTCACACTTAACACCTTAGTTATAAGGTATTGCAAATTAATTTCCAATGTACAGAAGCCAGCACATGCGGTTGGATATTTGCACTACGAAATTCACTCCTGCCTGCATAGTGATATCTATTTAAAATTGTATCGAGTAAGGGTCATTCTGGATATAGTAGTCATGTACCAACGCGTCTAGGGGCTGCTCGAGGGAGCTTCAAATCTAGATCTAGCGCGTTGATACGGAAAAACATCGTGAAGGAGACGACGACGCCTGAGGGGCTCCGTCTCTGATTATTAGTTTTAATTTTGGTTTTGGCTGTGCCCCCACCGACGGGTATGGGCATTGTTACCTGAAGGGTATGAGAGCACCCATTGCACGAATCCTTCTTAGAAAATAATATTTATTTTACACAGTGTTGCCAACGAAGTCCGTCCAGAGCACCCTTATTTTATGTTGACCTTTTGTACCTTACCTACAAAAACTTGAGTCCCTACCTTCAATGACCCTTGATTACAAGATTATCCTCAAGACCCCGGTAACGTGGGGTCACCGAGTATAAGGGTGAAAAATGCAATTTTCTTTATGAGCAAGAAGTTTTGCGGATTAAACGCCAGAATTTGTGGCGCGCTGTGCAAATGAGAATCACGGTGTAAATTCAGGATATGAAAACTTACAACACTTTTCAGGCGGTTTATTACAATTTATAACTACTTGCTTAGTCATTTTCGCTAAACAAACGATGTATAAAATGTTTTAACTTAGCTAGAGTATCTTTTTCAAGTCGTAGGAACTAAATAGCATGATCACTGGTTGGATTAATTTTATTGGTTCTTGTATTTTCGGCGGCGGTACATTCAGGAGCGGATTTGCGGAGCAGAAGAAGTGCATCGGTGGTGGCCAAGTGGCTAGGGCCGTTGACTTCCATTCGGAAATTCGCAAATTCGAACCTCAGCACGTACCAATGTGATTTCGATTTTCGATTTTTCGAATTCATAATATACATTTATTCGATGCTTTTATAGTGATGAAAAACATCGTTAGGAAACCTGCACACACTTGCGAATAATTTAAAGGGTAAAATTAATAAGGGCGTTTAATTTTACTAGTAATTCAAGGGTTGTGTGTGAAGTTGACCAACAACTTTTACAAACTATGCTATTTTATTTGAATGAATACTTTTAGTGTAAGCTACATTTTTCGAATATCTTGTCTTTTTCTCTACGGGTCGCTAATGATACGTTTTGTTATTTACACAATCACATTTACTAAGATATATAATTTTTATTTTGACGTAAAATGACTGATACCCAGTTTGACCACCGACGATAGTAATAATAAATACGCAAAATATATAAATAAATAATAAATATAATAAATAAATGAATATGTAATAATAAATATCGCGCAAAATCATCAATGTGACAGCTTACGGTACGCGAAACGACTAATTTTATCAAATTATATTTCGTGCCGTCCGCCCAGCAGTAATAAAAGTTAGAATTGCGAAGCGCAGCACACAGTATATATTTCTCAGTCCGCTACACTCCAAAGTAAATGTCCTTTTCCATTCACAAAAACTCCTGAAGGGGGAAAAATCGTCGGCTAATCCTCATATGCTCGCTGTCACGAACGGGACGCGCATTTGTCCGAAAAATTACCGGTTGTCCGAAAAAATTACCGTTTCCCCGAAAATTCGCGGTTTCCTGACTTCGACGGGGGGTAATAAATGGGAGCTGTCTGGCAGGACTGAGAGGATGTATTAAATCTTTGCGAATTCTATTAAACCGTTACCCTATATCGGCTGGTGTAGTTTCTAGCTTAAGGAACCCAGCTCTTCTTGTTAGTCTCGTACCAAAGGAGTAGGAATATGGGTAGTAAAGAATAGAATAGAAATAACTTTATTTAGCATAGCAATATACTCAAATATAGACATAAACAAAAACAAAGAACAGTAACATAAACACTTAGACTTAGACAACTTACAAACTATGCTAAAAAGGTCCCGTCTCAGCATATGCTACCAACGACGTGAGTTAGCAGCGCTGATTTTCAGCCGAGACCTCAAACAGAGTGACTAGTAACTAGTAACGTTTACTTAAGTTATTTTACAACTTCCCCCCCAATTCGCCTGTTAAGCATGGGTATCATGGCAATACATCCCTGTCCAGTCCAGATAGTAGGTAATAATTGGCAAAACTTATTACATCGAAAATAATAATATTTTTTGATCTTTGATATTTTCACTTTCTGATTATTACTGATGAAAGTCAATGATCAAATAAATTATTCACTATCGATTTTGCGGAAGGCCGATAAAAATACGTGACTACGATTCTTCGAAATTGTTTTCGAAGTTTTATCGCGAAAATATTTATCAATCCACCCACTTTTATAGATTTGAGAATAATGATAAGATTTTATGAATTTCGCCAAATATTTGTTGTTAATATCGTTGACGACTATTTTGTTTGTTTATAATGATATTATTGTATAGCGAAATTTTTCTCAGAATAATATTATTAGACATGGTTGCTTCGTTTATCTTTATATTTGTATCCTTATTATTAATGTTTTATATGTACAGTAAAAAGGTTACTAAATCTATGTAATAAAACTGTAGAGTTCGAAAATCTTAGACCGACTTGAATTAAATTTTGCATGGTAGTATCTTATATCCCCGGTCAACATCTAAGATAGTTTTTACCGCGGGAAAATAACTCATTCCTACGGAAAACTCCAAGGAACAGTAAAATAACAACGCGGGCGTAGCCGCGGGTGGACCGCTAGAGTACTATTATTTTCTTCTGTGCCGCTAGTAACGAGTACAATGATTTTACCGAAACTGTTAAGTAACAAAAAATATTTTCACATCTTTTTTAAACGTGTAACTTTTGTGACAATAATATTTTATTTATCATTAAGACATCGCATAGTTATTTTTTATTTTTTTTTCACTCTCCTTACCCTAAGGTTACCTGGAAGAAATTGCTACTTTAGCAATAAGGCCGCCTGTTGTTTTCTGTATCCTGAATTTAATAGACGGCCTCGTAGCCTAGTTGGTAGTACGTCTGCCTACGAAGCACAAGGTTCACAAGCAAGGGTTCGAATCCCGCCCAGGGCAAACATTCGTGTAATGAGCACTTGTGTTTGCCTTGTGTCTGGATGTTGTATATTTATATATGTATGTATATCAGCTGTCTGACACCCATAGTACAGGCTCTGCCTAGTTTGGGGTCAAATGGCCGTATGTGAGGTGTCCCACATATTTATTTATTTATTTGTTTATAATGTATTTATATTTCTGTTTTTTTTTTCCTTCGGTGTCAATCATCACATCACACTCACACTAATACCTATTATAAAGAGGAAAGATTTGTATTTTTGTGTGTATGTTTGTAATGAATAAACTCAAACGATTTCAAAAATTCTTTCACCGTTAGAAAGCTGCATTCGCCCTTAGTTACTTAGGCTACCTTTTACTGCGGGAAAATGCCTTATTCCCAAGGGAAAACCTGTTATCGCGGGCGGCGGTGCCAAGGCGGAAAGCTAGTAAAGTATATTTGTATTGTATTGTATAGTAGTATAGTACTATATAATGTTTCTAAGAACAATTTCGGCTTAGTTTTAAACTCTGTTTTCCTGAAAAATCTTCCTGAATATTTCAGTGCCATGCATGAGCGTAAGTTTGGTTCCAAGAGAGGGAGGAAATACCCGGAAACATGAATATACTGATGGGAACATGTTATCTAAATGCTAATGACGTCACATGCGTGAGAGTTGAAGCTGTGGCTGAGCTTGCTCTAAGTATAACTTTTTTTCATAATAATTGGCTACGTTTTATGTAACATTTTTAAACTTTAATTCGCACAGTTCTAAGTTAATTATGAAAAAAAGTTTATTAAAATCGTTAAATTGTTTACGTATCTCTATTGAACCACTTGAATTTTAACTTTTTAATAATATTTTTTATTTCTTTATTCCATATTCATATTATTAAAAATTTAAATTAGGATTCTTTGGAAAAAGAGTCATGAAATATTTAAAGTAATTCAAATGAAATTCGAATTAATGAAAACAAATTATTAGATTCTAAAATACAGCCAGCTGGTACATTCGCTATAAATATCGTACTTGGAATTCTCTTTATAATATGCAAATTACCAATTTATCATTAATCATCCAAAAATACTTAACCACATATAGAAATTAGAATTGTAAATTTGATGTAATGGCGCCAATTTCACTTATTACGCATTAGTTTCTTTATTGTACTACCTACTTTTTAAAAGTTAGCCTTTGAAAAAACAAAAAAGGACAGACGATTGTCAATTCAGTTTAAAGAAATATGCAATAAAAAAAGAACTGTGATTGATTATAATCAAATTTTTGTATTGTTACATAAAAATACACTACTATAAATAAGAGGATGCATAGTAAGGCAAGTGATACGAGTAAGAAAAGGAACGCAGAGAGTCTGCAGAGCATGTAAAAAGGAATCTATAGTATACCTTTACTGCTTTTGTAATTTAAAGATAATCCGGTATTACAAGTATTTAACGCGCTTTGTTTCCCTACATTTTACTTGACACTGCACTGGCACTAAGCTAAAAATTAGTGCTATTAAAAAAAAAGACGTTCAGTTCGATTTTTGAATTTATAATTATGTACGCTTAATCGATGCTGTGAAGAAATTCAAAGGTTGTGTGTGAAGTCAACAAACCCAGATTAAGCCAGCGTGGTCATCTAAGGCCTTTTCAATTTGATTTAGGGTAGGTTCAAGCCACTCGGTGGGAATATTATATGGGCTGTAATTGATTTTTTTGCTGCTTGAAGGCTCTGGGTATGGAGCGTTTTTGAGCCGAAACCAATTTCACGATTTTGAGTTTTTTTCGTAGATGAATTATTCGAGTCCCTTAAAATGTAATTTATGTATGTGCTGACATATATAAATTTATCATGGTGTGTCTTTGTAGTCAAGAAACGTAATTTGTCTGAGTTGTTCTAGGAACAAGAAATACAAAAGATATCTGTTAAAGTTATCTGACAAATAACTATGAAGTAAAAGCATTATTGGGACAAAGAGATTTTTTTTGTATGAAAGAACCAAACCTTTTACTCACAGATAATATAATACTAGTTACACTAGTACTTTTACTACACCAAAAAATATATATAGCCATCCGTTGAAAAGGCAGCTACGCTTTTAGGCAATTATTTTATTTTCATATCCTCTTATTTATAGTAGTGTATTTTTATGTAACAATACAAAAATTTGATTATAATCAATCACAGTTCTTTTTTATAATTTGCTACTTAAAAACTTCCTATTGGAAACTTCATTTATAACACTTCCACCTTGCAGGCCTTGTATTACAGCCCCTGAAGACAAAACTTACTTGCAACTGGCATGCATATTAACATTTCCACTACTTAGTTGCATGCAACTAGCACCTTGCATACAGGTTACTTGCACAATGGAAACGCGCCTTAACCCATATTTGCCCAGAACTCTGCCTAAAAGTGGTACAGTATCTGCTAGTTGATTCGAAAACGAATCAAGAAAACCAGTCAACAAAACATGCTTCTTTTATTTATAGTAAACATATAGGATTTGCCCAATGATTCGTTTTCGAACACTTAAAAAAAACTACCTTACCCAATATCGATAGTTATAAAACAAATTGTAATGTTAATAAAGACACATTAGTACAAACATATCCGAAATTCACGACAATTGGAAGTCCAAAATAGTTCTGGGCAGATAAGGCATCTGTTCATTTTCGAATCAAGGGGCATATATGGGTTAAGGCCAAGGATTGAATGAAACTCATCTCACATGAAGGTTCTATTATTCTACTGAATAACATATAGGCTACCTTTTACCGCCGGAAATCCCTCATTTCCACGGGAATAACTGTTAGCGCAGGCGGATCTGCGGGGTGGAAAGCTAAAAGGACAGGAAAAAAATCGTATGGGGCCCGGTCTTTTATTCACAGATAAATCTAACCACTATATAGAAAAAATATATAGATTCTAGACATAAAACTGAGTCCACATGTCCAGTTGTGGAATTTAAGTGCCCCCCATTTAGGAGATATTAATTTTTTTCAATTTGAAAAAGTTGTACACTCAGCAAGTCTATAAAACGCACCTGCCACTACCTATCTCTTTCTAACACCTAGCTAAGGCTACTCTTGTCTTCTCTTTCTTACAAGGTTATTAAAATAGTTAATTAGACCGCGAAAACGATTTTCAGTGACATTATGCGAGACATTTACAGCACATGCTATGCTCATTTTTGAAGTTTTGAATACAGAATAATTAATCGTTTTCGCGGTTTAGTAACTATTTTGTAAGAAAGAGAAGACAAGAGTAGCCTTAGCTAGGTGTTAGAAAGAGATAGGTAGTGGCAGGTGCGTTTTATAGACCTGCTGAGTGGACAACTTTTTCACATTGAAAAAAATTAATATCTCCTAAATGGGGGGCACTTAAATTCCACAACTGGACATGTGGACTCAGTTTTATGTCTAGAATCTATATATTTTTTCTATATAGTGGTTAAATTTTTCTGTGAATAATAGCCCAAAAAAATCCATGTCCTTTATATATTACTGCTATTTACAATATATTTTGGTAAACTTCACACACAACCTTTAAATTACTTCGCAGATGTGTGCAGCTGTCCTCACTATGTGTTCCTTCACCGTGAGAGCGTCGAATAAATAAATGTACCTACATATGAATTCGATAATCTAGAACACATTGGTACGTGCCTCGGCTTGAACCCGAGATCTTCCGAATGGAAGTCAACAGCCCTAACCACTTGGCCATTGACTCTCAAAGCTGTACATATTAATATAGATTATCAATATGTACAACTTTGCTTCCTATAATGATGGTGACGTCATGGTTTGATAGAAAACAAGTAGGAACGAATTTTGGCACTGCCACTATGCCTTCCGTGGTGTAGTTGGTAAGCACATTGGCTGGGTGTAGGCCGAAAGTCGTGGGTTCAAGTCCCGCCGGAAGGTTTACGTTTTTGGTTGTTTTCTATGAATCTAAAATATTTAATGTACCTAGATTATAGCTACGTGTGTGGTGGGCTTCACGTTTCTGTACTAGACTTACGGATTAAATTCCTTTGTGCATTGTGATGTGAATAATGCAGCCACATTGTTGTTCACTGTCCGGACAATGAAAAGTTTATTTTTGTTCTCGGACATGGCACATTTGTGAGAGCAGTCCGACGAGCAGCTTTTACTATTTTTTCTGAGTATTTCTTATTCAATCTCTTTTAGTTATTTATTACTAGCGACCCGCCCCGGCTACGCACAAGAAAATGGTTATTGTGGGTTATCCCTAAATATATTATTCATGTATTATACATAATAAACCTTTCTCTTGAATCACTCTATTAATTAAAAGAAACCGCATCAAAATCCGTTGCGTGGTTTTAAAGATTTAAGCATACATAGGGACATAGGGACAGAGAAAGCGACTTTGTTTTATACTATGTAGTGAAAATGCTTATAAATAGAGAGAGAGTATTAAACAAGAGTACATGGCTTCTCATTATAGATCATACATATTCCTAAAAAGACATTCAAAACAAAACGATTTCAGTTGCTCAGCGAGTTTCCTCGTGCGTGTTTCAGGTATACGAGTATAAGTACTATTGACGTCAGAATCTCAAAAAAGTAAATAGTTTTGTCTTAAGATTCCTATAGTTTCTCAACTTCCGTCCGGGTTAATACAATAAACAAAGCCTTTTATTCAATGTGGTTCGATTTTTAGAGTTTGATTAGAACCTCAGTACCTTTTATTTATTTATTTATGAAAAAACAGAAAGACAGTACAAAGTGGCCAGCAGAAACAAACACTACACTTAGACATAGCCCTGCTTCTATGTATACAAATTTCTCGCTTAAAGATAGTAAAATAAAATAACGAGGAGCCAAAAATAAACACTATTTGGTAACAACTAATGATATTAACATCAGCAGTCCATTAACTAAGAAGAGGCAATTAGCAATACTGTTACGCATTAAAATAAACTTAATCATAAATTTTAGTCATTACGTTATTTTCTTGTGTTCCTGAAACCTACAAAGCACCTGAACCATATTTCCTCATTAAGACACAAGTCCAACATTTGAAATCGCGCGAATCAACATTAATTTACAAGCTCGTCCAAGAAAATAAACCAAAGTAACAAAATGACTTTGAAGTTGATCCGTTTTTAAAAAGTAATTCTTTTTTCTTTAATGTAGAAAGCGAGACAGTGTTCTTTGTTATTCGACCAAAGCGTACCAAAGTGTGTATTGTGCCGAAGAGTACCAAGAGTACCGAAGAGTACTAAAGCGTACCAAAGAGTAACGAAGCTATGAACTGAAACACCCTTGTCCATCGACTAATTCCAAGTAGCGGGTCGCGACCTTTAGAGGCAAAGCACAGGTTACGCCGAAGAGTACCAAAGAGTAACGAAGAGTACTAAAGCGTACCAAAGAGTACTGAAGCTATGAACTGAAACACCCTTGTCCATCGACTAATTCCAACTAACGGGTCGCGAACTCGCGAACTTTGGAGACAAAGCAGAGGTCACATAATCAGATCTTGGTAATGGAATGAAATAGGGTGGAAAATATCTGCCGCCTCATCCGAACGATCAGGACATATTGGAAGGAGATTTGTGTAGGTACACTAAAGGCTTACTTACACTGTGGTCACACTGTGCGGCATATAAAAAAAAATGTACAGTAAGATGCTTCGAAAATTATTTTGCCACGATGTTGCCTCGTCGTAAAGTACGCTGCCGCTTGCCGCAAATGCCACAATAGCATAACACAAGATTTCATATGTGAAAATGATTATGCCCCAGCCCCCCAGCGTAATTAAGCCTTAAAGATGCCTGCGATGCGATGACATGCTCAGTGATGTAAACAAAAATGTTAAAAAAATCTAGGTAAAATAAAAAAAGGCTTCTGGTAAATTGTGCGGAATGCGGCAGCATATTTCACGACGAAGAAAATTGTAACAAAATAATTTGCAAAGCATCTATCTTACTGTATTTTTTTATCAATGGGAAGTTTTCCAGTACCAAATTAAGAAAAAAAAACCTTACAAAATGGCTCAACAGATGGCACTAGTAAATTGTGAGGTAATAAATACGTAATAGAAGTATTGGATTATAAAAAAACATTCAAATTAATCAACTTATTATCCTAAAATTAATCTCAGTGAGAACCTTGTACAATCCGAAAAAAGACAAGCCTACAGTAAATCTCTCATTATTTTACTAGCAGCGTCATCTATGGAAATGTTAAAGAACGCTCGTATTTTTTGTTTAATTTGAAGCTGTCAGAAAATCTCCTATTATGTGAAATGCTGCAAGCCGCACTATGTTGCCCCAGTGTAAAAAGCCTTTAGAAATTAAATTGCATCATCGGCGGCGTAGCGGCTGGAATCGATTCGTTCCTTTTTGTCCGGGAGCGTGGCTTCGATCGAACCCCACTAATCACCAAACTGTTTGTAAACATTCAATTTGTATGCACAAGTAACCTGAACAAGCGTGTAAAAAAAAAATACTACCCTGCACATCTCTAGGGGTCTGTTTACCCTCGTAGAGAGTAGGCTCAAGCCCCTAGTTGAGTTGAGACTGTATATTAGTGTATGTAAAAATTATAAAAACATAATAATTAAATTGGCTTGAATCCTAAAGCCGGTAAATCTAAAGGTTGCCTAACAGAGATTGCTACCTTAGCAATAAGGCCGCCTTTTGGCTCTTGTATTTGTTATAAAAATTGTTTCTTGTGTACTATTTTATTTTGGTGTCAATAAAGAATTTTGTATTGTATTGTAAAGCCTTACAAATGTAGAACATCAATTTACTTTTCGGAAAATAAGATCTCACCTGGATTTTGAAAATAAAAAGCTACAAATATATTGAAAATGTTTAAACGTACTTAAAAACATTATAAGAACCAAATCCTAACAAATCACTGAAACCACATAAACTTCGATTGAAAGTAAGTTTGAAAAAAGATATAAATAGACGAAAAGAAAAAGTGGTATCAAATTTCGAAAGGGTTAACCGTACCCGAATTTCGAGAAAATATTATATTAAGGGACGGAATTCTGATAATCGTAACTTCTTAGAATAAAAGAACAATTCAATTCCCAAACGCAATTTCTTAAATAAAAATAGTTATTTATGATACTAGTGCGGAAAGTATGTGATTTCCGATGAGTGTCATTTTATTCACGAGCGAGCAAAGCGAGCGAGTGTATAAGCCGACACGAGTCGGAAATCATCTTTCGCACGTGTATCATACAAGATTTTACAATGCATTGTGCAAGAAAAAAAACAGTTATATTAAAAAGGCGTATAAAATGACGGGCTTCATAAACAAAACACATTCGCGCTGAAAAAAACATCTACTGCGCATGTGCAAAGCTGTCGAATCGCAATAAGGCAATGAGTAAAATTTATTCAGCCACGCAAATTTTTAATTAATATTTGAACGTAATTTATCAATAAAAATCAATTTCTTAAGTAATTATACTAATTATAAACGCGTTTATTGAATTGTTATTTTTATTGTTCCCTTTATATTAGTAACAATTGGTAATAAAAATATCTCAAATACTGAAATGTTAGGTTGACTGGCTGAATGACAGGCTGAGCAAAAATTAAAAAAAAAACTGAAAAGTAAAAGCTCTAGTGCGGAAAAGTGCTACTTTCCGCACTGTTTGGCTGCCTAGAAAACGCTCCTTTTCGAGCACATGCATTGTAAAATATATTTTCTTGACTCTGTTGACAGAGTAGAATTCTTGATAAAAACAAGCAAAGTAAAGTGTTTTTCAAATATCTATACACGATGATAAAATTAATATGATTAATTGTCATTTTATTATTATTTCAAACGACATACGTCTCTCTATCAAACCTACATAATATATTTATTATACTAGCTTCCCGCCGCAGCTCCGCCCGCGTTAATAATTTTTCCCGTGGGAGTGAGGAATTTTCCCGCGGTAAAAATTAGCCTATGTTCTTCCGCAAGGTCTTTTTGCCAAGTTTCACCAAAATAAGTTTAGTAGTTTCGGAGCCTATTTAACAATTAGGAATATTTTATAAAAAAAAAAATACACCTTGGGTTACATTATTGAAGTTTTTGTAAGGATCCCAAAATTTTTTGAAAATAAAATATAGCCTCTGTTACTCAGGGATCATGTATCTTTTCAACAGTGAAAGAATTTTTGAAATCGGTTCAGTAGTTTCGGAGCCTATTCGATGCAAACAAACAATCAAACCTTTCCTCTTTATAATATTAGTATAGATGGGTGGAGCTAAAATTTAATAAGTTTTAGTATCTCTGTTGTCTTATTTAAAACTTAATTACGAAGTTAAAGCAACAATACTTACTCGAAACAATAAAAAAATATATTATTACTATCATTCAGACGTGACCTCTAATATCAAATGAAAATTCTTACTTCAAAATTTATACCTTTTTATTATTATATAGCAGTCACAAAAAGTTATTTTATTACACAAAATGTTAATAAAATAAGGTTCATTAGGCATATTAATTTATTTGTAATTATTGGTTTAGTAAAAGGCTGTAAGTAATCTAATAAAGGAACTCCAAAAGTTACTTCGAGTTGGAGCATTTTGAAGCCTCAAATTGGCAACTTATTCAAAATCAATTACAAATTTTCAAATAACTCGAATTGATTCGAAACTCCCCCGGACTTCCCAAATCTGTTTTTAGTTATACGAGTATTATGTTATGTTGAAGCTAATTAGCTGTTTAATTTATGGTTATTCCACAGGTTAAATTTTAGTCATTTTAGTCTCCAAGCTCACTGGAGACTCGAACCTACTCTGAATTAAGTGGAATAGATATTAGTCGACCACGCTGGCCCTGTGCGGTTTGGTCAACTTCACAACTTTGGTCACTTTCACTTTGCTATATAATAAATAATAAATATGTGGAACATCTCACACACACAGATCAATCGGTCTATATGCAGATTTCCTTACGAGAACGTCGAATAATAGTACATAATATGAATTCGAAAATCTAAGTCACACTTGCCAAGGCTCGAACCCGTGAACTTCCAAATGGAAGTCAAAGGCCCTGGCCACTTGGAATTTAGATTTAAATCAAAAACTTTTTTTTTTTTTTTATATTTGCGTGTAAGTTGCCAGTAATTAAAGCGATATACCTACTTACAACAAAAGTTTATACACCGTGCTTTTTTAACCGTCTTACAAACGAAGCCCAATGTATATGCCCGTGATATAGAATATATTGGCAATGTTATTTTTTTTTTATCAATAAAATAATAAAACCGTGAAGTAAAATAAAATAATGCAAAATATTTTTGAATCAACCTGTACATAATATTTACAATTTAGTAACAATTTGCGCATGCGTGAGAATCGTAAATAATGGGAAAACAAAAGAAAAATATGAGATAAACACATTTTTCGATCTCTCGATCGATTATTTTATTGAAAAAATCCTAGACTTTTTTTCTTAAAAAAAAAAAAAAACATTGCCAAGATATTCTATATCACGGGCATATACATTGGGCTTCGTTTGTAAGACGGTTAAAAAAGCACGGTGTATAGTAGCACTTCACAGTACCTAGATACTAAGTAAACACTAGTACATAAATTAATTTCGGTAGCTCGTAGGTAAACACGTGCGCAGGTGAAGCGAAACAGTTTTATAATCCTACTAGGTATGTTTATGGTTTATCAATATTTATGTTAACAAGTCCGCCCACGTCGCTAAGATATTAATAGGCGGGTATTGAAACGGTACTTCCATGTTTCATAGCTGAGAGTGAAAGGGATGCCAAGCGTGTATCGGCGAAGGAAATATCTAGAAACCGGGTGCCCCTTAAATTGCATAACATAAATATCCCTATTATGAAAATCCATAACAGACTTGCCATAACTTTAAATAGTATAACAATTAGAATCCATAATTCAAAAATACATATCATTATTTAGCATAACTATTAAAATCCATAATTGTATAATCTTTCAAAATCATAAATTTAAGATATTTTGGTAAAAATGAAGATAAGAGAAACAGCATTTTTGGTGATAAAAATAATAATTTAATATAATGTTTACTATACTTGTAAAATTTATATTTCTTATTATTATACATACTAACAGTATTCATATTAAAGTTAGGGCTTGTAAATATTATGTATTTCAAAATTATGGACTTTAATCGTTATGGCATTTATCGATTATGGATTTTCGATATATACATTTTCAATTATGGGTTTTAATATAGACCCCTAGAAACCTGCAAATAGAAATCTGCTTTGCAAAAAAATTTAAAAGTTGTTTGTAAAATTTCATAAGCCTATTGTAGTCCATTGTTTATCGTGTGGGTTTCGAAGTTAACCTGCCTCACAAACCCTGGTGTCAGAATTAATGAACCGCCTAAGGCTTCCGACATGGCTCCTATAACGACTACAACCATAGATAGTAGCGGGGACCAACGGCTTTGCGTGCCTTTCGAAACACGCAATCATCTTTTATTTCGGACAATCAGGTGATTCAGCCTGCAATGTCCTAAACAAAAAGGGGAAAGTCTCACCAAGTTATATTTGTGCGACGAGTGCCCACCGGGATTCGAACCCGGAACCTCCGTAACGTCAGGCGAGCTTTTGACACTCGACTACGAAGGCTGTTTATAGTCTTCTAGTTTTCCGTCCCGAGGCTCCGCCCGCGTTTTTCCTGTGGGAATGAGGTATTTTCTCGCAGTAAAAAGTAGCCTATGTCACTCTCCATGATTTCAACTAACTCTATGCCGAAAATCAAGTCGATTGGTTGCTTAGTTAGGGCGTGAAGAAAGGACAAACAAACAAACACACTTTCGCATTTATTAGTATGGATGAAACTGAACAACTTTTCTAAATGAACATTTTAGTTTTTCGTAATAATTTCAAATCGGTGTTTATTACTAGTATGATAAACTTGCGAAGAAATTTAAAGGTTGTAAGTATGAAAAATCTTCGAAAGCCTTAGAACTTTTTCAAATGGATTTTATGGTGAATTCTCTAATGTTATTAACCGATGTTTATTACTAAAAGTTCTTGAGAAAAGTCGTTTTTGTCTTCTTGGGCTGATCGATCACTCCCTAAATTTGTTTGTTTGTGAAATTACGGATTAAGAGCAAGCCTGCGTGTTAATATGTCTATAATAATGTCTGTATGTTTTTTTTTTGTAGCTCTGCTCACTCCTTTCATGAAAAAAGAACGTGTATTTATAACATAGGTATGCACAGTAGCCAGCACATGCGGCTGGACATGTTGACATTGAGAGCGCCCGTATTCCGTAGCGGTAGGGGTGAATTTCGTTGTGCGAATGTCCAACTGCATGTGCTAGCTTCTGTACATATGTTTTGTCAAATAAAATCCAAGTGACATATTTCATAAGTACTAAATTGTTGCCACCAATTGAGACAAGGCAGCGGTTTAGACCCAGACGACGATGATGGCGAGACGAGCTAGACGCCTTCAGCGAAACATGGCAGGCAGAGCCACAGGAAAGAGAGTCACGGAGAAAGCGGAGAGAGGCCTTTGCCCAGCAGTGGAACACATAAGGCTAATTAAGATAAGACTAAATTGTACTTTCAATAGTAGGTATTTTTTGTTATATTATTCTTTTTAAGTGTCAATAAAGCATAATACACAGCCATTCATTCATTTTGTATTGTATTTTAGCTATAAGGTACTCTTTACTGTAGGTATTACTAATAGTGGGTCGTGCAATTCATGGACAACACAACTATAACTGCAAAAACGTTCCGTTGACACGTTTTCAATTAGAACGGATGTCGTTTCATTTCCCCCGGGGCCAGGCTTCCCTTTTGTCGTCATGACATCATCGCTGTTTTTACACCTAACGACATTTTTTGATGAAAATCATCTATAGGCCAGGGGTAAAATTTATGTGGCGACCGTGACGACCGGGCATCGGTCGCCACGCTATATTTACTAAAGAATTGTTTTCTCTAAATACCACTAATAAAGTGTATATTTATATGATACATTTGCACTACGCCATTTAGCATACCTGTAAAAACATTTGAAGCAATCACAAATTTATTTCAAGGATTGTGTGTGAAGTCGACCAACCCGCACTGGGCCAGCGTGGTCGACTAAGGCCTATACACCCTGTTTTTAGGGTAAGCTCGAGCCCCTCGGTGGGGACATATTATATGAGCTGTTAATGATGAGACCTTAGTGGACGCTGCTGGCCCAGTGTGGGTTGGTCAACTTCATACAGACAGAACCCTCGAATTTCTTCGCAGGTGCGTTCAGGTTTCCTCACGATATTTTCTTTCACTGTAAGAGCGACGAATTAACGTAAAGTAAAATCGAAAAGCTGAAACGCATTGGTACATGCCGAGAATTGGACCTGCTGTGTGCTGTATTAAATATGATACCTACTTAATTCACAGCGTACCTGTATTGCGCAAAATACCATTTTTTTGTAACTTTTAAATGTATTTTTTTTTCTTTTAACCATTTAAAGCCTGACCAAAGGAATAAAAAACCTGCTCTGTTGGCGCCACGTCACAATATATTCGAATTTAGACAAGAATGGTAAATGAGATGAGAATGAGGCAACGAGGTGGCATGTGATGCACCACGTTACAGTATATTTTGTGTTTATGGCAACAATTTCTATTATAAAATTGGTTCCATTGAAATTTCGCAATATTGCGAGGTTTTTTATTTCTTTGGTCAGGCTTTATAAAGATAAATATAGCATCTTCTCTTGTAAAAATACTGTCAAAGGTAATAATGATTTTTGTCGAACTGTAGCAGTCACAAATCTATAAATATCATAGAATGGTATCTGGTATCTGTGGGAGGTATATTGGAACATTTTTTAAGTCAATCTAATAGGACATAATAATAGGTATTGCAATATTATTATATTTGGTTGTTATAGAAACATCTCGTGTTTGAAATATGCTTACCTATCTTCCATTAAAAATAATTTCGTATGGAATTCCTTACTAATACTTATTAAGGGATCTACAGGTGCTAAGCGGGGGCGCGCCCACTCTTTAAAAAATAATAACTAGAAAAATAATCACTACATAGTATAAAACAAAGTCGCTTTCTCTGTCCCTATGTCCCTATGTCCCTATATCCCTTTGTATGCTTAAATCTTTAAAACTAGGCGACGGATTTTGATACGGTTTCTTTTAATCGATAGAGTAATTCAAGAGGAAGGTTTTTATGTATAATACATGCATAATATATTTAGGGATAACCCACAATAACCATTTTCCTGTGCGGAGCCGGGGCGGGTCGCTAGTATATTATATTTCAAAAATCTGGAACGGCGAGGAACGAGACGGTGTTCTGTAGGAAAACGGCCACTTTTTGCAATTGTTCCATCTTTAACTACTAGAGAGATATAATAAATATAGTTGTCGTCTATATATCCTACAGAACAACGTTCCTCGCCGTTATAAATTTTTGAAATATTGATTATTTTTCTAGTTATTATTTTTTAAAGAGTGGGGGCGCCACTTAGCTCCTGTAGGCCCCTTAACAGACATAAGAACGGGTTTTTTTTTTAATTGAACTATGCTTGTGTCGAAAAGGTACGACCAATCAAGCTCCACCGGACTTGCAATAGGAACGGTGCAAAGTCCAAAGTATTGATCTTAGCGTGCTCTTGGGGACTATACAAATAAGACAATAGATACAACAAACGCCAACAATCCCAATTCCTAATCACTCACGTGAACAAAGTCCCGAACAAAACGTGAGTCATCAAAAATTAAAGAGTATTCTCGACGTTTCGCAGGGAGCGTTTATTTTCCGGTGTAAACATTACCCGTATATCTGTTTTAAATCAATAGTTATCAAATATTTTTAGATTCATAGAAAACAACCAAAATCGTAAACCTTCCGGCGGAACTTGAATCCACGACCTTCGGGCTATACGCAGCCAACGTGGCAGCGCCGTAAATTCGTTTTTGCTTGTTTTCTATCAAACCATGACGCGACGTCACCGTCATTATATATAATAGTTATTAACATTACACAATCTAAATTCAAAATGTTCTTAAAATCTCACGTAATAATAGTCATCATTTATTTTCCGGTATTTTCAATCAATACCAGTAATCTTAAATCAATCGACAACGTGAAGCAACAGATGGCTACTATAACATGAAATCATAGTTAAAATATAACATTAACTTATTACATCGGTATACCAAAATTATAATAGAACCACTATTGTTAATACTGTAAAGCGCTGCTACGCCAGACGTACCGGTGATAAAATTAATGATTTTTTTTTTAAATTACATTTAGAAAATTACGAATTCTTACGTGTTTTTCCTTTACCCGTAACTTCTGCAATTTATTATTGCATTAAGAGAGCTGAGTAATTTTTGACTCTGGTATCACTTACCGGTAATAAGAAAACCGGTACCAGCCTAATCGCCCAGTAGGTGCTTGCAGTTTATTAATGCATTAAAAGAGCTGAGTATTTTTTTTATTCCGGTATAATTTACCGGTAATAAGAAAACCGGTACCAGCCTTATCGCCCAGTGGGTGCTTATTTGCACGTGTACCTACGCTTTGAGCGCAAAAGGAAGGCACGGAAATGAGCAAGAGGTGGCAGGCAAGAGTGCGAAATAAGGAAAGGCGAACAGATCTTTGCAGGCGGAACGAAAAGCGTTCTTCTATTTAAAACAATGATTTAAAAGTACTGGAAAAACAGAAACAAATGTGTGCTCGAGTAATTTCATTTATGGACTAGTATTTTAATTGTCTCAATTTTAAATTGTTAAAGAATTTTTAATATTCCTTTTATTGTAGGTATTTCTATTTTCTGTGTATGACAATCAGGTGATTTTGTCTGCAATGTCCTTACCTTACTGGGGAAAGTCTCACAAAATAATATTTGTTCGGGGAGTGCCCACTCGGATTAGAACCCGGGACCTCCGTTGTTTGAAGCGAGCGATTTTTTGTAGCACAGAGGCCATTGGATTTTATAATAACTACAAAATCTGAGTATGTCCTTTTTTGCCCACCTAAATGGGAGAGGCCTTCGTCCAAAAGTGCATAACATAGGCTATAATTAGCCTTATAGACGCTCAAGAAAAATATTGCCTGTTTTACTTTCTCTATATCTGCGTTCAAACCAAACAAAGCACGTGTCGCTAACATCTGAAAGCTCAAAACAATTCTTAGAACTCGGAGTCTTATTCCAATACAACAGAGACTAAACTCAATAACGCTCCAAAGAAGATTATGTTTATTGTCAGCAAATTGTTTGAAATTTGTTATTTCCAACTTGCAAGATTTTCATTATTTACAATGGGATGGTTTTGGATATCATTGAAACGTTTAAAAATTCTTTTTTGGGAAGTCGAAAAACATAAACCCATGTCTTTTTAGGGTTCCGTATCCAAATGGCGAAAAATGGAACCCTTATAGATTCGTCATGTCTGTCTTTGTCTGTCTGTCTGTCTGTCTGTCCGTATGTCACAGCCACTTTTTTCCGAAACGATAAGAACTATACTGTTGAAATTTGGTAAGTAGAGTATTCTGTGAACCGCATTAAGATTTTCACACAAAAATAGAAAAAAAAAGCAATTAATTTTGGGGATTCCCCATACTTGGAACTGAAATTCAAGAAAATATTTTTCAATATACCCATATGTATGGAGTATCTATGGATAGGTCTCCAAAAATGATATTGAGGTTACTTATTATTTTTTTCTAAACTGAATAGTTTGCGTGAGAGACACTTCCAAAGAGGTAGAATGTGTGTCTCCCTCCCCCCCCCCCCCCCCCTGTAACTTCTAAAATAAGAGAATGATGAAACTAAAAATATGTATGATGTACATTAACCATGCAAACTTCCACGGAAAATTGGTTTGAACGAGATCTAGTAAATAGTTTTTTTAATACGTCATAAATCGTAAACCGCAATTTACCTTTCACTATTATTAAAACATCGATCAAAGTTACAAGAACAAGAACTTTTATATTATGTTACTTGCTGCTACGGAACCTTTTAGGGGTGAGTCCGACTCGCACTTGGCCGCTTTTTTTAGTGTGAGAAAAGAGCTGCGTTGGCTTGACTTGAGCAAAGAGTCCGAAACTGAATTCCGAAAGATACTCAATCGACGAATGATGTATCGAATTAACTTTTAAACGATACCTAAATTGTTCCAATAGCTAAGCTTTTTTAACTTCAGACCTGACGTCATTCAGTGTTTTAAAAGAAACCTATGACAAATAAAAAAATACTTTGACTTACGATTCAAGACATGACAATTAAAGGAAAAATCCATCAGGTTTTTAACAACTAAATCTACATAGACTACCAGAAAACGTCTTCACTGTCAATGCTTCAGGCAACACGCAGATTTCAGCGTTACAAATATAACCCATTGAGTCGTTCTTGTGTCGTTCTCTTTATCTTTTAGTAGAAGTCATTGCCCTCGATTCTGAGCAAACACACAAATACGAAATTGTAACTAAAGAACTTTATCTGTCTGACTGTTTGTTACGCTTTCACCCCAAAACAATTGAACCTATTTTAATTAAACTTGGTACTAAGATAGAATTGAGTTTGGAGAAGGACATTGGCTACTTTTTACCGCAGAGAAATAACTAGTTTGTTTAGGACAATGCACGCTGAATAACCTAGTTGTCCTAAAATTAAGACGATTACGTGCTTCGAAAGGGACATAAAACCGATGGTCCCGGCTACTATCTACAGTCGTTACGAAATAAATAATGAAATAATGTCCATACGTCAAACCCGTGAACGTGGTGCTGCTTGGGGGGTCTGCTCTGAACGTAGTACTGGTCTGCTCTAGTCGATTGCCGGTTGTTGTGCTTGTGATTGATTTTTTAGTTACATAGTTTAGTTTTTCTACTTTGACTGGTTGCCTTCCTCTAATTGTATATATCGTTTACACTCTTTGTTATATCAATAAAATTGTATAAAATAATAATTTACTATTATGTAATATTTTGAAAAGATGCAACGCCTGTGGAGTTTCTTTCGGCGAGTTCTTCTCCACAAAAGCAAATTGTGAACTCGCCTCGACGTCGAAAATTGATTTGTGAAATCTTACTTCGAACAAAAAGCTTTGACTTTTAATTTTTAACCGACTTCAAAAAAGGAGGAGGTTCTCAATTCGACGCGTATGTTTTTTTTTTTTTTTTTTTTGTGTGTTTGTTATAAGATATCTCCGCCAATTGTGAACCGATTTTCAAAATTCTTTTTTTAATCGACCAGTCGATTTCAATATTTTTTTGTTTTATAGACAGAACTTGTACTCAAAATGGTTTCATATAAATTTTGATTATATCTGATGGCGAAGTAGAAGACCAGAACGAAAACTCTTCAATAAACAACAGCACACTCATTGCGTTGCTTTTGTTATAATTGAAACAACAAGTAATATGCGGTATTGGTTCATATATTCTGTAAACTAGTCATAGATTAAAGATTTGAAAACCCCAAGTGAAGACAACAACTTAAGAATGTTTCCGTGGACTAAACGGGCTAGCGTCTACGCTATCGTAGTGGTTTTTTCAGTTGTTCGCCATTCGAAAAACTTAGGTTACAGTCCAATCAAGTATAGCAATGTTTTAGAATTTAAAATTCAAACGTAAGACTGTAAAGGAAACATAGTGAGGAAATCTGCATATAAATTATGTACTAAAAAACAAATTAAAGTTTTGTGTGAGTAACTTGTCATGGTAAATTTTCACTAAAAAGGGAAAAATAATAAGATAATTTAAAAAATATATAAAACCGCCTTCAATGTCCTAACCTACACTAAAAAGTTAAAAATAATTATATAAATCTAGCTGAAAGCATAGAAATTTAATATGGCTATTAATATTCCTTATTTACCTAAATTGTAACATCATATAAACTTGTGTAGACATTGTTATACACTTCATCTTGGAGTCGGTGCCAGCTAATACAATAACCATCATTTCGACCAAAAGACTTCTACTGCTAGCAGTCATCTATAGAGGGCTCAGTACCTAGTACTCTGACCGCGTCTTTTAATATTTTATATTCAACGATCTGAGCTTTTGAGATCAGATGTGGTTCCGATCAAATAGGTAGCTAGCCTCAACTGGCACCGACTTGGTGAAGTGTATAACAATGTCTACACAAGTTTATATGATGTTACAATTTAGGTAAATAAGGAATATTAATAGCCATATTAAATTTCTATGCTTTCAGCTAGATTTATATAATTATTTTTAACTTTTTAGTGTAGGTTAGGACATTGAAGGCGGTTTTATATATTTTTTAAATTATCTTATTATTTACTTTTTGAAGCTATAGGCGGCCTAGTAATTTTGTCACCAGGGTTTGTGAGGCAGGTTAACCTCGAAACCCACTTAATATACAAGAGAAATGGCGGCGGTGCGTCCTTATTAAACTACCCCTAGACGCGTTGGTAAATGACTAATGTAGATCTGGGGTAGAGCTTTCGGCTCCCCCACAAGTCTGGTGAGGCTTGATAAGTCCAACCATTACGATACAAGCATAGGTCAAAAAAAAAAAAGTTTACTATTTTAGTAAAGTGACAATGAGCGTCAGAATCGAGGTCTCTGATTTATTAAAACAAAACGTTCGTCGGATGAGCGATGTGTGCGTTTGTTTCCCAAAGAGGCTTATACATGCCTGTCTGAAGAGGGACGTGAAGCAATTTGCGAAAACGTCTGGAGTGTTCTTCAGTTTGTTTACGAATACTTTATGTAGATAGCTGGGTACGTAACTAGCTTCCCGCCGTGTTATTAATTATTCCTTAAGAAATAAGATAACGTCTACCTACGAAGTACAAAGTCGCGGGTTCGAATCCCGCCCAGAGCAAATATCCGTGTGATGGGCACTTGTGTTTGCCTTGTGTCTGGATGTTGCATATTTATATATGTATGTATATCAGCTGTCTGCTCTGTCTAGTTTGGGGTCAAATGGCCGTGTATGAGATGTCACACATATACCTTTACCTGATCAACCTTTGACGTGTGTGTATATCTGTCTGTGGCATCGTAGCTCCTAAACGAATGCGCCGATATTGATCTAGTTATTTTTTTTGCAAGGCATCATAATCGAGAATGTTCTTAGCTATGATCTAAGACAATATCTTCAGCCATTTGAAGATTATCAGCTATTTTCTAGTTGTTGAAAGGTTCTAAGTAACGGTTTCGTGGCGGGGGTTGTTTAAATTTTTAATTATCAAAAAAGCCAAACAAATCATGAGCTAGTCCACAATCTCCCAAAGAAAATCAGGGGGGCTAGCGCGATCCTTTCATCGACACGGCCGTGTCGTTGTCAAGAGGTTTGTCGGAGGGCGAGGTCCAGTTGTGAGGTAACTGAGGGCCAGAAGAGGCTCATTGAGGATCTTATGAAGTTTACTGAGGTTTCTTTTTTGTAAACATGTCAATGTCATTTTCTGAAATAAACTTTGACACGCACCCTCTGACCAAAGCGAACATTGCTAAGGAATATGCACTAAAAGACATGACAATATAAAATGACACAATAACACTATTACACTGAAACATTGCTTCTAGTCATATGTTGATAGGTGGTTGTGTAAAAGTTATAGCAGTTGATTCGATAATCTGTGGAGATTTAATGTTTTAAAAACTATACCTTTCAGAGATATATTGACGTCATACATTTTTCTGTCCTTATTTTATGACATTTCAGGAGGTTTCCGGTGGTCTTCTTTCTGTTTCGCGCCCAAATTTTGGCCCTCTGAAGTCTCATGTCACGACCGACAAATTGATTTTGAAGTTAAATTAAAAAAAAATGGACGACAAACCCACGGCACCAAAATTGGTGCCGTGGCTTTGTCGTCGGGACCGATTTCTCTTCAAATATATAATATTACCTTAAACTGATGACTGATACTAAAACTACAGGATATATGACACATGTTTACAAAAAAATAGATCTATTTATAAAGCCGTCTTCTCATAATATCCGTTAGAAAAAAGGTCTGGCAAATTTCAACCTCTGTCTCTGCAGACTTCACAAGCTGTGTCGAGAGATTCATCTCCTTCATTGAAAAACTTGAATAATACTAAAACTAATGACTGATATTAAAAATACGGGATATATTTTACGTGCTAAACAAAAATTGTATCTAAAAGTTTTGTAGTTTTGGCACCGTGATCGAAGGAAAACGAGTCTACCAAACTACTATAATCCGTGTCACCATCGACATATAATGTTAATATCTTTAAAATTATTCAAGTCTGAAGTAATATTGTACTTGATACTAAAACTTAAAAATATACGTGACATCTCTTTAAAATTTTGATCTAATTCATAAAGTAGTTTTGAAGATATATCTGTAAGAAAAAGGCCTAGCAAATTTTAGCTGATTTCGAAACTGTCACTATAAGCCGTGTCGAGAGATAAGTCTCCTTCTACTTAAAAGTGATGACTGTTTTTGAAAATAGAGGATATATTTAACGTATAAAATGAATATTGTATAAAAAAATCCAGTATTATGTGCAGCGTGACCGCAGGAAAATGAGTCTTACAAACTGCCATAATCCGTGCCACCAACGACATTATAAATGTTAATATCTCATAAAATATTTAGGTTTCGTGCAATATTTTACTTGAAACTATATTATACTGAATATACGTGACTTCTCCTAAAGATCTTAATCATTATTAATGAACTAGCTTTCCGCCGCGGCTCCGCCCGCGTTTACATCTTTTCCGTGGAAATGAGGCATTTTCCCGGGGTAAAAGGTAGCCTATGTTACTTAGGGTGAATGTAGCTTTCTAATGGTGAAAGAATTTTCGAAATCGGTTCAGTAGTTTTTGAGTTTATACATTACAAGCATACACGCACACACACACATGCAAGCACACACACACACACACAAATACGAATCTTTCCACTTTATAATAATATATATTATTTAGTATGATTTTTCTTAAAGATATATCCGTAAGAAAAAGGCCTGGCCTATTTTTACCTACTTTATAAACTGTCTTGAGAATTCTATTAAAAAAATTTTTTTTTTTTCCATTACAGTTCGAAAACACCCTTCGTAGACTTTATGAAATAAAACTAACGAGAGTGATTTATTAATACTCGTACTTTAATTACAATAACAAAGCTATACGAAACAATTATACATTGGCATTTTAAATTAGTGATATAAATATATTTAAACTAAGGTTTTACACAGTCTTTCTTTCACAGGCAAACAAACAATACGTATCAAATCAATTACAATTTTAACGTCGTCCTTGTATAAAACTATCAAACAGTTATTTTAAGCCGTATACGAGTATATTGTGCACATCTGTTTCGCTTTTCTGTGTTTACTTTTCTCTTGCTTCCTTGGTCTGCTGTAAGACATTTCCTTGGATATAAGCAGTAGGTACGTGTTGTGTCCTCTTCTTTTTTGTGTACAATAATGGTTAAATAAATAAATAATTTTATATAAACCCAATCCAAACGCTTTAGGCTTTGAGCAAAGACATTAGAAATGCTTTATTTTTTTTCAGCTGTTGTTGTTATTTTTAGTTTAAACTTCCCATATTGTGATTCTTTTTTATTATATTAAACTTATGTGTAACAATTATTGCAATTTAATTATAATTATGGCTTAAAAGTATCAATTCAATATTTATGTTTTTGTATCAGAAAGTAAATAAATATTGTATGACGTTGTCTGCCAGTTGATGCTATATCATAATCTATGACACAGAAATTATATTAAAGATCTTCAATATGGAGGTTTGATTTCTGAATCATCTTGTTATGGACTTAAATGTTGCGATAAATATTTTATTAAAGACAAAAAAGTCAATGTACCGTTCAAAGTTTTAAATAAGTTAAAACAGTATAGGTATTATTGTAAAATTTGCCTGAATTATCGAATAAATTCCATCAAACTTCTGTCAGTCGATTTCCGGTTCAAAAATATAAAAATATAAAAACTAGTCCATGGCCTTGTCCTCCCCCTCTCAAATCTCCTGTCAGCCACTGACAGGAGATTTCAGAGGACTGCAGAGACACACTCAGAGTTTGAGTCAATTGTGTATCTATGTTTTAGACACATGGTTCTGTTTAATTTGGGAATATATCGTAACAAAGTATCTCCCGACGACAACAAGAAAATTGTATCAATATCATACTAAAAATTAGACAAACCATTTTTTTTATTATTCTTTTATATTAATTATAAACTGTCATTCGCTGTTATTTGAACCAAAGTATTTGCCTAAACTGCATCAATTAAAAAAGCTAGTTGTTTAATAAACTAAACAAGATTTCAAATGTAATCGTTAGAGCTGGTTCTTACTAATTGTTGAAAGGATCCTTGATTTTAATCATCAGTTCGGAGGTTCTCCCATATTAAAAAGGGAAAATGGGACTCTTTTCAGCCTCCCGTCAAATGTTGTCTGAACTTTTTTTCGCTTGAGACGACGGCCAACGCCAGTTCATTTCTGAGCTACCGAAGCGATCTCAACAAGCGATCAAAAAGCGATCAGAGGAAGAAACCCTGCGACTATAGCGATACCTACGGACTACGAGCGACCCTGTGATTTGGCTACAACGTGATTGCAGTGATCAATTGAAGACACCTGCGAACTCAGCGTGACCAACGGACTACGAGCGACCCTGCGATTTGGCTACAGTTGTGATTGGACCTGCGACCTGTTTATCGTCGTTTAAATTCTCAAATCAAGTTGTTCGGCCTTTCTTACAAATCTTGAACCCCACATCCGTAGCACAAGTCAGCACAACTAAAGAATGGGGAATTCCAATTACGTCATTAGAAGAATCGCGGTGCAAAGGAAGATGGACTTTATGACAACGCTGTAAGGTACAAAATCATCTAAGCAGTCACTTGATTACTAGAACTTGGTGACATCGCGCGCCTATTGTTTAATGACAAGTATTGTCCGACTACAAAGGAAATGTTCTAGAAATTAACCGATTACACAATTACAATGGGATTACTTAACTATCGCGTAAACAACCCATTGTTTCGTGGGGGTATATAAACGCCCGAGACGACGGCCAGCCAAGGCAGTCCATTTCTGAGCTACCGAAGCGATCACAACAAGCGATCTGCAAGCGATCAAAGGAAGAAACCTGCGACTAGAGCGATATAGATCGCGTCACGTAAAAAGAACGCTGAAAAAAGTGGAGGGGGTATGTCAAAATTCAAAATGTGTTTATTCGAAGTAAAATTTTACAAGTCACTTTTCGACGTCGAGGCAAGTTCACGATTTGGCGGAAGCCAAAGCCGGAAGGAACTCCACAGGCGTTGCATCTTTTCAAAATATTTTTACAGAATTAATCACTACATAATATAAAACAAAGTCGCTTTCTCTGTCCCTATGTCCCTATGTATGCTTAAATCTTTAAAACTACGCAACGGATTTTGATGCGGGTTTAAATAGATAGAGTGATTCAAGAGGAAGGTTTATAATATGTTTAATACATGCATAATATACTTAAAGGATAACCCAGAATAACCATTTTCCCGTGCGGAGCCGAGGCGGGTCGCTAGTATTTTATAAAATTTGATTAATATAACAAAGAAAACAACCTGCAATCGACTAGAGCCTTATTAGAGCAGACCAGTCCCCCCAAGCAGCACCACGTTCACGGGTTTGACGTATGTAAATGCGCCTACTGTGGGCTTGATTGCCAGCGTTCTTTTTACGTGACGCGACCTATACCTACGGACTACGAGCGACCCTGTGATTTGGCTACATCGTGATTGGAGTGACCAGTTGAAGACACCTGCGAACTTAGCGTGACCGACGGACTAAGAGTGACTCTGCGATTTGGCTACAGCTGTATTGGACCTGTGACCTGTTTATAATCGTCGAATAAATTCGCAAATCAAGTCATTCGGCTTTCCTTACAAATCCTGAACCCTACGTCCGTAACAGTACTAATGGAGAGAAAGATAGAAGGCAGGAAAGGATGTAGAAGTTGAGGTTATATCGTACCACGAAGTCAAGAAGCTGGCTATTGACAGAGTGACTAGTGCCTCGCTATTTAATTTTGTATGTACGGAGATAATTGTAAACAGACATGATTAGTTTGTCATCTAATACTATCGTTTTTTTTTCAGATTTTATTAAAAACTTAAACTTTTATAGGAGTACTTTCAAAGGACATGTATATCGCATAAATCAACGTTTTATGTGGTATCTGGTGGCGGTTATTATTGCCGAAAACTAATGGTTGAAAAATAAAAGATAATATTATTAAATCTTATAGCTCTAGGACAAGACTAGTAACAACAAATAATTTATTGTTAATGTATGTATTTACTTGTAAAAATTATAACTGGTATAATATTATATACTACTTAACATTACACCTGTTCTTGTTTTTTTCTTAATCTGATTTAGTATGTAAAGGTATGTAAAGCCTGATCAAAGAAATAAGAAACCTACTAGGGTCGGGTCTATGAGAATCGTGTCTTTTTGAGTATCAGTCCTTTTGCGAACAAAGGCAATTATCTATATACCTTTATTTTACATGTATAAAGATATAGAAGTTATTCCCTTGGTCGGTTGTGGTCAGACTATGTTTAAATAGATCATAATTGATTAGTGCCTATCTATACACATAAAATTTACTAGAAAATCATATTTTATCAGAATTCACAAATCTTAGGGTTGATTTAAAAAGAAAGTACATTATGTGTACTTTAAATATATTAAAAGGAAAATATATTGCTTATTGAGAACTGCTACCATGCCAGGTATGGGCAGCACGGTTCCTTTTTTAGCACGTGTACCCTTTGATGAACTCGGGAATAGGGAAACAATGTCTTGGGATACAATGCATTACAAATATAATTTCAAGGAATAGAAAAGGAATCATTATTTATTAGTACCAACCTATACACATAAAATTTACTATAAAAGCCTCACTTCCTCAATACATTATAAATATACTTTATAATACACTTTCAAGGGATAGAGCAGTATGGTTTGTCTAATAATTCAATCATTCCATCAATTATTGCTTCAATACGATATTTTTATATTTTTTGTTGATTGACAATAAGTTTACGTCTATGGAGCAAGAAAAAACAGCGAGGTAAATGAGATTGTCTATGTTTTCACTCTCATTGCTATCTTCGGTGCTCTTCTATGACCCTCTTTGGACCCTCTTTCAGCTCCTCTTCGTCCCTCAGAGGGATTTCCTCCTGACAACGACACGGCCGTGTCGATGAACGGTTCGCAATCGCCACCCAGTATTATAAATTAGTTAATTAAAATAGTATGTTTTGACAGGTCGTTAAATATCAGTTAATAGCCTCAATAATTACACCCTAGGTTTAATTACGATTTGGTATCTATCGGCGA
The DNA here is from genome assembly GCA_948473455.1 of Teleiodes luculella. Classification (NCBI taxonomy): domain Eukaryota; kingdom Metazoa; phylum Arthropoda; class Insecta; order Lepidoptera; family Gelechiidae; genus Teleiodes; species Teleiodes luculella. The sequence goes on from OX419585.1 coordinate 12,808,842, forward strand.
CTTAATTATAATGTTGCAATATCACTGGTTTAGATTGATTGACCCGCAACCACATTTCCTGGTTAATAGGCGTCAATATTGGAGTAATTTATAACCACCACATGTAGTTTTAGTTGATTGGACTGTAAATTGCGAGGGTAGTCCTACTAATTTATAACTAGCTTGTGAGGACGTTTTACAATTTATCTATGAGAAAAATATACTGTACGCAATCAATTGCTAATCTGTGCTGTCAATAACCTGTGCAGTTTATAATCTGTTCAATTACGAAACTGTCCAGTTACTCCTGATGGAAATTTATTGCCCAGTTACTGCTGAAGGACAAAGGACTGTCATGAAAAAGATGTCAAACCTTTTGTCAGAAGATTTTTTATGGTTTATCAGTGACGATCACTAACGAGTGTTATATTTCCACAATATTATGTATTAGCTTCCCGCCGGGTATCCGCCCGCGGTAAATTGTAGCCTATGTTCTTTCCTAAGGTCTATTCTATCTTTGTGCCAAGTTTCACCAAAATCGGTTCCATACTTTCGGAGTCTTTTCAATTATTAGGATAATTTTACGTTTTTTTTTTTACATCTTGAGTTACATTATTGAAGTTTTAGTAAGGATCTCTAATTTTTTTTAAATGAAATATTGCCTATATTACTCAGGGATCATGTAGCTTCTCAACAGTAAATTTTTTTTTAAATCGATTCATTAGATTCGGAGCCTATTCGATGCAAACAAACAAACAATCAAACCTTTCCTCTTTATTATATTAATAATAATAATAATTTATTTCAAAAAACATAGTTTTCAAAATGATACTTAAGGACTAAACATAACAATTGACGTGCCCAAGCTAGGGTAAATCCCTGTGTTATGGGCAAAATAACATATTAGTATAGATGTACCCATAAAAAATGGATTTCATCACCTGACGGAACAAGTCCCTGGTAAAACACGGATTCAGCGCTATTATACATCGTGTAATTTAACTGGTTGTTTATACGCAACATGGCGGTAGTACCTACTCATGAAACTGAAAAACATTCCTTAAGGCGCGGTTATCCGAAAAACGTGCGTTAAGTAGTGATTTCAAAGTCCTGTAGAAGTTTGAAATATCGTTTAAAAATTCCAAAAAAAAATCATATTATAGTTCGAACCTATGTCTAGATCTTCCACGTATGTGATACACGATTACATATACTTTGCTCGATAGAAATGCATCACGAACACAACACGTAATAAAACCTTTCAAGGTGTACCAATTTAATAATTACGATCTTTTGTTACCCAAAAATATATAATAATATTCCTCTTTAAATTTCCTAGATTATCCACGCACTAAGGTTTTGATAAACATTCCCCTATTTTTTTAATCAATTAAAAACCGATGAAAACTGTGTTTCGCCGCGCTGGATTGCTCGTTTCGCGCCGCCCGCTACCCCGTCTGGCGCTTGCCAAATTTTCGCGGGAATACCTCGCCTTAAGGAACATAGGTTAAAATCTCAATATTAAAATTCAACTTGTCATAAAAAGTGGCCGGTCACGTGAAGTTTACTTAAATACTTTATACTTATAATAGCTATTTATGCTACTAGTGCGGAAAGTATGTGATTTCCGATGAGTGTCATTTCGACACGAGTTATAGCCGACACGAGTCGGAAATCATCTTTCGCACGTGTATCATACAAGATTTTACAATGCATTGTGCAAGAAAAAAGAACAGTTATATTAAAAGGCGTATAAAATGGCGGGCTTCATAAACAAAACACATTCGCGCTGAAAAAAACATCTACTGCGCATGTGCAAAGCTGTCGAATCGCAATAAGGCAATGAGTAAAATGTATTCAGCCACGCAAATTTTTAATTAATATTTGAACGTAATTAATCAAAAAATCAATTTCTAAAGTAATTATACTAATTATAAACGCGTTTATTGAATTGTTATTTTTATTGTTCCCTTTATATTAGTAACAATTGGTAATAAAAATATCTCAAATACTGAAATGTTAGGTTGACTGGCTGAATGACAGGCTGAGCAAAAATAAAAAAAAAACTGAAAAGTAAAAAGCACTAGCGCGGAAAAGTGCTACTTTCCGCACTGTTTGGCTGCTTAGAAAACGCTCTTTTCGAGCACATGTATTGTAAAAATATGAAAAGTTGTTATTTTTGAGATTTCCACCTAAAAAAGTATTACCACTATGTTGCTGATAGACATCCAGTTGAATTTCATGGTATCAAAATACGCCCAAGCACTGGCCTATATTTTATTTCGTATTGGAATCCTAGAGTGAATAAAACTATTGTGTCCTGGAATTTGCATTTTGCACTCAGCCCCAACCACTAGCGAGGTCAGTTCACTCGCCGACTCCTCTGTCACAGTACAAGTAATCGAGTTACTTGTGTTCCGTGGTGTTAAATATACTTCCAGCTCAGCTTCGCAACATTGTTCCTAGTTGCTTAACTTTGGTTGAAACCTAAAGTCCGTTTGTTTTATTTGGAACTCTATTCTGTTGCGTTTTTAAGTTAGGAGGCTAGAAGCGATATAGTAATTGGAGTACATACTCATTTATTGATAAAATATAACCTCGTTATTCAAATGACTACATCCGTAGATTGTACCCGGGACCAACGGCAAGCACGGAATCATCTTTCTTTTCGGACAATCAGGTGATTCAGCCAGCAATGTCCTAACCTAACTGAGGAAAGTCTCACAAAGTGATATTTGTTCGACAAGTCCCCACCGGGATTCGAACCCGGAACCTCCGTAACGTCAGATGAGATTTTGACCACTCTACCACGGAGGCTGTTTACTTGTCTATGGTCAAATTAGAAATAAATAAATATACCTTCTGATGGACTTGGCCTTACCCTCAATCAGGTATGTAGAATTTAGTCAACCATAGACGTACTGGTTCATGCGAATTAATCGAATTTATTTTCTGCTTGGTCTTTCCTCTTTTGATTTACATAAATGGTTTAATAGCTTTGCTCCTTACGGCTCTTCCTTTAAGAATGAGGAATCTAGCTCAAAAAATACGTTATGTGTAAATTCAGGGTACAAAACTATCTCCATAATTAGTGTCTAAACACACCATGTCGAAATTACGCAACCAAAGTTTGGCGGCTGAATTTACGTCTTGACATATTCGGCTGATAATGACACACCATAAGCGCCGAACTTACGCGGTTCTACATATTACCCTCTAACTTTAATTTAAGAACCATATGTCCACGTTCTTAAGAACGAAAAAGGCCAGGTGATTGCCAACCTACATTTAGACACGCCAAACATCGATTTTACGCGTAATTTAGCAGGAATTTAAAAACATCCCGACTAAATTAAGCTGACAGCTGCGCTGCATATCATCTCTCATCCTTTTCGATTCCCATGATGATGATGATGATATTATTATGAAAGAGACCAACAACTTAAATTTCGATATTTAGCGGCCACAGCAAAATTGAGCCCAATGTATGCTCTACAGAATGAATTGCCGCCGAACTTTTGATACTATCTGTACGCTATATGCAACGTAATTTTGGCATTGTGTGTCGTCAGTAATTCAATAAACAAAGCGGGCGTAATCATGACGAAATTCGGTCGCGTAAATTCAGCAAAAAAATACTCCTATTTTTTTGCTGAATTTACGCGACCGACCGCGTCACTCCTGACAACATTTACTTTAATCTAAGGTTTAGTCCACTTCTAATATTTAAAAAGGCGGTAAGGAGACTCTAAAAAAACCGCACTTACCAAAAAGAAATATATTCAGCATGATAGAACATTTCACGTTGAATTTCAGACTTTTACAAATGGAACTTGGAATTTCGCATCCGGTTTTCTAAAATATTACTCCTCCTGCGAGCTTTTAAGCAAATGCATCGAGATGTCGAGCCACCTCAGTAGGCGGCGAATTGAATGGATATTGAAATGTTCGGCAGTATTAAATGGTAATGTAGCTTGTTTAGAAATCTGTATGCTAAGTGGTGGTACTTTCCTTAATACAGGGTCTAACAAGAAGGGCCTTTCCTAGGTCATGTGAAGCTGGAACATGCCTACGTCATCAGCGTGAGACAAAAAGTTAAACATACCGCACGTGCAAGCAGGATGATAGCCAGCAGTCAAATTTGATGACATAGATTTCTTTCTACAGACTTGGAGAATACTTGACGCAGTATCTTATTATACCATGCTTTAATCGTCTACATCATTATCATTATTGCAGCCAAAAAACGTCTCATCATCATCTCAGCCGAAAGACGTCCACTGCTGGACAAAGGCCTCCCCCAAGGATCTCCACAATGATCGGTCCTGCGCTGCCCGCATCCAGCGGCTTCCCGCGACCCTCACCAGATCGTCGGTCCACCTCGTGGGGGGCCTGCCCACACTACGTCTTCCGGCGCGCGGTCGCCATTCAAGAACCTTTCTGCCCCAACGGCCGTCGGTTCTACGTGCAATGTGCCCAGCCCATTGCCACTTAAGTTTAGCGATTCTTCGGGCTATGTCGGTGACTCTGGTTCGCCTGCGGATCTCATCATTCCTGATTCGATCACGCAAGGAAACTCCAAGCATAGCCCTCTCCATCGCTCTTTGGGTGACTTTGAGCTTTCTTATGAGGCCCATCGTTAGCGACCACGTCTCAGATTCGTAAGTCATCAAAAAAAAACGTCTACAGCTGCTGGACAAATGCCTCCCCCAAAGAACTCCACAATGATCGATCGCTAAAGCCACAGAAACAACATGATGACAAAGAAACAACCACGCATACACGTCAAATATAACACCTTTCTTTTTGTAACATGGGTTAAAGTCATGGTAACAAGTTTACTTTTAAAATTCATATATTCAAAATCAATACCATAAGAACTTCGGGTGAATCTAAAGGAAATGTCACTTCTTGCATTTTATATGAATATCATGTGATAGAGAAATATTACGGGCGAGAACGTGATGTATCATACATGATATAAATGTATTTTTATTAGATGAAATATATTGACTTGTTCACTCTCCGCTTCAACGTCTCGCTAGAGGAAATTCGGAATTTTTCTCACAATACGAAGAGAGTAATGGTATTTCGTTCATTGATAAGATTGAAAAGTCGATGAATTTTAGTAATCATTTTGATAATATACAAAATGCTTTAAAATGTTTCTAATTGATAAGCGAAGAATAACGCAAAAGACGCGAAAACGATTAACTAATTTTAATTGGAAAGTCTAGGAAGTATAGATGTAAAAAAATGGTTATTGTGTTTGTTGTGTAAACTGAAAAATCTAATTGAATGGCGGGCTGACAGTTGTAGGGGTTTTAGGTATAAAAAACCTTCTAGATATGATTCATTTTTGTTTATTCAATATTTATTGACATTTAAGTATTTTGAAAATAATCACGACAGTCGCGTAATGGGATCGATAATTACACAATTTTTGACAAGTTAGTCTTAGCTTAGTTCAGTTCTTCCGATAATGTACCTACTTGAAATTAGTTTCAACACGTTCGAAGTCGCGAGTTAAAGCTGGTAAATATATTAGTTTGTTATGTCTCTTTATGAAAATGACTGGACAAATTTTGACACAACTTTTTTTAATGCTCACCCAGTATTTGATCGCCTAGATCAACGCTTCTGTTATCCCGCAAGTCCTTATTTCCGCAGTAGGCATAAAACAAGCATAGTGGCTACTAGATGAACAACTATGGTCTATTTCATATGAATACGGACAAAATTTCATTGACCTCTCTCTTTTCTTAAAAGTTATTAAAAATAATATAACGCCAAAATGTCCGGCAAGGTCACACGCTCACCCCGCCTTCTACTACGGTATGTCAATACAAAATACTGCTCAATATTGATATTAGCCGGTCAATGAGCTTTTCTCCGGATTAATATGAAACAAACCCAAGGATGTCATAAGTACTACCGTACAAAAAGCCATAGTTACCTACCTATTGAAAAAATAAACAAATGAACAATCACTACAGAAACAGAAGAGTTTCTACATCAACAAATCCATATCAAGCTTTCATAACTATCAAGATTTAAAACGATATTTACGATATCAATCTTTCATCTCCCAAAACCGTGGAATACCTGGCAAGTCCGCGATATTTCTGCACTGTCGGCATGAAATATGTCAACAATGTAAGCAAGGGATCCATTTTGCTGGAGCCGAGGCGGTCTGCAGCCAGTTTTCATATAAAACGCAAGGTAAAGAGGATGCTGTCCCAGATTGCCTGTTAAGCCCGCATGTTATCGGGCCCCGAGTATACTTTGGAGGAGGTGGAGTGGCTTTCAAAGCGATTTACGCTGAATAGAAAATGTAGTTTCGTAAAACTTAGTTTAAGCATGAGTGAGAATGTAACAAAAGATGTTTAAAGTCTGTAAAATTGTCTTCTTGTGGTGTGTTCTGGGGATCATTACAAATAGAAGAGGGAAGATGCTAGGTCACTCGATACGTCACGACGACTTTGTCAGAAACATCATTGAAGGAAAGATAAAAGGGAAAAGGATAGGAGGACGACCTAGAAGGACATATATTAAACAGACAGACCAAATTAAGGAAGGAATAGATGTCATGCCGCACCAGGAGATCAAACAGAGGACGGAAGACAAAACAGAATGGCGTAGACTCCACCGACAAGAGCGCGGCTCTTAAATATGAAGAAGAAGAAGAAGTGGTGTATAAGTAAATATATTTTGTTAAGTTCACCGGTTTGAACAAGAAGCTGTTACTGCTAAAGTTTCTTTATTATTATTATTTATCAGAATCTTTTTATTTTCCTTTTTTTTTATTATACACCAAAAGAAATATTTTTTTCAAATCTTACTATCCTTTATTTTTGGATTACGATTTCTTAAATGCCTTGAATTATTGTTTACAATATAATTCACAGATCACTCCCAAACCACCACCAACATCAAACCATTTGAACTAAACCTCTAATCTCATTCACAAACATCCACGTTCATAAAATAATTTGAACTGTACCTCCTTAATTCGGCCCACACCTTTACTTGTCGAGTTGTTTCAGAGCTCGAGATCAAACAATCGATTTTAACCGATGGATAGAGCCTTGAGCCGGCCCTGCCTGCCTGTTGGGATTTGCGACCTGCTATCCGAGGGTTAGTTTTTGGGATATATATAAACCAACTATAAAAATAATATTTCGTAGCAAGAACGACATAAAAATAATACTTTGCACTGTAACTTGAACTAAGGTGCAAATAGGTTCAAGTGGTAACCTCTATGCCGCTAATATGTTTGAAAAATATTAATTTTGAGCATTATCACAATGACAAATTTAACTATTTGACTATTCTACATCCATATGGCTTGGGTATCTTACAATGGAGATGGTGGGGTAAAAAAACCGCAATGAGCGCAGATGTGATGGAAGACTGCGGGAAGGAATTGGATGAAGATGACTCAGGACTGGACTAGATAGCGTAATCTGAAGAATGCCTTCACCAAACTGATTGAAAATAGCTGAGAAGAAGAGGAGACATCCATTTAAAAAATTAATTTGAATGTTGAAAATTATTTTACTGTTAAAACATTATTTCGAAGTGCGTTTGATTATTTTTAAGGTGGCTTCAAATGCATCCCTTAGTTTTCTATACAATAGGTAAATCTAGTACACGCTTTGATCTATTCGTGATTGAATAGGTTGGTGAAAAGTATGATGGCTTTTTGTAGTCCTAAGTGAGTTCATGTTTTGCTTTACCCTTTTAGAAGTTGGTTTCTTTCTATGTAAAGCCTCGGTTACATACACACAGCGATTAGTGGCTGCGAATAGCCAATCGCAGCGAGAACTCAAGACCAGAAAAGTCTGCTCTCGAGGGTAAACTGTAATTATTGTAACTAATGCAGCTGTTAAAAAATAGACTGAAAATTATTCTCCTTTTTCTAGGGAATACAACTTTGAAATAAATTTCTAAGATACCGCAATTCTTAGACCAATGGTTTTATTCCCTTAGAGGATTAGGTTTATTGTAAATTTAATTTCTTTTTAGCATTTTTTTATTCATCAAGCTAGGACTATCTAAAAACTTGAAAATATCTCTAGAGATAATCAACGGCGCCGATTCTAGCTATTATGCTCTAAAGTCTATGTCTTTTTCAAGAATAGCTTGTAAGAATAGTAACTAAAGGACAGGAAATCGTCAATTTGGTTAAAAAGTCAAACTTCGGTTTAATGCGTCTATCACACTAGTTACAGATATTTTATCTGACGAGTGCAGGCGAGCCATAGGCGTTGTCCTAATAGAACGCGATTACGCGATTCGCGCGAACTTTACTCGTACGAACGCGCGATCAACCATATTGAAGTCGAATAATAATATGTGTCCTAATAGACGATCGCGCGATTGAACGATTTCTACATTTGACAATCGCGCGTTCGCGCGAACTTGCGATGGTCGCGTAGTCGCGTTCTATTAGGACAACGCCATACTTGTTTGTGCACATTGTGTTTGTGTGCGTAGCGCTCAGTTTAGTAGTACGCACACAGGAGCGCGTGTCTATACGATGCACTACACTACAAGTAAAGCTTGCACAGTGCATGCAAAAACAAAAACAAAAAAGATAGATAGATAGAAGAAGAAGACAGGAATAAATTATCACTTGTCTTTTTCGGTTCCCATATGAATAGACCGCGACCTACAATTTTTTTAATTTATACTCTAAGACCGCGACCTTTTATGGTTAGAATGTGACTTGGGAGTGTTCTAACACTATATTGTCAAGTCAACAAACTTTGTTGCTTATTCGGCCTTGACAGTAACTTCAGTACAGTTGGGAAAGGACGCCCTGAAATGAACGGGCCACAGGGAATCGTTTGTCAAGAGTTTCGACAGGTAAGGTGCCTTTCAGCACATTTCTGAAACTTACAGTTACATTTTATTACAAAGTACAGTAGAGTGCAGATTAAACTGTACACTTTGAGCTTTAAGTAAAATCCATTGAATAAGGTACCTATAGAATTATGTATTTAGCTTAATCTGTTGTTGAGCGTATTTTAAACGTAATATACATAATAAATAGCCTATAGACCCTAAGGCACATCCAGACCGACACCTTAACGAACATGAAAAATCAATTTCTCTTGGAAAACATAGACCGTTGCATTAAAAATCTGTAAGATAAATCTTTACGGAAAATTTCAGACTTTCTTTCAGTATTTGTGCAATTTTAATCCTATTTTTCTTTCGTGTACCAAAACTCGACGCACTATTATCTGTATCTTCCCGTATATTCGTTTCTCGAATCTGCTACATTGATTAATGTGTTTTAAGACTTCCATGGTTATTCACTCAGTGATGTCTTTTTTGGAAATTTCATTGTGTATTGTACGATATTTATTATTGCCATACCAGTCAACCTGTAACCATAGAATGAGCAACTAATTGAAATAGTGCAAGAACAATAATATTATTCTCTTTATTTTTTTTATGACGGACGGAATGTTTCTATTATATTATTTACTAGCTGTCTGCCCGCGGCTACGCCCGCGTTGTTTTTTTACTTTTCCTTATGTAGTAATTTTTAACAATCCCACGCACGGGAACTCTTAAAATTTTCGCGATTAAAAGTGTCCACGATGTAGACCGATCGAGATGTTCAAATCGATCTAACAGTTTCGGAGATTAGCTCGTACAAACAGAGAAACAAAAAAAATAAAAAATCTGGATAAGTTCTATAATAGCACTTCTTACATCCCCGAGACTTGATATTTAGTTTTTTTTTCTATGTACCGATTTCCGACCTCCACAGTAAATCCAGTAATTTTTTATTAAACAAGAAAGTATATTAATTATATTAGTAGGTATATTAATTTTTTATCACTAAACCTATTTACAAAAACAGATTACATTATTTGCATATTATACATTATTTACAAATGGTCGCTCCTGGTTGTTGGGCGCAAAGGTGCCCAGTACGCTAGCCACGTTCCCGCGCTGTATCGCAATGGACAACCTTAGTTTAATTATATAGATTTACTAGCGACCCGCCCCGGCTCCGCACGGGAAAATGGTTATTGTGGATTATTCTTAAGTATATTATGCATGTATTATACATATAAACCTTCCTCTTGAATCCCTCTATCTATAAAAAAAAACCGCATCAAAATCCGTTGCGTAGTTTTAAAGATTTAAGCGTACAAAGGGAGGGACATAGGGACAGAGAAAGCGACTTTGTTTTATACTATGTAGTGATAAAATGTTTCAAAACCCTTTTTAATTGAAAAAAATACAATTTTATTTTATTTTCATCTTCTAAATCGAAATTGAAGTTAAGCTATATTCCTCTTATCCCATTATGTATTCCAATATTTTAGTTGAGTTTCCCAGCAGCTTGGTTCCGAATGGATGGCATTCAGGCAGGTCGGTGCATCTGCAGCGTCATCCATACCAATCAGTTGAATTACCTTTGCTTTGAGAAGCCAGGGCCGAATTAAGGCACGAGGCGCAGTGGAGTTATAACCACCACATTTGAGATGGATATCTAAAATTACACTCTACTTTCAAGTAGATATATTGCAAAGCTATTTATAACTATACTAATATTATAAAGAGGAAAGATTTGTATTTTTGCGTGTGTGTGTGTGTGTATGTTTGTAACGTATAAACCCAAAAACTCCTGCGCCGATTTCAAAAATTCTTACACCATTACAAAGCTACATTCACCCTGAGTAACATAGCCAATATTTTATTTTCAAAGGATCCTTACTAAAACTCCGGTGATGTAAAAAAAATTAAAAATTGAAGCTGTTTATTATGCTCTAATACAAATTAAAATAGTAATACAATGGGTCTTACCCTAATCTTAAATAATAAAGATTGTGCGGTGTACAACCCAAGGTGTACAAAAAATACGTAAAATATTCCTAATAATTGAAGAGGTTTCGAGACTACTGAACCGATTTTAATTTTGAAACATGGTACAAAGATAGAATAAACTTTGGGAAAGAGCATAGGCTACCTTTTCGTCCTTGCGAGAAAATTCGTCATTCCCACGGGAATGACTGATAACGCGGGCGGAGCCGCGGCGGAAAGCTAGTCACTACATAGTATAAAATAAAGTCGCTTTCTCTGTCCCTATGTCCCTCCCTATGTCCCTCCCTTTGTACGCTTAAATCTTTAAAACTACGCAACGGATTTTGATGCGGTTTTTTTAATAGATAGAGTGATTCAAGAGGAAGGTTTATATGACATGCATGATATACTTATGGATAATCCACAATAACCATTTTCCCGTGCGGAGCCGGGGCGGGTCGCTAGTTAAAGATAAATAAAACACACCATTCGACGGAGCTTACGGAGGTTACGGAGGTTTCGGGCTCGAATCCCGGTGGGGACTCGTCGAACAAATGTCACTTTGTGAGACTTTTCTCAGTTTGGTTAGGACATTGCAGGGTGAATCACCTGATTGTCCGAAAAAAAAAGGTGATTCCGTGCTTCAAAAGGCACGTAAAGCCGTTGGTCCCGGCTACTATCAACGGATGCAGTCGTTATTGGAGCCTTGTCGGAAGCCTAAGGCGGTTCTATAATTCCGACACCAGGGTTTGTGAGGTAGGTCAACCTCGAAACTCACATGATAAGCAAGTATCAGTAAAAAAACTAATTATGAAAAAAAAATACAGAATACATACCTGAAGTCTGTCACAGGTACTTTGAAAAATGCTTCCTACCTCCTGAACTTATTCATTTCTACAGCTCATGAATTTGAAAGGAATTGCTAAGCAATGTTAGAGTTGGTTCCCTTCTAGTAATAGGATGTATTCAGAATTATTTTGAAATATTTTTCATCGTCAATTTAATTTAATAATATACATTAATGAGTAGCTTCTGTATTACCCTCGTAAGGCCCAACCTAATTTTAGGTCAGCTTAACAGACGACCCAATGTACTAAAAATAGATTAAAGTGATTAAGGCCCAAGACTTTGATTTACAAAAAGAGTCTTTATAATTATGTATCTTTGTATTCAGGTTAGGCTTGTGCCTCTCGGTGGGGACATAATATGAGCTGTTAACAGATCTTTGTATTAGCGGGACTATTTAAAGTATAAAATGGGTTACAATATTATGTCATAATTTTAGAACGCTGGGCCGCAAAATTATGTTTTAGGAAACCTCTTGGGCCGAAATAGCATAGTGTTTTTTTCTAGCATCCGTATCATAATTAAAATATTTTTCCTAGAAATAATTTTATCTGGCTGAAATAGAATTCCCAAAAGCACTTAAGTTTGTTTTATTAGTCAGACGTACTTAATTAACTTTATTCCCAAGTATCTCCTTAAAGATTCAAAAAGTAGACTAGATAGAAACAGATTCTTTATGAAATATGCCACAAGCCTTGGAAAATAAGTGGCCGGTCACGTGACTAAAGTTTATATGAAAAGATGAAAATATTTTAGATTTCAACCTATGTTCCTCAGGAAAAGTTGTTTTGTTTCATGGGCACTACCACTATGTTGAGGGTAAATAATGAGTAAAATTTCACGGTGTTTAAACGATAGAGTTTATTGGCTATTGAAAGTAGACAATGAAAAAACGCGGCAAATTTGAAAAATTCATCGTAGCAGCCCCGATTCTATGGATTTACCTAATTTGACACTTTTTTTTTCTATGTAACTTTGTTGCCAGTATAATGTTTTCCAATTTCATCGATTGTCTACTTATATTAGCCAAAATCTATCGGTGTTAGTTTCATAGCTTTCCGGCCACGTTCATTTTGATCGTAGAGGCACAGAAGAAAATAATAGTACTAACCCGTACAGAAAGGACACTCACCCCCCGCGCCAAAATGAGTTTCCGCCCGATATAGCGCCCCACGTCCCGCAGCCCCCAGGCACCGCAGGACTCCGCCGCCGGTGGTGTTCGGGGGTGTTTTAAATAGCAACTAGCGCCATTGACTTGTACTTGATATTCAAAAAGAAGTAGCTTGTCAAAACGCGTTTTCTCTATGGAGTGACCGCCCAATGGTAGAGGTACAAGTAGGTACATACTCGTACAGCCAATTAAATCCACACAGTATATTGAAAACCTTACTGTGTAAACGGGTTATGTTTGCGTAACAGGCACGTAACAGGCTTCAGAACGTCCAACCAAATTGTATTAGAAGGTAACTGGGGTCAAGCGTGCCGTGCCGTTTGCGTTTAGTCCATGGTCTGAGAAAACAAGGTCTTGTATTCGGACCACGTGACTTGACACAAGCCTACATCATCAAGCTGTTTATCCTTGTCTATTAACAGGCATTCGACAAGGATGAACAGCATGATGACGTAGGCTTGTGTCAAGTCACGTGGTCCGAATACAAGACCTTGTTTTCTTAGAGCATGGTTTAGTCCCATTCTCGTACATACTTCAGAAGACAACGACGTATAAGATTTAGTTTCCCAGTTTGCTCCAACAGTTTAATAACTTTAACGTGGCCCGAATTATGCTCTGAATAAAATTTTAATCAGCTTTAGCTTTAATTTTAATTTTAGCTCTATTTCACGTGATTGGGGTTAAAAAAAAACAGGACATTGTCAATTTTAAAGACGTTTTATATCGATTTAACACGTCAATCAAATATACTTATATTAATATATATGAATACACTACCCGATTTGGGACCCTAATTAGGATTTAGAACGTCAAATACCATCCTCGTCCTGAATGGGCTCCTAAATTGGATGCTACTCCTCCCTAATGCGATTAGACTTCTTTGAATTCAGGAACGACTGAATTTTGGATAATGTAATACCCCTATTGTGACGTACAAAGCACTAAAAAGAATATAAATTTTATCATTAAATTACTATATCACAAATATTTTTAAATCTCACGTGGCGGAGATGAATAGTATGTACTCGTACTTTGTGAAACGACGTTGCCAAAATCAAAACTAGACAGTTTTCTATCTTATTTCTAAGCGTAGCGATGCGTACTTATTAAACAAATTTAATTCTTAAAATTGAATTTTTTGTTTTTGTTTAATGTGTTATACGTCTCTAACACAACACTGGATATAAAGTATACTGAGACCTGTATATATAAGTTGTATGTGTAAAATTCCCTTCAGGTAACAACGCTCGTACCCGCATGCGGGGGCGCGGGTATAACAAAAATCAAAATTGATAATCAGGGACGGAGCCCCTCAAGCGTCGTCTCCTTCACGATGTTTTTCAGTATCAACGCACTAGGCCGTGGTCCGAGGCTCCCTCGAGCCACCCCTAGACGCGTTGGTATATGACTTTTTTTGGGGTAGAGTATTCCGCTCCTCAGCAAGTCCGGTGAAGCTTGATTGGTCGTATTTTTTCGACACAAGCATATAAGTCAATTTAAAAAAATGTATACGCGCTTGCTTGAAGCGGCTCCCATCTCTCTGTTAAGAACGATAAGGGACAGTTGATTGTCAAATTAAATTTAGAGACGTCAAACATCAATTTTACGCGTAGTTCGCATTAATTTAGCGGGCATTAAAAACATCTCGACTAAATTAAGCTGAATTTGACAGATGCGCTGCTTATTTTAAATATAATTAATTCAAAATTAAATTCATTCATCTCCCATCCCCATTTCCTATATGAATGAAAGAGACCAACAACTTAAATTTAGAGATTTTAGCGGCCACGCCGGAATTGAGCCCAATATACGAGTACAATGTTTGCTTTCGAGTTAGTAGCTACGTGCTTTGCAAGCGATTTCATCGAGAGGTACTATCAAATTTTAGAAATAATATTGTGCATTTATGTGTACACCATAGAGAACTCGATTTAGACTAAAGTATCAAAAAACCGGGCATTTTCTGCAGAATTGACGCTGCTATTTCGGAATAGTTTTCGCATGGTAATTTAAAATATTCCCTTAACTTAAATCTAATTTTGAAACAGTGACAATTTTGACACATTGTTGCTTTAATAAAATATTCAGACGAGAAAGCCTAAAGCCTCAGAGGTTAATACTTAACCCTACCTTAATATAATAGAGGAGTTGATAGAGTATTGTTTGCTAGTAGGCAAACCAAAGTCGCCAGCATAGCTAGAAGAATTACTAATTAAGATGGCAATGAACCAACGGCAGTTCGGACAAAGAAAAAAAAAGATGAAAATGAAGGAATATAAAAATTACAGAAAGAAAGGGAAAGGCAAAGGTGGATTTAAAGTGTGACCGCACACCGGAAGGTAGCGAGCAGGAGGACCGACGATCTGGTGATGGTTTCGGGAAGCCGCTGGATGCAGGCAGTACAGGAAAGATTGTTACGGAGATCTTTGGGGGAAGCATTATGTCCAACTGTTTTTTTTTTCATTGACTTACGCTTGTTTCTAAAAGGTACGACCAATCAAACTTCACGGGACTTATGGGGATTCCAGCAGTATAGGCTTACCGCTAAATGATGATGATATTTCTACTATAATTATTATAAAATCGGAAAATATAGGTAAAAACGACAGTCGATAATTATATTGCTATTCGATCTTGGGTAGAGAACCCATAAGGGTAGGTATGATTAAAACATGGATTTAATAAATATGTATTATCTTCAATCCATGGTTTTAAAGAAGATAAAAAGCTATGCGTGCAGTCATTGCAATTTCCCTTAAGTATATTACTCGCTTGTGATTTAGTAAAACTCAAACCGAGTCAACAACATCCCACCGCATCAGACCTCATTTCATATTCACTGTGCCAACCCAAGATAATATATAATCAAAGAGTTCAAAGAGTTCAAAGAGTTCAAAGAATTTATTGTTTAACTTTTGGACATTATTACATCTCTTAGTTATGTCATTTAAATTTAAATTATCTTTTCTGGCGAGTTCAAAAATTTGGCTGTATATATACTTGGCTGTAAATAACCCATACATATTATATTTGGCTGTAAATAACCCATACATCATACTAATATTATAAAGAGAAAAGATTTGTATTTGTGTGTGTGTGTTTGCAATGAATAAACTCAAAAACTACTGAAACGATGTCAAAAATTCTTTCAGCATTAGAAAGCTACATTCACCCTGAGTAACATAGGCTATCTTTTACCGCAGGAAAATGCCTCATTCCCACGGGGAATACTGTTAACGCGGGTGGAGCCGCAGCGGAAAGCTAGTTTTCAATAGAGTATGGCTATAATCACTTTAAATCTCTTATGATACTACCTATATGAGGTTGAATTTTACAATCAAAGCTTATTATTATGAACTAGCCGGTCAGCCCGCGGCTACGCCCGCGGGTTTGTCGACTTTTCCCGTGGGAAATAAAGATATTATTTTATTAAAAAGTAGCCTATGTCACTCTCCAGCTTTCAGTCCATGCGCAAAACCAAAATGAAAATCTTCCTAACTCTATGGTGTTAAATCAGGTCCATCCGGGAGTTTTACGCGGGAATCGAGAAGAAATGGCGGGTACATGGTTTCGTCCTTTTTAAAATTAGTTTTTCATGGTTAATATGGTGGAATTAGTGCAATTGAAATGTACCGTTAAAGAAGAACTATTCAATGAAAGTGAGAAATAATGAGTGGTTAACTGTTTCTGGTTTGATACCCCGCGTTAAACTCCGATGTCATTGGAATGTAAGAACCACCCTTGCATTTCAATGATCCCGTGACAAGACAAGACTTCTGAAGACGACGACGTTCAATACGGATACAAGAAATGACTAAAGACGACTAAATGAAACTGTATTATTAAAGACTAGGTTGTACCCTTTGCACCCTTTGCCTTTCCCGTAAGGGATAAATAAACTTTAAAAAGAACAGGTCGATCCGTTTCGTAGTTTCCGTGTGAAAGTAGGACAAACAAACAAACACATTTTCGCATTTAACATAATATTAGTATACAGCCAATTTCTAAGAAATGCCTTTAAAAAGTTATCAACATTTAACATTATCCAATGTCTATTTAACAGTAAACTATTTCTGTGCAATGAAAGCTCAATTATTTCGATTCCCATCCAAGAATTTAAACGTAAATCTCAATTCTCCAAAACACACACAAAACTTCAACAAGAACACCTTATAAGCAAACAAACTAGTACAAGTTCATAGACTGTGGATTGTTCGATAACGAACAAACAATCAAACGCAAGTTTCGGTATTGTGGAACAGTCTAGAACTCTATTTCTGAAACGTTCGTTTCCATCCCAACGAGTGGCACAAGCACTCGTTGCTGCAAGTAAAAGAAAGCGAGTGATAGAATAAATGTCAAGCCAAGAAATAACGTCTTTAGCATTATATTAGCGTTCTTGCTCGCTTGACATTAAGGATGATAGAAAAGCATGAGATTGACGATTATTCAAGTAACGCGGAACGATTATTAGAGCGAGAATGAAAATACAATACAAATATACTGATAATTTACAAATTTTATAATATGACACCCAGTAATAATATAGGACAGTTAAAATTTGACAATCCGCTACGAAGTGAGCATGTAACTCTACAGCGTGCGTTTACATACATTTTCAGTTTCGGAAACTTCCAGATTTATTTATTTTTTTCACACGATCACATTTTAAGTTGAGAGATTCTAAAGTTTCGCTAAATCAGGGATCTTTACTTGGTTGTCGACTATGACTTCTGTCGCATACGCCAACGATGCCATACGAACGAATCAAAAATAGAGCCCTGAACGCACAAAGAGGCCGCAAACCGATCCTGTTCCCACTACGACAGAACCATTGTTTAATTAATTAAATACCTTATCATACTTAATTACGTCTAGATTACACAATGGTCCTGAAAATGGTTCTCCGTAAGTTAAATATTGAATTTATCGCTTCTTTCTGGTGGAATTTTCTTACTAAGTTTCACAGATTTTTTATCTTAGTGGTGTTGGTTGAATGTATTTAAATTGAAGAAATTGTTGTAAGTTTCTTTTCATATTTTTGAGATTCGATACTAACTTTAGAAGGGTAGATCCCAGTCTCAAGACTATTACATCCTAATTAAAAACATATTTATTACTTGCTCAGAATCCTTCACGTCATCGACGCTAGGCTACAATTTTCTTAGAAGATATTTCTTGGTTTAAGATATCCTTTCCCCAATCCGTAAATAATGTATTATTTTCCATAAAAGATGTTGAGTCTAACTTTGTTACAGCGCTAAAATAGATAGTACTTTAATGAACCTGTAGCTGTAACTCAAGTGAAATACCGCAAATTCCAGAGGTATCCGATTGCGTACATCATGTACCTATCTATAATATACATACATACGTAGTACATACGTACGTAGATACATCCTGAAATTAATTACTTGGGTTGTTGCGGTAGACTAGGTGTCTCCTTACCTATGCCTGGTTATCTTGTGGGGTTCGAGGTTAACTCAACATACAAACCTTGGTGTCAAAATTACTAAGCATGAGGTTTGGACAGGGTTTAGTTATCTATAGGATTGGGTTATCTTTTACACACATACATACATAAAGTCACGCCTCTTTCCCGGAGGGGTAGACAGAGACCACTTCCTTCCACTTGCTACGATCCAAACACACTTCTTTCGCTTCATTCACATTCATTAATCTCTTCCCTATTGTCAGAACCTCTCCGATTTTATTTGTTATCTTTTAATCAGTATAAAAAACGTATATTTTTAATTTATCACATTTCATACGAAAACATCGAAATCTTGTGACTAAGTATTTTAAACAAAATATACGCACTGATTAAAAATAACCCGGAACAGACGTAGCTCGTGCATACAATGACGAGCCTTCCGCTCCCCCGCAAGCCCGGTGAAGCCACAGAATAAATAATAGTACTAGGTAGTGAAGCTTGAGTCGTCGTTTTTTTTTTTCTTCGACACAAGAATATGTCAATAGGTCAATAAAAAAAGTCCAGTCATAGATATAGTACCCGGTACCAACGGTACCCGGTATACACTTGCCTTCCTAAGTAAGGAATCGTCTGCGTTTTCGGACAATCCGATGATTGAAATACTTTAGGTACAGACTACTACGCCACCAATTTGTTTCGGTGGTACACAATGTCCTTCAAGGTATAATCCTCCCAAAAAAAAAAAAGTACAACAAACAAACAAACAAATACAAATACAAATTTTTATATAGAAGTTTACATGCATTTTTAAAGTACTTTTAAGATGTTTAGCGTAAAAAATCTTATGTAGTTTTACAGTACCAATGAGTAGTAAAGGTTGATACCAATTTTGCAATAAAAGAACAAAGCGTTGTGCAGAAAAGAGAAAAATTAAAATGCTCAAGCCATAATCCTCCCCAACCTGTAGCTATATCTTCGGAATTACAACGCGACCAGTGTTCTTTCTTTACTGAGCAATGAATAGCAATCTAATACTAACTTTTTGGATATAAACTAAGTCGAAAGACCCCACCGTTTGGCTACACGAGAGGGGAGGATTATAGCTTAAACATCAAGCTACAATCCTCCCTAAACTATAGCTATATCTCCGGAATTATAATAGTACTGGTTTTCTTGCAATGATACCAATGAATACCAAGGGAGTAGTAAGACTTAGCATTGTCAGAATGGAATTTCATTAAGGTTTTATAAGGGAGGATTATACCTTGAAGGACATTGGTACACATACATCGCGTTTAACTAGTTGTTAAAAAAAAGTTGTTTATCCGCAACATAGTGGTAGTACTCACGAAACTGAACAACTTTCCCTAAGGAACATATTTTCAAATTTCACGGCATGAAGGAAGAAAAATTTACGCGCGCGTGGGCGGATAAGTTTTTTTCTTCCTTCATGTTGGTAGCAAGCAATATTAACAAATGTCAAATACGTATTTATTTGGCTGGCATTTGCCTAGTTCTAAGAAAAGCACTTTATTATGTAAAGCCCGACCAAAGAAATATGACACCTCGCCATATTGCGGAATTTCAATGGAACTAATTTTATAAGGGAAATTGTTGCCATAGTCGTAAAAATGTACACGTGGCGCCCCCAGAGCAGGTTTCTTATTTCTTTGGTCAGGCTTTAATAACCTATGTAATAGATGTTTCATAGAACCAAAAATATTTTTTTCTAGGAATATAAATTACATAATATATTATTATTATAATAATAAAATATTGATTGTTTATTACTTTAATAACGACCACTAGATACTTCATCGGGTTAAAAATAATCCTTTTACCTTTCCTAGAACCTTACTAAAATGTGAGCCAATTTTATTCCGATCCGTCCAGTGGTTACAGCGTGGTTGAGTAACAAACATCTAAACTACCACATTTATAATATTAGAATGAGTAACATACACTTTTTCTTTGCCGTCAATAGTATTATTTTTTGTTGCAATACGGCATGCACAACATAGGCATACTTTTCTGTAAGCAACATTATATACTTTTTGACACCCAGGAAAGATAAATAAACTCTGTTTTATTTTTGATTGCTGTTATTGCGTATTTTCAGAGCGTTTTCGATAATGGGAAGTCAGACTAGAGGCCATGGCAGGAAAAAGTACAGATGAAAAGGAGTCATGGAGAGTATTTGAGAGAGCGAAGAGAAGCCTTTGAAAAGCAGTGCTACACTGTCTTTCTATTCAATTAAGTACTTTGATGTATGGAACCCTAAAAATGTTCCATCAAACAAGCACATTCACTCAAAAGTGCAACTTTTGCTTCCCCTCTGTTCAAAAATCCATCTGCAGCATTATTAACTGAACCCAGTTTGGACTCCGGCCTAATATTTTCTGAGTGAGTAATTTCGAAACTAAGCATTTCAGTTTTTCACTGGCATCATAAAATTCGTTCTGATTTAAGTGTACTTTTTTATTTTTTTTATTTGAATAATTACATGCAATTTGTTTCGCCGATTGGCCAATTGAGCAAAACTGCAAAAGAGTGTTAACCGATTTCAATAATTATTTCTTTATTGGCTTCCGGCTCCGTAGCCTAGTCGGTAGTGCGCCTGTTTTTAAAGCACAGGGCTGCGAGTTCGAACTAAACCCAGGGCAAACTTTTGTGTCATGAGCACTTGTGTTTGCTTTTTGTCTGAATGTTGTATTTATGTATATCAGCTGTCTGACGTCTGACACCCATAGTAGGCTTTGCCTAGTTTGGATCTTTTGGATAAGGAAATGAATGTTATTTAGTCACTAACAAAATCTTTATAATACTGGCAAATTGCTTCCAAAAAAGAAGAAAAACGAACTTTTTGTAACTTTCAGTTCTCTAATGATGATTTGAACAAAAGGAACCTCGGTTAAAAATGGATGCTAGCCACATCGATTCGTTAAGCTGCCATGATTAATTAAATCGAAGGAGCTGTAAAGGGTAGAAAAGTGAATTTACAATGAGCCAGTAAATAGACTACAATATCGTAGATGCTACGAACGAAGTGCTACGTAAATGCTACGAAAATCCAAAAGAGTGTATAGTCGTAAAATGGCTTGAAAACGAAACTGGTTCAAATTTTACCGGAAAAATGTGAAATGGTTAAAAAGAAGATCAACTGCGATTTTTAATAGAAGCTGACTTTGAAATTCCGTCCGTACCTAAAGCTCCAATGTTTGAAAATTAGAGATGGTTCTGACGATTTTTTCAGTATGGAGATTGTTAAGAAAACCAGAAAAATAAAAAACCTTCTCTGGGAGGCGCCAATTTTGTATTATTTGTTTGTGTATTTGTTTTTTAAGTTCTGACAATAATTGTTGTTATACATTTAGTTCCATTGCATTTCCGCTATATGGCACGGATTTTTTAACGTATTGATTGATCAATCTTCTGTGGTGTGTAATAATGATCTCACTGTAATAATGATTAATAATGACTATTCACCTACGTTTATCACAGTTACTTTTGTTGTCATTCACAATTCATAGTTTACAATTCAGTTAGTATTATGTATGTAGGTATATTTATGTCACAACGATAAGAGAAATATAATAATATAATAAAAAGTCTGTTTATACGGATATTCTATCTATCTATCTATCTATATGGGGGACGTCTGCGAGTGGCGCAGACGGGTGATCAGCTCCCGGTATGGGAACTATTTCACCCCTAATCCCAGCCTGATGATACCACTCATCCGTATGTAGTGAGCTTCCCCTCCTATCCGCGCGCCTCGCCTTCAAGAATGTGTCGCGCAGCCCGCTTCTCTAGTCCCCCAGTCGCAAGAACGGTAACCGGGAAAGCGCGGACGGGCAAGCTGCGGGCGGATGGCCACGGTGTCGGCATGGTGCCTCTGCCGGGTCCCCACCCCGCAAGCCCTACGCACCGCCCCAGCCCGCCCCGCTTCCGAGGGGTTCGAGAGCTTGCCGCACAGTTTTACCACCTCTCTCAGGTTCGCGAAGACTAGTGGTTCTGCTACTACTCAGCATCATGGCACCATCAAGGGGCTCTGGTTTTACTGCTGCCCCTGCGTCATCCCCTCAAACCTACCGGTAGCCCTACAAAATCTTAAGATGTTCTCTAATGTTATTTCAGCTAGTTCGTTTGTTTCTATTCTGTCCGTGCCTATGATCTCCCATCTGGGCATCGATAACATTGGACACTCCGCGATATTACTGGCGCCAGTAATTGGCTAATTGTAAATGCACCTTGTGAATGGAACAATTTAACATTGAAGATGTGATGTAAGAATAGAAAAGAACAAAACTTGGCTCTAGTCTAGACTAGACTAGTCGTTTGATGAAAATTTCCCATTATCAAATGATAGAGCGAGCATCACAAAGGTCGTTGTGCCGAAATTTTCGATGGGTTTTGTTCACCAAATTATGATAAGAGTCAAACAATAGTTGTTAACAGGTAATTTTTTATACTATAAAGAAACCTCTGAATAAACAAAAATAATTTTACTTTGACTTTGATGGTAGTAAGCAGGCTTACAGTTGAAAAATATAAAAATTTGAAAAGTAGACTTCCAAAAATAAAATTATAAGATTCATTTCGGAAAAACTAAAAATTTCGAAAACAACGAAATGACAACAGATTTTTGTGATGATCTTAGTAAAATAATAGACCGTTTATCACGTATCTGTAGTTTATTTTTATCATATAACCCTCCTAAATTGAGTAATCTCGCGTTACATGCACTGCTCGTAAACGTAACGTGACGTAACAAAAGATTTGGGCTATTGATGCGGAACTTCTATTCAATTCAATTTCATTAATTATTCGCATTTCCATTTACAGTTGAATAAAATATGAGTTTGATCCTAACGAACTAAATGCTACTCACTTTATTCGTCCGATAAAGAAAATTGTGTAAGCGGTATTTTAATACGAAATATATAATTTACTAGATTTCTTCCGCGGTTCCGCCCGCGTTAACAGTTTTTCCCGTGGAAATGAAGCATTTTCCCGCGGTAATAGGAAGCCTATGTTCTTCCGCAAGGTCTATTCTATCTTAGTGCCAACTCCACCCGCTTTGAAAAATTTTCCCGTGGGAATGAGAAAATTTCCCGCGGTAAATTGTAGCCTATATTCTTTCCTAAGGCCTATTCTAACTTTGTGCCAAGTTTTACCAAAATCGGTTCAGTACTTTCGGAGCATTTTCAAGTATTAGAAATATTTTACGTATTTTTTTTACACCTTGGGTTACATTATTGAAGTTTGAGTAAGGATCCCTATTTTTTTTTAATAAAATATAGCCTATGTTACTCAGGGATCATGTAGCTTCCCAACAGTGAAAGAATTTTTGAAATCGGTTCAGTAGTTTCGGAGCCTATTCGATGCAAACAAACAAAAATACAAATCTTTCCTCTTTATAATATCAGTAACATTTAAATACACATTTGAAATAAGATGTCTGAAGTCTTCATTCCAAATAATTTAAAAGTATTTTTTTTTAATTGACCTATGCTTGAGTCGAAAAAGTACCTACGACGTATCAAGCTTCACCGGACTTAAATTTAAAAGTAAAAGCTATCGTGAGTTTATTGAGGCGAAACTAAAGAAAAAGGTCTTTAATTATAATGGTCGTAAATCTTTTTAATTTGCGCAAGCGTGACGGTCCTCCGTGGTCCGCAATTAATTAGATGTCTTACGTCTCTCATTTTTAAGTACAAAATAATCTTATTTTATTCGAGTGTAAAGATTCCCTATAAATCTTCTTATAACGTCATTTGTATACTCTTTATTGCTCAAGTTTTTATTACTTTACTATATATTTCCGTGAATTATTAATGCAAAAAAATATATACACGGTGTAATAGAAAATCAAAAACATGCTCATGACAATAAATCTGGTCTACTTTCCCATATAATTTTTTCCGGAAGCGAAAAAAAATACAAAAGTAAATCCCCAAGCGGGATCCGAATCCGTAACACTCGTTTCTTGCCATCCGCGTCTTAACCGGCTGGACCAGACGGACAGTTGCTAGCAGAACGTAATTGAGTATTTCATGTACCATCCCGTATCTAATGGTTACAGTCTTCAATATTGCAGGATTGCACGAAGGGTTTTTTTTATAAATAAGTCTGCCTTTTACCTAACTTTGTCCTTTGTGTAACTCTAAGTTATCCATGTGGCATGTACCTACTGTATTTGTTTTTGCCTACAATAAAGTATATTTTGTATTGTATTATTACTGCATGTATCACGCTTATCTACTTCCATCTTTTCATAAAATATCTCTTCTCTTTTATCTATATGTATTCCTCCAAACCCTTCCTTCCTTTCCTTCCTTTTTCCTTTCTTTTTCATTTTTCATTTTCATTTTTTTCAAAGTAACAAACAAAAAAGTCAGTGTAGGATACAAAAAATTCCCAGTACCGACCATATAAATTTCGCAAATTGCCTGTAATATGGGATGCCAAATTTGCAAAGGTCGACAGTTATCGGGGGCAGGCATTTTGCAGAGCATAACCTTAATTTTTCCCTGAAGAGTTTGAAAGAACAAAAGTATTCGGGCGAGAACATTTTCAAGTTTATATTCTTTGCCCCGCAGTAGAAATATTTGGTAAGTATGCGGGTAGGTAGAAAAAGGAGGAGGATAGAAATTCTAGTCCAAATATAATGAAAATAAAATTTTGTTGGACATTATTTTTTCTCGACAGTCAAAAATAATTTCATACTCAAATAAAGAACAGTCATTTTATTTACATAGTTTGTATGAACAGTACGTTTTCTTGCGTTTCCGAGAAAAAAATATTTTAGAATTATTAAGGTGCGGTACTGAAATATTTGCTATGCTGCCATGAACACAATCTCATCATCATCATCATCATCATTTCAGCCAGTAGACGTCCACTGCTGGACGAAGGCCTCCCCCAAAGATCTCCAAAACGATCGGTCCCGCGCTGCCCGCACGCAATCTATTTTTATTATTTTATACAATCTAACTAAAAAAAATCTAACTAAAAAAGTAAATAAAAAGTAAATATCAATTTATTATAACCTTAGCAAAATAAAACTGCATATTTAAAGATTAATGTTCAAAAACTGCCTTAGCTCTCTAAATCTCTAAATGAAAATTCACAAGCGGTTTAGATAATTCATCCAATCCTGGACCCTGGATCAGATAATCTAGGAAATTGAGGAACGCCAGTTGGAAGATAAAATGCAAATACAAGTGTGCGTACGAAAAACAAGGAGAAAAAACGTCTCCAAACATAAGTGGTAGGATTTAGGGGTCAGTAGGCAGAGAATTAGAAAATTGAAATTAGAGAAACACTTTCAAATTAAGCTTTTACATTAATCAATTCAATTATAGAAATAATTGAATTCAGTTCTTTAATTAACATTTAAAAATAATAATAATAGGACGCAAAACATATGTCAGTTGCAAATATTAAATACATGCCAATTTTGCAAGCAGTTTCTTAGTAATTCAAATATCATAGATGTTCGTTAAACTCCTGTACTTAGAGTACACTCTTCTATATAAATATATAGGTATAACCATATTATAAATGTTCTTCGTATTTAAAATTTTCTGAAAAGTCACTGTAAGTACGAGTACCTACATTCAGAAAAAATCTGCTAGCTGGATTGAACAATTAAATATTTTAAAATTCAAACAAACAACTGAATATTTAACTTCGAATTTCTTTTTTTTCAACTGAATACATATTCAAGTCGAGTAAGGAAAGTAATCTAAATTATTGTAAGCTTGTATCTCATATAAGCATAAAAAATAGAGTGCATGTGAGTAATTTAACGGTTATAAAAAAATATAAAAACTAGTTAGAAAGATATGGAAAATGAATGTTTCGAACGTTTTCCCGAACACAAAAAAAAATTTAACTGCGGAACACTCGAAATCATTCCGTTTCGTTCCATCCCACTCGCATTGATATGCGAGGGCACAATTTCGCTGCGAAAAAAACTTTTATTACACCCGTAAGTGGGTAGAAGAGAGAAGTTCGAATATTTCCAGTATTCAAAATGTTTTAGAGTACTTTTTAAGCTCTTAGGGGTGTCGCGGTTGCGTTATAATGAATGTTAAGTAGCTTTGAGGTATTGATATTTCTGTTTATGGCTGTGTTGAGGAGTTGAACAGAGTACTTATATTACTTTTTTGTTCTTATTACTTTTTTGTTCTTCATTTACACATTTGTCGCAACCCGTTTATTACAACAATGGTCCAAGAAAACAAGGTCTAACAAGAAGACCACGTGACTGACACAAGCCCACGTCATTTTGCGCTGTTCATCCTTGTCCATTACACGCATTCGACAAGGATGAATAGGCAAAATGGCGTAGAAATGACGTAGGCTTGTGTCAGTCACATGGTCTTCTTGTTAGACCTTGTTTTCTTGGACTATAATTACAACCATCTTGGATGTCGTCGATGGTGTCAATAAAGAATATTTGTATTTTATTTTAAAACTGTTAGCGCAGGCGGAGCCGATAAGCTAAGCGTAATATAATTATGTGACCTAACTGCGGGCGCCTCATATCATTGGGTTGCGATACATACATAAATAAATATACAACATCCAGACACAAGGCAAACACTAGCGCTCATCACACGGATGTTTGCCCTGGGCTTTGAACCAGCGATCCTGTGCTTCGAAGGCAAACGTACTACCAATTAGGCTACGGAGCCGTTAGCTAGTTTGTATAAACTAAAGAATAACTATACATAGAGCACGCGCATCGCTCCGCTGCCTTTATGTCAAGTGTAAGCAAATTTTGGCAGATTTTGTATGGGCGGTGAAATAAATAACATTTTTCTATTTTGATTTGTTCCTCGAGTTATGTTTGCAACCTTTCACTGCACATTTTAAAATGTTCTCCTATTAAATGACTTATTTTCACCGGGAAAAATAATCAGCTCCGATAACCATTTGATACTAAACTAACGCGCTAAAGATATTCGGACTGTTCATATCCGTGCTTACGGTTCATACTCGATAGGCGTACTCTATCCCTCCCAGAATTTTTTCTATTTATACTCTAAGTTGTGCATATATAGCTCTCACCACAGCTGCAATAATGTATGTACATTATATGTAGTATAGGTATTTGGGTACGCGTTGTGGTCAGTGCAATTTCAATAATGCAACCACATTTCGTGTGCATCAAGCTTCACTAAAGATTATATGTTAGAGTAGGCACAACTCTAATCTAGAATGTTATTTGTAATTTTATGCTCT
Source organism: Teleiodes luculella (assembly GCA_948473455.1). Classification (NCBI taxonomy): domain Eukaryota; kingdom Metazoa; phylum Arthropoda; class Insecta; order Lepidoptera; family Gelechiidae; genus Teleiodes; species Teleiodes luculella. Next base: position 12,836,357 of record OX419585.1, read on the forward strand.
TCTAATTTATGGCCCCGTAGCCTAGTTGGTAGTACGTCTGCCTTTGAAGCGCAGGGTCGCGGGTTCGAAATTATAATATAAAACAAACGGTCCAATTTGGAGATTAGTCTGTACAAAGGGACAAACAGAATAACAAAAAAATAGAAAAAATCTGGATATGTTCTATATCGCTTCTTATATCCCCCTGACTCGGTTTTTAGCTTTTTTTCTATGTACAGATTTTCTACCTGTACAGTTTTACTATATAAATGAAGGCAAAAAACAAAATTTACCGATAACTTCGATGAAAATTATTTAATTTATGAATATTTATGGAACCCTGAACTGAGCGGGCCATTAATATTGATACAAGCTGTCAGTCTGTCTGTTGATCTATAATTAATTACGAACTGTGCTCGAGGAGGCATCAAAGTTCCGACCTTCCGCCTTGTTTGCTGAAAAACATCGCATTAAAAAGCTGCAATAATTTGGCATTATAAGATTAACGGACTTTTTAAAAGAAACTTTGAAATTTAGAGCCCAGAATTGGCCCCACTGATTGGTCCAATTTTTCCCTAAATTAGGGTGAAGAGGCTGTGGTCGATTGCTCTATCTTACCATAGTGCTAGTTAGTTCCTTTTTCATATATTTGAATTCGACAAGTCAAAAATATTGGGTGTGTAATATATTCCATAATTTCAAAAGTTATAATGATTAAATGATATAATTTCATATTATATAATTTTACTTATCCTAATAATCAAATAATATAAAAGTCATTTGATATAATAATGATTTTCTATAATTTACAATTGATATAAATATTGTTTCCAAATAAAATTATGAACTTGTAAAAGCAAGCAAGCAAGCAAGCAAGCAAGCAAGCAAGCATGCAAACAAGCATGCAAACAAGCATGCAATCAAGAATGCAAGCGCATGCAAGCAAGCAAGCGTGCAGGCATGCATACATGTCAACCTAACCCGAAGGGTATGGCGGAAGAAGTGGGCTCGCTTTGCTCGCCCACCTCTTCCGCCATACCCTTCGAACCTAACCAACAGTTGTCGGGGTGCCCCGAATTCCCGTGCTCGCTGCGCTCGCACCCGCCCTATTTATTTATATTACATAATAAATTAATATTCAATTTATTCAGTCAATTACAATTAGGTCAACCTTAAACTTAACATTATCATACAATTACAATTTCCTGTTAGTCAAACAGCCCACCTCGGAGCATACCCGGCTCAAATGTCCCCATCACGCCGGCCGCGTTCCCGCGTTGGATGGCCAGCGAGATGTGCTGAACCAGGTATGATCCAGAGCGGGGGTCGCAGCCACGTTCCCGCAGGCGTCGCCCCAGTTCCTTAATGAAGGTCTTTGCCTCCTCACACCACGGTCCGCCGGTCTCCACCGCGAAAGGCACAAACAAATATTGTTGCTGCAGATCCGCGTATTTGATTTCCTTCTGCCTGGCCGCGTGTTCAGCAGCAGTGCCTGCCCTCCTGACCGTATGTGGGGTGTGCGATGCTGCGAATGTACTCACACAGGTAGCATCCCTATAGTATATTACATAGTTTTGATGACCCACATATCCGATGAATAACGTCATTTCTTTTTTGTAAATTACATCTGACAGCCAGTATTCTTTTCCGTAAAATTACAAAAAATGAAGTTTATTATAGGAAATGATTGTTATACGAAATGATTGTTATAGGAAAATAATGTTATAACAATTGTCATTATATCAAATGAAGAAATTGAGCATTATACAAATTAAATATATAGCAAGTATTTTTATAGTGTATGAAAATTATACCAATTGAACGTTATATCACCTAAAATTATATCTTTTGATATTATAGCATTTATTACGCACCCAAAAATATTATATATAGGTTTATTGGACATTCTTTTATTACGATGAAATTGATAAAATATACGTGAAGTAACGTAACTCAAGGATGTACTAAACGTAGTATGTAAGAAGCGCAAGTTCCTTGCTCTTAGGTTTAGATGATCATATGCCATGCAAAAATGCATTAGATGATCAAATGGACTGTTGGAAATACAACAAGCTATTTGCTCATTAAACCCAGACGTGAACTTTCTGAACCAGCTCTGAAAATTCGTACGCATCACTGCTACCCGGAACTTTGGTCTGGGTATTTTGTTCATTCCAAAAACTATAAAAACAAAAGTTTGAAAAATACAGGAATTTTGTTGTTGCTGTTGTTTTATTTTGATGTTCATTAGGCAGGGCTACTGAAAATGTTTGTTGTTGACTAATAGGTCAACTTATGTGAATATTTACAATTTCACAAATCATCATCACTTCACTACAAAGTATAAAACAGTGATTGAGTGAAACAGTGATTGACAGTGTGTAGTGATTTTCTGTCCCTATGTCCCTATATCCCAATGTATGCTTAAATCTTTAAAAATACGCAACAGATTTTGATGCAGTTTCTTTTAATAGATAGAGTGATTCAAGAGGAAGGTTAATATGTATAATACATGCATAATATACTTAAGGATAACCCACAATAACCATTTTCCCGTGCGGAGCCGGGGCGGGTCGCTAGTTATTAATAAGTATTTTGAATTATACGCACCTAACCTAGCAATTGTAATGTTTTAATTTTCTTTCTTTTCAATCTAAATACCTACCAATCTGAGTTTATCAACAATCAATTTTATCTCCTACATTCTTCAACCCTGTCCTTATTGGTCTAAGCTGGGCATTATCAACACAATTTTCTATTCGCAGCAAATAACAGATAGAAGAAGAATTAGAATATTGTGTTGTGTAGTTGTGTGGTTTTGTGCTGTTGTTGTTGTTAAAATATATTCTATTGTATAGAAAGATAAACGTAATCAAGCAAATACAGACAGAAAATAACAAGCTGCATTTCGTAGCTTGAGTAATTCCTCGCGCTCGCAGTGAAATTCTGTAAACAATGTGAAAATTGTTTGTTGTCGAGTTCAAATAAAGCAGGCAAGGAGCTTAAATTCGCGCACTTGAATGCGCTAATTATAAACCAAATAAACATCCGCTTTGTATTCTAGTCTGAGCGCTCATTGCAGAAAACTTACATACACGAAGACACGGTCTTTTTTTAACAGGGTGAGAAAAACTGAGCTTAAACTAAAACCATCTTTATAAAATTAACATTCGGTACGCATATAAAATCAAATACACCGATCTATGCTCAGAATAACGATATTGAGCGAAGCGCGGTTTCCCACATCTCTAAAAAGTCAAAAGTCAAAAGCTTTTTATTCGAAGTAACATTTTACAAATCACTTTTCGACGTAAAATTTTAATGAAGTTTTTAAGTTTTCACCAAGGCTGGCTCTCTCCTTGTCTCCTAATCTATGTCTCGTAGTGCCATAGTGCATCCAATGACAGGTTGCTAGACTGTCGCCTATATTACAAACCCCCCACACTATCGTCTTTCGAGCGTCATTCCAGCGTCATTGACGCCAGCGCTGGCAGTCGTGCATACAATCATAGGCAGGAAAGCGAGTGAAACAAAAGAAAGTTATTTTCGCAAAAAAATGTTGTGTTCCAAAAAAACGCAGCGCTGGCGTCGCGCCGACGCTGGCAAAACGCTTGAAAGAAAACAAAAAATAAAAATTACAAATAAATAAAAATTGTAGGGCTCAACTTATATGGATTTTTTTTCATATTTGTCTTTGTCTTTTTTGCTTAAAGTCTTTTTTCCTTAGTAAACATCAACAGAATTTTTGCGTTTGTATTTCACTTCATATACAACTACGAGTATAAAATTCCTTTGTAAGTTCATGCAAATTTTCTTATAATGTTTTCAGTTTTAAAGCAGCAAGCTGATGAAAACTGGTTAAATTAACTTGGCTATGCTGTGATTGCAAGTGCTTAGGACGTCGTCGGAGGCCAAGTGGCTAGGACCGTTGACTTCCATTCGGAACTTTATGGGTTCATATTACGTTTATTTCACGCTCTTACAGTGAAGGAAAACATCGTGAGGAAATCTGCACACATCATCATCTTCATCATCTCAGCCTGTAGACGTCCACTGCTGGACAAAGGCCTCCCACAAGGATCTCCACAATGATCGGTCCTGCGCTGCCCGCATCCAGCATCGAAGCAGCATCTGAAGAATCGCCAAACTTAAGTGGCAATGGGCTGAGCACATTGCGCGTAGAACCGACGTCCGTTGGGGCAGAAAGGTTCTTGAACCTGCACACACTTGCATGAAATCCAAAGGTTGTGTGTGAAGTCGATCAACCTGCACTAGGCCAGCGTGATCAACTAAGACCTGTTCACCCTGATTTCAGGGTAGTCTCGAGCCCCTCGGTGGGGACATATTATATGAGCTAATGGTCGGGCTTTGTATGTATACCTATTTATTTCAGAAAAGTTACAATGGTCCTATTCTTAGCCGAGAATCATCCGGTGCGCTTGTTTAGAACAAAAACTCTAACTAATTCGTTTCGGACGTTGCATATAGCTTGCCAATCGCACCAAACTTAGGTATATGTCCTCTTTTGTGGAATAAAAACTTACGCAACCATTTTTTCCTAAATTTTTGTCCCAACTATTCCACATTATCTCTTGTGATATAGAAAATAATATTAGAAAGGTCAAGGGGTCCACTTGACCTGGGCTTGCAATTTTCTTCCCTTAGGGGTTGCTTATTTCGGAAAATGCTTACAAATTTACTTAGGACGGAGCCAAAGGTTTTTATCTCATTCTGAATTATAAAAGGCAGCGGTCAATAAAGCAATCTGACGCGCGTGGAAATAGTGTTTATAATACGAAGATTTAAAAAAACGCATTCTACATGCATAAAGGCTTACTCTTTCTTATAACGGGGTGAGCAGAGTATTTAATAAGCTCAAACAGAGCCTAAGTTTAAATTGGACGCGTACCGAATCTTGCTTAAGGTGGTTTCTATTTTTTTGTTTCTCGTAGTGCATCCAGTGAAAGCATTTTAAATATAGCCTTTGCTTAGTTGGAAATTGTTTGTAAAATATATAAAATGGGCATATTATGTATTATGGTGGTTTATTATCATGTAGAAGCTGTCAACTCTGTTTATTATTTAATGTCGTTACAGATAGGAAAACTATAAAAAGAGGACGTTTTTCGCAATTTTCCTATCTGTAACTACAGCAATACAGCAAACTATGATAAATAAAGTTAAGCATGTAAATATTATATCTTACAGTACCACCCCATCGTCAAATTATTCAAATAGTTTTTAAAAAAATCAATTACCGTGACCAATTTTTATATATGGCGGCGCCATTTGTAACCCTTTAATTTTATTGCGTAGCAGCGTTTCTTCGCGTCAGTGCACGTTGATCCTTACATTTTATTGAAACAACGCAGTCGGATTGGACAGGTGGGCAAACACTGCCCTCATTATTTAGGACTGGTTATTGGCATCGAGAGCTAATAAGCCTCGACAATTCGGACTACAGATTTAACTTTTTTTCAGATTATTTATAGGATTTTAGCGCGTCGATGCTGTATTGATTATTATTATCCTAATACCCATTAATTTATTTATTGACTAAGCCTTCGTTTCGTGGGACGGGGATTTGAACCCCGATAGTTTTTTGAATGCTTTATCCGATGTTTTTTCTTAGTACCTATGTAATATGTTATTTATGATTTACTTCAGCAAAATAATTTTAAATTTCTAGAAGTCAGTGCATAGTGAGCTGTGTGTGTGAAGTGGGGCATATTGTGAGCTGTTAACGAACGAAAAACAGTATTTTTATATCTGAACTAGGTTTCCGCCGCGGCTCCGCTCGCGTTAACAGTTTTTCCCGTGGGAATGAGGCATTTTCCCGCGGTCAAAGGTAGCTTATGTTACTCAGGGTGAATGTAGCTTTCTAATGGTGAAAGAATTTTTGAAATCGGTTTCGTAGTTTTTTATTTTATTCATTACAAACATACACACACACACACACACACACACACAGAGACACACACAAATATAAATCTTGGGTAATATGTCAAGTGAGAGTGTCCTCTACAAATTTTCATTCACAGTTTGACTCTGGCCCCAAACAAGCCGCAAATTAATACCCTCAAAAATTAGCTTCTACTCCTACCAGCAATAGAATAGAATAGAATAGAATGATTAAAAATTAATGGCACCTCAGTAGGTAATAGATCAAACACAGTAGTAGGTATAACAAATGAATATAGAGCGTGAGAGGAAGTATGGTGGGCAGCCAACGTGTTAAAACATATCAAAGTAACAACGAACAAAATTATCAAGATTAAATAAGCAAAGTACAGAAAGGCTGCTGTGTGGAAATAACCTCACCCAATTCGCGATCTTTATCATGTAAATTCTATCGCATACGCATTGAATCCCAAATGTATTCTATATTCGCGCATGGGACGCAATATCCGAGCCACTTTTGTTTAGAGATGTCACGTTTTTACGAGAAAAAAGGGAGCCGCCATATTGGATTTGTAATGATGTTTCTTAGCTAGTCATGTATTGTCATCAGAACTCAGAGCGTGTGTAAAATTTCATCCTAATCGAAGACCGGGAAGTGGGTCAAATTAAGATTCCAAGATTTTCTTACATACATAGTTACAAGTTAAGCTAATAAAAGCGTGTTAATAAGGTTCTAAGGTTTTAATTCAAAAACGAGGGTCTGATTAAAGGCCAAACACAGACATGTGCCCGACTCGAAATTGAGTATTTAAGGGTTGCCTGGTAGAAATTGCTACCTTAGCAATAAGGCCGCCTTTTGTACACCTGTGTTGCTTTAATTATGTTTGTTGTATTCTCTTGTGTGCAATAAAGTATATTCTATTCTATTCTATTTAAAAAAGAAGAAAAACAAAATTATTGTGTTTAACACATTAAGTATATGTAATTTTGTACTGATAAATTTTTGTTTTCCGTCTCTTCCGAGCAATAGAAAGCTGCATGTCATTTGGAGTAATCACAATCCCGAGACAACCAACCCCCCGCACCTCAGCTATAGCTGTACTACAACCCAAATAAATTCTTCCTTACTCTATGCCTTAAAATGAACGAACAAACAACAGATATCAAGAAAATTATCTTCAGTCGTATTGTGATTTATAGTCAAGTGATTTTGTCCCGTCCCTAGTCGAACATGTCCCAACAACCTGCCAACTTAGGTAAATGGGTGAGTGCCGTCCTTTGCATTCGATTAGGGGATACTTGCTCAAACGAACTGATCTTTTTCTGCCGTAAAACGTAACGTCCCTAGTTTGCGATTTATTTTACGAATGGCTTGAATGGTTTGTTTTAGCTTCAGGATAAATTATTCTTTTCTAAGAGCAATACGATATAATAATTATTATTTTAAGGACTATGTAACAACTAGACAGCAGAAATGTCGTGAATCCAGCATCACAAATTTTATAACGAACTGTTTCTCATACTCGAATCGAAGCTCATCCCGAACGATTCAAAGATACGTCTCGAACTTTTTGTTGAGCAGTAGTCTCCTCTAACAATACTTCAAACATTCTTCTTGAAATCCGTTTTTGATTTATTTGAAGTGGTCCTTCAAAGTAAGGAATAAACCGAGCAGATCGAAAAAGTTTTTTCCTTTCAATGAATTCTTAAGAAACTTGATCTGGGATTTATTGGCCTTCATTCAGAAGTACAACCGAAAACGCTTAATTTAAAACAAATAAAAAGCATCGTTTTTAGCTTATTCTTCTCCATCAAATATACAGGCCTTATTTGAATATGGTATTCACATAATAACCACAGAATATTAAAGTAATAATTTAACCTGCTTTCGCAACCAAGTACTCATAATTCTGACTGAAATGCAGCAAGAAATCATCCTATATTTAACAAAACTGTTGACCTATGAAAAGATTGACTTCTGCGGCGTGTCGACACTTTGTCAGAACCAGTATTCCGCCACAAAAGCACCATCCGTAGCCTCGTAGGATCTTTCTTAGAGACCCCCCCCTCACTAGCGTCTTTCGAGCGTCTTTTGAGCGGCGGCGTCGTCGTCGTCATGCGCATACAATCATAGGCAGCAAGGCGAGTGAAACAAAAGATGGACGCTGACGATTGTATGCGCTACGCACGTCGTCACTTGAAAGACGCTAGTATCAAGACTAAGACACCCACTTAGACTTAGACACGCGCTCAACAAGCTTTTATTTTTTTGTGCTAGCTCAGGAACAGTTTCCTCGCGTGCGAGTAGTAGAGCATGCTGGACCATTAGGTATCCCATGTTCTGGAGAGAAAATCTCTATTTGCTTAAAACATGGTGAACAAGATGGTGAAAAAAATTGAGTGTTACAAAAGCTATAATAATTTCCAGAACATTTATTGCGTCTCTTTCCCTGTCTAGTCTCTCACTCTTTAATAATTCACTTACGCTAAACACTGCAAGGGCGTCCAATCTAACTTTTTTATAGGTCTCGTTTGGCCTCCAAACTCTTCAATCAGCTGAACGGCCGTGACTCGGCTCATTTCGCTCAATAAGAGTCTCCGGCGATTGCCGGAATCTCCCCTACACCTGAGCAGTGGGCCATTTGCAGTATAGAAAGAGCTTTATTCTGAATCAAGTCACTTTGTACTACTGGCAGGCAAGTAAATTGTAGAAAAACTGCCATTTATTACGTTCCATTTTGTCCTGTAGAAAATTTCTATATTCACAGTAAGAGAATTTCGTAGTGTGAGTGTTCAGCTGAAAGTGCTGTCTTCTGTGGTACCTACTAATATTTTTCATGACAAAAAGTGTGTTATCTTTTTATGATGTAGTAAACCTAGGATTACCCAAGCTTTGTGGATAAAGTCTGAATTTTAATTTGTACTCGGCGTTTACCCGTATACAACTAAGTCTACCCTACGCTGGTTGGATCATGTTCGGTGTTGGTCTGAATAATAATTGAAATAGATTTTAATTCGGAGTTTACCCGTACTCACCAAGGTCGTAACTATGGAAATTTAAGATCAAACAAGTGAATTAAACAAGAAAAGATCCTATAACAATTAAAACCATCCTGAGGTGTGATCTCTACACAATTTGATTCATTTAAAATTTCTTGAACTTATACCCAACTACAACTATGATAGCAATTGGTACACTTCAAAAACATTATAATAGATTTTTCCAAAATTCTACCATGTTTGTTCAATGTTTAACTTCAAATGTAAGCAAATCACATTTTGCAACCAAGGGCCAACAGCACAGTTTATTTATGTAATCGTAACTTAATTACTTCTAAAGCATTTCTCGTATTTCGTTACAGATCAGAATATGGATGTAAATTTACGATCGCGCCAGGTGTGATGGGGCCCGTGACGTCACATTCCGTGCCTCTCTTTGATTTATGTTCGCAGCGTTCACAAGAAATAGAGTTCAGTTTCAAAGTTGATATACTACTACTTTTTTCAAGGTCATGTCCCTGTGGCGGCGCGCCACATACTACGTCATTAGAAGAGCGACCAATTAGAAGCCGAGGCCTGAAACGCGCTAACAGAGTTTTCGCAAGACATTGAACAAATACAAGTTCCAACGAAGTACAGTTGGACCGCGGTCCCCGGGCTCACTACCATGCCCGGTGGAAGATCTTCCCTTTGCCTCCACATCCCCATAAACCTTCACACTGACTATTTAAGATATGTTGAGCATAAGCTTAACGTACACTAGTACGTCCACTACTATAACATTCTACATGTGGAAACCTATTATTAGTTATAAGACGTTAATCAGATGTGCACATGAGTTGTATGAAGCTGATGGTTTTCCGAACAATAAATAAATAAATAAAGTACCTAACGTATATTATACTATATTGATTTTATTAAGAGCATTCCCCTAAAACTTTTGTATGAGTTTGAATAAAAATTACTTAGATCTGACCGAACATAAAGACTAGCTTAATTAATTAAGAATAGTAAAAACATAATTCCCATGCGAAATATTCAAAAACGACGCAGGTGTAACCGCTGTTGGACTGGTATTTGATAGTATATCAAGAAGAAGCTTAAAAACAACCTTTATCCACAATTCGTAAAACAAAGTTAAATTAACACTCGACGGATAAAAAATGAGAACATCTTGTTTAGAACTCGAGGTGTTTGAGTAGCAATCAAAACTTGCGGCCCAAGTGAAATCGAAAACCGGTCCGAATTAAACTTTTATATTTTTCGGATTATCTCCCTGATGGACGCTGCGCTGGAAGATAAGCTTCTGCTTCTGCGCCAGATTAATTTTTGTCATCATCATACTCGTATTGTGCAAGTTTTATAGGTCAAAGATTATTATTAATTGTTTTAATAAACCGTAACTTCTCACATATAAAAAATAAAACACGCAGGCAGTCAATAGAAACTACATATTTTTCTTGAAAAATCTCAACAAAAATTCTTACACTTCAACATGAATTAAAATCTGCAGAAGCAGATTGGCATGAAAATTACTATAGATGAGTAAATGATGTCCTAAATATAAGGGCGAGCTCTTTTCTTTTTTATTTTATTGCAGGCGATAAATAAGTAATGGATCATGCATACTTTTATTTCTATAATTCACGCTATTATTGTATATCTCTTTCATATATCTCTTAATTACGTAAAGGACAGATGGCGATAAATTAAGGATTAAACTTTTACTTCTAGAAAAGTCGCAATTTTTCCTTACACGCACATTGATATCCATATCTCACATTTGATAAAATAAACCTATCGCGAAAAAGAAGATCACATCATCGGATAAAAAACAGCTACATTACTGTCTAAGCTTATCTGACTAGACCATGTAACTGTCTAGAAATTATTTCCTCTGGGAACGCCCCTGTCAAGGCCCCGAACAAAATTATAAGATAAGACACGCGTGCAAGTGCCTAGGTTCCTTAGGGACAGTAACATACGTACCTATGCTTTTCTTTTACAGGCAAATTCTTATTTAATTTTATCCGATCTTATTTTCGCACTACTGTTTTTATAGAGATTCCATATCAATAAAAATATTTATTAAGAAACTTTTTTAGGAGCTTTCGTGGTAATGCAAATTTTCACATTTTGAGTGTACACAGCACAACACAATACATAGGCGGTTATTATTTTTAAAGCCCGACCAAAGAAATATGACACCTCGCCATATTGCGGAATTTCAGAGGAACTAATTTTATAAGGGAAATTGTTGCCATAGTCGTAAAAATATACACGTGGCGCCCCCAGAGCAGGTGTCATATTTCTTTGGTCAGGCTTTAAGATGAATGAAACTTGTGCAGTTTGTTTAAAGAAATAATTTTTATACGATTAAAATACTGTATCTTTCCCTTAAAAACATTTATAAAACATAAGGCATGAGGCATAGGCTCTTCAAAATGGCTATCAACTAGAAATTATTGCTATTTAAAAAAAACTTTGTTCTATCCTGTCCGTATTGCCATAATTTAGTAACATACCTAAATTACACTATAAAACTATTCTCTGTGGTTACAATCTATGATTGTAATCTAAATTATGATACGATAAATATATAAATTATGATATGGTTTAAGATTATGATAGGATATATTATAATAAAATACTACGGCAAAATACTGCGCGACGGATGAAGGTATCTATCGCGTTGTAATTTGCCCTTATATAAAATAGGCCACATCTTGCAGACTTTCCCAAAATTAGGTAAAATCACCATTAGACTGAGAAAATTATTCTGACTAGAACAGTAATTTAACTAATTTTGAAAATAAATCTGATGTTCCTTTTTGTACGACCTAACAGTGACAATAAATTTTGCAAAGTAAAAGTTTTGTAAGAAGAGTTAAACTATCCTCACAGCCTTCATTTTCTGTTACTGTAAGAACGTCGATTAATTGCACATTATAATAAAAAAATATCATATTAGTACATGTAGTTGATATACGGATTTTTTTTTATTATAAAACACAAATATTCACAATAATTGATGTCAAAATAAAAATGTCAGCTAAATATAAACATAAAAATAATCAAAAAGAACGAGAGAGAGGAAGGAGGAGGGAGGTGAGGTAGAGTTGATTGCTTTCAATATCTACCATCTTGTTTCACCATAATTATTATAAGCAAATAAAGATTTATCTTTAAACATAAAATCAATCAATATATATTTTTTTCCGCATCAAAATTATATTTTTTCCAGAAGTAAATGATAATGACTACGGATTATTTTAGTACGCCATCTGTGAAGTTCAGAGGAGAACTTTTAATACTACAGGTAGAAGACTTCAGTTTCAGCCTCGTGAAGTTTCTAAAATTTCTTACAGGTGGCGCTTTAACCACAGCTTATGCTTACAACAGCGGTACTCAATATTACTTGCAGATTGAAACACGAAGTTTTAGTTTTCTTATTTATTTATTTCTTGAGTCGATTATTGGAGTGGATTTTTCTACAGCATGGTTGATTTAAAGTTTTCTATAGCTTCCAAAGTTGAAGGTTTCAATATATTCCCACCAATCAAGCTCAAGTCAAACGTGAGGCCAATCAGAATGGAGTTTATGAATTGAGATATATCATCCTGAAAATAAGACTCAAAATTAAATAAAAATTTTAGACATTAGAGAAATATTTTAACTCTTTAACATAATTTTTATACCGTCATAGTTTAATGATTCTGTGGATTTTTTTTGTAAAATTTAAATTGTTTACTGACCTGAAAAACTGTCATCACTTCTGGAATGAAAACTGCGAGGAAATCATCTATGAATCCAGCAACGACTTCGTGGTTGTCAAGCAAACCGATTATGTGACTCTGAAAAAAGCATCATCAACACTTCCTAAGTGAGGTAGTAAGTATCTATCATGTCATAGAAGATAAGCCCCCCTAACATGCAGTGCTACAGACAAAAGTTTGTCGCACATTTAACTGTCGAAAAACCCGCCATATTGAAATATCCTCCAATAGGAGAAGAGAATACGCACGACAAAATTATGTCTGTCACGCGTGGACCGGGCATGTTAGAGGGACTGGTCTGGTATCATGTCGGGTAGGTCGTAGTTTAAAAAAATTAAATATTTCAGATATTTTATTGCTGTTTAGTAACAAAATAAAAAACAATTTACACTTCCTCTTACTTTAAGCCTTAAAAAATATCTACAGACCTTACTAATTCAAGGTCCTAATAAGGTCTTGAATCCTAGGTTACGTAAATAAATAAATATGTAGGGAAATCACAAACATGGCCATCTGACCTCAATCAAGACAGAGCCTGTACTATGAGAGTCAGATAGCTGTTATACATACATCACTACATAGTATAAAATAAAGTCGCTTTCTCTGTCCCTATGTCCCTCCCTATGTCCCTCCCTTTGTACGCTTAAATCTTTAAAACTACGCAACGGATTTTGATGCGGTTTTTTTTAATAGATAGAGTGATTCAAGAGGAAGGTTTATAATATGTATAATACATGCATAATATACTGAAGGATAACCCACAATAACCATTTTCCCGTGCGGAGCCGGGGCGGGTCGCTAGTTATTAATATTATAGAAATCAACACAACACAACAACATCCAGACACAAGGCAAAAACAAGTGCTCGTCACATGAATGTTTGCCCTGGGCGGGATTCGAACCTGCGACCTTGTGTGTAAGCTACGGGACCGTCGAAGTCAATGGTGCTTTTTCTTTGTATATTTATATTACTGTACCTACTAGCTGTCTTCCCGCAGCTACGCCCGCGTTATTTTCCGACTTTTCCGTAGTAATTTTAACTATCCCACGGGAACTCTTTAATTTTCCGGGATTAAAAGTATCCAATATGTTGACCAAGGATGTAAAGAACCACCATGCAAAATTTCTTTCAAATCGGTCCAATAGTTTCGGAGATTAGCCCGTACAAGCAGAGAAACAAAAAAAAAGAAAATTGTCTGGATATGTTCTATTCGATGGTTCTATTTCACTTCTTACATCCTCCTGACTCGGATTTCATCTTTTTTTTTCTATGTAGGTACAGACATTTGACCTCTACAGTTTTATTATATAGATATTAATATTAATTTGAATATTAATATTGCTTTACTCACCTCAAAAGACTCCAATGCTAAGACCACATTCGCGTCGCGAATATTTATTGAAAGCCCACCTAAGAGGCTTACTCCAACATCTATCCTTGCCTTAACTCTGGGTTCTGTTATTTTCAACCTGTAATAAAAAAATATTTTTACGGAGACTCGTCACTCGATTTGTTCATAACGAAATTAAGTTACTTTTTCTCTTTTATAAAGAAGGAAAGAGACGGCAAATTGATATAGGTGTCATTTTTAAAGCTGTCAAATAGGCCGGGAGATGATGACAGAAATTTTTAGGTCATTTGTTACAGTATGGCGGTTTTACAGGGGTCTTAGTACGCAATGACAAAAAGAAAAATGATGGTCATAGCGCTGATACTGGCGGCCCAATCGCGAAAAAAAAAATTGCAGATTTTCGGCAGTATGGCGACCATTTGGAGCCGTCCGAAAAGTATGCCATGGTGATTTTCGCGATTTTTGGGCTATCGGAAAATACTAAAATTTTTGTGGTAGGTATACCACAAAAATTTTAGTATTTTCCGATAGCCCGTAAAAAATAACTAGACTACAGTGTCATGCCATACTTCTCTGGTGTGACTTACAGCCCGCCATACCGACGCGAAAACTAAAAATTCAACCATTTGTACCAGGGTAATTTTTGCACAGTTTGATCATCTTCGTGCAGCCATTTACGAAAATCACCATGGCATACTTTTCAAATCGTTTGACTTTCGTAATTTATCCGACTAGTTCACTTACGCCCACGCGATTGGGCCGCCAGTACCAGCGCTATGACTATCATTTTTCTTTTTGTCATTGTGTACTAAGACCCCTGTAAAACCGCCATACTGTAACAAATGACCTGAAAATTTCTGTCATCATCTCCCGGCCTAAATATCGATAAAATTCAAATCAAATCAACATCGTGCATTTAACTATGGATATTTTACATCACTTAGTTAAAGTCATAGTGGCGAGTTCAGCAAAGCAACATGTGCGGTCTTCTGCGGAGAAGAACTGGCCAAAGAAACTCCAAAGACTGGCCAAAGAATCTATGAATTTTTTTTATTTACAAAACTTATATATTAGTAGTATATAGTAGTAATAGTACTCTATTACATTATTATTAGTAAATAGTATTACTACTATATTACTGGTGTGCAATAAAGTATATTCAATTTTATTCTAATATTTTAAAAACTGTCATCAACATCTTGTTAAAAAATTGATTAGTGGAAGTGGAAGGATTATTTCTAAAAAGTGTGCAAGATGGTCTCATCATTTTTTTTTGTAAAATCATCATCATCATCATCTCAGCCTGTAGACGTCCACTGCTGGACAAAGGCCTCCCCCAAGGATCTCCACAATGATCGGTCCTGCGCTGCCCGCTAGCGGCTTCCCGCGGCCGTCGGTCCACCTCGTTTTTTTTTTTAAATACATTAAAATTAGAAATTGAGAAATAAAAGAAATATACTTACCACCGGCTTCCCGCCACCCTGGGTCCGCCTCGTGTTTTTTTTTAATACATTAAAATTAGAAATTGAGGAAGAAATATACCACTTTTGTATTTAATACTCACTTTGCGCTACCATTCCCAAACACATTAACACCCAATGCATTCAGGTTTAAGTCGTATGTTCCTAAAAAATATGTTCATAGTTTGAAATATTGGCTATATGTATACTGTGCTAAGTAAAATAAATAATTTAAAAATCATAC
Source organism: Teleiodes luculella (assembly GCA_948473455.1). NCBI lineage: Eukaryota > Metazoa > Arthropoda > Insecta > Lepidoptera > Gelechiidae > Teleiodes > Teleiodes luculella. The sequence goes on from OX419585.1 coordinate 12,852,069, forward strand.
CAGCATCAATTTCAATGGTAGGAATATGTACTTCAACTTCTAAGGCGTACCTCTGCAGAAGGAGGCTGGTAACAGTCACCGATAGGCTATCAATCACAAACGTGCTTGCTTGCCTTGCCTCTGTATTTTCAAGTGTAAGGTGAGAGCTAAAAATATAAAGTTAATATCGGTCGTAAACATCTCATATATGTCCCCACCGAGGGGCTCGAGCCTACCCTGATTCAGGGTGAATAGTTCTCAGTCGACCACGCTGGCCCACTTTACACACAATCTTTGAATTACCTCGCAGGTGTGTGTAGGTTTCATCACGATTATTACTTTACTTAAAAGCGTCTAATATGAATTAGAAAATCGAAAAAACATTGGTAGGTACAGTCTCCTGCAAAGAAAACGGACCCCCGTGTCATAAGCGGTGACTACCCGCCGCTTACGATAGGGGGGTCCGTTTTCTATGCAGGAGACCGTACGTGCCGAGGCTTAAACCAGCGGACCTCCGAATGGATGTCAACGGCCAGTCACTTGGCCACCGACGACGACGCTCTTAATATTTAACACTAGCTTTCCACCGCGGCTCCGCCCGTGGGAATGAGGCATTTTCCCGCAGTAAAAGGTAGCCTATGTTACTCAGGGTGAATGTTAGCTTTCCAGTGGTGAAAACAAACATACACACACTAACACACACAAATACAAATCTTTCCTCTTTATAATATTAGTATGATTAATTTAATTTTCCATTTAAATAATTGTTTTCACATTTCACTAGCTTTCCACCGCGGCTCCGCCCGCGTTAACAGTTTTTCCCGTAGGAATGAGGCATTTCAACGCGGTAAAAGGTAACCTATGTTACTCAGGGTGAATGTAGCTTTCTAATGGTGAAAATTTTTTTTAAATCGGCACTGTAGTTTTCGAGTTTATTTATTACTAACATACACACAATAATACAAATCTTTCCTCTTTATAATATTAGTATTAGTATGATAAAAAAATCTCATTTGACTGGTCCAGTCTACATCCCTATTCCAATATTTTTTACTTAGAGACCCCCCCACAATAGCGTCTTTCGAGTGTCTTTTTTGAGCGTCGTCGTCGTGCGTCGCGCCTAAAATCAAAAGCAGCAAGAACAGTGAAACAAAAGACAGACGCGGATGATTGTATGCGCGACGCCCGGGTCTCTTACTCTTCAAGTCCCAGAAATCCCAAGTCCAAATGAAGGTGATCAATTTTTAGCGGGTCCAGAACCGGGATGTCATCAGATCCGTTCAACATGATTTCCCTCATGTCTTCCAAGACGTCCAGAATAATCTGCTCCAATACACTGTTTCTGACAGGTACATCTGCATCTGGAATGCGATGAATTCAGTTATTTTTCGAATCCATAAAAATATAACACTAAATTAAAAAATTTAATAACCCCCGACACAAAACTGTTACTTGATCCTTTCAACAACTAGAAAAGAGCTGATAATCTTCAAGTGGCTGAAGATATTTTCTTGGATCATAGCTAAGAACACTCTCGATTATGACACCTTGCAAACAAAAAAAACTAGATCAAAATCGGAGCATCCGTTTAGGAGCTACGATGCCACAGACAGACAGACAGACAGACAAACATGTCAAACTTATAACACCCCTCTTTATCGACGGGGGTTAAAAACTGTAGACGTCGAAAATCTGAACATAGAAAAAAAAAGCTAAAAACCGAGTCAGGATGTAAGAAGTGATATAGTACATATCCAGACTTTTCTCTTTTTATTATTATCTGTTTTTCTGTTGTCTGAAAATGTCTCATTCCTACAGGAAATTGCACGGAAAAGTCTAAAAACGCGGACGTAGTCGCGGGCGGACAGCTAGTTCATAAATGTACGTTTATTCGACGTTTTTACGATGATTGAAAACATCATGAGAAAATCTGCGCCTACCTGCAAAGTAATTCAAAGGTTGTGAGCAAGTTGACCAACCCGCACTGGGCCAGCATGGTCGACTACGGCCTGTTCATCCTGATTTGAGGGTAGGCTTGAGCTCACTTTGGGGACACATGATTTAAGTTACGTCTAGTACAAGTCTAACATTTTTTGCATTTATGTGTTCAATGTAATTTAAACTACTAAGTACTTAAATGATAGATATGTCAGAGCTAATATAGTAATATGGGATTGATATATTTATAACTAACGACCCACCCCGGCTCCGCACGGGAAAATGGTTATTGTGGGTTATCCTTAAGTATATTATGCATGTATTATACATATAAACCTTCCTCTTGAATCACTCTATCTATTAAAAAAACCGCATCAAAATCCGTTGCGTAGTTTTAGGGATAAAATTTTAAGGGAAAAAAATATTGTAAAAGAGTAATAAGACATTGTGATAGAAAATTCAAAGTTGACGACTCTAGAAAAATAACGAGTTCAGAGGTAATACCATCAGAAGGGCTTGATCCTAAGATCTAAGATAATTTGCATATTTTAAGAAATATTAGTACGAGTACTTAGAACTTTCTTACTTGTATTGGCTGCTTCATCTGTTTCAAATGGCAAAGTATTAGCAATACTTAGGACTCCAGCAAATAGTAAAATATACTTCATTTTGAAGCCTGAAAAACAATACTTTAAATTTTTTTGACTATATCAATGATGCTACGGATATGAACAATCGATATGGAATGAACAAAATTATCACTTATCCTTTTACATTAATGTACCTCCCTAATAGACAATTAAGGGATTATGCTGACTTTCCTACCAGTACAATCTGTATCCGACTAATTGGATCAATTTGCCTACAAAATATATTTTTACACTCGTACGAAGGTGATTTATTATTACAACATCATATGACTGAAGGATAGATTTATTTTAAGAAAGATATTATCCGGCTAACCGATCGATATTATTTCAGTAAGTTCTTTTTCTGTTTTGTTACACTTACGAGATTTGAAAATAAAATTAAAAAATAACGCTTTTTTACTGATATTAGTATTTATACAATCATGATCTCTTGAATTTAACTCAATATTTTATACAGATATCGTTGGATCATTCATTACATAGGGCGATTACGTTTAATATGTATGTACCTATATTCGATAACTGGCTAGAGTAAGGAAGAGTTGAGGAAGAAGGAGTTTTTTTGGTAGTTTAGAGACGAGAGAGTAATTAGGCGTTGTCCTAATAGAACGCGATTACGCGATTCGCGCGAACTTTACTCGTACGAACGCGCGATCAAACATATTGAAGTCGAATAAGTGTCCTAATAGACGATCGCGCGATTGAACGATTTCTTCATACATTTGACAATCGCGCGTTCGCGCGAACTTGCGATGATCGCGTAATCGCGTTCTATTAGGACAACGCCTACATGCAAATCTTAAAGAAAGAAATTCTGTCAATTAGTTGTGGTACGCGGTTGACTCGGGGTTGTGATTGCTCCAAATGTCATGCAGTTTTCTACTATTTGATGACTGGAAAAAGTTCATAAAGATACAACGTACTTCTCTCGTGGTTGGTCGTATTGAATGGATAGTTTGTAAAGTCCTTAAGTATTGTTTTTTAATTAATTAAAATTATCTGACAACAAATAACATGACAGTATCGACGACCATTACTTATCTTATCCAGCATTTATCAAAATGCAGCAAAACAAAATAATTAACAGATAAAACCTTGTTATTGACACAAAAAAAGAAGCTACTTTTATTACTTTACAATATGTTTTCTTGTTTATACTAGTAAATTATTTTCACCGCAACAATACGATCGTTTTCTACGGATTTTTCATGTCCCAACAAACACTAACCGATTCCATTCGAGGATTAGCTAAACTTACATCAAGATATGATGAGCTCTCTCTCTTAAATTCTTAATTTTGTTATTCAATGTTACGTTCTTATTTAGTTAATAAAACAATTTCAATATATATTCAACAATATTATTTACTTAAGCATCTGTCAAAATTATATATGAAAATTAAATCCATCAAAAACGGAAATTCGCAGGTTGCTAGCAGGGGCATAGTTCAAGCCCTTTAAGGGCCTTAAGAGTGGAAGGTGATATCAATGTGTCACCGTATACCAGTTCAACGGCATTGTTCTCCAAGATTGCGGTACTTAAAATTTGTGATATCTCATCCTGAAATACAACATAATCGTATAAAGAAAAATCTATTCAATAAAAGTAATAATCATTCTAATATTATAAAGATGAAAGATTTATATTTTTGTGTGTATGTTTGTAATGAATAAACTCAAAAACTGCTGTGCCGATTCCAAAAATTATTTCACCATTTGAAAGCTACATTCACCCTGCCTGAGTAACATAGGCTACCTTTCACCGCGTGAAAATGCCTCATTCTCACTGGAAAAATTCTTAACGCGGGCGAAGCCGCGGCGGAAAGCTACGCGGTGGATCTATAAAGTCATGGTTATCAAAAGCTTAAGGCAAATAGGTCATCATCATCATCATCATCATTTCAGCCGAAAGACATCCACTGCTGGACAAAGCCCTCCTCCAAAAATCTTTACATCCGCAAATAGATCACTAAAAAAAAAAAAATACGCGTCGAATTGAGAACCTCCTCCTTTTTTGAAGTCGGTTAAAAATATAATAAGATATAATATAACAAAAGATAATTAAAACTAAAAAATACCTATAAGAAAATCGATTTTGTGATCTAGAACATATCTCACACCATCATCCAATGATTTACTAGAACCTTCACGAGATCTTCGATTATCGATAGATCTCTCCCATTGCTTATCTTCAAATGCGTGTCAAGTAAAAGAACCAGTTCCCACAAAATTCGATTCTACAGAAACGGCCAAAGGGGTTTGTTACTCGGACATGGAAACATTTTTGCTTCCCTTTGATTTTTTTTATCCATTACATGCTCTCTGATTGTAATAATATTATTGAGGACTCAACCTTTTCAGAATATGCAATATCTGTCTACAGAACAGTCATGCACATTTACAAACCAGATTTAAAAAAATGTACTTACTTTAAAAAGTTTTGATATTAAAGGAACTAGTATTTCCATATTCAGCTCTATAGTGTCATTCACAACCAAGTTGTTATACAATCCAGTAATTTGGGGCTAAAAAAGTTAAAATAGATACAATATTATCCACCCTTTTTGTCAGCACAAGTTTTACGTGGCACAAGATTTAAATATAAGATATATAAGATATATAAGATATATTGAATATAAGATATAAGAAATATAAGATATATTTAAAAGAATCTTCATCGCAAATATTATGAATGTTATGAAACTTGATCGATTCTAGTATGCACCTATTTCATCATTATTGGTTTGCGACAGTCCACAACTAATACAAGTTGTGCTTACCGCGCCCATGGGGTACAGGCGTTCGCGGTCATTTTGTTGTGTCCGCGGGGAAGCAGGCGGTGCGGTGGGAGGGGGAGCAGGTTCAGTTGCCGTTCGGTTGCAGTTGTGTGCTACCTCGCCCCCTCCAACACCTGTCCCCCGTAGGCGGAATAAGCACGACGTTGACAAACTACAGTACGCTTACTAAGCTGTCAAACGCAACATAGTGGCATTAGAGCCATAGTAGTTCTGTCAATATGTCGTGTTTGACAGTTTCTCGAGCTTGTCGCTCCTTACGTAGTAAGCCTACAGGTCAGGTACACCAATATTACCTCAAAGTCAGCAACTTGACAGACAACATCGGCGTGACGTATAGTCAGAGTGCTCAAATCGTCAACTCGGAAATCAAATCTAGCCTTAAGACTTGGTTTGATGAATCTAAGCCTGTGAATTAAAAACCACGTCTAAAAATCTAAAAACTCACAACTACATACATATTTGTAAGGTAATGGAAATGGTGCAGCAGGTAGGATTCCTTGCCATAATGCAAAGGTATATTTCTATTTTAGCCCTTTGACAAAAGAGTTTTTAAGAAAATAGAAATTAAAGTAATATTTGAATTAAATTATTTACTAGATTTTAATTAGCACTTACTTGAACCAACCGTTCCCGAAAACTTTTAAGCCGATTGGGGTTTCGATATCTACATCGTATTTTTCTGAAATAAATATTTTTTTGATTTGTAGAATATTTCACAATTTGAACTGCAACAAACCTTATAACAAGCCACTGCCGGATCTTTAAACCTTTTCCTAGAAAGTATGGTATTGCCATAATGCCCACGCAGGGGTAGGCAAGTTTGATGCCAAACAGAGCGAGACGCAGTTATGCGTTAGAGTGAACGCGGTGATTTGTATCTCATTCTAACGCATAGCTGTGTCTCGCTCTGTTTGGCAAATACAACACGCGTGTAGAGCCGGCTTGTAAAATTTTGTTCATTCATAAATATAGCCTTATATTATCTTAAAATTGTTATTGTTAGGACTTGTTCATTCATTTGTGGAGAGAGCTAGTTTTCGTTTGAGTAAACGCCGCTATTCAGTCTTCCAGTATGGAAAAGTATATATGTTACGGCTAAAGACAGGTGTGAACATAAACTTAAGATTAAAGCGGCTAAAAATGTATTCCATGGACGCGCGCAGGCGAAGAGGGGGCGAAGTGGTCGGAGGGGGACGATGATGCGCAATATGTGTTTGTTTTTAATTTTTATATTTATAATGAGGCTGATTGATTTTTTTATACCTTAGTGGGTATCATTAAAACTAATTGTTGATTGTTGTAATGCAAATTGTAGTGATAATTTCAATTTTAAAATATTTTGTTCCTAATTAATAACAAAGAAGATTTATTTTGTTTTGATTTTTGTATTTTTATATGCCTAAATAGGTATTTCTAATGAAAAATGAGACTGATTGTTTTAATAAGAAAAATTGTGGCTTAAAGAAAACATTATGTATCATTTTTTCATTTGCTTATTTAGCCGAAGGGCGACGGAACGGCTAAAGATAGAAGAAACTGACATTAGCCGCTCCTCAAAGGTAACCTAAGTTTAGCCGGCTAATCTTAAGTTTATGATTACATCTATCTTTAGCCGTAACCTATACATTTACACGGTAGTTGTGGTTAAGTGGAGAAAAAGGATCGCGTTAGTCTAATAATAAAGCAAAAAACCACATAGTAAATGTATTTGTAAAATTCTCAGTAATATCTAGAAAAAGTCTTTAACCAACGATAGCATTGGAATTAGTGGTATACGCGTAACGCGTGGGAGCAATAGTTTTTTTGTTTTTTTTTTTTTCACTTTATTATTATGGCTAAACACCAGCCCTGCTTACCCTAACGCCATCTATCGAACTAATCAGAAACTTTTTTACCAGCGTTAATGTCCAAGACAGGTATGTGGCAGTCCACTTCGATGCTATACAAGTTCATACGAGGACTAATCACCATGTACGTCAGCTTATCGACCACAAAAGTGCCCAGTTTCTTTACCTCAAAGTTTTCAATTGTAACGTAGCCGTAGGAGCTGGAAAGGAAACAATATGATTAAACTGTCCGAGCCATACAGACGTACTACCAGAGTCGTGCCACCGAGTCTAAAGAGACAATTCAATCAAATTCTTTAACGCTTGCTTCTTACTAAATCACTGATACCAGCTTCATTTTTCTTAGTTCACATACGGACTTTAAATAGACACTCCTGTCTTCTAGTTACATTAAAAATATCACAAGTATGATGTTGATTCAGTCTGCAATATCCTAAACTAACTGGGGATGTCTTACAAAGTGACATAGAGTAACAAAGTAAAACAAAATAAAACCGTTTAAAAACCCGCGCATGGCTGGTCATTGTAAATAGAGAAAAGATCATTGGGAAAATTTCGTGCCCTAAGTTAATGTATTTACGACATAACGATAAAATTCTTAAATAAATCCATAGCTGTACATTGTTCTCTATCCATCAAAAACAAATGCTCATAAGTTAAAAAGGGAAGATACTGTTTTACGTCTTACTATTTCTTGTCATTGTCGTCGTCGTTGTTATCAATGACGACGTTATCGTCGTCCAACCCTAGATGAATACGGGGTATTTCTAAAGGGTCCAGTACTGGGCATTCTTCGTTGCCATTTATGATGATATCCCTTACTTCTTCTATCAGCCCCAAGAAAACGCACTGCAGAGTACTATCGTCTCTTTTACGTTTTTTATCTATAAGAATAAGTTAGTTTGCAAAAGCATATTATTATAACAAAGATACTTAAAAAGTAACACCAAAGTACGGGGTGGACATTCCAAAGAACCAACTCAATTTGAAATTTTATAAAACAGTTTCCAAACGTCGGTAAATGAAAATCAGAGAAAAATGGGTACTCATTTTTCCTTTCAGTACAAGTAGTACCTGGTATTTTTCTGTGGCCAAAGTAATATTATCGTCTATGATGTACTGGTTGGCTGTTAAACCTATGTGTTTTTCGGTTTAGGTTGATTCGGCGCTCTTAAGGTCAGAGAAAACATCGGAAGGAAACCTGCACACGTCTGCGAAGAAATTTGAATTGTTTCGAATTGGTTGAAATGAGAATTTGACCAACCCGCACCGGACCAGCATGGTTAACTGATTCAGGGTATGCTCGAGTCGAGCTCCTTGCTGATTACTATAGCAAAGGTTTTTTAAAACCTTTACAAGGCAATGTCCGCTATATTGCCACCTTAATTTTAACCTTTGACCCTTAACATAAAGTTGAAAACGAATGAATTTTATAAAGTTATTTTGCCTTATAAAGGGTTAATTCAACTTGCAAGCGGAGCAAATGTCCAAACATACTTTCATTTAATTCTACAAGAAAATGTGACAGGCTTACAACAAACGGGGCGATTGCTCCACTGAATACCTAAACTGTGCCCCTAGTAGTAACAACGGGGTAAATTGTAATCATCCTTTTTGCTCTTTTAGTGGTTAGGTCGTACACACCATTATTATGACGGGCACCATCTATGACTTGAATAGAAAGGATGTCCACTTTACCACTAAAGGGGCACAACGAAGCATTTATCCGTCGCACTCCTGGGGGCAGAGTCCATCACCCATAGCAAGACCACTGTGCTAAACCTTACCGAGCTGCCAAAATACTATGAGAAACCCGCCTTATTTAAAGATCCTCCAATAGGAGCGTATACTGCACGACAAAATTATGTATGTCACGCGTGAACGCTTATGCTAGGGTGCCGGCTTTCAGTGAAGCAGTCGTCAAACAAACATAACAAAAATAGATGTGGTCATACCAAAAAGACTCCTCAAGGCGTGCTTGCCGCACTTGAGAAAGAATGACACTACGTCAACCATAGTAGTGAAGGTGAATGGCTGTTGTGTGTTTGACAAAGTTTTGCTTGTGACCCCTCCGCGGAATGACTTGTCTACCTCAGTCACCTCGGTTTAACATAACACATTTTAGGGTTTCGTACCTCGAAAAGCAAAAACGGAACCCTAGTAGGATCAATCGTGTACGTCCGTTTGTCTGTCTGACAGCGCCTATTTCCTACGAAATTACTAGACCAATTGCGTTTAAATTTGGTTAACGTATGTAAATTCTGTGTGACATTAAATCTTTTTTTTTTAACAAGGAGGTCCATTAGTTAAGAACATTTAAAAAAAATAGGTCCAGTAGTTTTGAAGATAAGAGGAGTTAATGGTCAATCTTCGGTTATTTTCTTAAATAACTTTAAGTTAAAACTATTTATTATAAAATTGTAAGAAAAAAATAATTATGTAAAATCATTTTAAAAGAGCCCTTTCATTTGATATGTCACAAGATAATGTAGAAAATGTTTTTCACGCAATACCAAGAAAATACTCTTAAAACAATCACGTTTTATTTTCCGGCTCAGATCCGTACCAACCCATTTCAATAAAGGTACTTAATTCTGAGCGTTCACTGACCATTCTCCTGTCTAGCTATGGAAAATTTTACAACAACTCTCTTTCCAATAAATACTAGTCATTCAGTAGACTGTTCTAAACTGCTATAAAAATAGTTTTACCTACAAGGTCGTAAACTGGATGAAAGCTGGGAGCGGGGCAGCAATACACTGCTTGTATAGATCAAGCCGCTTATCACCCCGCTGCTATCAAGATCACTCTTAAATACAAATTTGTTTACGTGATCGCTCCGTTCCCCGCCCCGCTGCCATCAAGATCACTCTTAAATACAAGTATAAATGATTACTCTGTTGAAGGAAGTATCCAAACGCTACTTTGACGAAGGCCCTTCCCATCCCAATCCCTATGTTGTTAAGTGTTCGGGCTATTTCCCGCACCCTACTACGCGGTTCCGCCGCCGTCCCAAACACATCCTTTCCGAACGTGACGACGAAATCACTGATGCAGTTAAAGCAGCCAAAGAATTTAGATTACACCTAACAGAATGCCCTTCTGGTAGCGAATACCCTTCAGGTAACAACGCCCGCACCCGCCGGCGGCGGGGGCGCGGCCATAACCAAAATCAGAATTTATAATCAGAGACGGAATCAGGCGTCGTCTCCTTCACGATGTTTTTCAATATCAACGCGCTAGGCCGTGGTCCGAGGCTCCCTTGAGCCGCCCCTAGACGCGTTGGTATATGATTTTTTTTTGGGGTAGATCACTCTTAAATACAAATTTGTATAAGTGATCGCTCCACTTCCAACCCTCTGTTGCCATATCTCTCCGCCATCGCTATCATCCAGTTTAAGCCCTCCTGTAGACCTAAATTCAATCAGGTTTTAAGACCAATTTCGGAATCGTATTTACTTTTGACCAGGTTTTTTCTTCAGCATTTCAAAATTTTAACCCACGCTATGTTGACGATTATTAATCTAAAGGTATTTTTTAAACAAATATTCCGCGGAGAGCACATTTTATAAACTTTAAACTATGACATTCACTTGAGACTAAAACTTCTATGATGCATATTTTAGTTTTTGTGGCCACATTGCTACAAAACACTTTTAATGGCTTTTTTCAGCGACTAAGATTTGATTCCTAATATGTTTTGAATTTTCTTCAAATTTTTGAACAATGTTTTGACGGTTGTGATTGTTTGTCAAAAGAGAGCTCGAGACAAAAATATTTTACTTTTTTCTTTTAATAGGGAAGATTGCGAAGCGCTTTTGCCTCTCTGTGAAGATTTTAATCTTTAGCTGAAGAGTTTACTATTTGTTAATTTAGATCCTTCATGGATTCAATTAGTACAGCAAGCCGATGAATTATAAAGAAGGAACAAGGCTTAGAGCAACGCCAAGGCCGGCGTTGCTCTAAGGAACAAGGTGACCATTGCCGCTCCCCCAAGGGCGCCATCTATTGTTAAAAATCCTTGAGATCTTTATCGGTCTATAGCACAAGGAGAGCACAAGCCTATAGCGAAGCGCGAATTTCTCACCTCACAGAAATGAAACTTACAAAAGACTATGCAGTATGGGCTAACCTTAGCCTTTCCCATAAGGGATAAATAAACAAAAAACAAGATTATTTTTAAACTGTTTAATTCAGACATACGTGAAACAGTTACAGTAATAGTATTAATGTAATTTTACAGATCAATACGAGTAGGATTAAATAAAATCATGCTGGATCAGATTTTTGAAAACTTTTTCACGTAAATAAGGGCCTTTACTTGGACGTTTTTTTTGGGTACAGTAATAATATTATGCCGTATTTTTTCATCTAGATGATGAATCAATTCAGGCATTCGCTGGCAAAGATTGTAGTCTATCAAAGGTTTCTGCAATATCACCCATATCTTCTCTGTTCAAATCAATGCTTCCGATCCCTTCAATGATAGAGTTGATGACTTCGGAAATTTCAGCCTGTAAAAAAGTGTCAATTACAAACAGCATGAGTACAAACCAGTCCCTCGTTCGCGTTTGGACAGATTCTGGTTTGGACAGATTCCAGTAAATAAAAACAAAGTGATCTCATTCAAATGAATAGACAAAACAAGAAGAAACGTAATTAGGAGCATTCCACGGAGGTGTCGCTTACGTGTCGTTATTGTATGGTCACTTGCAGGGATATTTGGCCCCCTTTTCTAGTCGCTGCTACTAAGAGAGGTCGGTTGTCTACGTAGCAGACTTCTAATAATGACAGGAAGACGATTTTCGGGTAGGTACAAAGCGACAAAAGTTGATTTTTACGTGGAATTAAATGACCCATTAATGGAAGCATAAATCAAAGTGTTATAAAAAAATGCTCACCTGGAATAATTCTACCAAATCTGGTACAAGATTTCTCAAAAATGCGTTGATAAAGTTGTCAGTCATGTTGGTGCCGAACAAACCATGCAGTTATTTGTAGCTGGAAATAAATTATTTAAAAATTATTGTAACGTACAAGTTATGATTTAAAGATTTTGGACTTTAAAACAGCGTCTCTAGGATTCAAAATACCTATACTCGTAAATACTCCAGCCACTAGATCATCGGAAGCACCCGTACGTGCCTCAGAACCGACCAATGTGTTTTCGATTTTCGAATTAATTTGCACGTTTATTCGACGCTTTTACTATTGGTTTTTTATCTGGTTCACGTTCGCCTATATCCATGTCAATTAGTAAGGCCATATTCACCTCAAAAGCTTCAAGGTAGAAAACGACATCAGCAGCTCTAATGTTTATGGAGATCCCACCAATTATGCTCAAACCAACTTGTATTTTCGCCGTGATTCTTGGCTTTATTATTTGGATCCTGAAAACATAATTGTCATTATATGATTCAATGTATAGTTATTTTATCTTACGAGCCTTACTTGTAGTTGTGTGCGTATAGATACGCGCTCTTGTGTGCGTACTAGTAAGTAAGTAAGTAAGTAAATCGTTTATTGCATTACACAAAACACACATAGACATGTCACACAATTAACATTGAAAACAAAGAAATTACACATACATAAAAGACATATAGATAGACATGCACATGTGTGTGCTGCAATGCAGAAGGGTCAAGGCTCAGCGATATACTTGCCAAGAAGGCAACACTGACTTTCAGCCCTCACCCACTACTACCTCACTCACCACCTACTACTAAACTGAGCGCTACTATGGCGCTACGCACACAAGACACACACAAGTATGGCGCGCGTGCAACCATGGTCCAAGAAAACAAGGTCTTGCAATTAGACCACGTGACTGACACGAGCCTACGCCATTTCTACGTCATTTTGCCTATTCATCCTTGTCGAATGTAATAGACAAGGAAGAACAACGCAAAATGACGTAGGCTTGTGTCAGTCACGTGGTCTTCTTGTTAGACCTTGTTTTCTTGGACCATGCGTGCAACCTATGTTCCTTAGGGAAAGTTGTTCAGTTTCATGAGTACTACCAATATGTTGCGGATAAATAACTAGTTTAATTTTACGATGTATAATAGTACTATGACGGGGGTCAAATTAAAACTATTTATTTGTTAATGGACTTACTTGGCATCGCCAGCTCCAAATACGCTTACTCCCATTGCATTTACAGCTAAATCATATTTTGCTGGAATTAAAAGAACATTTATTATCATCATCGTTCACATAATAAGTTTACAATGAATCAAACTTTTTAATTTGTTTTTCCATCCATTTTTAAATAACAAGTTATAGATATAATAATAAAAATCGGATATCTAAGTATTACAATTTGGAAGAAAGATAATTAGGTACTATGTCTACTAATAAAATGGCACCGTAGCCTAGTTGGTAGTAAGTCTTCCTTCGAAGCACAGGATCGCGGGTTCGAACCTTATCCAGGGCAAATATTTGTGTAATGATTATTTGTGTTTGCCTTTTGTCTGGATGTTTTATATTTATATATGTACGTAATACGTATATCAGCTGTCTGACACCCATTAGTACAGGCTCTGCCTAGTTTGGGGTCAGATGGCTGTGCGTGAGATGTCCCACATACTTATAAAATAATACTTTTTTACTAACAGAGTGCAGTATAAGCAGTTTATTTATTAATCCTAACTAAACCCCTTCCCGCTCCTCCCCGCACGTACTTAAGGCGCAAGTTTATGCTTCTGGTCAAGCTATAATAATAAAAAGATAATAGCAGCCGCAGTTTCGCCCGTTATATTTTTTTTCCGTATTACAAGGCATTTTCCCCGGTAAATAGTAGTCTTTGTAACATAGGAATAATATAGCATTCTAATGGCGAAAGTATCTTAGATGTTGACCGGGGATATAAAAAACCACCATGCAAAATTTCATTTAAATCGGTCCAACGGATCCATAGATTAGCGTGTGCAAACAGACAGACAAACAGACGGTCATTTTTTCAAAATTTGTATTTTTGTGTTCAGATACACTCTTTTACCACCTACAATCAGTTGTTTTAAAAACAAATCAATGTAAAGACACGCCGATTCTTTAGTTGTATTATAATATAGATAGATAGAAGAAGAAGAAGATAGACAAAAAACTTACCACAATCAACTTCAATGACCGGTATATGACCATCTAACCCAAGTTCGTACCGTTGCAGTAAAATGCTAGTGGATGTAAACGTCAAATCTTCGATCACAAATGTACTCAACTGTATCACTTCTGTATCGGCGATGGTGAGGTGGGAGCTGGAAATATTTCAAATCAAAATTAAAACTATTAATTTTAAAGTTGTAAAACAATAAGCTATGTGTAATGAATGACTAATGATATTATCGAGGCTTTAGTCTACTAGTTTGTTTCATATTAATCCGGACAAAAGGTCATTGACGCTTGAATGCAATGCGCACTTCTTATTTTCAAACGATACGATAAAACTATAGGAAACTATCGCAAAATACTTAATTTGGCATACCGTAGTTGAAGGCGGGGTGAGCGTGTGACCTTGCCAGACATTTTGACGTTACATTTTTTTAAATAACTTTCAAGAATAGAAAGAGGTCAATGAACTTTTGTCCGGATTTATATGTAACAGACCATATTCGTACTTGTACTGTTCAGCTTGCGCCGGGACCCAAGCCGTATTATATCTATTAAACATTTGTCATCATCATTAGCATTGCAGCCGAAAGACATCCATTGCTGGACAAAAGCCTTCCCCAAAGATTGGCCCTAAGGGAAAAATGTGGAGTAAAAGAAGATGTTGTGACGAGAATTGAGAAGGGAATGCTAAATTGGTTTGGTCACGTAGAGAGAATGAGTGAAGAGAGATTGACTAAACAGATTTATAAGGCGAGGGTGGAAGAAAGCGTTGGAAGGGGAAGACCAAGACGAACGTTCCAAAATCAAATCGGGGACGTTCTGACAAAATGTCGGGTCAGGAGTACTCTAAACCGACGAGCATGCATGAGGAGATTAATGAATGTGGATGAAGCGAAAGAAGTTTGTCTGGATCGTAGCAAGTGGAAGGAAGTGGTCTCTGCCTACCCCTCCGGGAAAGAGGCGTAACTGTATGTATGTATGTTTGTACAACCTGTGGGTGTTTGAAGTATAGAGACGTAATATGAGGTAAACCGATCCTGTCAACACCTCAGTGATTTCAAACTGAGATATTTTTGTTTTTCGTCAGTTTGAACCGATAGAAAGTCACCAATCAAGGCTGTTTTATCGTAGTACTTATAACATCTTTGTCACCAATCCAATAGAAAGCTGCGCGACATTTGGAGCAATCACAACCCCTTACCTCGGCTAGTTGATAGAAGTTACAACTCAATTGATTGGTTTTCCAGATTTACATGTATCGTCTCTATAGATACTATAAAAAAAATGCCTTTCTTACTCTAAGTTTGCTAAGTATATTCAGGCCCTATATGATGTTCTTACTTTGGCAGTCCTAGCTCGTCCAGTTGCAAATGAAGTTCGTCTATATCAAGTGGGTCTAAGACGGGAATATCATCCGAACCAGTTAACATGGTCTCCCTCAGATCCTCCAAAAGTTGCAGTATTATCCCTTCAAATACACTGTTCCTCGTATTTATATCTGTAAAAGAAACTTGGCTAAAATATATAGCTATATTTTTATAGAGCGTCGGTGGTCTAGTGCCTAGGCAGCCTAGGGCCGTTGACTTTCATTCAGAAGTTTGCGGGTTCAAGTGCGTCACGTACCAGGCACAGATTAATAAATTGTTACTATAACACTAAATTAAAAAAATTAATAACCTCCGACTTAAAACCGTTACATGATCCTTTCAACAACTAGAAAAGAGTTGATAAGATATTTTCTTGGATCATAGCTAAGAACACGCTCGATTGTGACACCTTGCGAACAAAAAAAACTAGATCAAAATCGGTGCACCCGTTTAGGAGCTACGATGCCACAGACAGACAGACAGACAGACACACACGTCAAACTTATAACACCCCTCTTTTTCGTCGGGGGTTAAAAATAAGTACCAGTGTGATTATTATAGTTATTTTCTTTTTTTTTTATTCATTGCTGTCTTCGGTAATCTTCAACGACCCTCTTTGTACCCTCTTTGAGCTCCTCTTGGACATACAGAGGGATTTCCTCCTGACATCGATACGGCCGTGTTGAAGAACCGTTCGCGGTAGACCTATTGCACGCTGTTGATGAGGCGACGGTATCACTTGCTTACAACTATAAGTCGGCATACAATTGTTTACCTAGACAAATAATTATCAGATGGCTTCAAACATACATCAACAAATATTACGATAGTCGTCACGACTAAATTATTGTTCTAAGGTAATCACTGATCGATCACACTTATATTATAAAGGCGAAAGTTTGCGAAAGTGTATGTTTGTTACTTTTCACGTCTAAACGGCTGGAGCGAGTTTAATAAAATTTGGTATAGAGTTAGCCTGGATTAACACATAAGCTACCTTTTACCGCTGGAAAATACCTCATTCCCACGGGAAAATTTGTTAACGCGGGTGGAACCGCGGGGCGGAAAGCTAGTTATAATAACAAAATACGTACCAGTTTTATATAAAGCATTTTCTAGAGGTATAGCACACACAGCGCTTATAATCGCCACCAAAATCACAAGTTTCATTTTCACTGAAAAATAATAAAAGTACTTACACTTACCACAATATATTTAACCTATTACCTACTTCAAATGCTATCATTACTAAGAAAACTACGAAACAATAAAAATATTTAATCAAATTTAATAATCTTCGTGAAACAATTAGTAGTTTTATGAAATTCACTGCTATGTATAGTCATAATTATGTCAACTTAATTAATAATATTTTAAAAAGTAAATATAAAAAAAACTCACCTTACAATAAACGTGTATTCTGTCTTAGTTGAAATAAATCTTAAGATTATTATTGAATTATCAAACAACAGATTATTTGATTAAGATATTAGTTTCTTATCTTTGAATGAACAAAGCATCATAAACGCCCAATAATAAACACATATTAAAAACCCAGTTGGAGGGAGATAGGGAATGTGGCTTGATGAAAACGAGTCTTGATATTTTTTTACGTAAGCATCGTATTAAATATTTTTGAGTATTGTGTATGAGCTGTTAATCATCATCATCATTGTGTATGGCTCGTATAACGACTATACCCTTAAATAATAATCGAGACCAACGGCTTTAAGTGCCTTACAAGACAAGGAAAATCTGGTGATTCAACCTACAATCACAGACTACAATGTCCTAACCAAACTGGAGAAAGACTTTTGAACGATAATAAAATTATTAGGTGTCTACACGTACAGTAGGCCTCACGTGCGGTTGGACATGTTGACCTTGAGAGCGCCGCTATTCCGTAGCAGTAGAAACGAGTTTCGTTGAGCGAGTGTCCAGCCGCATGTGCTGCTTACTTATACATTCTGATTGAATTGTTGTATTGTATGTTTCACTTATTAGGAACATTCTTAATTACCTATGACTAATTTTAAAAAGGCCACTATTATATGACTGGTTTGACCAAATTAATTGTGAAACGCTTCGTAGATCTAATTCTAGTATTTAATCTCGAAAAGGTCGGCAAATCAAATTAGTAAGCTAACACGTTTGTGTAAGAGCATTACAAATAGATAGAAACAGTGTTGATTGTTTTCGTGAGAGCTAAACAAATGTTAATTTCACCTCTATTCAATTTATTTATTTATGTATTTACTGACTCTTTTGGTATTATTATACTCGTATAATACCCGGCCCGACTCTACATATTACGCTCTAACTTAAATTTAAGAACCATATGTCCCTTTCACGTTACATATTATTAAGAACGAAAAGGGACAGGTGATTGCCAACCTACATTTAGACACGTCAAACATTGATTTTACGCGTAATTTAGCAGAAATTTAAAGACATACAGTACATTTGTGGAGTATGGCCACGTAGTTCGTGACCTAAAGTAGGAGAAGGAATGAATAATAAAAATGGATGATTGACGGATGATTTTGAATGAATTCCAAAATTAAATATTCAAATTTAGTAGAAGAAATGGTAAATGAGATGAGAAATGAGGTAAGAACAAAGTGGGAACATGCAAGACACCTCGTTTCAAGGGTAGATTTTCAAACCTGTGTATAATTAACGGATGATGATGATGATGAGGGCTATGCTTGGAGTTTCCTTGCGTGATCGAATCAGAAACGATGAGATTCGCAGGCGAACCAGACTCACCGACATAGCCCGAAGAATCGCGAAACTTAAGTGGCAGTGGGCAGGGCACATTGCACGTAGAACCGATGGCCGTTGGGGAAAAAAAGTTCTTGAATGGCGGCTACGCGCCGGAAGACGTAGCGTGGGCAGGCGCCACAAGGTGGACCGACGATCTGGTAAGGGTCGCGGGAAGCCGCTGGATGCGGGCAGCTTGGGACCGATCGTTGTGGAGATCTTTGGGGGAGGCCTTTGTCCAGCAGTGGACGTCAACTGGCTGAAATGATGATGATGATGATATATAATTAACAATACTGAAACAGCTGGGTGCAATAAAAGATTTAATTTATCAAAAGTAATAATTATTTATTTACAAGACAATTGACTCATCACTTTATCAAGTAAGATAATTTAAAGGATCCCGTTGATTAACTCCAAGGCAATGATTCCAACCAATTCGTTGACCTCGGCCTGTAAATACAAACAGAATATACATTATTACGATTTAAAAATATTAAAAATTAATCTGTATAATAAAACTGTGAGGTTGAAAATCTGTACATTGAAAAAAATGCTTAAAACCGAGTCAGGGGGATGTAAGAAGTAATAATATATAGAACATATCCAGATTTTTTTCAATTTTTTTGTTTCTTTGTTTGTCTGTTTGTACGGGCTCTCCGAAACTACTGGACCAATTTAAGTGAAATTTTGCATAGTGGTACCTTATATCTCCAGTAAACATCTTAGATACTTCTACTACGGGAAAATATCTCATTCCTACGGGAAACTGTGCACGGAAAATTCGAAAAACAACGCGGGCGTAGCCGCGGGCAGACAGCTAGTTCGTAAGAGATAAGTAAAAGAGTTAACACAACACACTCACTACCAAGTGTATCACTGAGTCATTGTACGTGTCTAATGAAACTCTCCACCGCTAGTCACTTGAAAAAAAAAGCGGTTGTCTGTAAAGTCTGTTTACTGACGATAGTTGAACGTGACAACGATTGTGCCTCTTTGTCGCTCGTTCCGCGCTCTCGCTTGCACTTCAAGCCTTAAATGGAACGCCTCAGCCGCGCGGTAACGCCGCATTGCGTCATGTTTTTTCGTGCGTGCAGCCGGCTCCATCGAATTATAAGCCGTTGTCACGTCAAAAAAAACGTTTATTTATTCCAAAAAACTCTATAACCTGTAGCTCTGTAAGTCTCTGCGGGATCAGGTTGTTGACCAGCTCTTTGATGTCGTTACTGAAGTCTATGCCGAAAGCCTTGACGTCACCATCAAACTGGAATCACAAAAATATTTTGTTATGCATTGTTCTTTGTTACACGACCTGCTTTCTTCGATCAGAGCATTCAAGGCCAGAAGTCCTATCAGCTGATCTTTGAAATTCCCAGATTGCTTGTTTCAACCAATCCACATTAGTCAGTTTAATTTTGTTTGATCGAATAAAACCACCATCAACCAACCATCCCACCGTAACCATCTTCTCAACAAATAAATTTGCGCTCAATTGACTATTCTTAATAAAATATAGCTAATCCTTGTAATTTAGTCGTATGACAAAATTAAGCACACCATGGAAGGTTTTAGATTTTAGAAGTAACTACTTTCTAGAATCTAAAATTCACCGATCGACTCGAGGTACTCGCACAACACTAGCATTATTTGTAGAAAAAGTCATAGACAATCAAGAAGTAGTCACTTTTCACCACAAATACTAAGTAATAAATTACCTGTAAGCCTCCCAAGGTGAAAGCGAGGTCGATGTCGCGTACAAAGATGCCGGTGATGATCCCAACGTTGAACTGGATGGAACCAGCAATACGAGGCTCCGTGATCACCAGACTGGAAGATAGTCATGGTTTATTATGACTAACCAACATGAGTGAAGAAAGTAAAAAGACTACTTTCAGTTTTACTAACTAAAATAACGACCTGAATTGTTCTAATGATAAGATGAAGGTGAAGAAGAAAGTGAATGAAAATGTAATGTATATCTTCAACATAGTAAATATGATCATAAAGATTCTGTAGGTAGAGGTACAACTTACTTGCCGTTAGCAGAAAAATCAAAATCTGACCCCAAAATGGTAAGGTCTAATCCGGCATCACCTGCAATAATCAACATGGAAAATTTGTAGATTTATCTAGCAAGAATATGCAATGCAAAAACAACAGTTGTTTAAAAATAATAATTTAGGTAACAAACATAGTAGGTACATCATACAACATCACAAATTCTAATCATCGTCCAAATAAGGTTAGAAGAGATTGGAGGTAATTTTGATCACAATCAAGATAAAAAACGTGATCATAATTTTGTCCATAATATACCTAATACTGGTAAGAAATAAATTGTTTAGACAATACAAAACATATAGAGCTGATATTTGATTTCCTTACCAACAGAGATGGCGATCCTGGGAAGGTAGATGTTCATATCGAGTCTGTTGGTGAGCAGACCGAAGTCCATCCTGTTGATGATGATATTGCTCAAGCCAGAGAGTTCCAGGTCTTTAACACGTGCATCTGCGTTCAGGAGACTGCAAAACAATGCAAATATAAAGCGAAAGCTAAGAATAAATCATGGTCTAAGAAAACTAGGTCTAACACTCCGATCAAGTGACTGACACAAGCCTACGTAATTTCTACGTCATTTTGCCTGTTCATCCTTGTCAAATGCGTGTAATAGACAAGGATGAACAGCGCAAAATGACGTAGACTTGTGTCAGTCACGTGGTCGGAGTGTTAGACCTTGTTTTCTTGGACCATGGAATAAATATAAAAAACACGCGTTTTTTACTCAGCAGCTTGTAACTAAGCTAAGGGAGCTTATAACTAAAAGAGCATTTGAAAAATGATATTTGTAAGGATTTGGGTTAGATGAAAGTAAAACAAGATCTTTGAGTATTTTATTATAGTTATTTTAGTGGACATAATGTCTGTTGCTTTTACGAGATCTAATCCCAATGCATTAGTCATTTTATACGACATCCAATTGAATGGGTAGCCAAATTATATAGAAAACAAAATCAAAATCAATGATCAATCAAAATCAAGGTCAAACCAAACAAAATCAATTGTTATATTAAACTGTAAATTTGAACAGCAACAGGTCTTATTGGACAAACTAATTATATCATAATTTGCAAAAAATATATCTAGATAGGTATACTTACACAGGCACAGGAAGGCCAATATTAATGTCTGCTCCTTGTTCAATGAAGGGGTCAGGAATATCCCGTATCAGATTCTCAATGATGCTCACAATTATGTCACCAATGAACCTGGAGTCTGAAAAGAAGCAGCAATATTTTCATCACCGATATAACATGGCGTGATTTATTACCTAAAAGATAGAGTATAACAAAAATGTACGTAACAAAAATCTTCTACTTATATTACATTTTGGTCGGAGGAGGGAGAAAATTATGTTCGTAAATGTCCATCTGCTGCATAGTCAAAGGTGAACCGATGATTAATGAGGGTCGCAGAAACCTACTCTAGAAAGCATTTAGAATTTGTCGTTGTAAAGTTTATTGGATGGTTTTGTCCAGCAATGTATATTATACATCTTTCAAAATGAAATCATAATGATGATCAGAAAATGACAAAGGATACTGTATACTTACTTCCAGACTTATCTACTGTTACGTGCTGCGAAGGTAAGGCATTGGAGACGCCCAGAATCGCAATCAGAAATGCAGCCACGACTTTCATGTTGAACTCTTATCGTTGAATTCTTTAGCCTAATCTTAATGAAAAGAAGAAAATCCTTTATTATAATATTTACAACAAATGTCAAGAGCTAACTTTTATATTGTACTGTGAAAAACTGTTTGCGAAGAAAAAAAAACTACGAGTAAAATATTTTTCAATAATTGAACTTTCCTAATTAAGAATAAGAATATACATCAAATAATATTAAGCTTCAAAAGAACTAAATATATCGAATGTAAGATTGTATTTGTACCTATTATACTTTTACTTACATCTAACACTATAATAATATTTGAAATGTTCAGTTAAACTGTGTTTTTTTTACATAGATAAATATTAAGATACTTACCCCAAGACAATACTCCAGGTAACTGGCGTAAAATGTAAGTAGCGACCCAATAAAGAAGATTAAAGTCGGTCAATCATAGTTTTATCACAAATCCTGGCAACTTATCAAAATTCGAACCATTATCATTACAGATTGATTTGACAATTGCTTTGTTATCAGCTTTGTTTTGTCCTTTTAATACATCCGAACATAGATCAATAACATATTTAACAAATCCCCGCTACGGTCAGATAAGCTCAAACATGACATTTTTACTATTAATACTTCTGTGTCCTTGCTGCAATTTTATGAGGAGTTGGGTAACTTACAGACTCTATATTTTCGCCTATATCCTAACATCAGATCAAGATTATAAAGTTTTTGTAATAGCTATCATAGAAGTAGCAGGATACCAAATTTTGAATCGATCTGAAATATCACTCATTCATACGTATCCTCGTACCAACTAGGAAAAAGCTGACAATCCGCAAATGGCTGAAGATGATCATCTCAATCTTGAAACAAAGCTAGAAAACTCTCAATAAAGCCATCTCACACACAACAACAATTTGATCAAAATCGGTTCATCGATTTCGCGAATCACGATTTCACAGACACTATTCCCTGTGACAGACACACACGTTAAACTTATAAAAGCCCTTCAGTTTACATTGGATGTTGAAAATATATTTAAAAGCATTTGGCAAAACAAGAGATACTTAATTTCACTGTACATTTATCGGCTGAGAAATAGATCAATCCATGAGTGTGTGTATGCTCAAGAGAACTTTCACCTGTCTAACCAACAGCAACTGCTATCGCCAAATTACCTGAATAATCATAATCTTAAGAATTAGGACAATAACTAAAGGTGAGGCCTTCGGTGGGAGGTACATAAACTTGTAAGTTTAGTGATAACATCAATCAAATGACGAGTACGTTAATTAAAAACATATCAATTTCTGATAAGAGATAAACGTTAATTCTTTGTAATGAAAATAAAAAACAAGATACACCTGTTTTATTGCTTATCTATCAGACATGACTATGTTACAAAATGTAATCATTTAATTACTATAAATCAGTGATATAGCGAAAAGAAAGATAATTCAGTGTTTCAGAAGGCAAGTGAAGTCCCGGTTACTAGATATAAGCGGCTTATAATTCTGACGCCAGCCGCAGTTGTCTCTATATAAATTTTTACATGAGAAGTACATACAATAAAATGAAAAACGTGATAGTATTTTTATATACAAGCATTTATTTTTATAATTAAACACAAATGCAAACATTCAATAATGCAATCATAGCACTAATTTTATTAACTTACTTGAAATGCTATTAAAATTTAAATATACATCAAATACATTAGGTAAAGAAAGCATTGTAAGTTAAGTTTTAAAATAAAAATCATATCTCTTTAAAACTGGGATTATCATAAAAATTATGTGGTTCAAAAGACAAAAAAATTAAAAATATCCCGAGACGATACCAGGAACCTTAGAGCAACGCGGGCCTTCCGTTCCCGTAGGAAGGCCCGCGTTGCTCTAAGCCAGGAACCTATGCTGCCGCCATAACGCAAAAGGATGCAACTAACTTTTTTTTAAATTAGTTAAGATCACAGTTTAAACTTAGAATCGTTTTATCAGCATAACGGTGTTTTCAGGAAATTTTGAAAAAATCTTTCACATGCGCCCTTTTTTCTTCAACAGCAGTACGGGTTTCTACATAAATCATTTTTATATCAGTTAACTGGTGATGTAAGTACCAAAATATTTACCCATGTAAAAATACATACATTACATTTTTATTACATTTTTATATTTAAAATGTTTTTAAATATTATTATATTAATATTTTTCTATGTTCTGAACCTGGATAGGAGTTGTAAGTTGCTTTTTTTTACAAAATATTTAATGCATCATTTTTGTTTTTTACACTTTCTTTACCCAATATATTTGTATGGAAAATCAACACGTGGTGGCAACGCTTGTAGGCCTTAACGTTGTGCATTCGAAACCGCAATATCTTTAGGCCATTTTGTATTACATTGATAATTAATTTACAATAGCTTTATTATAGCCAAGCCGAGTTCAAGCAAAGTTATCAGTGTATAGAAAATAATTTAACTTTCGTGGTACATTTTCTTCACCTATAACTACCTCCTCTTTTTTAAATATTTTGTTTTGAGATTAGAATAATTTCACGACAGTCGCTCCAAATACAGGTTTAGTCTATTTGCTAGAAAAAAACACTAGAATTTAGTATTATTATGTTTCAATCATTATGTGCTTTAAAAAAAAGAATATTTAGCCCTTAATTTCAAATATGAAATATCTAACAACTGTAATAAACTACGAGAAAAAACAACAGATGTTTTCTTTTAGTTCCGGAGACAGATAATATGCATCAAGCATAATTCGATTGTTCTTAAATTATTTAATATTTGAAATTATGGGCTTTTTCTACTATTATATTTAGAGAACCTTATGAGCTTCGAGGATTTTGTACAATAGCTGATGTTTAATACAAAATAAAATCTTTAGAGCTCAAATTAGTAGAGCACCCACATGATACCATGAGATTGGATAGGTCGCGTAAAGCTGAACTACACTTTTTGTTTTGCAACAAATACAAATCATATTTTTTTACAAAACAATTCTTTTTTGAACAAATCGAACAGTTTGGTTATTTTAGTAATGGTAAGACAAAAAATAATAATATTAATAATATTTTTTTAGGTTACGTTTCTTGAAATCTTCGTTTCGTTCTTGCGGCAGCACATCTCACTGGCGGTACAGCGTGGAAACGCCGCCAGTGTGATGGGGAAATTTCCGTCGGGCACGATTCGGGGCGGTTATTTTACAACTATTTTGTTTGAGGTTTTTGTTTTATTTTGACTTTTCTTTAACATTGTATTTAAACAATAAACGTATGACAATTTTTGATACAGCTCATGTTGTCATGTGGTTGTCCTTGCGATATTATTTGGAGCGATTTTATTACATTCCAATATGATAGACTATTATACTTGTAACCAATAACCAATGTTTGGCACTACGCATTCTTGGTTGGCCTTTCAATATCACATAACAAAATTTAAACAAATTGTGCAGTTATTACATTAGAAAGTAACGCACCACTACACCTACTAGTATCACCTATATTATAGTGTTATATCAATATATATAAAAGTGAACAAGAGGCACTCTATAGGTTTACATACGCAGGTTAAAATAAGCGTAGTTCTTGAAACACCGAATGTGAGCTAAACATGAATACTGATACTATTTTACATACACTAACATCAGCGAATGAAGATAGCAATGCGTTCACACAAATATACTTTGCATGAACGCAGCCTAATTCAAAAGAAAGGAACACAAGCTCAAATACCTACGTAAAATTACATTTAGCAATTACTATATCTCATAAGGTATCGTCTTCCACAACAGGTTATATTTTTTTATATATTCAATAAATTTTACCATTAGGCACCCCCTTGACCTGCCCTTTATCGACTTGAAAATTATATAGAACTAAGATATAGTTTCTACTTTAGAAACTAACACTCATACAGTATTTACACCAATTAAATAATATTCCAATTATCTATTATATTTATATTTATCGTAGCTGTTGCAAGATTTTCATATTATATATAATATATACGACAATATTGTACTAGTAATTTATTTATTATCATAAATCTGGAACGAATTGTAAAGATTCATCTATTAAATTGTTTACCAATATTCGAAAGCTGAACTTGAGCACTACGATCTCTAAGCTAGTGTATCGACCCTAACATTAAGGTACTAATTTTGTAGTTACTAAACACACTCATTAGACTACCTCACTGTACATCTCTCGATCCACTGTACACTCATGTTCTTTGAAACCTCCAAACTGACTCCACTGACTAAGACATTAGAGCTCATATTGTCCAAAGTTTAAGCAATCCAGACCCTCCCATCATAATAGTTGCCGTTACTATATTTATATATTCTCAAGTTTTTGGTTTCGTCCAAAACATCATAATTGTTTTCATTGACTACGAGTAAACCTTAAGTTTTATATCCTTCGTCTCAATTAAACTTGGTATACTATTTTCCAATTTCTAAAAGATTGTTTATATGGTCTGCTTCGTCATTGTTTTCACCTCTCCGCTTTTATTTCTCCTTTTAATCCTGTTAACATACTTCGAACCACATAACTCGTACAACTTTCTAATATTGGTCCGCTACCGTGTTCGTGAATGACCTAGCATACTTAACTTATCTCCTAAGTCTAGGATGAATTTAAACGTTTCTATGCCTTGCGTGATATGTATTGCAATAGAGGCGCTTTAAAGCTATTTTTTTCCTCAACGTTGATTATTATTCATTATTTTGAACAAGAAAATGAATAATAACAATATCATTCTCAAATCTGCCACGCCTTTTACTTCACGAAGGACTTCGTCCGCTTCACAAAATTCCTTGTTCCATTGAAATCTTATATTATTACGACAAAGTTTACATTATATTACTCCCCACTTGGCAGAATACCTCGTATGAACCTACCCCCGAAAGATATGTTGAGACTTACAAGCTATGACCAAATTATTCCTACGTAATTCTATAATTTGTATTAACAAGTGATATGTTGATGGAGGCATCACTCCTTTTAAAATAGATCATAACATTAATAGACAATAGTTTTACATTACTTACATTAATTTACTGAACTTAATAGCAATATTCCTAGACAATTTATGGACTTATAGCGCAATATAACACTTGAGGTGGCTTAAAACTAAAATTATGCGTAGATCTACTTTACATTACAAAAATAAGTTAATAAGAAAATATTCCAGAGATTTTTTTAACAGCAACATATCAATACGCAAAGTTTATATACAGACCGTTGTTATCTACCTTACATGACAATGATTAAAGAGTAATTTTGTACGTAGAAATAATATTTAAAATAATCATATCAAGACCATAAAATGGTCTTTAAAATATATTGTGTTGTATTTTTTTAATATAAGAAACAATAAACTGCGTTCTATAAATTCAGCAAAACATTTTTTGTTATCATCGTTGGCAATCATAACAATCAGATGTAACTCAAGCAACGAAAGCGGCTCCCACCTCTCTGAACTCAAGTATATCAAATCGATATGGATTGCCAATTGTTATCAATATTTTCAAATAAATTAGGTTCGTTCCAAATTTACTCCTCAAGCAATGTTACATCACGAATATACACGACACATCTATTCAGAGTATCTCTGCTGAGTGAAAATTTAGCAGAGAAGAGATGACCCTCGAATCAAGCAAACGAACTCAATTACATGGGAAGGTTGACTGTTATAGGAATTCATATAATGTATTTGAACAGCATTGATTGGGTCAGGCCGATGGTGGCGACACTCAAGCTAAATAGTTCAATCGAGAGCCATTCTTTCGTTGCGCTGCTGGTGCAGTTCTTCGGGGGATCCGGTTTACCTGCGGAATAAAATAAAAATAAATAAATATGTAGGGATATCTCACACACGGCCGTCTGACCCCAAACTAGGCTTACACTACACACTCCCACAACTCAAGACTCAAGGCAAACATGCTCATCACACGAATGTTTGCCCTTGGTGGTATTCGAACCGTTTTGCTTTGAAGGCAGGTACACTACCGACTAGGCTAAAGGGCCGTCGAATCATAGAATACTCTATTAAATTCAGGAGTCAAGTCAACCCGCACTTGAATGTCTGGCGTACATACAGAACTAATTATGACCAATCCGGCACCGAACGTCCAAATGACAAGTTCAAAAAGAATTCAGTGACTTTTTTGCATTAGTCCTGAACTTTAATCAATTTACCTACTTAATTTTTTACAAACTAGGTATTTCAACTCTATATGCGAAAAGAGGAAAATCATGCATCAGAAAAGTGTAGTCCAAGCAAAAATAAAATAAGAATCGTCTTATACGCAATTAGAAGACGAAAACGATGCTCAAGGCGATTGCGGTAAGTTATTTTACTAGGCCTCAAAACAATAGAATGACTGTCCCAATAATAATAATAGTAATGATACGAGTATTCATTTATTTGCTTTAGTCATACAACAAATTGCATCTCTACATCCTGTCCCTAAAATATTGGGTTTGGTTCATACTAGGTACTTGAAATGTTCTATAAGCATGTTGTTCCACTTACTTGTAGCTGTAATCAATTGAGGCAGATACTTCTGCCAGAAGGCGCACTCTTTCACTCGCACGCCTTGTCCTACTTCGCTCTCATTCACTCCCAGGGTCATGTATTCCCTTCCGAGAGCTGAATGAACAGGCCACACTGGCTTCGTTAGCTCACCATTGGGGTTCATGGAAGGGTTCCTGTAAATTTAAAATAAACAAATTACACAATTGATCTGAGTCTTAATAGTAAAGTATTCATTTATATGAGTGACGCTCGATACCTAAGTACTGAGACCATATTTCTTTAAGAGATATCTATCTACTTTTTCTAACTAATTGCGTCCTTCATGGTACTTAATTATCCTGAAAACATAGACTTAGAAGTCTCACTACAATTACGAGTATGTTTACACGAATAAAATACAAATTATCAATAATTATTATAAGCAAATCTGCACAGAACAAACAGTGCGGTATTCAAAAACAAGATGTTAAATGTATTAAGTTATAAAACAATGCAATTGAAATAAAGAAGAAATTACACGTACCCAGTTCGTGCAAAGTTAGACCAGTATCTCATGATACGCTTGCTGAATTCAACCTCTTCGGGGGAGTAGTTCTTTCCAGGATTCAACGGTTCACCAAAAACGTAGTTGATCTCATCTGCATGTAGAACACCAGTCCAAGATGGCCATGGATTATTCTTGCTTCGGTGTTTGTAATAATACGTGTACACATTGTTGCCGGTCTCGGCGTATCTATGTGCAAACTCATTCACACTACATGTGAAGTGGTAATCACCAACCATCTTGTCCAACGCATTACGATTCTTCACTGGATCGTTTGGGTTCAACCAGTCTGTGTATTCGTACACTATAGCCTGTCTCACAATATCATTGACATATGGATTTAACTCTTTCACCGCTTGCAGGAATTGTTCTCTTGTGATACCAACATTTTCTTCTTTAGGAAACAGTTCAGTTAAATAATAAAGGATGAAGTAGTAGCCCTCTTCAGTATTCGATCCCATGAGTAGATTGGTCTTTTTAAAGTTTTGATGGGCTAACGACCGTGCAGGCATTTCATCTAAGAAAGATCCGTCTATAATTGGAACGAATGGAAATTCACAAATCCCTAATGTGCCCCATTCATTGTTGACTATGTCTTCAGGGGACTTTCTACGTAAACATTCGATCATAGGACCCATATCATTTCTTGTATGTGGGCATTTCAAAGCTTCTGCTAGACGAAGTCCTCTTAAAATACTCTCTTCACGAGATATTATTGCCCAAGGTACGGTTGCTGCTCCAGACTGCATTATGGCTTGGGAAAAATGGTTTCTAGATAAAGGAGACAGTAAGTGTAATGACACAGAAGCTGCCCCAGCAGACTCTCCAAATAAGGTGACATTATGTGGATTGCCTCCAAAATAAGCAATATTTTCCTGAACCCATTGTAGCGCCATCAACTGGTCGAACATTCCTGCGTTTCCAGGAACATCTGGAGTATCGAAGAACAAGAATCCAAGTGAGGCAACTCTGTACTGCATTGAAACGTAAACTATATTCTCCTCGGAAACCAATATTTTTGGGTCGTAAACATCTAGTGTAGCAGTGCCGGAGTAAAATCCTCCACCAAACACCCACAACATAACTGCCGCATTCTTTGGACGCGGTTTTGGGACAACTATGTTAATATAGAGACAGTCTTCCTGCATATCTGTGTTAGGATTCCACATCATTGCACCGGGAAAATCTCCGAACACGTTATCTACAATTTGGACGCACGAATGTGGCAGTGTCGTTGCATTCAGTATTTCTTCACCCCAGCTTTCTATCGGTCTCGGGTGTCTGAACCTGAGGTCACCGATGGGTTTTTGCGCGTACGGGATGCCGAACCATGCATCGACTTTCTTCCCCGTCGCTGCCGTTAGAGTGATACCTCTAACTTTCCCTTTCCTGGTGCGAACGACCAATGGGTCGTCCGCTTCGGGGCCGAGATGCGGATCATCGGCCATGAGTACTTCTTCGGCTCGTTCGTGGTTCGAATAGAAGGTGTCATATTTAGCTCTTTTTGAAGAGGTTTCGTCTTCGATTTTGGCTCGTTTGGATGAGGTTTCGTGGTCCTCGTTTCTGGGGAGGATGGTGTCGAGTTCTGGGTTGTATCGGACGGCCTCGCCATGTCCGCGGTAGGGCTGTGCGGGGGCGGGCGCGGGGAAGTGCGGGGAGTGGTCGGGCGCGTGGTGGCGGCCGCGGTGCTCGTGCGGGCCGGCCAGCGCGCGCGCAGCCAGCGCCGTCAGGGCTGCCAACACTACGCGCATACCGCCGCTCCCACAATCACCACCTGGAATTTTCAGAAAGCATATTTAAGAAACTAGTATTCTGTCGCTTTGGGATCATTCAACAATTACGTGATCACCGGAAGGGGGGGGGGGGGGTCGGGTGCTTGTATATACATCGGATTATTGGGGGGGGGGAGGGGGAAGAATCCATGATTACGTCATCAGCGCTTCGTTTCCGAAAATAAATTATATTAAATATTTACGTCCAATTTTGAAGTTTATTACTGGTAACACTAATTATATTAGATAGATGAAACGGGATTTCCCCTGATAGCCTTTTATTTTATTTCGTCGTTTAAATAAAGACTAATGAAAGTATCTATTTCATTAATTTAACTTTGTAGTCCTTACCTTATGCATTTTGACAAAATGCCACACCCTCTTCCCAAATTTAGGTCATTTAAGACCCATAGAAACATGACATACGTATCAGTGCTAATAAACAGCAAAAAAATTAAGCACGGCCGAAGGTTACGTAATCAAGGCGAGGGGGGGGGGTTAAAAACAAAAGATTACGCTGTGATCACATAGAGGGGGGGGGGTTAAAAAAACGGCCAAAAATGATCACGTAATTGTTGAACGATCCCTTTTTATGCTTAAAAATTGAAGCACAATTGAACTTTGTGCATTCCTAAATTTCTTAAAATTTTCCTTTCATCCTCCCTTACCATATATTATACGGGTTGATATTTTCTAAGCTTTTTTTTTTCAAAAAAAAAGATTTCCTTTCTTAGGGGCTTGGGCCGAGAACGAATACAAGCTACTAAATGATGTACCCTCAATGACTTGCTTACTTTATAATTTATTGTTTTACTGTTTTTAAGGTAACATTTTTATTAGTTGTCACAAACATGCGTCAGCAAAAACAACCGGAGAGGTTTTTGGTCGGTTTTTGTTACATTGTGGATACTAATGACAAATTGTTTTCACAAAAATCTCGATTTTTCCCTTCAACGGAGCTTGACAATTTATCAGGGGAACACAATAGGGGACAATAAAACACGTTTGAAAGCATTAAGTGCCCATTTTTGTATTTTGCTGGGAAAAATCAGAGTGGAATCGATTTTTATAGAACTATGTATCCATCCACGGCTATACTCAAGTTGTTTTATATCTTTTCCTATAATATATGCCATATTTAATGCTTTATAAATCCTACATAGGTAATACGTTAATAAGAAATCTATCTATCAAATTTCATCACAATCTGTCGATCATAATGAAAAGATCGCAGTGGTACAAAAACCCACAAATAAATCACGTTTGTTACGCTATAACAATATAGAAATCCCTTCTAAAAATGGCAACAACATAAGCTTCGTTTTGTTCCACAAAAACGCGTTTCCATTTCCACAAATAAACTTAGCTATTTTTAGTTCGATCTAAATATAGGTTTCAATTAATTCTCCATGTCACCCTTCGCCCATTCGAGTTGCGGTCGTTTATAAAGTTTATAAATATAGTCGTCTGACTACAAATAGTGGGTTAGAAATGAAAATACTCGGAAGTAACCACACTACCCTGAAAATGTGGACTAATTTGGTTCGCTCAATTTGGATATAAACTGATCTTATGAAACTGAACTCACGTTTTATTTATTGTCCTATGATTCATTCTTCATAATGTTTATTAAAAAATATGCGTTAATCAAGTAAAAAATCTATCTATTAAACATTGAAATAATTCATTTCAAACATCACATTTGAGATACCGATTATATATGATTACAGCCTCCATGGCCGAGTGTTAAAATGGCCGCATAATAATCGTGGCTGAAATTAAACACTATTTCTGTCCTTTTTTTATCATTTAAAAAGCCCATAAAAGTGTAATTAACTTTTAGATGTCAAAAAGGGACAGAATGGAGTATAGTATTCAAAAACATTTTATAAAAACAAATAAATGTATTATTATTATTATTATTATGTTTAAAAGGTAATTACTCCGTTTATTATCACACTAATTGTTAATCACGTTTCGTTTCATCACTATTTTTTAGTTATGTGTATGCTAGGTATTGCAAAAGTTAGTTACTTATTTGTATAATAACCGAGAAAGTATATTATATTAGGAAATACTCGAATACCTAACTACGATCATATTCTGGTCATGGTAATTCATTTCAATCATCATCATGACAATTCACCAAGTAAACATTACCTAGTACCTAGTACCTAACGTGGATTTTATTTATATGTGTCAGATATTTCGATGCTGTACCACAATTATTTATGTTATCTATTTAAAGTATTTTAACTTATTATTTTGAAACATGTGCAGATTTTGGTAACCCTACTCCAAGTATCCTAATAGACCATTCAACAAAGGAATGTAGGGTTCGGTCACGCTTTGAATGTGTTCGGAGGAATTCGGGTGTTATGGCGACTTCAGCTATTGTTTCACATTTTATAGAATAACTTTAGATAGGAGAGTAGAATACGGAAGCAGCATTTTTAAAATATTTCCATCATTTTTCCATATAATTTCCTGTCATTACTTTACGTCTTTATCTGTTGATTAACAAAATTAAAGAATTAAATCTTAGAGTATAAACAGAAAAAATATAAATTTTATTAATCTTCTTTAGGATACAATATTTGTATTGAAATGTTGTTCTTGCTCTAAAAAATATTTGAGTTCACCGTTCGTTCACTTCTAGCGGCTGATATTATTCTGACAAGTATTACAAAAATAAGACAGATGGCCAAAAAGAGAAAAAAAGACACAGGAAATAAACCCGTATAACCAACAACAACTGCGATCCCCTACCTTCTGTGTTCAGGTTAAAAAAAGAGGCCAGTGTCTAGTTTAACCCGTTAAGAAATATGACTATGATATAAGTACGATACATTTTAAAACATTAATCACACTTCACACTAATATTATAAAGACGAAAGTTTGTGAGTGTGTGAGTGTGTATGTTTGTTACTTCTTCGCGTCTAAACAGCTGGAGCGATTTTAATAAAATTTGGTATGGAGTTAGCTGACGCCCTGGATTATCATATAGACTACATTTTACCTCAATCCCAAGGGAAAAACGGAAAGCTAGTAATAAATAAGATGAAATATATTTTCATACACTAGAGTTCTGATTTTGACATTCGCAATGGGAAAGCAATCGAGCGTACAATACTTGAACAAAAGCAACAGACAATAGTATCCGATCTCAATACAGACGACCGCTCACATCGAGCGGACGCGTGTTTGCAAAACCTGTACATAATTATACATTACACAATATCATTATTAATCCTCTTTGATTTTTTATACATTTATTACACCTTTTGAAAACTACATTTTAGGAAACAATAGTATCATCAGCATAAGAGTAGAATTTGTAATAATCTGTATTCACGAATGCTTACCCAGCTATTTTTAAAACCTGAAGTAAATAGGCATTTTCCGATGGAGCTCGCTACTCTTTGGCCTCATTTCACCCGCTATGTGAGTTTGATTAAGAGGAATTTATTATCAATTTAAATCCTAATTATACCTATTTCTGATTAAGCAGTATGTGTAATGTAATTTTGCCTTTTCTAATAGAGAAAAAGGTAAAAGCACAGATTTAATTTAGTTTAAATGTATTTATTGCCTAGGTGTTTACATCATAAAGTAATGTTTAAGCAGAGGCTTGTTAAATATTATATCTTTATTAACAAAAACTAATCGCCGAAATAAATTTAAAGACGTCTGATTAGATAATAATAACATTGTTTTATAATTATAATAATAAAATAAAAATAATTTATTTCAAAACCACAGGATCCATAGAATGTTCGTAACAATATGACTTAGAGACTATGTTAGTAGATAATAATAATAAATAAATAAAACAATATCTCTAATGGGCAGGCTCACCGAAACCTTAACACATGTAGCTCGGTGAACCCTGCCAATCAGGGTCGAATAAATTATGTTTATAATTGTATAATGCAGATGAAGCAACTAATTGTAATCAATAAGAATTCCTGTAACCCAGAATCAAAAAATATCAAAACATGCTAAAAAAATCCCGATTAAAACACATCACCAATTAAAACACTTCACCAATAAAGTTAAACCGTAGTTTGCCACTACGCAGCCCTCTGCCGGCGGCGGGATGCTCCCAGCTTTTGTTCCAAAGCTGAATGTAGCGGAAATTGCTGATTGAAATTCCTTCGGCTGAATGCTATTCTAACCTTAATTACTCGTTAAACGAGTTCTTCACCGTTCGAGACGATTTAATTGACTTTTTCCACAAGATTTGCTAGTGTTCGACCACTGTTTGGAAAAGGAAAAGAAAACTTTATTTGTTCAAGTAATTGCAAGGATAGAATTTGACTAGTTATTGTAATTGTAAGGCGATAGACAGCCGGTGTCGCACACCGCCGCGGAAAGACACTGGATCCCAACCCAATCCGCCTGCTAAGGAGGGGAACACCTCCCTTGTAAGGTAGAGGCCTTAGTCCAACAATAAAATGTTCAAAGGAATTCATCGATTTTTTCCCCTATATATTTATGACTTTACGTTCCGATTTGCCGTTTTACTTTGCGAATTGCCTTCATCTTATCTCTAAATAGGCTGTACGCTAGCGTGTTTTCGATTATTCCCTTGAGAATGAGGTATTTTCCCTTAATAAAAAGAGCCTGTACTGTACGTACATACCCTCCTGCCGTTAATCTACCTCTGTGTAAAAATCTGGTTAATCTGTTACTTAGTTTCTTTGTGAAAGAAGGACAAACAAACTATCACACTTTCGCATTTACATTAGTATGGATTATGAGAAAAAAAGTATTCTGACAACAGCGTTCGTTAGGTGGATTCACCACAAAACCCACATAATAGGGAAGCTATGTAATCTTTAAACAACTACAGGACTTTTTTTAAACACCCCTTATTTTAAAGGCATTTGTTTATTTATTATTCAAGCATATTACTTCAAAGAATACCTAACATTTTTGCTTAATAATCTGGCAAGACACACCGCAAGAACCGTCGAACTCGCCAAGATAGGCCTGCCAAACGACGTTGCACGCCCGCGCCAGTTGCACCCACATATCTACATGTCATCTTGCTAAGCCGGGTAATCTAGATAAAATCTCTATTTGTGTAGACTGGCTGGAATTTTATACGTCAGGAAAACTCGCCTAAGTATTACTTTTTCAGTGCAAAAGTTATTTTAAAAGGTAGCTTGAGTTGGTTGGAAGCTAAACTTAATCGACCTTGCCATAAAAAGACACAATTTAAAAAACATGTCTAAAAAATCTTGTATATAAAATCTCTTATAAGAATTTTAAGACACGCGATCAACGTGTATTTAACTTCTTATGGTAAAATAAAATCTAAAATAGTTAGAAACATCCAGACTGTGTGATTTCCGGTTTAAAATTAGACCATGCCAACGTGGATGTATCAATACAAAGTGGTTAAAGATATAAACCAGAGGATTGGCGGTTGCATTCACCTGTATAACTATCAACAACTGCCTACCATGCGTGGGGATTTTTACAGCATATATTTTCATGGCAAATACTTTAGTCTAACAGCAGACTTTTTATAGACTAGGGCCTAGTCTAGTATAGTCACTAGGCTGTCACTATAGTAATAAATTGTTATTGCAATCAAAAAGCAGCTTAAACTGTGCACTAAAAGAGACTATAATAACAAAACTAAACATAAGTCTCATTCTCTATTTTCTCTGACCTACAAACAGTGAAATTAATCCGGAATGATCTAGTTATATCCGGTTAGGCGGGAGCTTGAACCAGTTCCGCTAATCTAATACAAATTCAAATCCACAATCTAATAACTCGAATGTTTCTGAATTCGCAAAATTATTCTCATTGATTGTCTGTAAGCGAAGTTTTTCAATGGCATTTGACACTTTTGACAATGTTTTCCATAATTATTGTTAATTTACGTAGATGATTGATATAAGTGACGTTCCACAAGCAAAGGTATTATGCATACCCCTGTAATCAGCAACTATTATGCTATTCAAATCCAAAAAGATTATATACGTACTAAAACCCGCTATAAGGTACCTTTTCACGTGGAACGTCACATACTTTTATGTAGCGGGTTTCCAGCTATGATGACTGGTTAGTCAAAACATCTTCTTTTTATGAAATGACTAAACTTACGAGTATTTACTGGTATATGAGAAGTGTATGAAGTTCAATAGTTGTGACTTGTGACGTCACGCCTCTGTATACATACCATCGTATCATTTTGTTAGTTTTATTTCAACCTTTTTAGTTAATAATAAATTAAGTTACAGTTTTACCTACAGTTAAATTAGTAAAAAAAAAGTTATTTTGCGATCATTTTTAGATAACTCATTTCCTGAATAGGGTAAATATAGCCTACCCTGAGAATCTGGGTAAATATGTCTTAGTCGACCACGCAGACCCAGTGCGGGTTGGTCAACTTCACACACAACCACAAGTCACAGGGTAAAGTAATTTATTTCAACCTACCCAACTCTTTCTGTGGGTGTCGTAATAGGTAACTAAGAAAAAAGGGAATGGGCGGCATACTACAATTATTTTTATAAATAACTATAAAAATATGTAATATCAAATATTAGAACAGCTGTATTTCATTTTGGAACCAAACTGACGTGGTGTATGAGTTGTTTCCAGATTTCAATTTAATTTTCAAATAGAGAATTTTCTTAACTATTAAGTTTAAAACGGGATATTTACCGTGGTATTTATTTTGTGTGAGTGCTCGAGAGAATTTTCTGTTTTCTGTCGTCATATTAATGGCTCGACCTATTCATTATCATAATGAATTTATTCATTGACTATCAATTTGTGCGGACAGACGACAATGCATTTTGTATGAAGTGTTTAATGAGGTAATTATCATATAGAGTTTCAAGTGAAAAGCTTTTTTAACTATTTATATTTTCTATTAAATTAAATAATAGTATGACTGATTAAAATAATTACATGTTTTGCATGGGAGTGCTGAATTTATTTTTTGTTTCAGAGGAAAGTTTCTATGGGAAAAAAGAATCTTAAAACTATTAACTTAAATTTTAGTATTTGCCAAACTGTCACTTACACCCTGTATAAATATGTATTTTTTAAAACAAACTATTAACTTCAATTTCAGTATTTGCCAAACTGTCACCCTGTATAAGTATATATATTTTTAAACACCCTGTATCAAAACTCCTTACGCAGACTGTCAACATTACGCTCGGAATAAAGAGGGGAGTCTAAATTAAATTATGCAAATAGAGAAAAAAAGCGGCCGTCCCGTCAGCGCAGCGGGGAGATTGTTTCGTTTACCGCCAAAGGATGGTAAGCGGTTTTTGTGGAGTTAGGGAGAGGGCATGCTACGAGCGGATGGCTACGAGCTACGGGCTACGCGGCGTAGCACTTGCTACGACTTAGCTACATCTCAGTAACGGAGTTAGAATAACCGAAATTATTTCAAGAAAATCTCAATTAGTAATCAAATGTGTAAAGCACGGACGCGGAGCAGAGAGAATTTCGTACGTTGACCTCTTTGCCTACTGCCAGTGGTGACAAACATTTTCAGTAAAATGTGATAATTTCCGCTTCTTTCGAGGAGAAGCAAACTCCTTGAATGGACGTGAGGTAGATGGTCCTGGTTCCATTGTGGTTTTATCTCAACAAAAACACCGCAAAACTTACGAAAAGACAATATTAATAGCAAATTCACTTGGTAAAACTATTTAACTGCGTACGAAAACAAACGATCACTCACTTCACTAGCGCATTCGAGACTCGAATACTCGATCGCGATGACGCGTCAATTTTTTTCTTACTTAGCTAACCACTAAAAATCGTGTACAAGAACAATCCTTAATAATGCAGGTAAAAGGTTTGGAATCCCTTACGATAGCGGCCATTGCTTCTGTGCGAGCGCGACAGCAATATAATTACGCGGGAGTAAAAGAGACGGGTTAACAGAGTTCAATGGTCAAAATTCTCTCTGTTCGGCGTCCGCGCTTTAAAATGTAATGTCCAAAAAAAAACAGGTGCGTGACTGATTAAGGGAAATATTGTGTTAGATTTTTAGCGGTCTACTCTCTGTCTTTGGATATTCTTCTGCTTAAGATAATGTATTCTTTCATTTTAATCTTAAAAAATATAGGTAAATAATAAACTGTCATCATTACTGTTCCGGCTAAAAACTGTAGCCATTTACAGAGTCAGAGAAATTATAAAATCGCTCAGTACATTAACTCAGCGTAACCTTAAGCTTAATGTAAACAAATTAACAAGTCTTTGGCAGTCAAACGTCGGAAAAAAAGCCGCCATTGTGGCCGCACGCCGTGATTCAGTTCTGATGCGTTTTTAAATAACCCCTAAAAACTCCTGTCTTCCTGGTAATAATGTTCAAATATTCAACATATTATTTCGTACTTATCCAGACTGTTTTTGGTAAAGATTTTGGAAAGTTACTTTCTTTTTTCTACAACAAAAAATGTTTCTTTATTATTAAATTAATTTTGGCATAGTAGAAATAATAATAATTATTATAATTAAATTGTTTATTTAACTTAACAAACAAAGCAAAAAATAAGTGTTACTTGAATACGACTGTACGAAAGAAAGAAAGAAAGAAACATTTTTTTTATTTATACTCTAAGGAAAGATGGTTTGTGCGGTAATATTAAGTACTAGCTTTCCTTACGCCGCGGCTCCGCCCGCGTTTACAGTTTTTCCCGTGTGATTGAGGCATTTTCCCGCGGTAAAAGGTACCCTATGTCACTCAGGGTGAATGTAGCTTTCTAACGGTGAATAATTTTTGAAATATTATATGTTTGTGCGATTAGCGCCTCTCTACTAACACATTGAGTTTCCT
This sequence comes from Teleiodes luculella, assembly GCA_948473455.1. Classification (NCBI taxonomy): domain Eukaryota; kingdom Metazoa; phylum Arthropoda; class Insecta; order Lepidoptera; family Gelechiidae; genus Teleiodes; species Teleiodes luculella. The sequence goes on from OX419585.1 coordinate 12,891,901, forward strand.
ACCTAAAACCTCCCGGGGGATACACACATCTGCCGATCATACCTAACTGAGGAGTAACACACGCCTGAAAAATATATTAAATGCAGTCCCCGTCTCTCCCCCCCTCCCTAGCATGACAGTTCATGTGTGACATACATAATTTTGTCACGCATATACTCTATTGTAGGATATTCCAATATCGCGGGTTCTGTTTTTTTTATATTATTTTGACAGCTATGTAAGGGATATACAGTTACTTACAGTGGTCATGCTACGGGAATAGGGATTATAGCAACAGCTATCTAAATGACTTTAGTCCAGCAGTGGACTTTTATAGAGCTAAATAGTAGTATAGTGGTATAGAAGCGGTGGCGGCGATATCCCGGGGTCGCATGCTCGGAGGTCGCCGCTGCAGACGATACGACCGCCATTTGCAATTCAAGTGGCAACGCGACAGACGCCTCCTAGACCCGTCGCCAAACCACTACTTTGATTGCTGAAACCTCTGACGCTTACTTTGAAAAATAGTTTAGTTGCAATAAGTAACTAATTAACTATAGAGTTTAAAGATGAAGTTAATAAGCTTTTCTCATACCAACTACTACATTCTTACTACTCATCTCCTACTAATGAAGAATAAACTCTTAAACTTTAAAGATGCGATATACTCGTATATTTCTTAATAAAACTTAAAAAAAAGATTTAATTTGTAACACTTGTTTAATTTTGACTTTTATACTACTACAACCAGTAGTTACAACAACCATCATCTTTGATCTTAATACTTTCGCTGGAAAGGAAAGGAAGATATTCTTTACGGGTTGCAAATGTATGGAACGGTTAAAAAACTATGGAAAGTTCTGGTCCCTGGTAATGAATAGCTACTAGGTCGAAAAATATTCTTGTAAAAACAGAACTTCTTATAAAATTTACACAGGTCTGATGACTTACGAACTTGATAAGCATTACTTATTTACCTGGTTGCCAATTTGAAAGTAAAATAAAAATACCCTATGTTCTAAATGTTATTTTGCCAAACATTGACATTCTGGTCTTTGGTATTTATCAAAAAATGATTTTGAAAATTTTACTTTAATTAAAAACGTTTTCATTTGATTTGAAAAGCAAGGTTCTGCCGGCGACAGCACTATTTTGCTCCTTATTCTCTGGCCTTGGACTTTAATTGGTCACTCGCAGTTGATAAGGCGAAACCGCGCAGTAGATTGACTGCCTCCAAGTTTCTACTATTTCCTTTTTAAGTGAGATACTGCGATTCAAAATTGAGGTACCAGTTTAAATCCTACTAATATTATAGATGCGAAAGTTTGTGAGGATGGACGGATGTATGAATGTTTGTTACTCTGTCACACAGAAACTACAGAAAGGATTTTAATGAAACTTTACAATAATATATCTTGTATATCACACATTTATAAGTCACTTTTACCGAGGGAAAATTCCTCATGCCCACGAGAAAAAACTGTTAACGCGGGTAAAGCCGCAAAGAAATCTAGTTCTACAATAAATGTTTTGCAGTGTAATAAATAGTTCAGCTCAAACCTACATACAATCCGTAGGTATATTATGTAAAATAAAAAAATAAATAAAAAATGTCCCCCACTGTAATGCTTCAGCCTACCATGAATCAAAGTGAATAGACCGTACTCGACCATGCTAGCCTAGTGCAAGTTGGTCGACTTCACACACAACCCTTGAATTTCTTTGCAGCGTTAAATAAACGTAGTAAAAGTGGAGCTCGAAAGCAAATTGGTACGTGACGAGGTTTGAACCCGTGCTGTTAGAATTCTCACGCAGTGAACTGTAAAAAATTTTTTTTTGTTTGGTGTGGATATATCATTCATCATCAACATCATTTCAGCCGAAAGACGCCTACTGCTGGACAAAGGCCTCCCACAAAGATCTCCACGACGATCGAATGCAATCGCAGCGACTATTCGCTGTGTGTGAGAAAGGCTTTAAAGGCCATTTTTCATGTTAATTCTATAATTTTATAAAGTTTTTGTCCAAAGTTTAGAGCAAGATATCATATCATAGAGCCGTACTCAAAACAAAAAGTGCCCCGATTCTTAGATGACGAAGTTACTCGGAGGTTTACTGCCGACGCCGAGAGCGAGCGATAGGCTCCCCGGAGAGGAACACCTCACATAAATTTAATTTGGACGTTACGTAGACAGAGTTATTGACGGACTGATGCGTGGAAAGCCGCGGTTTATTGCCTCGTCTTGAAATGCGTAGATTTTGATTCGGGTAAGATCGAAAGCGTCGGTGGCCAAATGGCTAGGGCCATTGGCTTACATACGCAAGGCGCAGGTTGAGGCCAGATAACAATGTGTTTTTTTCGAATTCATACAGTACAAGTTCATCAGTGCAGTCATATCACGTGTTTTTAAACTTCCTTTTTTTTACATAGCCTATTTCGTGTCCCACTGCTGGGCGAAGGCCTCCCCTCTGTTACGCCATGAGTCGCGGTCAAGAGCATCTGGACACCAATCTTTGTTATACGCGCCCAAGTCGAACTTTTTTCCTAAAATTCAAATTTTTGTTTGTTACGTACTTACACAGTGGAAGGGACTCAATATTTTACTTCAAATGAGTGATGAGTTAATTTAAAGTATAGATGCACGTGATATGAGTTATGAACGTGGCCGTGCGTTTATTGGACGCTCTTGATTACGGTGAAGGAAAACATCGTGGTGAAACCTGCACACAGCATATGCACATAGCTGCAAAGAAATTCAAAGGTTGTGTGTGAAGTCAAACAACCCGCACAAGGCCAGCTGGGCTCTACTCTTAAAATCATTATCGATCCCGATTTCATTCCAATGCATGCCAAAGTCATTTTTAGACCACTTCTCTTGAAATCTGCCCGCCAAGAGTTGACAAATAACCGAATTAATTTAGTTCACTCAATAATATCCGCCCAATACGGTGTTAATGTGGCATTCGAGAGTATGAAATGCCCGATCTCAATGTCGACGGATCGGAATCGCCGTCATGAGTAGCCCCTCTATAGTCGACTAAGGCTTGTTCATCCTGACTTGGTGTAGGCTCGAACCCCTCGATGGGGACATAGATGGGCTGTTAACGGAAGTGAACTTCTGGTAATAAATCAGCATCATCATCGTCGGGATCATCACATAATGATCACATAAGTGTGTATGTTTGTTACTTCTTCACGTGTAAACGGTTGAAGCGATCTTAATAAAATTTGATGTGGAGTTAGCTGAGACCCTGGATTAACACATAGGCTACCTTTTACCGCTGGAAAATATCTCGTTGCCGCGGAAAAAACTATTACGCGGGCGAAGCAGCGGGTCGGAAAGTTAGTAATAAATAAACGGCAGTTCGTTTCTGGAAATACGAGACAATTCAAGGCAAAGTACAATGAACAACAGCGATCCCCAACCTTCATACTAAACGTGGGTATAATGGCAGCTGTGTACTGTTGTAGGTGGTATTAAAAATCGATCAATCGGCGTACATTTTATAACATCAAATGATGGTACTGTCGATCGCATCCAAAGTCAAACATTCTAATTATTATTATGTCTACATTTCAAGTCTAATTGTTGTAGATATGCACTTTTGGTCGTGTCTTAGTTATGATTGAGCCAGTCTTTTTTTTTAATTTACCTATGCTTGTTTTGAAAAAGTACGACCAATCAAGCTTCAGCGGACTTACTTGAGCCAGTCATATTCAAAAGTAGACTACACATCTACCTACACCTTATTTTTAAATATACTTACGAATCTGTAAAGCCATAATCTATCTATCTATATAATATTCTATCTAAGTCTATTCTATAAAGTATATTAAAACTGTAAAGGTCAAATGTCTGTACTTAGAAAAAAATGCTATAAACTAAGTCAGGGGGATGTAAGAATTGAAATATAGAACAAATTCAAACATTTTATTTCCGAAATCTCCTTAACTGCTAAACCGATTTCAATAAAATTTTGCATGGTGGTACCTTATGTCCCCGTCCAACATTTTAAATACTTTTTCCTACGGGAAAATACCTCATTTCTACGGGAAACTGTGCACGGAAAACTAAAAAAACAACGCGGTCTTATTTTTACACGCTTTATATTAGCTTCACTTGTAAGTAACTATGTATGTAAGAAAATCTTGGAATCCTAATTTGACCCACTTCCCGGTCTTCGATTAGGATGAAATTTTGCACACGCTCTGAGTTCTGATGACAATACATGACTAGATAAGAAACGTCATTACAAATCCAATATGGCGGCCTCCCCATTAATGTATCAAAACAAATCTTGGAATCTTAATTTGACCCACTTCCCGGTCTTCGATTAGGATGAAATTTTGCACACGCTCTGATTTTTGATGACAATACATGACTAGCTAAGAAACGTCATTACAAATTCAATATGGCGGCCTCCCCATTAATGTATCCAAAAAAATCTTGGAATCTTAATTTGACCCACTTCCCGGTCTTCGATTAGGATGAAATTTTGCACACGCTCTGAGTTTTGATGACAATACATGACTAGCTAAGAAACTTTATTACAAATCCAATATGGCGGCCTCCCCATTATATATTGTATGTAAAAAATCTTGGAATCTTAATTTGACCCACTTCCCGGTCTTCGATTAGGATGAAATTTTGCACACGCTCTGAGTTCTGATGTCAATACATGACTAGATAAAAAACGTCATTACAAATCCAATATGGCGGCCTCCCCAAGATGGCGGACTGGCTGTTTGAAATCAACCCCCATGATATGGGTATCAAATGAAAGGGTTTGCTGTCAGGAATACGAAAAATATAGTCACGTGACTTAAATCCAATATGGCGGACGTCCAAGTTGACGGACTGGCTATTTGAAATGCACCCCCATGATATGGATATCAAATGAAAGGATTGGCTGTCAGGAATACTTCTGTCGGCACTCCCGGAGTGCAACTCGTCTTTTTATATGAAATTCTGTTCCAAAAAAAATTCTACCTTACTCTATGTAGGTATGTACTTTTCCGTTTACGACCGCTTGTAATAAATAAGACGTGCTAACCTTGTCACATCGTACTATTTTTATGATTTTTAATTTATTGAAAGAGGCCGTTGTAGAAAGACAAATGTGCGCTTGTCTCGAAAAAAAAATTGCAATTGAGCTCTGAATGCTAAAAACATTAGGAATGAAGGTTGGCTAAGTACGATGCATTAAATTTTCTGTAATAGCAAAACAATTCCCTGCAAAGTTTAGCTATGGCACTGTTGAAAGACGCATGTTACCTGTGATTCTGAGTTGGGCGTCGACAGTGCACAAAATGCAAGGTTGTACGGTGGATTGTGCTGTAGTATATTTGGGATCCCGTACTTTTGCATCCGGGCAAGCTTACGTTGCTCTATGTCGCGTCAAGTCCATAAATGGCCTTCAAATAGAGGAACTGGACTGTTCAAAGCTCACGGGGAAAACTCCTTGCAACACTGACGCATTGGTGGAAATGGAAAGAATGCGTGCTAACGCTGTATTTAATTTGGATGCCTAAAACTGTAAAATTTTATTAAGATTGTTAATAACAAATATCTTTAAATACCTATTCATATTTTAAATAAGTAAGTAGTAAATTAAGTTTAAAAAATAAGAAGACTAAAAAGCATAAAATAAAAATAATAGTTTAAAAAACTAAAAACACGCTTTTAGCACGCACTAAAAATTACAAAATAATTCGGACATTTAGTATGATGACTCAAGAGTTTTCCCTTTGCCAAATCTTCATTAGATCGCAGGTAAACATAAACAGTTTCAGTTCGTGATGAACGATAAAACCTATGCGAAATGGTTATAAGTAGGTAATCGATCATCTTTATGAAATATTTACTATGATTTATTATGAAAGAAAGCGTGGAGCGTTTTGTCCAAAAAGAGTAAAGATTACATAAACGCTCCACGCTTTCTTTTATAATAAATCATAGTAAATATTTCATAAAGATGATCGATTACCTACTTATAACCATTTCGCATAGGTTTTATCGTTCATCACGAACTGAAACTGTTTATGTTTACCTGCGATCTAATGAAGATTTGGCAAAGGGAAAACTCTTGAGTCATCATACTAAATGTCCGAATTATTTTGTAATTTTTAGTGCGTGCTAAAAGCGTGTTTTTAGTTTTTTAAACTATTATTTTTATTGTGTTTATGTCAACAATTTCCCATATTAAATTAGTTCTATTGAAATTCTGCAATTCTGCAATATGGGAGGTTATTTATTTCTCTGGTCGGACTTTACAGTTCACAATAATACATTTACATGGTCTAAGAAAACAAGGTCTAACACTCCGACCACGTGACTGACACAAGCCTACGTCATTTTGCACTGTTCATCCTTGTCTATTACACGCATTCGACAAGGATGAACAGGCAAAATGACGTAGAAATGACGTAGGCTCGTGTCAGTCACGTGGTCGGAGTGTTAGACCTTGTTTTCTTAGTCCATTTACACTTATTTCAAACTAGCGACCCGCCCCGGTTCTGCACGGGTAATTGGTTATTGTGGGTTATCCTTAAGTATATTATGCATGTATTATAACATATAAACCTTCCTCTTGAATCACTCTATTTATTAAAAACCGCATCAAAATCCGTTGCGTAGTTTTAAAGATTTAAGCATACATAGGGACATAGGCCTAACATAGGGACATAAGGACAGAGAAAGCGACTTTATTTTATACTATGTAGTGAAGTAATAAAATGGCATACAAAGAAACTAGCACAATAAGTTAAATTGTAGTACAAGCACAAGCATGTCGACGCTACACCCTCAACTGGCCGATCCGGCCCACAGAGTTGATTAAGCACGTTCTATCAGCTGAAAGTTCACACTTTATCGATATCTCCATCGTTTCCCCTCTCTACCTCCCTCTGTAATATGGGTTCTCAAACTTTAATACAATACGACCCCTTTTGGAACTAAAAAATTATAAATAAACCGTTAAATAAAAATTGAAAAGGATATTTTACACACAACTATTAAACCTTTAAACTTCGCTTATGTGTGTGCAGGTTGACACACATAAGCGAAGTTTAAAGGTTGTATTTCATGTGTGATGAATTAAGGCCTATTTACACTAATTCATCGTAGACCAGATCCCCTCGATTGGGGACATATATAAGCTGCTAACACGTACTAACTGCAACACTATATAAACAGACTACTAGCTAGATCGAGGCATGTCTAAAATCGTTGTGTTAAATCATTAGATTAATCTTACAAAATAAATGAGGTAAAGTCAACAATTCTAGATTCATGGGACTTCAGTCTGATGGAAAATATTTCTTAGATATTATTGTATTTTTATGTAATGTTATTTTAATTATATTGTGCAAAATACATATATAGCTATAATAATTAAATAAATGCGGAAGCTGCTTATTTGTCTTTCTTTCACACTGAAACTAAGCAACGCGTTGAACTCATTTTTTTGTGACACTGGTTATTTTTTCCCGCGATAAAATAGAATAAAAAGAATAGAATATTATTCATTGCACACCAGAAAAAACTGAACAGTAAAAATCACAGAAAATAATAATATAGAAAGTGTACACAGTGTGTGTGCGTGTGTGTGTGTAGTGTAACCTAAGGGCGGAAAGCTAGGTAGTGGTCCACTCAATAAGGGGGTCAAGCGACACACGGAACTTTGAGAACCGCAGCCGTGCCAAGTCCTTGCACGCCCGTCGCCGTGCCGGCACATAGAAACGACTTAATTATATTTTTCTCCGCTCATCCCTGTCGTGAAAGGTGATGTAGGTTTCCTACTGACAGAGCCAATCGGTTCGCCAGAGACTTTTAGATGCCTGTAGGCAGTAAATATGGTAAAGGGATAGCCGGAACGGTATAAGATCTCCGTTTGAATGCAGATTGCGTTGGACAAAGTTTTGATAGGACCGGAGGCGCAGGTTATACTAATTTTCGTGTCAGTGTGGTAAGTTAGTAAGTATTATTATATTCTGTGGTGTGGCTGACACCTTACGGAGCTGTGACGTATGATTTGTAGACTAGATAATATGGATTACCACGTAAAGTGTTACAAAATTAATAGGTCAAATATGCTCTAAGAATTACAAGGAATACCTAGTTAATTTTATATACGAGTATTAGTTTTAAATCTAATTTATGATTGATGAAACACAGTACAGTACAGTTTCAGTAAAGTAATTTTTATTGATTCATTTTAAATTCTATTATCGTACATAATTGTGTTCCAAAACTATTTTTTACTCAACTATATAATTAGCGCCAGATGATTATAAAACTCACCAATAACGACGCAATGTTAGCAAAATCTAACATATGCCAAAAACCAGAGCCCAAGGGTCGTGATAAGGATATTAAAAAGAATATTCCACCAATTTCCATTAAAAAAAAAAGACTTTTAAATGCGATCGCTCAGTAAACAAGCCATATGGGCTTTTTAAACTCTCATAATTTTCCATACACCGGTAATAACGTCACCGTGTCGGTAATCCTCTGATAAGGCACGTTTTCGTTCCTCTCCTGGGTGAGACGGTGAGACAGACGAACTGCAAAAACCGCATTATAAATTGATTTAGCTAATACTATCTCCTAAGACATCATCATCATTTCAAACATCCAGCATCTTCCCAAGACTTCACATACATTAATAGTTTAAAAAACTCTAGAAAAACACGCTTAAGATGCTTACTTGAAGAGTTTCACTATCTAACTTTGTGATCCTTCATCAGACCCTGGTTAAGTGGTCACCTCACCTCGCCAATATAAAGGTCTTATTTAGACAAATCAAATGAGCCCAAATTCGATGGGTTTACTAGCAGCCGTCAAAGAGTTCCACTATCTACCTTCCGGCTCCAGCATCAGATCAGCTTGTTTGTGTCAAAATATTGTGTTGTCATCGGAATTACGTATACATTCCAAACATTACGCTACGACCCTTGGAACATAGTGAAATTAGTTACCCTAGATTCCATTACATACAAAGTTACATACAAGTGGACCTAATAAAACCATGTTAAAAAGAAACAGAAATAATTGTTTTGGATTTCCATCACAGAAAATTACATACCAGTCCCCGTAGCTTAACCAGTGTGACAAACTACGTATAAATATCCCCCTTACCACAGATAATATAATACTAGTCCCTTACTAAGTTGTCAAAATAGGTACCATGAGAAGCCCGCCGAGAACAACCCGCGATTTTTCGAATGGAAGTCAACGGCCCTAGCCAATTGGCCACCGATGCTTGCTAGCTAGCTTCGTATATTTTTCATCTCATTGCTGCACGTCTGTTCTGATCAAACCCGTATTGCGTATTTCGCACCTACATCATTTAACCCGAGCCGAACGCTGCTGTCAATATCGGTTAGTAGAGTGATTCGTTTGTTAGTTAGTGTGTAGGTTTCAACGGGTTATTAGCTGGGCCTGTTTATTATTATATTGGGTTATTTTTTTAAACAGTGCGCATAATTAGATAGACAGATTATGAAAAGTAAAAACCCGTTTATGTTTATTTTATCACGTTTCGTACTGCAGGGCGATTGCGAACCGTTCATCGACACGGCCGTGTCGTTGTCAGGAGGAAATCCCTCTGAGGGACGAAGAGGAGCTGAAAGAGGGTCCAAAGAGGGTCATAGAAGAGCACCGAAGATAGCAGTGAGAGTGAAAACATAGACAATCTCATTGACCTCGCTGTTTTTTCTTACTCCATAGATGTAAACTTATTGTCAATCGTCAAAAAATATAAAAATATCGTATTGAAGCAATAATTGATGGAATGATTCTATTATTAGACAAACCATACTGCTCTATCCCTTGAAAGTGTATTATAAAGTATATTTATAATGTATTGTGTCCTAAGGAAGTGAGGAAGATTTTCCGCTGTTGTTTAATGCTACACGTGATAAAAAAGGAACCCTGCTGCCCATATCTGGCATAGTATCAGTATTTCATAAGCATGGGGCACCTTTCAGAATATTTAAGTACACATAATGAACTTTCTGTTTCAAGTCCGGTGAAGCTTGATTGTTCGTACCATTTCGACACAAGCATAGGTCAATTAAAAAAAAAGTACTTTCTTTTTAAATAACTCCTAACTTTTTAGAAATCAGATATTATAGTAGGTAAATTTTATGTGTGTAGGTTAGGTAGGTACCAGTTATGTTTTTTTAAACAGAATCTGACCTTAACCGACCAAGGGAATAAATTCAATTTTTTATACATCGCTCATCTATTACTACAAAGACGTAATTGTCACAAAATGCAAAAATGAGTTAATGATGCCAGAATGTTCGAAAATGACCAATACGTATGGTATTAAAAAGACGTTTTTATTGTTCAACAAATGAGCGTAAGATGGCGCCTCTGTCTTTGTTGCACCGGTACAAAATTTTACTCGCCCTGAGTGTAACGACGCCACATTGGTCAGTTGCGCATAATTTTTTATATTTTTAAGTGCCAAACGACGTAAATGTTATTTTCTGTCTATGTAGCACCAAGACAAAATTATTTTTTGAGATCTGCAGTGTTGTAATTGTATTTTTTGTCATTGTAGCACTAGAATAATAATATATTTTGTGAGCTACAATACCTTTGTATATGTATTTTGTGTCAGTGTTTAACTAAAAGCTCTTAAAATTGAATGAAATAATGACTTACTTAAAAGAAACAGGTGTAATTTTAAAACATTAAATATTGTATTTATGTTTTTCTTCATTATTACTAAAAGTAGTAACTTAAAAAGTAAGTCTAATAAAAATAAAATCTAAATAAAAGTAAATAAAAAAATAGCATTCAAGTTAAGATCATTATTTTTTTATTGTTTTAAATAGGTACTTACTTGTATGTGTTGTGTGTGCAATAAAACATGAATCTATCTATGTACTTGTTTGCTAGTAATGGTTTTTTTAAAGAAAAATAAGGTGAATTAAACTAGGTATTTTAAATGGTAATAAAATTGCAGGTAATCGCAATATAAAAATGTTAACAATAGCCATAGAAGGCCGAATTCTTGCTCCTTTCTCTAAAAATATAGAGCAAAACGAATGCTTAGATTTTGAATCTGCTATTATAAGTAAAGAAACAAAGGTTCCATCTACCCCTTTGCTCCTTTTGTTGATGAGAGTATCACATTCACAGAGCATGTGAAGTGCGGTTTCCTCTTCGTCTGCACAGAATCTACAGTAAGGGTTTTCTGATAAGCCCATTCTGCCTGTTCATGTGCTTATTGAGTTTACAATGCCCAGTAAGGGCCCTAATGCCCGAACACGAATACTCAACCGAACGAGTTTTTGTACTTATCTCAGATCTTGATTTGTGGAGAAAACCTGGAAAAAACTGCCATTTCTATTTCCCAAGCCACCACTTGGCGCCTTGAGCCGGATTTCGGCACCCCGAGCATAGGTTCCGGTAAAATGGGTCGAGCGCCAGACCCTTTCCTTGCCAGCTGATCTGCCGGCTCGTTCCCCCCGACTCCGAGTGTCCAGGCACCCAGCCCAGGCACACAGAGTTTTTGCTGCCCAGTTAATTTAGGGCATCAATGCATGTCAGAGTAATTCTGGATGCTACTTCATTGGACGCCAGTGCTTTTAATGCGGCCTGACTGTCCGAGAGTATGAGAATCCTTTTGCTGGAATACTCCAGGCTTAGAAGAAAGTTAAAAAAATATTTGACAAAGGCAAAATGAAGCTACTAAAACACAAGCAAAAACACAAAATAATAATTTTCATTGATAACTTAAAAGGGCGTCCTACTATCTGTAAGGTACCTGGGTTTGAAACCAACATAAAGTACTTTTTTTAATGAAAAAACCGTGATTAGCGATGGCCTTGTGTTATTTTAATAAGTATTTTGATATAAGGATAACAAATGAATCTATGATTTATGTACCAACACGAAATTATTAAAAAACTGTTAATTATTCAGTAAGTGGTTTGAAATTACGATAAAAATACTAATTCACCTGTGATTTACCTGCTATTAAGTAATGTTAATTATTCAGTATTCAATAAAGCTGTAATGAATTATTATCTCAAATAAAGTGTTTTAAATACAATTAACTAATACCTATTTCAGTGTCACAACTTCCAAAATAAAACATTTTCAATGCAACAATGACACAATTGTATGTGTCAAATCATTTCAAGTGGTTTTTTTTATACTTACACTTGAATTTTTTTAATGTTTTTGCTATTGTACTCTACCTATATATTTAAACATCCAAAATATCCTAGTTGCAGTTATAAATATTATAAAGTGAAATAATAAAACGAAACAGAACATTAAAAAAAACTTTAAAACGCTCTCCTGTAAAATTTGTAAAATGACAGTTACGTCTTTGTAGTAATAGATGAGCGACATGTAAAATCAAGGTAAGTATATGATTGCCTTTCGCAATTTCGCAAGTTCGCAAAAGGGCAGATTCTCAAAAAGACAGATTCTCATAAGGACAGATGCTCATAAAGACGGAAATATCTGTATATAGCCTGACCAAAGAAATAAGAAACCTCGCCATATTGCGGAATTTCAATGGAACTAATATAATAATAGAAATTGTTGCCATAAACATAAAAATATACACGTGGCGCCCCCCGAGTAGCTTTCTTATTTCTTGGGTCAGGCTTTGCCTACCTTTACATACTAAATCAGATTAAGAACAAAACAAGAACAAGTGTAATGTTGAATAGTATATAATATTATACCAGTTATAATTTTAACAAGTAAATAGATACAATAACAATAAATCATTTGTTGTTACTAATCTTGTCTTGGAGCTATAAGAGTATAAAATTTAATTATATTAATAATAAGTTTTTAATAAAATCTGAAAAAAAAAACGATATGTCGAACTATAGTTATTCGCGATGCGGTGGTGTCGCGCTTCCGTGATTCGCTCCTACGTGTTTAGTACTGAAGTGGTAACTTCTAGTATTAGATAACAAACTAAGCATGTCTGATTACCATTATCTCTGTACATACAAAATTAAAGAGCGAGGCACTTGTCCGTGGAGTAATCACCACCTCTCTCTGTCCATAGCCAGCTTCTTGACTTCCTGGTACGACATAACCTCAACTTTTTCCTTTACTTCATCTAAAAATGAACGTCTTAATCTTCTACGTCCTCTCCTGCCTGAAAATCATCTCTAAAGCTGCAAAGAGCGCAGATTTACCTCAATTCAATACTATTTCTTCCTGGCGCTTTTTTATTGTTGAAATATTTAACAAATAAATATTTAATGGTTATAAATAAATGTCATAAACATCATTTGACAGACAAGAGGCTGAAAAGAGTTCCATTATTCCTCTTTTAATATGAGAGAACCTCCGCCACAGATGATTAAAATCAGGGATCCTTTCAACAATTAGTGAAAGTCAGATCATGATTACACTTGAAATCTTGTTTAGTTTATTAAAAAGTTTATTAAACAACTAGCTTTTTTAATTAATGCAGATTAGGCACATACTTTGGTTCAAATAACAGCGAATGACTTTAGTCTTAATTTCAGTTTAATTTTGAATATGATGGACCCAATTCCAGAGCGGCCGTTAAAATGTCTAATTTTAATTAGGTGTCGCTAAACCACTTTGCAATTCTACGCAAACTGTCAAATTAATATGACATTGACTTTTATGTCATTAATAAAATATTTGTTAAGATAAGATATGTTTGTTAAGATATATTCCCAAATTAAACAGAACCATGTGTCTAAAACATAGATACGCAATTGACTCAAACTCTGAGTGTGTCTCTGCAGTCCTCTGAAATCTCCTGTCAGTGGCTGACAGGAGATTTGAGAGGGGGAGGACAAGGCCATGGACTAGTTTTTATATTTTTATATTTTTGAACCGGAAATCGACTGACAGAAGTTTGATGGAATTTATTCGATAATTCAGGCAAATTTTACAATAATACCTTTACTTTTTTAAACTTATATAAAACTTTGAACGGTACATTGACTTTTATGTCATTAATAAAATATTTGTCGCAACATTTAAGTCCATAACAAGATGATTCAGAAATCCAACCTCCATATTGAAGATCTTATATATAATTTCTGTGTCATAGATTATGATATAGCATCAACTGGCAGACAACGTCATACAATATTTATTTACTTTCTGATACAAAAGCATAAATATTGAATTGATACTTTTAAGCCATAATAATAATTAAATTGCAATAATTGTTACACAGAAGTTTAATATAATAAAAAAGAATCACAATATGAGAAGTTCATACTAAAAATAACAACAACAGCTGAAAATAATGAAGCATTTCTAATGTCTTTGCTCAAAGCCTAAAGCGTTTGGAACTATATGAAATAATTTATTCATTTAACCATTATTGTACATAAAAAAGAATAGGACACAACAGGTACCGCAGTTTATGGGTGCGGTTCATTTCGTATAAAAACAGATAATATAATTTCAAAAGACATAACGTTATTTTCATATAACACTCATTTGGGATAACGTTTATAAGCTATAATTTTAATTCATATAAAGTTCATTTGGTATAAAGTTCAGTTTTTATAAAAACATTTAGTATAACACTCATTTCATATAACATTCATGTCACATAACCTTTATTTCAACTAATAATCATAAGATATAATGATCATTTGATATAAAATGCCAGATTATTTTTATTGAAAAAAAAAACATAATTATTTAAAGTTCAATTTAAATTAGGGCACCGTAATTCAGGGCGGGTGCGAGCGTAGCGAGCACGGAAATCCGGGGCACACCGACTTGGATAGGTTAGGTTTGAAGGGTATGGCGAAAACGAGTGAGGCGAGCGTAGCGAGCCCACTCGATTCCGCCATACCCTTCGGGTTAGGTTGACATGTATGCATCCCTGCATGCTTTCTTGCATGCTTGCTTGCTTGCTTGCGTGCTTTCTTGCCTGCTAGCTTGCTTGCTTGCGTGCTTTCTTGCTTGCTTGCTTGCATGCTTGCTTGTATGATTGCTTGCAAGCTTGCTTGTTCGCACGTTTGCATGCCTGGATGCTTGCATGTGTCAAAAAATACAAAGTATCTGCGGTCGTTTACTTTTGAGTACTTACAAATCAGGCATTATACGAAAAGTTTATTATGTCTTCTAAATTTTATATAAATTGTCCGTTATGACAAATAATTATTAGTGAATATGAACATTATATGAAATAATTGTTATACCAAGTGAAATTATACTAAATAAAATTATATTAATGGTACATTATATCATTTGAATCGTTATACTAAATGTTTTTAGATCATATAAAATTATAGCACTTGAACGTTAGTTTATCTAAATTTATATCATATATTACACACCCGCAGTTTATATCCAAGGAAATGTCTTACAGCAGACCAAGGAAGCAAGAGAGAAGTAAACACAGAAAAGCGAAACAGATGTGCACAATATACTCGTATACGGCTTAAAATAACTGTTTGATAGTTTTATACAAGGACGACGTTAAAATTGTAATTGATTTGATACGTATTGTTTGTTTGCCTGTGAAAGAAAGACTGTGTAAAACCTTAGTTTAAATATATTTATATCACTAATTTAAAATACCAATGTATATTTGTTTCGTATAGCTTTGTTATTGTAATTAAAGTACGAGTATTAATAAATCACTCTCGTTAGTTTTATTTCATAAAGTCTACGAAGGGTATTTTCGAACTGTAATGAAAAAAATATATTTTTTTAATAGAATTCTCAAGACAGTTTATAGAATAGGTAAAAATAGGCCAGGCCTTTTTCTTACGGATATATCTTTAAGAAAAATCATACTAAATAATATATATTATTATAAAGTGGAAAAATTCGTATTTGTGTGTGTGTGTGTGCTTGCGTGAGTGTGTGTGCGTGTATGCTTGTAATGTATAAACTCAAAAACTACTGAACCGATTTCGAAAATTCTTTCACCATTAGAAAGCTACATTCACCCTAAGTAACATAGGCTACCTTTTATCCCGGGAAAATGCCTCATTTCCACGGAAAAGATGTAAACGCGGGCGGAGCCGCGGCGGAAAGCTAGTTCATTAATAATGATTAAGATCTTTAGGAGAAGTCACGTATATTCAGTATATATAGTTTCAAGTAAAATATTGCACGAAACCTTAATATTTTATGAGATATTAACATTTATAATGTCGTTAGTGGCACGGATTATGGCATTTTGTAAGACTCATTTTCCTGCGGTCACGCTGCACATAATACTGGATTTTTTTATACAATATTCATTTTATACGTTAAATATATCCTCTATTTTCAAAAACAGTCATCACTTTTAAGTATTATTCATTTTTAAATTAAGGAGACTTATCTCTCGACACGGCTTATAGTGACAGTTTCGAAATCAGCTAAAATTTGCTAGGCCTTTTTCTTACAGATATATCTTCAAAACTACTTCATGAATTAGATCAAAATTTTAAAGAGATGTCACGTATATTTTTAAGTTTTAGTATCAAGTACAATATTACTTCAGACTTGAATAATTTTAAAGATATTAACATTATATGTCGATGGTGACACGGATTACAGTAGTTTGGTAGACTCGTTTTCCTTCGATCACGGTGCCAAAACTACAAAACTTTTAGATACAATTTTTGTTTACCACGTAAAATATATCCCGTATTTTTAATATCAGTCATTAGTTTTAGTATTATTTAAGTTTTTCAATGAAGGAGATGAATCTCTCGACACAGCTTGTGAAGTCTGCAGAGACAGAGGTTGAAATTTGCGAGACCTTTTTTCTAACGGATATTATGAGAAGACGGCTTTATAAATAGATCTATTTTTTTGTAAACATGTGTCATATATCCTGTTGTTTTAGTATCAGTCATCAATTTAAGGTAATATTATATATTTGAAGAGAAATCGGTCCCGACGACAAAGCCACGGCACCAATTTTGGTGCCGTGGGTTTGTCGTCCATTTTTTTTTAATTTAACTTCAAAATCAATTTGTCGATCGTGACATGAGACTTCAGAGGGGCAAAATTTGGGCGCGAAACAGAAAGAAGACCACCGGAAACCTCCTGAAATGTCGTTAAATAAGGACAGAAAAATGTATGACGTCAATATATCTCTGAAAGGTATAGTTTTTAAAACATTAAATCTCCACAGATTATCGAATCAACTGCTTTACCTTTTACACAACCACCCATCAACATATGACTAGAAGCAATGTTTCAGTGTAATAGTGTTATTGTGTCATTTTATATTGTCATGTCTTTTAGTGCATATTCCTTAGCAATGTTCGCTTTGGTCAGAGGGTGCGTGTCAAAGTTTATTTCAGAAAATGACATTGACATGTTTACAAAAAGAAACCTCAGTAAACCTCATAAGATCCTCAATGAGCCTCTTCTGGCCCTCAGTTACCTCACAACTGGACCTCGCCCTCCGACAAACCTCTTGACAACGACACGGCCGTGTCGATGAAAGGATCGCGCTAGCCCCCCAAGGAAATCTAAATAGATCGCAATAAATTGTAATTTCTCCATTTCTAAAACTCCTTTCCCAACCTGTTAAAAAAGGAGTCAATATTTGAAAAAAAAACATGTCTAATGTGATTTAGTTAACCATACTGACTGCATGTGTACGTACAAAATATGGTATTTTGACGTTTTCTACTCAGCATTTAACAGTTCATTACTGAAAGAAGAAGGGATATATAAGAGCTGACCTTATAAGAATAATTTAAATTGTACACTTGACTGATAAGAGAAGCAAATTCTTTATTTTTATTCTATATTAACAACGTGTAAGCAAATATCAGAAGAGTAAGAGAGACAGGGATATCATACATCTGTAGAGTGTAAGAGAGGTGTATACCTGGTAGTGTATCGACGGCGCTTCAGCAGGGCCGGAAGCGCAGCATCTCTAGCTCCGTTCTCCGTGGCTCGCGGCGCATGTGCGGCGACTGCGCAGCTCTTCACATCCTACACACTTTACACCTGGAACAACAATACAATAGAATACAATATGCTTTATTGAAATCTAGTACAAAAAGACTAACAGAACAAAACAGATGAGTCAAAAGGCAGCCTTAATGCTAATGTAGCAAAACCTACCAGGCAACCCACGGAGGAAACATTTACAATTAAAATCATAGAAAGGAAACAAAGGAGAGATATTCTGACATCTATTTCAAATGGTCAAAACATCTGACATAAGTTTACAGACTGATGTGACAAACATTTCGCAAAAATTAAGTAATTTAAAATTTTACATAACATGAACAACACAATTAATCCAAGTTCGAAATGCGGTCGTGTGTATAAATGATGAAATACTTTTTTTAAACGTAAAAACGTGGTCATAAATCATTTTAAAGCTTTTATTTTAGCTCTACAAAATACTTAAAAAGTAAAAAGTTTAGTTAAAATAAATTAGTCCAACAGACCAATAAAATGGGCAAGGCAAGCGTTTTAAAACGGGTCACATAACCCGTGAACTCCAATACCCTTTCGCATGTAAAAGCGTTCTTGAGTCGAGTGCGCTTGAGTTTAAAACGCTATGCGCCTCCCTTTCTGCTGAAGAGCTTCGATTGTTGCCCAACAAATAACAGACTGAGAGCCGGATATTCACGCATCCATATTCAACGGATATTGTCACTACAATACAATACAAATTACGTTATTAATATCCAATACAGAAAGACAACACATAATACAGAAAAACAGAAGAGGAAAAAGCCGCCCTATTGCAAGAGCGTCGGTGGCTAAGTGGCTAGGCCTGTTGACTTCCATTCGGAAGTTCGCGGGTTCAAACCTCGGCACGTACCAATGTGTTTTCGATTTTCGAATTAATATGTACGTTTGTTCGACGCTCTTACGGTGAAGGAAAACATCGTGAGGAAACCTTACACACCTGCGAAGTAATTTAAAGGTTGTGTGTGAAGTTGACCAACCCGCACTGGACCAGCGTGGTCGACTAAGGCCTATTCACCCTGTAATCAGGGTAGGCTCGAGCCCCTCGGTGGGGACATATATGAGCTGTTAACGAACGACAAAAAGACAACACATAACACAGAAAAACAGAAGAGAAAGGCGGTCCTATTGCTAATATAGCAATTTCTACCAAGCAACCTGTGGAAATAGCTTAAATACAAGTAATGGCTGAGCACGTACTTCGTTATTTAACAGCTGATATAGAAAACAATAATAAATATGTTATTGTGACTAAACTAATGTGATAGGGTAATACCTAGATATTAGCACAATTAATAAAAATGGCGGATGTAGATGTTTTTTGTCACTTAACTCAAACTGACTCTAATCACTTGACAATTCAAAGAACTCAATTATTATGTTTCTTTTTTTAAACCAATTATTATCTTTATTATAATCTAAATTATTATTATCTTATGTAAAAGTGTACATACAAATCTGAATTAATTACTTAAATTTTCTTTTCATATGCAAACTAACAAAGTAATCACAGAAAAGAAGTAAATTATGAAAACAACAAGTATTATTCATAACAACATTATTCGGGATGTTCGTAACAACAGACTCCTCGACCATATCCAGTATTGAGACTCCTTAATCAGAGAATAGATTTCACATCCAATAAGATAGAAGATAGACCATCATAAATAAACACACGAAATAGAAAATCAAAAACATATTGGTACTTAGATATAAATACTATCTTCTCAAACGATGACCAATGACCGGGCGCCTCGAGGGAGCCTCGGACCACGGCCTAGCGCGTTGATACTGAAAAACATCGTGAAGGAGACGACGCCTGAGGGGCTCCGTCTCTGATTATCAATTTTGATTTTGGTACATAACTCCATTTCACACTTTTGTCCCTTAAGCCAACTGAGATTACGGGCGACAATATTTTTAATTGCAAATCGTATTATTTTTCCACAGTCACACAAGCTTAAACGACCCTATGAAAATGTTATTTTACCTTAAACGCCACGAACTCGCTATTTTACTTATGGGTTGCCTGGTAGAAATTGCTACCTTAGCAATAAGGCCGCCCATTTGTACACGTTGATTGTTATCTGTATTTTTTTTTATTTACTACTGGTGTGCAATAAAATATATTCTATTCTATTCTATTACTTCAAATGTACAGTAGCCAACACATGCGGCTGGACATGTTGACCTTGAGAGTGCCCGTATTCCGTAGCGGTAGGAGTGAATTTCGTAGTGCGAATTTCCAACCGCATGTGCTGGCTTCTGTACATGTGAGTAACTGGAAAAATCCGAGAATTACGCACGCGATTTCGCAAATACTATTACAGTGGAAGTTGAAAGTTGAACCCCTTGTTGGTAGTTGCCCTTAATCCTAGCCGCGCACTTAGCTGATTGGTTGTACGGACTACGGACACCCTGTATACAATCTCTACATCTATATACACAGCTTTGAGTACACATCCTGTATTTAAGGGCTTCACAGACGGCTAAGACACACTTACTTATAAAAGCACCCGCGCTCAATCCTCCTTTGACAACTATTTGACTAGACTGATCTAGTCATATAATTATCAGACGAAAATGTTTTCAAAAAGCAACAGTTTTCTTACAACTATATGCCGGCTTACAGTTATCTATCTAGGAAGATAATTATCAGACGGCTGAAATCTTCTGAGTGCGACATATTTTGTTAAATAATATTATTCTAAAATGAACTGTTCATCTCTCCGGGTTTTGCCTTTACGCTCTAATGTTCATGTACCAAATGTATTTTTAACCGACTTCAAAAAAGGAGGAGGTTTCAATTCGACGCGTCTGTTTATTTTTTGGGTCTATTTAATTATTATTATTATTATTAAAATTGTTTTATACTATACAAATACTTGAATACACGCAATTCAAGTATTTGTATAGTATAAAACAATTTTTAAACAAAAACGACCAGTCTAAATGTCGATTAGCAGCCCGCCATTTGTCTCAACCTCTATTTGTAACACTTCATTTCGCTATATGCCGATGGTAAATATTTTAGATGCGTTGATTTTCTCAACGAACAGCGAGGCAAACCGGAATAAGATGATTAGACAGTGTTACAAAAGGCGCCTTTGGACCTATGCGTCATTTTATAATTTGTCTAAAACGATGAACTTCACAGGTTATAGTTTGTTTGTAGGAACGGAAAAGTCACCAGCTCCGTAAGATAATATTATAGTATGTTAGTGTATGACTGGGTGTCGCCTCTAAGTTGTGTACTTAGTGAGATTGCAAAACATACTGATTCTATTTGGTTGATGGTGAAGCAGGAAATAGCCATGATTTTGTATTGTGTTACAACGGAATAAAGTCTACATTAACACAATACAAAATTGCAATCCTTTTTAGAGTCACTTTTTAAGTTACTATATAATCGCTTAGACCACATTAATATCCCACTAAAATCGAATATTAAAATGACAAAATATAGGTTCATGACATGTTGAACTTGAGAGCGCCCGTATTCCGTAGCGGTAGGGGTGAATTTCGTAGTGCGAATGACCAACCGCATGTAAAAAATAAACAATTTTAATTGTTGTTTGTTACACCGTTCGTTTACTGCCTGCTTCCTTATAGTAAGAGCTGGGTTAGTCCAAATCTAAACTGGAAACCACAAGGCCATTATAAATTTAAAATAAATTCATGAAGCGAACTGCAAAGTAGGGACTGCAGAAAAAGCAAATTTAAGCTAAAAATGTACCGCTTAAACCCTTGGAGAGAGCGCAGCATTTGAAATTTAGAGGGAATGCGGAAAGTAGAGGCTTAGAATGGAAACACACGGGATGGGACATCTATAGTCTCCGCACGCAACTTTTGCAACGCGCGTCTAATTTTACAGAATTGCACAGATTCGTCAGGTCGGATTACACGCAATATGTCAGATACGCAAAATGTCAGACACGCAGATTGTCAGATTTCGCAAAATTTCAGAAACTCAAAAAGTCAGATTCGCCATAAGTCAGACACGCAAAATGTCTGAAACGCTTAATGTCACATACGCAAAAAGTCAAATACGCAGAATGTCATACGAAAGATTTGATTGTTTTTTAGGCTCAGAAACTGCTTAACCGATTTTAATGAACCTGGTACAAAGATAGAATAGAACTTGGGCTTGGGGAATATTTACCGTGGGAATGAGGCATTTTTCCACGGTAAATATTCCCCAAGCCCAATCTTTGTACCAAGTTCATTAAAATCGGTTCATTAAAGTAGGAAAAAACTGTGAAAAGGCGGAAAGCTATTTTATAATATCCACATTAGCTTAGCCGCAGCGGCTCCGACGGCAACGAGCCCCCGTGTGCCCCGCTAACCCACTTGAGTGCAATTTGTCCGAGCGGCGCCGCCGAGGGCCCTCGCACTCAAACTAAACTCGACTTGTAGTTTTGCGAGAGTAATACCCACTTTTTCCTCCGGCACAACTTTTTTTTCGCGAAACTAGCTCGAGAGCGCTCGCCGAAATTATTTCGTTCATATGAGACGCTCGGCTTTTGTGAAGAAAGAGGTTACGCCAAATTGGTAGGTACTTATATGAGACCAACGTTTGAGTTGGAAAGAAAGAAAAATAAATAGTGTTTTTTCAAATTTTATTTTAGTGTTTCTGCTTATGCTATAATACAGCAATATAGGGGTAGGTAGATGTATCACAAAACAGTAAAAAGACATTTTTGTTAAGATGCGTACCGAATCTTAACATTAGCGCTTACCACTAAAGAGTTAAAAAGTTAAATGCTTGTCCAAAAAGACCTGCACGTAAAATCTCATTGGAGAATTTTTAGATACGCACTCAACGCCTGTTTAAATTTTCTGTGGTAACGCTGCAGTGGTTTTGTACTCCGTGCAAGTCGAAAGCTCTACATTAGAATAAGAATAAAAACATCGTTGTATTTGTATTCATATTACTAGCTATTGTATGTTTTGATAATTTAAATTGATATGAGGAATTCAATTTGAATACTACTAACTATAGACTAGCTTTCCGCCTCGTGGTTCCGCCCGCGTTAACAATCTTTCCCGTGGAAATGAGGACTTTTCTTGTGGTAAAAGATAGCCTTTGCCCTTCTCCTTTGTACCAAGTTTTATTAAAATCGGTTTAGTAGTTTGGGTGCCATTAAATATGCAAACAATCAAATCTTTCTTCTAATATTACTATAGATATAGATAACATTAACAGGAATGAACTAGGTAGGTACTAACTAAACCCCTTTCTAAATAACCGAATTTCGGTATAACAACTATTGTAAAGACTAAAGTGAAGCGAAAGTGTGTAGCCAGCCTAGCTACAGCCGGCTAAAACAATGTTCGTAACGCGATACCTACAAACCTGTTACATGAGCCGTATTCAGGTAAGGGGGCCCTTTAAAACTAAATTAAACTTTTTTGGAGGTGTAGCAGGAAGTTTGAGTTTTTATTCGCATTGCGATTAAACCCCATTGCTTTTTAATGACAACTCGATTATATCCGATTGGTAAGAAATTTGTAAAAAAATATTGAGAACCATAACTTAAATGCCATAATTTTTAGGCTAATCTTTTTAATGATTACCCCGTTGTATGCACAGACTTTTTTTCAGAATTTTGATACATTCTTGGCGTGTCACAAGTGACTATATTGCAATGCTTGCTTATCGAGTGGGTTTCGAGGTTAACCTACCTCCTCCCTACCTTACCTCCCTCCCTAACCTACCTCTTACTATTACAATGTGTAGTAATAAATAACATACAGTAGCCAGTACATGCAGCTGGTTACTCGCACTACAAAATTCGTTTCTACTGGTACCTAATAACGGCATTCTCAAAGTCATAATGTCCAGCCGCATATACTGACTACTGTACATGAGAACGTTCCATATTCCTGTTACAGGCTGTAGTACTAAAATGGCGATAAAAAAATTCGCAGTAAGTGCCCCGCTCCTGAGTGCGGCCCTGCCCCGGCGGAGGTCAAGGGCGCTGTTTTCATACATCACCGAGGCAAGGACGAGCCTTTTGTTCACTACATCACAATTGTCTGGGGACCCACTGAATTTTCCAAATTTGCGCCCGCTTTTCATAAATTTTTGAGTCGGGCCCGCTACTCTTTTTGTTGTCTCCTCATGATTGTCAAGTGCGGTGGGAAGGTTTCGGAAAAAAAATCCTACAAAAAGTCTACCACTAAAATTACTCATCCATACTAATGTTATAAATGTGAAGATTTGTTTATCTAGCCTTCTTTTACACAGACACTATGTAAAGCTACTTAAAATATTTTATCCCACGGGAAAAGTCAGGATGATCATCAGATAGTACATACCTACCCAATGAATATCTCTTGAACATTTTTAGATTTTCGCGAGTTAAGAACTAACCCGTATTTTATTTGTTTCCATTGACTGGAGCCGTGAAGATCATCCCGTGGATATTTTCTGATTTCCATTTATTTTTTGTAATTCAACTCTTCTACGTTGGACTTGACTGTCACTCAATATACACCGTGTAATTTAACTGGTTGTTTATCGCAACATAGTGGTAGTAATCATGAGCAACTTTCCCTAAGGATAGGTTGAAATTCATTTGTTTTTGTCTTATTGATCAAATTGTAATAATTGTATAATGATTTAACACGTAGGTTAACAGCTTTAATTGCATTCTTTAATAAAAATGCAATTTCTATTGAATAACGCTATAACCATCGAAGAAGTTGACTTGGTTCATTTCCTGATGAAAGTTGTAGAGCCTCCATCGGCCACTCTATTCAGTTTGTCGTCGGTCAAATAACGACTTCCACTAGTCGGGCGAATAATTTCCGTTCTAGTTAAAAGTATTTTCCACTGCTTTTGCATAAAAAGTAATAATTTAACTGGCTTTCAAGTTAAGCCAGGTTTTTTATGTCTGGTAAGGATAGAAGGACTTTTGAAGTGACAACTGGTCAGAAATCTGAGAAAAATAGCTATTGTGTATTAAAGCAGTGAAGCTATAATTTTTATATTGCATTCAGTATTTTAAATAGTACATAAATATGTACAGAAACTAGCACATTCGGTTGGACATTCGCATTACGAATAACACCCCTACCTCTACGGAATACGGGTGCTTTCAAGATTAATATGTTTACCCGCTTGTGCTGCCTACTGTACATTAAAAAGTACAAAGATAGATTGGAAAATCATAACAACAGTCTATCGAAAATCTACTACACAGACAAGATAGTAGGAAGCTGAAACAATGGAATATCGTAATAACTAAAGCAAAGAGAATCATTTAGAATCCAGTAAATTGGAATGATAAACAAAAGATCATCACCTATAACGTTTACTATATACATACAAATACTACTTATATATATTTTGCCGATCTAAAAGTCATTTGCTTAATAAGACATTTTCTTATTTGATAAAGACCAGAAAGTTCGAGAACAAACAATAGATACTTACGAATAAAAACAAATCAGTGTTATTATAAGATGAACAATGCAGCCTACATCTCAGATGATCATTTGTTGTTCTTTTTTGCATAAAAGAGTTTTTTTAGGCGTTTTGGTATAACGCCACAAATAATAACATTAAATTTTTAAAAATAAGAAACCCCCGCCACAAAACCGTTCCTTGACGACAGACAGACACATACGTCAAACTTATAAAACCCCTCTTTTTTGTCGGGGGTCAAAAAGAGAAGATTGGGTTGGGGCAATTCAAAACCAATAATACACACACACCTCATCCAAACTCCAATCGACCAAGCTGACCCAGTGCGGGTTAATACACCCTGTTCATTATGTAAATGCGACCACCTCTTGTTTTCGTCGCCGCTTTTCAGTATTCATAAAAGTTTTTTCATAACCGGCGCCGCCACGCCAACCGCGCCGACACATTTTTAAAACTTTCAAACGTTTCTTTATAAATAATTAATGTTCGCTAAACAAAGATGGCGGCCGGAAGGTGGAAATGTTGTTTTCGTATTTGCACTTGATTTTGTTATTAAGTTTTAAATTAGCTATCTACTCGTATGACTACTCTGGTATTGTTTGCTACAAACTGCGACTCTGCAAAATTAATTAAAATCATTTAAACGTGATACATTTTATCCGAAATCACATAATCGTTCGCACATAAGTTCAAAATACACATATTAATATTTGTATTGATATACATATGTCGATAAATATTTTTAGGGTTAGCAAAAGAGGGTTTTAACAAATAATTCTCACCATTTTTAGACAGCAATTTTTTTCAATTTTTTATATAATTTTTATATAAATTGAAATATCGCTCTAGTTTTTAAGGTGAGAGGCAAATCTTGTAACAAGTTGCTCATAGCACAGAATAAATAATCTCATAGTGAAAATCGCTATTAGTAGTTCGAAAATTTATTTCTTGTAGGTACCTGAAATCCAATATGGCGGTCAAAAAGACAAAAAACAAAAAAAAAACATGCCACGCGGGCGCGGGCTATCAAATGAAAGGGAATCAAGAGTAGATTACAAGTATAAGCGGTTCCCATCTCTCTGACAAGTATTTACAAGTATATAACATAATTGCTATATCCGCAATTTTGAAAGTAGCTATGGATAATCAAATACATGTTCGGACAGCTGAAACCTGCAGTTTGAAACTAAGAAAAGTTAAAGATTTGTTATGTTTAAGATGGTTGTTTTCTTTTGTTTGTCTACCCCACTCTTCTAACAATAAAGATTGTTTACTCAGCAACTTTGATGACGTCATACAATAGTAAACATAAAAACAAAGCAACACAAAAACAACTGCAAGTCGCACGAATGCCCAGTCTGAGGGTGTTGTGTCAGCCAAGTTCAACAAATCAGCAGAACTCAGTATCTCAAAGATAAATTACGCCTAACGATGTAAAATAAAAAGCCGAAATATGTCAAGGGATGATTCTATGAGATTTTAATTGATTTACACAATACAATTATTCTTTATTGCACAAAACTGAATTTACTTAGTTGCATAATTAATAAAGGAAAAAAACTGCAAATGATAGCTTTAAACGATTTCTTTCAGGCAGAAAAAAATCTACATAGGAAAAGAAAAGGCGAGTGTGCAAATACTAATGGGCAAGAATGTATCAAATGGTTCCACTTTACCCAGTACTTTGTTTACATACTGAAATTGTTCAGTAAAATACGTTGCTAATTTATAAATATTCCTAAAACCAATTTTTATGTGTTCATCTTTGCAAACTAATTTGAATCGGTTTATTCATTATACGTTGAACAATGAATAAATGAATAACTTGGCTCCATTATTATCTCCATGCGGTCTGCAATATAATAAGTTTTTCTGCGGTTCCTACCCGCAGTTGATAAGATGGTCTCCGCGGGCGAAGCGGCGGCGCCATAAAAACCGCCCACTGGCACAGCCACTGGGCTCAGTTCCACTAACGCCGCACAGAGTTTCGAATAGTTATAATATTTGTTTATATATTTGTTAACTAGCTATCCGCCCGCGGCTACGCCCGCGTTTTTAATTGACTTTTCCGTGCACGGTTTCCCGTAGGAATGAGATATTTGCCCGTTGAAAAAAGTATCTAAGATGTTGACCGAGGAGATAAGGTACCACTATACAAAGGTCCAGTAGTTTCGGACATTAGCCTGTACAAACAGAGAGTGAGACGAGAAAAATACAGAATTTATTCTATTTCACTTCTTACATACCCCTGACTCGGGTTTTATGTTTTTTTTTACATGTACAGACATTTGACGTGTACATTTTTATTATATTATATACAACGCAAAAACTCTCTGCTAACTCAGCCCATGAAACTGCACAACTTTTTTTCTGGGAGTTTTCTGAAAAATAGACGTGACATTTTTCCTTCGCGTTATATTGGCTAGAAAACAAATACAATCTTAATATGCAACTTGGCATTGCATTCCCATAATAATTTATAAAGCACCGTATGCACAGCAATTTCCGCCTGCCGACTCACAGTGAGCAATGCTCGAGATATAATGGAAAATGTAATGTAAAGACCAAGTCACAGTGGGTCAAAGAGGTTCTGCAGGAAAATCCGCGCTCTGCAGTAGGTATTACATACTGTTAAAACTCTTTGGTTTTCCCTGACACTTTTTCAAAGAGTATTGACCACTACAAAAAAAAATCTTACTCTATGCAGTTTTTAAATAATTCGTGTCATTGCTGTAGCTTTTAAAGTATTACAAGTGAATTTATTTCTTTTAATTCCATATTTATAAAGGAATAAAAACTTATAAGTGATGTGATAATACGATCAAACTAAAACTAATTTTAAATAATCGAATCAAGGTACAGAAGCCAGCGCATGCAGCTGGATATTCGCACTACGAAATTCACCCCTACTGCTACGGAATACGGGTGCTCTCAAGGTCAACATCAAAGAGTTCAAAGAGTTCAAAGAATTTATTTTTTAACTTTTGGACATTATTACATCACTTAGTTATGTCATTTAAATTATCTTTTCTGGCGAGTTCAAAAATTTGGCTGTCTTCTGTGGAGAAGAGCTCGCCGAAGAAACTCCACAGGCGTTGCATCTTTTAAACATATTTTTACAGTTATTATGATAATAATTACAAATAAATAACAATGTTTTGTAAAGTGCGATTGAAAAAGCCTGTCACCCAAGCAACTATTCCCATGGATGTTTATCCTCTAAGTAATCTGTTATTTTATAATAGGCTTTCTTAATCAATTTCTCCTTAACAATAATTTTGAATTTCTCTAGTGTTAAATTTTGTATATCAGTTGGGACCCTATTGTAAAAGCGTATACAGTTGCCCTTGAAAGAATTTTTAATTTTCTGCAGTCTACTATCATAAGAAGCCAATTTGTCTTTATTTCTAGTATTTAAGTTATGTACATCACTATTTTTTTTAAATTTACATACATTTTTCTTCACATGCAGAAGATTATTATATATATACTCCGATGCAAATGTCAAAATACCGATATGTTTAAATTTTTCTCTTAATGACATTTTAGGCTTTAATCTGTAAATTGCTCGAACAGCCCGTTTCTGCAGAGTAAATATATCGTTTACATTTGCAGCATGACCCCATAAGAGAATACCATAGGTCATTAAACTGTGAAAATAACTAAAGTACACTAATCTTGCAGTGTCTATGTCTGTAAGAGCTCTAATTTTCTTTACTGCAAACGCTGCTGAACTCAGTCTGTTCGACAATTTAGTTATATGAGGATCCCATTGTAGTTTAGAATCCAAAGTAAATCCTAGAAACACAGTGGAAGCCACAAGGTCCAATCTCTGTCCCTTCACTAATATATCAGTTGTTACTGGAGTAACATTTGGTAGTACAAATTTCACGCATTTAGTTTTATTTCCATTAAGAAGCAAATTATTAATTGTGAACCAGTTAACTACGTCATGGATAGCATGGTTTACGTCGTCATAGTCTAACTGTTGCCTTTTAACTTTAAAAATCAAAGATGTATCATCCGCAAACAATACTAACCCATGTTTTCCGTTTATAAGATACGGTAAATCATTTATATATACTAAAAATAGAAAAGGACCAAGAATGGAACCCTGCGGGACACCCATACCTATTTTAGACCCCGGAGACCTTTGTCCGTTAACATCGACCATCTGAACCCTATCCGTAAGATAAGACTTCAGAAGACCGAGTGCCTGATCCTTCACACCATAGTGACTTAGCTTCCTGACAAGGGTGTCATGATCGACACAATCGAAAGCCTTGGATAAGTCGCAAAAGACACCTATAGCATCCATTGAGTCTTCCCAGGCATCAAAAATTTTATCAATAAGCTCAACACCAGCATCGGCTGTTGAGCGACCCCGTGTAAATCCAGCGACCCCGTGTAAATCCAAAAACAAAAACATGATCAGCCGCATGTGCTGGCTACTCTACATTTTCTTGTAACCGACAGGTATTTAGGAGGCAACGTTTTACAAACACTTTGCCATCATAACTGTCATCAAACATGAAGCCGTTAAGTATTAAAAAAAACTATCTCGTATCAACAGATTGAAAAAAATACAAAAATAAAGCCCGACCAAAGATATAAGAAACCTCGCCATATTGCGGAATTTCAATGGAACTAATTTTATAAGGGAAATTATTGCCATTTTCGTAAAAATATACAGGTGGCGCCCCCAGAGCAGGTTTTTATTTCTTTGGTCAGGCTTTATATTAGTTTGTTAGCGATTGTTCCGATAGCAGAATGCAAAGTAATTTTTGCAGTGAATGGATAAATAAAATTATTCAAAGGAATTCAAATAACTAGAAACTAGAAAATATTCGAGTCACCGAGCGATTGAAGACGGGGCTAATTGGATTGGACGCTGGATTCAAATAAGCTTCAACTCAATGCCGGCCATGTTTTATAGTTTTTGATTTTCGAATTCGTAAATATACGTTTATTATTTTTTTTTGTAGCGACGGAAAATGTGGTATATATTGCATTGCCTGGACTGAACCAGTTTGGTCAAACTTCAAAAATATATATGCCAAGTAAGTAGCTGCTAAATGTGTGTCAAAAACTTTGTAAAAATAATATATTATATTGAAATAAACATTCATTGAATCAAAATATTTTTTCGGATTGTTTTCATCTCATAAAATATTAATTATACTGAAAAAACCTACAATATTACAATATAATATCTTCTTCTATTCTATCTATACTATAATAAAACTGAAGAATCGGCGTGTCTGTACGTCAATTTGTTATTCAGAAAACTAATTGTAGGTGATAAAGGGAGTGTAGCTAAACAGAAAAATACAAGTTTGGAAAAAAATCTCCGTCTGTCTGTCTGTCTGTTTGTACACGCTAATCTTTGGAACTATTGGACGGATTTTAATTAAAGTTTACAATAATATAGCTTATACATCCTAATAACTCATAGGCTACTTTTTACCGCGGGAAAACACTTCTTTCCCACGGGAAAACCTGTTAATGCGGGCGGAGCCGCGGTGCAGAAAGCTAGTACTACTACGCGACCAAAACAATTAGACACATTTCAAACATGGCGTCACGGCCATTCACGGGGATTAGTGCTGGGAATAAGGGCGAATATTGTACAAACCGCATACCTGTCATGTGTCTAATTGTATTGGTCGAGTAGTACATAAACGTTTGCAACTTTGCATTCAAGCAGATTGGGCTGTCGGCGGCGGGCCAGTTGACCTTTTCGGTAAATTATCTCTTGATTTAAAAACGTCAAGTCCGTAATGAGTTGGGCCTCAAAGTCTCAGCCCAAAGCCACCGTCGAAAACTTGGCCAAGTTTCGCAAAGTAATCGGTCCTTTCATTATTTGAGACACATCTCGGTCGATACCGCGTAAACGTCTTTGCCGAACAAAAAGGTACAGGTATCAAAATAAATCGTTTAAGATAAATGGGTGAGTTTAGCGGAGTTTTTATCAGCTCATTCGTGTCCGTGAGTTTGAGCCTATGAATTAGGGAAGACATGTTTAGTCAAACTTCTGGCCTGTGGCTTAGTTACTTAAGAACACAGACAATCTTTTAAGATTTCCTCACTAATGTAGTATAATATTATAATATTATTAAAAACGCGAAAATTTGTGAGGATGCATGGATAAATAGATGGTTGTTTGTTACTCTGGCACGCAAAAACTACTGATTGAAAGGATATTCATGAAACTTTACATTAATATAGTTTATACATTAGAATAACACATACATAGGCTAACGGCACTTACCATTTACCGCGGAAAAAATCTTTATTCCTACTACGGAAAAAACTGTTAGCAGAACCACTACAGGGGACGTCGGTGGCCAAGTGGCTAGGGCTGTTGACTTCCATTCGGAGGTTCGCAGGTTCAAGCCTCGGCACGTACCAATGTGTTTTCGATTTTCGAATTCATATGTACGTTTATTCGACGTTCTTACGGTGAAGGAAAACATCGTGAGGAAACCTGCACACACCTGCGAAAAAATTTCAATCAAGGGTTGTGTGTGAAGTTGACCAACCCGCACTGGGCCAGCGTGGTCGACTAAGGCCTATTTACCTTGATTTGAGGGTAGGCTGGAGCCCCTCGGTGGGGACATAATTTGAGCTGTTAACAGACTGGGGACGAAAGCCAGAATTAAAAACTAAACGTTACAGTTGCACCAGCCAGACGGGGCAATAAACCGTGACCTTGGCGCGCCCACTCCGGCGCAGATAAGCGTGATGGATGTGGGCCGGCAGTCCTACAGGGGTCGAAGCCGCTCGCCAATCGTTTATGCAGTTGCACCTCTTATTTATCGGTATTACCACAGTAAAACAAGTAAGTGATCTTCATACAAACGTGCCGCTGTCGGTTCAATGTGTGCCTCCGCGCTGCTATAATAAGGAGGAATAAGGGGGTGGCAGTATGGGCTAAATGCAAGCGTGTGCGTGACGGCGGCGCGGGCCTACACGGCGCGCTCACATTCAAACCGATGCGGCCAGTTGGTACGGAGATTACCTACTGTTCTGAGTCTACTGTGGTACTACCTCTGTTTGTTGCTAGCACCTCGGTCGTTAGACTTGTACTTTTACTGGCCATTTATACTATACAAATAGAACGTGCTAATGAAACAACGCAAAACCTCTCGAGTGATAACTCAGCTCATGAAACTGAACAACTTTTAATCTGGAAGTTTTCTGAAATCTTATTTTTTTAATGGGCACCCTTTTATGTATATTTAGCTGCCTGATACTACTGGTAAAACAAACGTTTGCTTGATTTAATTCTAAACCTAAAACGGCTTGACCCATAAGCAATACACGTATCAAAGTTCCATACTTCTCGACCTTATTCTCACCTAACCCGCTTTACCCAACATTCGGAATGCGGTAACCGCCAACTGTGCCAAATGCTCGATAAGCACAGTGGGCGGTCATTAGGTCCTAAAACTAGGTAATAGCTCCTAAACACAGTGGGCACACTAGCGGCCGCGTACCTAAACAATTATTTCTAATACACATTAAATGATTTCGAATTTTGATTGTGAATGGTGGGCAGACATGGCATGAAAATCACTTGGTGTTCTTAATTTAGATTAAATTAAAACCCGCCACAAATCCGTTACTTAGATCTATTCAACAACTAGAAAATGGCTGATAATCTTCAAATGGCTGAAGATATCTTGGATCATAGTTAAGAAGCTTCTCGATTATGACACGTGTACGCCTGTAATTGGCGCACATATCAGGATTAAAAACTTTTGTTAACTTGTAACTATACTAAAATGTAATATGTGTGCTGTTGACGTTTCTATTTAAATAAATAAAAATAAAATAAAATGACACCTTGCAAACAAATAAAATTAGACCAAAATCAACGCATCCGTTTAGAAGCCACGATGTCACAGACAGACACACACACGTACTGATCTTATGAAATATATGATAAATAGAAGTCCATAGTGCACCTATTAATTTATGAAAGTGAGGAGACCAAAGTGAATAATGAAAGTTATCGCAAGACCGGTTAACAAACAAACAAACAAACAAACAAATATTCTTAACAATTCTAATTATTCCATTTCTACCTACATCCATATTCTGTTGTTTACAATCCCACCTAAACAAACATGAACTTTAACGAAACACCGTTATAAAACTTTTTCTGTTAATTTACGTTCCGCCACTACAATTTGAACCCTGTACTAGTAATAATAAAGTGTTATTAACGTTTTTATGGCTGAAAAGACATAAATCGGAAAATTGGTGGTTGGTCAATTAAAAGCAGTCACGCTATCCCCAGAGTGTCATTGGTTGAAGCAAATTATACACGATTTTTCCAAAGCTAGCGGCTTACAATCTGTTTTTGATGATAAGGATTATTATCTAACTTTGTAAAATAAAATTCAATTTGAATCGTTGTTTGTTATAAAAAAATATTTTCTGGGAGATAAATTATTCGTAAATTTTCACTGATATGATTGATTGTATTGATATGAAAGTATTTGAATACGAGAATACATTGTAGCTCGAATTTTAAATAATTGATTGCAATACAATACCTACTCTTTATTGACACTGACAGAAAATCGACATGCAGCCTTAATACCATCTGCCTTAGAGCATTATAAATAATACTTCTTCATATTTAAGAAATACTACATAAAGTAAATAACAGTGATTAACAGAACAACGAGGACTTTCATTATAATAACACGAACAAAAACAACGACTTGAATTTTAATGTACCTAAGTAACTAGCGAAAGAAACTCCATTCTGCACAGTGCTTCACTACTGCACTGAGCTAGGACATACATTTGCCATGGCTAGCTGCCAAAACATGCCCGGCTGACCCCGATACAACTGCATGCAGGTGCATTTTGACGATTTATACGAGCGCCGGACCACTGTGCACTGCGGACGACGTCTAGGAACCGGGTACGTATTGCACATTTGCTTACGACCCCAATAAAACTAACTGAATTGAAAATAGCGAGCGAAGTAGGTGAATAAGGTCTCGATCGACAAATAAAATATTTCTTGCTCGACAAATTTTCTAATAATGTTCTTTTTATATAAATATAAGTACCAGATTACTTTGTTTGGCTTACAGGCCTGTCCAGATGTTAAACATGATTGGAAGATGTAGAAACTTGTTTTTGTACTTTTAATTCGAAATAGAGATTTTTATTACTCTACCAACAACTAAAATTCTTAGTTTACAACCATTTATGTTTAATTTACAAGGATTTTACAAAACTAATTAATTTATATAATTGTGAAAGTATTATTCATGAAAAATTTGTCACAAAAGTTTTGACTACGAAAAAATATATGAACTTCAAAATTTCCTTCGGTAGCAAACTCTACAAAATGCAGAAGAAATTTATGACTCGAAAATAACTAAAATCGCTGAATATTCTCTGATACCCCCGGGTATAAGAAAACCAGATTTTCCTCTTAGCCGTTACTGTTTGTACCACCCTATAAACATGTAAAGTATACGGATAACACAGTTTACAGGTTGTGCTAGTACGAATGTGATGGATGTTAGTATGGCGACGGGCGCTCTGACAAATGAGTACCATTTGTGAGAACACGTGCGTGGGGCGGAGGGGGTGGGAGGCATAAGAGGGGGAAAACTAGGGGGTTGGAGTAACACGAATATTTGTAAATGTGCTTTTATTATTATACGTAATTGGTGTTGAAAACGTCAGTCAAAGGTGAGACTTAGACTTGGCGATGTTTGAATAGTCGGTACCAAGTTTATATAAGTTTATTATTATATTATTTATTATAAGTTTTTAAAAAACTAAACCTATTGACTTTACCCGCAATGTATATATACGAGTCATGCCTATTTGTAAGGAATAATTTAGAATTATACAGTAAAAAAAGAGAAATAGTGACTTTCTCAACGAGATATCCCAATCATTTAATTAGTCGCCCTTGTTCAACGGTTTGTTGTATGAAGAATTGCTACAATATGTCAGTAAAGCTCTTTAATAAATTACCCGAGGACATGAAAGCTCTACCCATAAATAGGTTTAAGCATTCATTACATAAATATTTATGTGAGAAATGTTTGTACAGCACCAACGAATTTGTAAATTAATTTATGTTTATCCGTTTTCTTTGTTTTGGTCGATTGTTTTAATAATGTCTATCAATTTAAAATTTGCATACTAATATCTATTAGTTAAATGTGTGATACTTACCTATTATTATGACCTACTCTGTACCACATTTACCGCAAATAAATAAATTATTATTATTATTATTATTATTATTATAGGTAGTTTTTTTTGTAGCACTTGCTTTGCCATTTTGATAAAGACAGCTAAATGTGTTACTGTGCAAAATGTGCATAGAAAAACGCAATTTTACGCAAGAATTAAATGTTCTTCATAATAAAGCCAGGATCGTGGGATCGTCAGACCTAAGTCATATTTCTTTATACTAATCGTCCTGCTAATAATCTGTGATGGTTGTTCGTCTGTTTCTGACCCAATCATTTCTTTTACATAATAATAGTACCTACCTTAGATGTCTTTAATTGGCGGAAATCATTAAAATATCCTTATAAGGATATCAATTTAGTTGTAAAATAATAGTTGTGCATTTCGTAAGTTGTAAAAGAAAACTTCTAAAGACGATTATAGAAATGGTTATATTTGATTATTATTATTATTATTGTTAGAAAGTAACTCTGTCTATCTGTCTGTTTGTTTGTTACGCTTTTACGCCAAACCCTTCGAACCGATTTTCATAAAACTTGCAACAGAGATAGAATATACCTTAGAAAAGGACATAGGCTACTATTTACCGCTGAAAAATACCTCATTCCTACGGGAAATACTGAAAACTAGTAATTTATACATATGAAACTAAACTGAACTACCTCTATACAATATAATATACTTACATGTTAGTTGAATTCAAAGTGCAATTTGAACTAAAATTCCTGTTTCATATTCCCTCTGCGAACCGTTACGCATCGCAAAACACACAGCAAAATTAGGGCACTCAGTCTGCAGTTCAGTAGTACTCATATTTATAACAGTGTTACATACAGGATGTATAATTTAAGAGTATTAAATAAAAAAAAATAAAAAAAATTGAGCACTGATTGCTTATAACTCTAATTATTTATTTATTATATAACACTCCTCCCTTTTTTTGTACGTCCATTAGGAATTTCACTAGCGTTGTATTTTTATTTCATTTGTTTTCTTATTTATATGTCCTCACTTAATTTTTTTTATTTAAGAAACATCACATATTATTATGATATTCCTTATTTTCAATAAAAAAACAACACATCATACAAATAAAAACAACCGGCTTCGGCCTAGGCTTTTCCTACTGGTCTAGGTTTCAAACTTCACAAAACAGCACAACTTTAACTCAACTATTTCAGCCAAGCTGTCACGAACACAACAAAAGTTGCCATGTAATTCTTGGTTTGTACTTGGCCTAATTCAAAGAATATAAAAAAAACTTGTTTAGTTAACAATACGATACTGAGGCTAGTCAATTGAGCTACTTTTTATGGAATTTCTAAACAATGTTTTATATGGAAATTTGAAAGGGATAGGAAAGGGTGACGACACATTAACCACTTTTATACTATTTTTACTTTAATTTTCTTTGATAAATCTAGAATTTCTTTATACCGGTCATACAGGGACTAGAACGAGAGATTTCGGACGATTTATTTCCAACATTGAGTAAAATAATTCATTTTGGTCAAGTGCCTAATGTTTTGATTTCAGTGTAGGCTCTAGCCCAACATTGCAATATCCGAGTACCAACCACCCTTCAAAGTACCCAATCCAGCAGTGGACTGTTACAAGCTGTTGTACAAAAGTACACCCTGTATTGTGGTAACACCACAGACATATACAGGGAAGCAGACCAAACATTACATACTTAGAACGCGTGGCAACTTTTTACTCGTAGCCTATTTTTGAATTGGCAAATTAATATATTTATTTATAAACAGTTATTGCGGGTGTTTGTATACTGAAGTACTCTTTCACATTCATAAGAATAGTACTTTACTATTTTTGTTCCAAATATTACCAATTATGTTAAAGAAAAACAACAAAACTTATGTAGCTTAAGTGGAAATTCATGCCACGCGGCATTCTTTGTATTATACAATAATGCTAAGTCTGCTTCCCTTTATATGTCTGTGGGTAACACACAGTCAGACAGTCATAAAGCTGTCACTCTTAGTACCCGGATACGCCGTTTAAACGCTAGTGTCAATCGACGCGGGGCGAAGCGTTTGCGCCGCTGCTCAATTGTTTATACGACTGACTGCGCGTGATTGGCCCAGCTGGTTTGATCTGACGGATTCTGAATTTGGAATCAAAGAGCGCAAATGACTGTTATTTTCCACTACTATATAATATACTGCTATATAGTTTCGCTTGATCTCAGGTATATTATATGGAGAAGAAAAACTGCTCAAAATGTAGTCCGTCTGTCTGTTACGTTTTAATGGCTAAATTTGGGTTAAAATCACTAGAGTGGATATTTGGTACCTTTTTACCAAGGGAAAATACTTCTAGCCTCCGGAAAAATATAATTTAAACGTTATCGTAGCAACACAGGTTAAATAGATCGAATCATAAAGGTAGAATTTTTTTTTTTTCTATATCTATGGATCTAATAGGGCGATAAGACTGCCACTTTTTTTATTGTACTGTGCTTATTTTTGTGTTGAGCTATAAGGCACTAATTTTGATTTGATCTGAACGAATCTTTCCTTACAGAATTTCATTTCTGGTCCCTTAAAATTCCTACAAATTTTTATTCCACCATGTTCAGTTTGGGACTAGAAAAGGCGGCTTAATAAGATGCAATTAATTTGAATTAGCCTAGGCCAAGGCCGGGTTATCGACTGTTCCAATCTAGCGAAACTAATAGCATCACCGCGCGATTAAACAGTGGAAACGCACGGGCCTATACAACCACTCCAGACGCGAACGCGGCGGAAATTCCTAACTTATAGTTAGGTTTGGCGAACCTGCCACTTCTATTCAGACGTCTGTAGTTCAAACTGACGTCGCATCGCCTCTGTTCTCGATTGTTTATTTATTTTTGTCGTTTAGATTTGTACATTCTTTTTGAGACAAGAGCCGGTGTTTCAAAAGACCTATAATTAATTTAAAAAATTGAGTTTGAGGTTTTTTTTAATATCAAGCTTCACTGAATTTGAAGGGAAGCAGAAAGTTAGACTAACAGTGCTAAAGTAGTTGGAGGCATCATTATCATGCTCTAATAAAATAACGTGTCCGAAATTAAAGATACGATATGATACAATTTTTTTAAAGAAACTTTAGAAATTCGTATTACTCCAGAAATTTACTTGAAGTGGCTAGTGAAGTCGCTTAGATTTGGTTTGACAGAGGAATATTACAAATAGTCACATTAATTTAAAAACAAAAATATTTCCAGCATTTTCGCAACTGTATAAAAGATAAAAGTTAGGAGACAAGACGCCCTCGTCTTCTCCACTAGTAGATGACTTATGACGACTAAAATAAAGGTTAAAATAATATGAGTTCCCGTCCGTTAAAATAATAGCTTCGTGTATGTTTTCAGGGGCAGGTGTTCGAGTTACACCGATGTGTCGACTTGGAGGCGGCTTACCAACCGAAGGGAGTCTCTTCGCATGATCCTACACGATTGGCGCCTAAGCCGTGTGGTTCGTAACTTAGAATAGGATAGGACCTTAGAATATGAATATAAAAAGATGTGGTAGGCATAGAGCACGCCTTATCAAGTATGCACCGTAAGCACGGTTCTGCACAGTCCGAATATCTTCAGCGCGTTCGTTTAGTAGGAAATGGTTATCGGAACTGATTGTTTTTCCCGTTTAAAATAAGTAATTTAATAGGAGAACATTGTGTAATGTGCACTGATAAGTTGCAAACATGACTCGAGGAACAAATCCAAAATTAAAATGTTATTGATTTCAACGCCAATAGAACAACTGCTATGCTTGGCATAAAGGTAGCTGAGCGGTGCGCGTGCTCTACGAGTATGTTTAATTTATACTCTAAGGATAGAACCCACTTGTACAGGCGTCATCGTATGATCCTCTCTCTTGTTTAACGGACATAAGAACGGTCAATCCAGTGTACAGCTAAGTGTGCTTTTGTCTGCACAGGGCGATTGCATGGGCATCACTGTTTACACGTAAAACCAACTTTACCAGCCAATTCAGCTGTCGAGCGTAGGAAATATGGTATATCCGCCAGCAAGACGAAAGGCCAATGGATTTCTCCTTAGGTAAAAACTACTTTCCGATCTAAAAGTTGTACATTTATACTAGCATCTCATGGGTGAGCAAGTACTATGGGATATTTTGCGAACGGGACATTGCCGTCCAATTTGATTCTCTTAGTTATAAATCTGTAGAGATGAAAATTAGTAAGACTGGGAAACTGTAAAACTGGAGATCTGTAATACCAGGCCTCCGTCACTCACTCGCGTACGGTCGAACGTAGAACGGACAGAAGGACGTCGAACGCTTGAACCGCGCGATTCTCGCCAAAACTTAGTTCTGAGCAGAAAGTATTATTATTAAGATTTTGTAGGCTATTATAGAGTAGGTAATTTCGCTTTTGTATGGAGTGATGTATATGTTACGTTAGTAACTATTTATTAATTGGTAATGCTAAGAATCTGTAAAACTTGGATTCTGTAAAACTAAGCATCTGTAGAAATGGGATCTGTTAAATTGGGAATCTTTAATAGAAATCTGTAGAATTGAGAATAATCCCTATCATCGGTCACGTCGTCGTCGCTTTCCATCAGGTGAGAATGTGGTCAAAGGCGATTCCCTGCTGCGTAAAATAAGAACATTATAAGGTTTTATCAAAATCCGTCTATTTGTCTTTGCGTGATAAAGTAGGTAAGTAACATCCATCCTGACATCAATAATTTGTAGGGTTTTAAACATTATTTCTGGAACAATATTATATGTTTTATCAGTACACGTTATACAAACAAACAATATACTCGTAGGTACGTACATGTCACAGCCCGTTAGTTGTAACCAACATGTTAATTCAAATGATACGTCGATTTTACGACACAAGGAAAAAACATGCTTTTATTCTCCGGAATCCCTGCTATAATATGCAAGACTGCAAGATTTTCATCGCGCCGTTATTCGAAAACAAAGTCGTGTTGGAGACTAAAACAGCAGTGATTTCATTTTTTATCAAGGAGCCTTGAAACACGAAGCAGGAGGCATGGGATGGGACGCTCATTTATTTATAATATACGAGGAAACTTTGCACGGACGCGAAAAATACACGAAGCGAAACGGTTTTTGGGACGAAATCGGTGCTGAGTTCAGCAAGCAGAAAATGAACGTCAAAACCCTTTAAATCTGTGACACTCGGCGTGCACATAATGCGGGGTGATTTTAGAAAATATAAGACATGTTTTATTTAAAAAATGTTTTTTAATATATGTCCTACTGAACCGTCTCAGCCTTTGTTCAGCAGTGGACGTCTTTCGGCTGAGATGATGATGATGGTGAACCTTCTCAGTCCATACCGTTTTCTAAGTGTTTTATATTTTACTTAGTGACCCGCCCCGGCTTCGCACGATCATCCTTAAGTATATTATGCATGTATTATACACATAAACCTTCCTCTTGGATCACTATCTGTTAAAAAAAACCGCATCAAAATCCGTTGCGTAGTTTTAAAGATTTAAGCATACATAGGGACATAGGGACAGAGAAAGCGACTTTGTTTTATACTATGTAGTGATTATTATAACAGCGTCGTAAAATCATATTTAGTTCATTTTCGTTGTATTTTTTATGTGTAAACATTACTATAATTCATGTTTATAT
This sequence comes from Teleiodes luculella, assembly GCA_948473455.1. Taxonomy (NCBI): domain Eukaryota; kingdom Metazoa; phylum Arthropoda; class Insecta; order Lepidoptera; family Gelechiidae; genus Teleiodes; species Teleiodes luculella. The sequence continues at coordinate 12,933,138 of OX419585.1, forward strand.
TTGGTTCAGCATTATCATATAACGAGGTAGCTAGTCTCATAAAATGCTGACAGAATTTAGACTGACTGATAGAATGAGAAGTCCTCACAGGAGTACAATTCTCAGTATTTCACGTATTTTAGAATAATAATTTAGTCTATTTTTAACCCTCGTCAAACAAGAGGGGTGTTATAAGTTAGACGTGTGTGTCTGTGGCATCGTAGCTCCTAAACGGAGGCGCCGATTTAGATTTTTTTTTTTTGCAAGGTATCACAATCGAAAGTGTTCTTAGCTATGATCCAAGAAAATATCTTCAGCCATTTCAAGATTATCAGCTCTTTTCTAGTTCTTGAAAGGATCAAGTAAAGGTTTTGTGGCGGGAGTTTAAATTTTTTAAATTTCATATTATACATACTTTACGGGTATTTCTACCCTTATGATGTTTGCTTAATCTGTCGGTCAGTTACCTATATAATATTTTCTATTCAATAATAGCTTGATAATATGCAGAAAAATAACCCTGATTTAGAAAGTAGGTACGTTAATAGTCAAAAGAATCTGATATCGTTCAGGTCTTCTCAATAACACTACACATACTAAACTCTCCATTCTAATAAAAGATACCTACGCTTTCAAACCATATATTTCCCTACATATTTTTTAAATATTGTGAGACACTTGTAAAATTTCAAATGGCGAACGGTCGCTGAAACGTCGCATAGACAAATCTTTTTTTCTTCAGTTAGTATAGGGCCGTATATTTTTCTTTATCAGCCAGTTTGAATGTTCAAATATGGAAGCGTGAGCTGTCGGCGCGGGCCGTAGCCGCGTACCGCACTGCGACGGGCTGCGACGCGACACGCGCCGGGACAAACTTACCCCACATTTCTGGATGGAACACACTTGATTCCACTTTCAAATGTGGCTAGTTCGAATTAACACGCGGACGGAAGACGCCTAATTGGAATAGGCCAAAAAGTAAGCAGAGATTCTTGCAAAATAGTTTGTTACAATGATTTTTAACAAGTTCTAAACTATAGAATATTACCAGTATTAACAATTAACACAGTCATAATGTACATGTACAAATCGGGGGCTTTATTGCTAAGGAAGCAATTTCTACTTCAATTTTTACTTTCTAATAGTGGTTCTCAAGCAATTTACACTGTCTATATAAACAGTTTTAAGAGGAAACGTTTTAAGGTGAATTGAAATCACTCAACTCTACATGTGGATTTCTTTTCTTTTTTATTAGGTATATCTTTCTTTAGCATTATTTTTAATAAATACTTGAATCAATGTTATCATCATTTTATGTTCCCAAAAGACACACTGTTTAAAAAATCGATACTAATAGACTTTAAGTACACACTAGATAACTTTTTAATTACATCACAGACGTGTAAAAGTGTGTTTGTTGGTATTTATAGAGAAGATCAAATAGGTACCCCAACGTGTACAAATAAATTGTAAAGTCATCTCAATATTGCGGCAAAACTTTAAAAGTCGAATTCAATTTTATTCATAATTGATTTAAAAATAAACGTTCCACTGCTTGTAACTGGCAACCTCTGAAGTACGAGCCCATTTGAATTGGGAACGATGGAACGATGGCTCAACGTACGTCCCTGTAAATATTGAACAAATCCTTGAACTTCGCCCACGCGGCTACCCGCCCACGCCACAGCTGTTAGCCACGTGCACTCCGCTTTTCAAATAATACTTATTACTTCTGCTTTCCTGGTACATCATTGTTGTAGTTTCTGTACTAATAAGCTCAAAATATCGTAATAATTTGTAAAATATATATTTACAGGTTTTTTTCTTAGTCATCTCAGGTATTTATTACCAAAATATGACAAGTAAAAAAACACCTTAAAATACAAAACTAAATATTATTTTACGATATTATCGTTTATTTTTCCAATTAATTCAAGACTCGCATTAGCAATGCAATGTTTAAGTATATATAATATAAACCCTTCCGTTCGCCAAATATTTCAATGTAATTCAAGTAAAATTAATCTGAATCCTCCTTAAGTTATACCAACTCGAAGAAGTAAATTAAAATATAAATTGTCGGATTCCCGCCTCGCCTAGAAACACCCTCGCTCGGTGACATTTAATACTTTAGCTGCCAGGACGTGCTGAATGTCCTTTAACCTATTTCCAAATTTTAATCATCATCAATAATGGCACATAAATCAAGTCTAATAGTTTTATTTATTTTTGTAACAATAGAAAAAGAAAAAATAATTTTACCGTAGATAATAATATTATTATAAATTTAAATTATTTATGCTGCGCTTCCCATAAATAATGATATTTAAATTGAAATATTTTAAGTACACCTGTCTGATCAATGAATTCGTGCACTAGATCTGAAGAATATAATAAATTTAATGTCAGAAGTTCAAAACATAAGTTCACAAAAATACAAATCGCATCTCGTAGCAAATGCTACGAGTTTGCTACGCCGTAGTCAAACCGTAGCAAGAAGCACCGAACGTGTTGAAGAATTTAGCATAATTTGTGCCTAAACCCCGACTGATTACAGTTGAACGGAACGCCGACCCGCGTTGTAGATGTAAAGGTATTAACATAGTAATCAAAGTAATTAATGCACGTGGTGATTTTAATTCACGGTATGTCGGAAAAATATACAAAAATACTTTATAATTGTCACACATACAACACCAGGAATATTTAAATACATCAAACGCTTACCCTATTTAAGTTTTTTTTTTTATCAAACTAAAGTGGACTAGCGAGGGTAAATATGATATGTAATATTAAAAATAGATTAGAATAAAACGCATGAGTAAATAAACAAAATCTTACAAATATTCTTTACTAGCTGTCTGCCCGCGGCTACGCCTCTTCTCATCTCATCTCTTCTCTTCTCCTTATCCCATTATTTGGGGTCGGGTCTCCTCACTTTCATGCGCCAAGTCATTACGATCTTGGGTTGTCGATTCATGCAATTGGCCTTTTTTTAAATTGACCTATGCTTGAGGGGAAAAAGTACGACGGATCAAGCTTCACTGGACTTGCGGGGAAGCGGAAGACTCTACCCAAAAAAAAGTCATATACCAACGCGTCTAGGGGCGGCTCGAGGGAGCCTCGGACCACGGCCTAGCGCATTGATATTGAAAACCATCGTGAAGGAGACGACGCCTGAGGGGCTAAGTCTCTGATTATCAATTTTGATTTTGGTTATGGCTACGCCCCCGCCGGCGGGTACGGGCGTTGTTACCTGAAGGGGTGCAATTGGGCCTTCTTGAGGTCTCTTTCGAGATTTTTTTACCAGGTTTATGGCGGGCGACCTCTTCCTCTCCTCCGTTCGGGCAGGTCCAACGCTATTTGTACCACTACTTCGCTTCTTCTTTTGACATGCCCATACCAAGGAAAACGGTTCTCGGTTATTTTATCCGTAATCGGATTTTGCCCAGACGAGTAACAACTCCCGCCCATCTCAGCATCTTCATTTCGTTGGTATGTGCTTTCTGTTCATGCGTCTTTTTTGTTGTCCAGCTTTCAGTTCAGACCCATACAGTAGTGCAGGACGGATAGCGGTTTTATACACCTTACCATAGCTAGTATACTTGTAGAGAATGTAGTATTGTAGCTAGCAAGTTGTCTATACGCCCGCCGGATGATATATCGCTCCGCATCACGAAAAGGTCACGAGAATAAGGGTTTTTACTGTTATCAGTAAATGACTCAACACCACTTAGTTTTTAACTTTTACTGGTCCGTGAAGAAAACTCGAATAGAGTCGGGTTTTACACCAGCTTTCATTTGCATTATTAGGTATCAAAAGTAAACTTTTTAATTAGTAGTATGTATAGTATGTGGGGACATTTCACACACGGCCATCTGACACCAAACTAGGCAGAGCCTATACTATGGGTGTCAGCCAGCTGATATACATACATACATATATAAATAAATATACAACATCTAGTCTTGAACGGTCAGTTTTGTCTTTGTACTGATGTAGAGTATTTAAATTCCAAATTTGATTCAAATCTGTTCAGTGTCATAAAAGCGTTCTCTCTCGTTTGAGGAATTTTCTCCCTATGTATCCTTCTCCACGGTCTATTCTATCTTTGTACCAAGTTTCATAAAATCGGTTCAGTAGTTTTCGAGCCTAAATGCAAACAAACTAACAAACAATCAAATGTTTCCTCTTTCTAATATTTGTATAGAAGTATAGATATTGGGGGAGGCCTTTGTCCAGCAGTGGACGTCTTTCGGCTGAAATGATGATGATGATGATAGATGTAACATCCAGACACAAAGCAAACACGAGTGCTCATCACATTAATGTTTTCCTTGGGTACGTAGTACCTATATAGTTATATATTCTGTGCCCTGGGCGTGATTGATACTGTACTTCATTTATAATTCAGGGTTAATCAAGATTTGTGTACAAACACTTGCTTCCTTGTAAACCATTTAGGTTATTGATTTTCGAGTTCGTGAAGAATAGATTAGTTTAAAAATATTACATTAGACCGGAAATTTATATAGATGAAACAAAAAACTACTTGTGGTAAGATGTGAAATCTCCCTAAGCTCTTCATTGTGAAAATGATGATAAATACATTTGTATTTTAAGGTGATGTTAATGTGAATGAAATAAAGAACTAAATCGCAAAGCGCATGTTTGGCTTTCCCGCACTTGACCGTACGTATAACACAGTATTTTTTTAGTTTTTATGCCTATTATTTTGCTTTCTTTCTTGTATTGTGTGTTGTAAATAAAATGTATTCTATCTATTCTACCTATGAGCTATTCCTAATTAGGCTTTTTATGAGTATTCGTTTCGTTTTAATGGTTATGTGTTAAGTCGACCAACCCGCACTGAGCCAGTTAGTCTACGACCCTGATTATGGGTAAGCTCGGCGGGAACATATTATTGGCTGTTAACGTATATCTTTCAAGCATTACTACTGAATAAATATGGAACTTCTATCTAAGAACAAAAGAACTATTATTGTAAAATACGAGTATGGTGGCTGGTAGTAATTGTTATTTAAACTATCCTTAAATTGGAACTGTACAAACATTGTACGCAGTATTGTATGCAATTATACACAACAACGTTATTTATCGATACATGTATTGCGTATCGAATTCCTACATGAGCGGACGCGAGCCAATTACAGCCTGCTGGTAATCCGACACGGCCATAGCTCACTCCGGATTATTCGATGCATGATTACCATACACAACACATAGAACATCGGCATATATATATCGATAAATAGTGACTACATCGTGACAATTGGAACAGAGTAGTAGGACAACGCTGCTGCTCGTTTTTACGACACGGAAGTTATCGATTGATGTAATTCTAACGCCCGTTTGCACTAAACTTAAGAATCGCTCAAGTTGATGCCTAAAGTATTTGGTGAAAATTTTGTTTCCTAGTGACCATAAACTTTTTTTAACTGCTTAGTTTCTGCCTACCTTTACAAGCCCAATTAGACTTTTAAAGAAAACCAATTCTTTTTTTTTTCTTTAGTTAGCTTAGGTCTTTCTTAACTACGAAAAGCCTAAGACAAAGTTAGTTCAAACGGGTGTAAGACTTTTAACTTGTTGGCATTATGTAAGATTATCCTTTGCCCACTGAGTAAGCGCGCTTTGAGCTGTCAAATGTCAACGAAAGACTTGTCTTGCTCTTCGAAAATGTCGATACCTTTGTGAAGATATTTATATTATTATTGCAATTTACAGAATAAAGAACCGTGATACAAGACTGGATAATTATTTCAAACATAACTGAAACGCTTTTTTAGCGTAAAAAGGTTAAACAGACATAAAATGTTTGTCCAAAACTTATTGTATGAAAAATATTATAAAAGATTTTTAGAACACTCTTTCAACACGTACCTACCTATTTAACTTTTTTGCGGTAACATGTACTCACTAATTTATAAATTTATCCATTGACTGTACATATTTCTAGAACTACAAATGTAGGTAGTGCTTTGGTTGTAATGTTAAGCTTTTCCAAGACGATATTATGTTTCTAAGAATTTTGTTTAGTTCTTCTTATGACAATTCATGAAAATTAAGAACTCCTACCTACTTTAAAAAAAATTAAGCGGGCGTAGCCACGAGCATCAAACTAGTAATCAAATAAAGTTTTCATGACACAATTACGATTCCGGTCCGCCCTCTACACAATCCATGTTTTCACACATGAGAATTACCTTCGAACCTATTATTATTCCAACAGCTCCTTTTAAACACTTAACCATACTAAGTAATAATATAAATGCGAAAATGTGTTTTTTTATTTAAGCAACCAAACGACTTGATTTTCGGCATAGAGTTGGTTGAAAGGATGAAGCCCAATACACACGTAGCTATAATCTATATTAATATGCCCAGCTCTAACTTATATTACATCTCGCCACCACACACGGTAGCTGTATTGAAATATATATTTTCACCCTTACTGCGCCCACTTACGGAATACCTATAATATGTCAAGATTTATATAAATATGCCGTGCTATATCGGTCGCTTGCTGTGACGTCACCAAAATATGTCGACCGATATAGCAAGGCATATTAATATAAATCTCGACATATTACAGGTATTCCGTAAGTGGACGCAGTAAGGGTGAAAATATAAATTTCAATACAGCTACCGTGTGTGGTGGCGAGATGTAATATGTTAGAGCTGGGCATATTAATATAGATTATAGCTACGTGTGTATTGGGCTTTAAGAGTGACATAGGCTACCTCATTTCCACGAGAAAAACTGTTAACACGGGCAAAGCCGCGGGGCGGAAAGCTAGTCTTTCTATAAATTTAAATGTCAGTCAATTTAATTGCACATTTACTATGACGTCACTCACTCTTAAGGGTTGCCTGGTAGAAATTGCTACCTTAGCAATAAGGCCGCCTTTTGTACACCTGTGTTGCTTTAACTATGTTTGTTGTATTCTCTTGTGTGCAATAAAGTATATTCTATTCTATTCTATTCTCTTCTTATTTGCAAATAGTCCTCTTGGCTTGTACAAATATACACCGTGAAATGAAATTTAGCTGGTTGTTTATTCGCAACATTATTATACTGGTAGTACTCGTGAAACTGAACAACTTTCCCTAAGGAACTTTTCTTTTTGTTGAAGAGTTGAAGAACAGTTGAAATCTGAACTACGTGAGTAAAGTTTTTTATGAAAGGCTGAATTTTTCTTTTAGTTTTAAACCTATGTTTCTCAGGGAAAGTTGTTCAATTTCGTAAGTACTACCACTTTGCGGATATACAACCTTTTTTTTTTTTTTTTGAATTGACCTATTTTTGTGTCGAAAAGGTACGACAAATCAAGCTTCACCGGACTTGCGGGGGAGTGGAAGACTCTACCCCAAAAAAAAGTCATATACCAACGCGTCTAGGGGCGGCTCGAGGGAGCCTCGGACCACGGCCTAGCGCGTTGATATTGAAAAATATCGTGAAGGAGACGACGCCCCGTCTCTGATTTTCAATTTTGATTTTGGTTCTGGCCGCGCCCCCGCCGGCGGGTGCGGGCGATGTTACCTGAAGGGTAATTGTTACCTGAAGGGTATTCACTACCAGAAGGGCATTCTGTAAGGTGTAATCTAAATTCTTTGACTGGATATACAACCAGTTAAATTTCACGGTGTATAGTCATCATTTTGGTATTTTGATTTTTTTCTAGCTGAACTACTTACTTCTTTCTTCCATGTTCCTTTCTGCCTTGGTTACTGTCTACGAAATACAGGGTGTAAATAATTGAATTGTACTTCAGAAACATGTTGCATTTTGTACCTTTAACTTGAACGTCTTTGGCTCAAAATCGCTCAAAATTGAGAAAAATAAAAGAAGAAGAATAGGCACGCCTTTGCCAAAAAAATTATACTTATTTCTTACTCTATGGCCTTTGCCTAGGAATATAATATTTATTTGCCGATTGGTAAAGAAATATTTTTCGAGGGTTTCCTCGAAAATTTTGATAAATCTATTAAATAAAACAATGCGGGCTATTTTCTTACCTTCTTTTTATCTATGCAATATTCTGCTTAAACTAGAGTTAGTCTCAGTTGATAAGCTAAATGCACTTTCTTATTATGGAAATATGTCTTTGGAGGGACGAAAAACGTGAGTCATTGTGTGAGCATCTGCATTAATAGCGGGCGGGCAGTGCATCCCATTAAAAAGAATCATAAGTGTGGAGTAGCTAAAATTCTTGCACAATGGGAAAAGCGAAAACGTACGTACTGTGAAATGCTCGAGAAGGTGCCAAAGTACTACTATTAAATCACTATGCCGCGTGTTGTATTGAATGAAGGTGTCAAAAAATCAATCCGTCACTTAATGTCCATTTTCGCGAACACCTTTATCTCTCAATGGCCAGATCCTTCAACTAGTTATTCAATTTTTAAATTTGAACAATGTACTTTGTTCGCAAAGACTGTTACATAAGGTAAGTTTATAAAGCAACTCTTGAAATTAAAAATGCAAAATCTTTCATAACAGAAATTTTCGCGCGTTTTGTTCTCGACCTACTAGAAAAATGGCCGTCGCACCCTGTATAACTACCGGTTGTACTCGAGTATTAAATAAAATGATTGCGTAGTTGACCTCGGCATTCTCAGAAAACGTTCGCCAATCGAATCGGCCGCAATCGATAGCAATTCAATGTCATGTACTTTCATAAACATGATTGTACTGAAGTGTTGTATATGGTCCCGGCATCAGAATAGGATCATCCCATGTCTTTCCATTGCTTGCCTGCGTGTCGAGTAGTTTTTGAGGTTAACCTACCTCACAAACCCTTCCCATTGGGTATCGTAGGCGACTAAGGATTCGGGTTAGTTGTCATATAGGCGACAGACTAGCAACCTGTCTCTAGATGCACTAAGAAACACAAAGATCGGTGTTTCTTATTTTAGGCGCGTACCGAATCTTAACGCAAATACTTTGCTTAGGTAATTTTAGTTTGAGCTCCCTGTGAGATTAAATAAACTCACCCCGTATACGGTATTGCCGAAATCTATGTAAGCGCATCACATCAGTTGTGTTGTGTTGTGGAAAAAATGCAGCGGGGAAAAATATAATACGAGCGAAGCCGCGGCACGGCTAAATAGAGTCATTATAAAAAGTAAAAAGCCGGATAAAACTAATGCTGAGTGCATTCGTATAAAATCGTATATTGTAATTACGAATGATAAAAATAGCTACATTATTTACTAACGAGGTCATATTTTACTTCTAGTAAAAGTAGACACTGGCCGGAGTACATTAATCTTCATTTTATTTGTCTTAATTATTATGACAATTGTAAATGGCCCACCCCTGAGCCGTGCTAGTTGTGAAAAAAGCTAAATAGAAAATATAATATACATTTTCGCGCACTAAAAATATCTAACTAGAAATACTACAATCCATTAATAAATAGTCAAACATTACATAAGTCTTCCTTTTATTTCTGACAGTATGTTTTTTTTTTTTAAGTGACCTATCTATGTTTGTGTCGGAAAGGTACGACCAATCAAGCTTCACCGGACTTGTTGTTATTTAGCAATAAATAATCCTTATGATGAAGCCTATCGATCGGTATGATAAAACTACAGGGTATTTTTTTCTCGTGTAGCGGGTTCGATTCCCGGTTCAACCATGTAATTATTAAAATATGTATGAATGCAGTTTTAGTCGTTTTTTAATTTAAAATAAAGTCTTCTTTCAATCAACTGTTCTATCTACAATATTTAAGGTACTTTCCCTCCATGTGGCATATCCGTGGGACGCCCTGTATAGAATGAAGTGAAGCAAAAAAAACTACCTCTATAGCTACGACACAGAGTTGGGTTGGTCAAAATTCTAAGTCAGCCACACGGCATCAGTTATCAGTAACAGTTCATATTATCTACACCGAGGGGCTCGGGCCTAACCTGAAAGCATCACTATCACTACATAGTATAAAATAAAGTCGCTTTCTCTGTCCCTATGTCCCTATGTCCCTATGTCCCTATGTCCCTTTGTACGCTTAAATCTTTAAAACTACGCAACGGATTTTGATGCGGTTTTTTTTAATAGATAGAGTGATTCAAGAGGAAGGTTTATATGTATAATACATGCATAATATACTGAAGGATAACCCACAATAACCATTTTCCCGTGCGGAGCCGGGGCGGGTCGCTAGTAATGAATATAGTGCCCAAGCTGGCCCCGCGCGGGTTGGTCAACTTCACAACGAATTACTTCGCATGTGTGTGCAGGTTTTCTCATGACGATTTAACACCGTAAGAGTATCGAATTAACGTACATAATGAATTTGAAAATCGAAACCGTATTGGTTCCTGCCGAGACTTGAACCCGCGAACTTCCGAATGTCACCGTCGCCGCTCTCAATAATTCATAAAATATTAAATTAATATCACTACATAGTATAAAACAAAGTCGCTTTTTCTGTCCCTATGTCCCTCCCTTTGTACGCTTAAATCTTTAAAACTACGCAACGGATTTTGATGCGGTTTATTTTAATAGATAGAGTGATTCAAGAGGAAGGTTTATATGTATAATACATGCACAATATGCTTAAAGATAACCCACAATAACCATTTTCCCGTGCGGAGCCGGGGCGGGTCGCTAGTATTAGTATAAATACAACCTTATCGTCAGAACCCCAGTGCAGCTAATTGCAGCGAACATCCCGCTGAGCAGTCCTAGAAATGCATCCAATTTGCAACTTGCTATGCGGGATCATTTTCAATCCCAACTAATGAAGCCGCGTGGATGCCGAGTTATTTGATATTAGCTAGGTAAGGGAGAAGTTACGAGGTCTTTGTACCTAGACGGTATATATTTTGTACTTAGAGGTATATTTTGTAAGTTCAGATTCTGCAAAGATGTAAATATATCGGTGGTGAAGCCAATATACAAATGTTTTTTAACGGGAATCAAGATCGCTTTTTTAAATTTTTTTTTGATAGATACAAATGTTTATTTACCTATATACTCGTAATATGGAATGTGTATAGAACCTAGGCTATACTCGTAGATAATTTTAGTTTGTTTTAAATTTAAAAGCTTCTTTCACACTTATGATACTTTTTCGTGTGATATGCAATGCAATACACCGCCCGCCCCACTACTCTATAACCACCAAATATTCTACACGTGTACAAATAAAAAGAAATAAATTAAAAAAGAAGATTTTTTTTTAAATCTATAATTTCTTTTCTAGGAATTTCATTTCTGTTAGGGAATTCAATTTGTCACAGCATGCGGGATATTGTCAGGTTCACAGTGCTCTATACAATCGCGACTGTGTAATCTACTCAAACTACCAGGACAGCATAACTTTCCAGGTCACAACAATGTTCTGCAAGTCCTTATAATTCAATTTAACTCCCAGTAGGGTGCAACGTTAATTAATCTGTAAAACGGTCTAGTGAGCAATCCCAACCGCTCAGTTACAGACAAGGTTTTGTGGAAATCCCGTCTAGAACAGTGACTACCGAGCATGGTCTAAGAAAACAAGGTCTTGCATTCGAACCACGTGACTGACACAAGCCTACGTCATCATGCAATGTTCATCCTTGTTTATTAACATGCAATCGACAAGGATGAACAGCGCATTTAAGGATGTTATAACATACAAAGAATTTATTTCTTTGTATGTTATAACATCCTTGCGTCTCTATTATGTTACATACTCTTTGCTACCGAATCATCAGAGGTTAGAAAGCCGCGCTTCGATTCCCACCAAGAATTTTATAAGTACTTATGTACCTACTACCGTACATATAACATCCTTGATTCCCACTTCTCTGAAGTTGAAAGTGTAAGGAATCAACAATCCCGATCTACGCAGAATAAGCTACAAAGTGAATCTTTGGCACCCACTGACACCACTCTGAGTCGCAACGGTGCGTGTAACCTAATCAATCAGTTCCGACGTCACACGTCAATTATTTCTGAACGAATGGAGTGAAGGGAGACATGATTGAATGAAATATATACGCAGGTGTTCAACGCTAGAAACCTAACAAGAAGACATTTTTAACATCACTTGCGCGAAAAGTGTTTGTTTTTTCACTTACAGAGACTAGAAAACATCTCTGAATAATAATGATTATTGTCGATTTTAATTATAAGTCCTAATTGTGAATGTTGCAAATAAATATTAATTTATTTACTAGCTTTCCGCCGCGCGACTCCGCTCACGCTAATAACGCTATAACAGTTTTTCTTATTTTTTTAAAGTAAGAACCTTCTACAAAGTATTAGAAACCATAAAAAGATGGATGGAATCGGTAAAACCAATCAAGTTATAGCGTGACCAAAAGAAATAGGGGTTCATTTTTATATGATATAGATTTCAGTAGCCTAATCACTTTTTTTTGGAAAATCTTTTTGTTGGGCATAACATTTCTCGACTAAAGTGGAAAAGCTTGTGTGGAGATGCGAATTGGTGGTGTTTATCAGAAAAGCCTTCCAAACTGGTCGTGTGCCAGCAGTTTGTTTGAACAACAATCAATATTGTGTCACACGACAAATCCATCATTTTGGGCAAACTGCCTAGACAGAGCCGCGATTCTGGCAGCCACATAATTTTATCTCCACCTTAGGTAAGTTTTCTACCAAGTATAATAAAATCCAAATATGATTTTTTGGGCACCAAAAATTTAGACACAAAAACCAGCTATCATCTTAAAGGCGAAAAGACTATATATATAATTACTGTTTATCTACCATACCTAAACACGTAGGTACGTAGAAAATAGTAAACATAAAAAATAGAAATGTCAAAAGAATACAGAAAAACATATTGATTATAAGTCTATAATAAATTCAAAAGGTTTTTTTTTCGATTTCACTTAAAATGTCATCTACTTCTTTATGTTACTTTTAACACAAAAGGGAAAATTCAAACTCAAACCTACTTACGCAACGTACTTTCAATTGGAGAGTGCCAGAATCGCGCCCATTATATACAACGCCATATAACCATAACTATGTTGCATGTAGATATATGTTAATACCCATCTCATCAATTAGTTGGAAAAACAAAAGAAGCCCGCAGCTTCCTAATGGCCTGTGTTTATGTAGAACATTGCGACTCCTCCGAGGCGACAATTAATGCGAGATTGACTGGGGTGACAATGATTTTGTCATTCAAGTCATCGACACAACTTTGACTGTTTTGAAGTGTGTTTATAAAAATCACAACTTGACACTGACACAAAGTATAACTAGTGCCATAACAAAAAAAAGTACCTTTTTAAAGAACAAGGTGCTTGAAATATTGAGACTAAAATCAATAAATTAAATATACTAAAATATCCTATAAAAAACTATCAAAACATTACGTCAGTGCTGTTTAAAAAAATACAGAGTGCAGTAGTAGTAGTGGTAAGGGTCTAGACAGACGGACTGCAATTCAACTCCATTCTGACTGCCCTACATAATCAATTAACCCTGTAGATTTGGTGCATATTCCGAGGTGTCCAAAGGTAACTAAGGAACTAAAAATGCGTTAAAAAGTTTTTTCCATAACAAGTACTAATCAAAACCCAAATTTGGGAATTATGGTCACCATTTTTTTTTTTCAAGGTATGAGTTCATCGCCTCAGACTTTTAAAGACATTGAGTGTCAACATATCACCAGTTATTAAAGAAGATATTATATTCTATTTATGTATTTCATAAGTATTAAAAATTTTTTTCAGAGGGTTTTGAATCTCCCTCAGAGCAAACTTAACAGCGATGAAAACTATCTGACTCTTATTTACCTTGTGCCGGGAAGCTAGTCATGTATATGGCTGTGTGTATGAGAAAGTAAGTTCTATGTCTTCAAGTATCGTTGATTTCGTATAACATCCCCCGAAGGACAAAAGTCACGCCGACATTTTTAAAATTTTTGCTGTCTGTCTGTATGACTGCGACAGTGGGGTGACTGCGATAGCAGAGTGAGGAGAGGCGCGATTAAACACATACGTTTGTGTTGGAGTGATACCGATGGCAGCGGAGCGACAAGCGTCGTCGCTATCAAATGCATAAACTTGTATTGAAGTAATATTTATGTTAGCAAGGCGGGGAGCGGTGGGATCAAATGCATACATTTGTAATGGAGTCATGTCGAAGGTAGCGGAGCGGGTAGCGGGGTGATCAGATGCGTTATTTGTATTGAAGTAATTTCTTTATGTTGAAATTGATCAAGATATGCGTATTGGTGTGACCACAATTTAGCAGCGTTTAGTTTTGTATTGGAGTATTTCAGGGCGGGAAACAGAGCGATAAATGCATAGCTTTGTATGGAGGGATCTCGATGACCGCAGAGCGGGTAGCGGCACGATTCCCGCTGTCACTCAGTCAGTTTACGAAATTATGGTGAAAAGGTCTTAGTTGGCCATGGCGACTCAATCCAATTTGTTCGACTTCACATGAATTCCAAACATTAGTACTTGCTGTGGATCGAACTAGTGTCTCTCAGATGGGAAGCAATTTTCCCAGCCACTACGCTAATGACGAAGCTCTTCTTATAAATGTTATTTATTAATGCAGGCTCAGTTGGCCCAAATGTCCTTGCGCAAAAATGTTCCTGCTTATTCATAATTTATATAATATCCCGTATATTATTTAATATATACATGAAACATTGTACATTAAATAAACAAGTAAGTAGGCCTTGCTATGTAAAAGAAAATACTATCACCATATGAAACGTGCTAATCAATACCTTCCGCATTCCCATTATAGAACAATTTTATACATATTTTTAGTAAAGAATTTACATTTCCTTAGAAAAATATTTCAAGTTGGCAATATTGCTAGTGAAATGTTTATAATTCTCCTGTAGAGTAGGTAAGTAGGTAAATTTGACGCATGCCCTACTGCGCATTGACGTACCGTCCGCAAAGACAATTCGTAAACAGTTTCGCAAGTAATATCCATTTCCTGTCTCTTTTTTTCTTATATGTTGTACATTTCTGGCTGGCTTTTTTGTGCTTAAATAAACAATCACTTAACGAAATGTGTAAATTTAAAGTTAGTAAAAATAAGATATTTGTCTATCCGTGTTAAACTGTATTTCAGCATAATATAATTCTCGGGAAAGCTCTTCGGGAATTTTCTCATTAATCACATTTTTTCCTAACCGTACCGGCGCTGCAAATGTCCATCAAAACAAAGAAACGATGGCCCGCTCAGCGCAAGGTCGCCGCTCGGGACAATTACAAGAAAACGACACCGCAAGCGAATCCGCAGTACACAACTAGCTTTTACCTAACAACCTTGTCTTGACCGTGAAAAGCACCGCTACTGTGTAACAGCAAGCGATAATTCAGACCACAAAGATAGACGTAGTAAGAAAAGTACTGGAGGTGATTCGTAGTGTATTAAAATTGGAGGTGTGATCTTACCTGGTATTGTATAGTCGTCTCTTTCGTTTGGAAGGTCGGTGAGCACTCGCGAGGCGGCGGGCTAGCGCGGCGGTTTGGGGCGAACTGGGCCCGGCCGGGAGCCTCGCCCGCCCCGCGCCCCGCTCGCCCCGCCCGCGCCCCACGGATAAACAACGTGCATTGTGGCCCGATCTCTGGACCCACTCCACTCCGCCTCCAAACCACTAAGATCTCCCTTCAAACCCTATACATCCCCGCTTTTATACCCCCACTGAATTTCAGCAGCGTAACCAAAGCAGCGATGTGTTCTGAAGAGGTGTCGCTGCGCGATTCTGTCGATGAACAGAAAGGTAGATACTAAATGAATTTGCTGCCCAGATAGTACTCTAGCGTTATAGATTTTGGATTTAAGTCTCGTTTGTGCAAATCCCGGGAAATGATGGCGTTATCCCAGTCCCGGTTATAATAGAAGTTGCTAATGTGAACTAAAACGCGAACATAATAATGATTATGTAGATAGTTCCGGATCCTGCGGTTAGGTAAGATTTATAATGATAGTATGGTGAAATTAAGGTAACAAAGGGTTTCAGCGATACAATGAAATAACACATTAGTAAGTAGAATAGAACATATTGCACACTAGCTTTCCGCCGCGGCTCCGCCCGCGTTTACAGTTTTTCCCGTGGGGATGAGGCTTTTTTCCGCGGTAAAAGGTAGCCTATGTTACTCAAGGTGAATGTAGCTTTCTAATGGTAAATGGTTTTTGAAATCGGCACAGTTGTTTTTGAGTTTATATATACAAACAAACACCCACACACAAAAATACAAATCTTTCCTTTCTAAAATATTAGTTATTAGTATGATAGAAAAAGAAGATACTTATAACATAAACTATAATTTCAGGAAAACGGCGTTATTGCCAACCGAAGCCGAACGGAAATTAACATTTGCAAGGCGTTTTGAAATTCATGATAACCTGTCCTTTGTTAAATGAGCATGTTTTTCCCATGGAACAATATTGATGGACGTTCCTTCAAATTTATTTCGCTATTTAATATTTAAGCATGAAAGGTAACACACGGACAAACATAGCATATTACGGAATTTACATATATGCACTACATACATAGACTACATGGTCTAAGACTACATATAAGCAATCAATATTCATTACTTGTGATTTCGTGGCTTAGAAATAGACCAACCAACTCTTCCGTAAGAGGCGACTAAAGGAACACAACCAAGGAATGAGATGCAACGTTCATATTATTATGTATTATCAACAACAACTGCAATCCCCATTCCGCCGACCAATCCACTTTCCTTCCAAAGGAGATGCCTAAGTCCAGCAGTGAACTTTGGCTGTACTAAAGTAGTAGTAGGAAAGTGAAAACGGAAAGTTTATTACGTAATAAATAACATTTCAACCAAAGAAGAGCGAACATATCGACTCCCCGTCAATAATAAAAACGGTTACAAAAAATTTCACATAACGATCCGAGAAAAGGGGTCGGGCGTATTATAACACGTCTCCATAAAACACGTCCGGGGAAGCCCGAAGGTCGTATTTACGGCGGGAAGGCCCGCCTTACTCCCGGGAACCTCTTAATGAGACTCATGCATAATACACATACAGCCTACTTCCATTAATACGGTATTCTTGATGTCTAATACTTTATCTATCTGCTAGCCAGCCAGCTACACCTACTTTACATTTTTTCCCTTGGAAATAAGGTGTTTCCCCGCGGCAAAAAGTGACTTACATGTAAGCATTGTAAAATTTCATCGAAATCTGTTGAGTAAGTATAAAGTATTTAGCTTGTGTCATGGTCCAAGAAAACAAGGTCTTACAATTAGACTACGTGACTGACACGAGCCTACGTCATTTCTACGTCATTATGCCTATTCATCCTTGTCGAATGCGTGTAATAGACAAGGATGAACAGCGCAAAATGACGTAGGCTTGTGTCAGTCACGTGGTCTAATTGTAAGACCTTGTTTTCTTGGACCATGTTTGGCTTGGCTTGTGTCATATCAAGCGACGAAGCCTAGACGTCGTCATCGCGACGCCTGACTAAATATGAGCATTATTTTATCTTCTGATTTATACTATCACTAGCTTTCCACCCGGCGACTCCACCCGTGCTAACAGTTTTTCCCGTTTGAGGAATTTTCCGTGATAATAGGTAGCACATAAGTGTTATTCTTATGTACAAGCTATATTATTGTAAAGTAAAATTAAAATCTAAACCAATTTTATAATGGAAATTGTGATTATTAACATAAAAATATACACGTGTCGCCCCAAGTATATGTTTCTTATTTTTCTGGTCAAGCTTTATATTTGGCAAAGATGGTCAAAGTACAGAAACCAGCACATACGGTTAGACATTCGCCATTTGCACTACGAAATTCACCCCTACCGCTGCTTAATACGGGCTCTCTCAAGGTCAACATGTCCAGCTGCATGTGCTGTCTCATCATCATCATCATCTCAGCCGAAAGACGTCCACTGCTGGACAAAGGCCTCCCCCAAGGATCTCTACAATGTGCTGTCTACTGAAATAAAGATATATTTAATTTAATTTGATTTGATTACTTTACATCTATTCCAGTCACTCAGCCTTATATAAAATAAGAGCATTTTAGCATCATTGTTATGTTACTAAAGCCTCTTTATTATACTGTGCTAAAGCATTCAAAATCGAAAACTACATAAATTATGAACTATCATAATTTATGTAGTTTTCGATTTTGAATGAACTATCACTGAACTCCAATAAGGAAATTGTGAACAAAAATTGTTTACGCCTACTTTCAGGTAATTTTCCTGTTTTCCCGTGGGAACGAGGCGGATTCCCGCAAAATGTGTGCTATGTAATAGCGAACATATTCTCAAGACAAAATTATATTCCCTCTCAGACCACCGACGTCGTCCTGGTTTTGCAGATTTCCCCAAGGAATAACATATTTCGTATTAAAAAGTAACCTTTTGTTAATCCAAGAAATAGAATTCTGTTTGTTTACTCACTTACGAGTATACTGAGATATATATGTAGTTCTCCCTTTCCGTCACGCGGCTCTACCCGATAACGATATTTCCGTGCGAATAAGGTATTTTCCTGCGGTAAAAGGTAGCCTAGCTCCTTTCTCAAGGTCTATTCTATCTCTATCCAAATGTAATCAAAATCGGCTCAGAGGTTTTGGCGTAAAAGCGTAATAAACAGACAGGGTTAATAATATATTTGTAGGATTCGGATATAGATAATAAAGGCTAGGTTTATGTACTGTTATTAGGTTGATACAAATTTATCAGCTGGCCAAGCAAATTTGTAAAAAAACTTGCAGAGCATAAGTTGTTCAGTTTAATGAGCTTAGTTATCACCCGAGAGGATTTATCATACTTTTAAATTCACAGCCTTGATTTCTGTGTTATTTTTTTACACTTTTTTGTGTTATTTTCTGCTCTGTTTTATTGTCTTAGGCTTTCACTTGGCTTTTTTACAAAAAGATTCCTCAATGCTTCACGGTAAAGCACAGGTTCGTCTACCTTGGATGTTCTTCTGTTGTAAATAATCCTTAAAACGTGGGTAGAAGCGTGGGCGTGTCTGCCCGCAGTCTGCCGTTATTACTATGAAAAATACCCGTCTGGCAACAAACATTAATATAGTAGTAGAATATTATTTGTAATCTTCGGAAATAAAGTTCTTTGAACCGGAATATGGTAACACTAATGTTGGAAATGTGATGTTACTGCTCTACTTTATTACTATACTTACATATCTAAGCGGCTGAATCTATATGGATAATGTTCTCCATGATAAATAAAGTTACGCGCACGCAAGCAATTTCATAATATAAAATTAAAAACAATTTTCAGTGGTATAACAGCCTCCGTGGTCGAGTGATCGAAAGCTCAACTGACGTTACGGAGGTTCCGGGTTCGAATCCCGGTGGAAACATACACAATGCACACACCTGCGAAGAAATTCAAAGATTGTGTACTTTATTACATGATGAACACACCTCACAGGTTTAACGTATTTTTTTTGTCACTGGCCATCTATTCTCTGATAGAAAATAATCTTTGAAATTTTAGACCTAAATATTAGACGAAGTGAATTCGAATGTGATATTCAGTATATGGAAGACCTCAACCTTCCGGACCGTATTTAGTAGATACTTATTAGCAGTTTAAATAAAACACGCCACATATTTTTTTCAATGACTAAAATTATACTTCGTCTTTAACAGCCCACCGAGGGGCTCGAGCCTACTCTGATACCAGGGTGAATAGGCCTTAGTCGACCACGCTGGCCCAGTGCGGGTTGGTCAACTTTACACTCAACCCTTGAATTACTTCGCAGGTGTGTGCAGGTTTCCTCACGATGTTTTCTTTCACTGTAGGAGCGTCGAATAAACGTAAATATGAATTCGAAAATCGAAAACACAAATATACTTAATTATAAGTACTAACTATAATATGTAATATACCTATAGTGCATAATTATAAGTACTTACTAATGTATCTTAATGCTAAATGTTAAATGGAGAAATAAACAATTATTATTATTATTACTTATACAATCAAAAATCGGTTATTATTTCGCATTTTAGTAGTAAAAGAAAACTCCAAGTAAAATTGGACCATCTTCTCCGAGCATTGTTCGGATATTCCACAATACTGCGCGGTTCTGAGTGCAGATGAAAAATGCATCCGTATAGTTGACCCCTTGACCTGTGTGAAATACTCGTACCTAGTGTTGTTGTGATCGAAACTGCAGCTATGTAACCAGTATCGTACAAAGAATTGTTATTCTTTCGAAACCAGTTACGTAGTTAGCTTTCGCGGCCGTTGTCCAGAGTTCGCTTCTCATTACGGAGGTTTTAGGTTCGAATCTCGGTAGGACACGAGCAAACATCACTTTGTGAGACTTACCCCAGTTTGAGGACGTTGCAAGCTGAATCACCTGATAGTGTGAAAGGAAGATTATTCCGTTCTTCGGAAGGCATATAAAGCCGATGGTTGGTCTCGGTTACTATCTTACGGGTGTCATCGGTTTCGGAATCTTATTAATTCTGACACCAGGGTTTGTGAGGTAGTTTAATCTCGAAACTAATACGATAAGCAAGCAAAACCACCTTAAAAACTAGTGGAATGTTTGATAGTACCATCGAAACTATCGTGACCTTTGTTAATATCGATAGCAATCGACTCTTATTTGCTTCTTAAGTAAGATAAAAATAAAGTAAAATAAAAATTCTTTATTTCAATAATAAATGTCTTTGGGTGAATTTAGTTGGAGTTTCCTTTTAAGCTGTATGTAGCCTGTGCTAGGAAAAATCCGCTCTTCTCTCAGACTATAATTTGCATATCTTAAAAGTACTACTCTTATTTACTTTCACTAATCATACTCGTACTAATATTATAAAGAGGAAAGATTTGTACGCACTTCCGTGATTCGACCTTGTGTCGCATTTCAAATATTCGACCTTATGTGGTGTCGAACTATAGTTATTCGCGATGCGGTGGTGTCGCGCTTCCGTGATTCGCTCCTACGTGTTTAGTACTGAAGTGGTAACTTCATTTTTATGTGTGTTTGTAATGAAAAACTTAAAAACTAAACCAATTTCAAAAATTATTTCATCATTAGAAAGCTACATTCACCCTCAGTAACATAAGCTAACTTTTACCGCGATAAAATGCCTCATTCTCACGGGAAAAACTGTTAACGTGGGCGACAAAAATATATACAAAAAATAATCTTAGTATAAGGAGCGGGGTCAATGTCTGATACTCGTCCATAATATACTCGTAGAATATTATTACCTCTTGTATCTAGATATAAGTGAAACATTGTTATAAGTTCAATAAATTATTTTATTATGTATTATTATTGCGTAAAATGTTGTCGATTTTTTAAATAATATCGAAGATCACCATAGTTGCGATAGTATCACTATCGACTAGTTTTCAAGGTCTCGATAGTAATACTATAATTTGTCATAACAACAGTGGTACCGCGGAATCACGCGTGATTGTGCAAAAGCTGTGTTTTAAATAATAATAGTTCTTATCCAGTTGCTTTAAAATTCAATAAGAATAATGGGAATGGTTTTTACTGTCTATCAAGCGATGAGGTTAATGTTAGAGGTCAAAGTCGTGTGAGAGAATCAACATTTGCATGAGAATTCAACTTTCCTAGAAATTATTGTTAACTCGTTCGAAATATGCAGACTTTCTCACGGCTATCTGTTAAATGAAACCGGTTAACATAGAAGCAACATAAAGAGGTCGTTAATGGCCCCACCGAGGGGCTCAAACCTACCCTGAAAAGACGAAGAGATCATCATCATCATCATCTTAGCCTGTAGACGTCCATTTCTGGACAAAGGCCTCCCCCAAGGATCTCCACAATGATCGGTCCCGCGCATTAACGAAGAGATAATACACCAAAATCCTTATTTGACAAAATATGAAAAACTAGATGTATACCCAGCCTATCCCACATTAAACAAACGTTGTCCTGACAACATCAAATAGAACATTTTTATTGCTTGAAAAAACAATGCTAGTCTTTTAAAGCTAGTACCAGAAAAAGTAATTAAATTTTAAAGGAGCATTAAAGCCTAACATTTTCATTAAGCCGTTGCACAAAACAAACTTAACTGTACTTTTAACTGGGCATTAATAAATAACTAAAGAAACTTCAAAAACCGTTATCATCATACTAATATTACAAAGATTTGTATTTTTGTGTGTGTGTGTGTATGTTTGTAATTAATAAACTCAAAAACTACTAAATCGATTTTAAAAAATTCTTTCTACATTAGAAAGTTAAATTTACCCTGAGTAACATAGGCTACCTTTTACCGCGGGAAAATGCCTCATTCCTACAGGAAAAGCTGTTAATTCGGGCGGAGCCGCGGCGGAAAGTCAGTTAAACATAACTCACGTTTCACACAACCAAGTTAGGTCTAATGAGACATTTAAATTAATTTAATGAATGTCAAATTTTAACAGGATCCCAACCACCCATTAAATTTTGTTTTATTTGCAAAATTTCTTGATAATGCGATAGAAAGTAAAACATTACCATGGTGCAACAAGCAAGTGGAAGCGCAGAATTGCATAGATGCGCCGCGGCCGTTTAATTGTGCATCGCAATGACGCACGCCGCACTGCAGTCGAAATATTTGCGTACTCAAGTTATATTCTGCCGTATATCGCCGTAATAGCCATTTGCACTAAATTCTACTCGATATTTAGCCATAATTACCTTCATGAACAGCCTCCGCGGTCTAGTGGTCAAAAGCTCGTCTGACGTTACGGAGCTTCCGGGTTCGAATCCCGGTGGGGACTCGTCGAACAAATATCACTTTGTGAGCCGTTCCTCAGTTTGGTTCGGACATTGCAGGCTGAATTACCTGATTGTCCGGAAAAAAGATGATTCCGTACTTCGTAAGGCACAGATGTAGTCGTTATTGTAGCCATGTCCGAAGCCTAAGGCGGTTCTATAATTCCGACACCAGGGCAAAACCTCGAAACCCACTCCAGCAGACTTTTTTCGGCTGAAATTATGATAAACTTCATGTGATGTGTGATAAGTATTTTTTTAATTTTGTAACTTCTATTAACTAAAGTGGGATTCTAATACGTCTGAGGACGCCTTAAAGATTATTTCTTCCTTTGTTGACAACAATTTGTTAAATAAAAATGTATTGGTACAGAAGCTATCACATGCCAACTGCACTACTCGCACTACGAAATTCACCCCTACCGCTACGGAATACGGGCTCTCTCAAAGTCAACATATCCAGCCGGATGTGCTGGCTACTGTCCGTCACAGACTTTCTAATGTATAAACCTTATTCATGTTTTAGCAACTTAAACAGCATATTATGTGAATGTATGAAGATAAAAAGCGTACTCAAGACTGATTAAAAATATCGAACTAAAAAATGCGCGCCGTAACTTGTAGTTAATAAATCCGTTATGATTAAACGCTCCACATATAAAGTAAGACACAATGCAATTCTAACTATGTATGTACAGAAATAGCAAAGAATAAAACACAACATGCGTCATTTCATTATCAAACTAAGAACATAAAACTGAAGCAAAATTACTATTTTATCACCCTACAATTTCCAGGATTTTATAATTTGTACGTATAGGTACACCAGTTTTGAACTACAATAAAAAAGCAAACATCAAAATCGCACTGCACCGTAGCCTCGTAGTCACGCCGCTACGAGCCTCGTAGCACTTGCTACGAGTTTTTACTGCGCAGTCGTTTTATCTTTATCGCCGCGCTGTAGTTGAAACCATTATTCTTTTATTTATAGGACAGTTTTTATTTCCACAATCAACCCACTTTAACCCAAATACGCAACCCTGTGAAGAGTTTATTTCAATGGTT
Organism: Teleiodes luculella; assembly: GCA_948473455.1. Lineage (NCBI taxonomy): Eukaryota > Metazoa > Arthropoda > Insecta > Lepidoptera > Gelechiidae > Teleiodes > Teleiodes luculella. The sequence goes on from OX419585.1 coordinate 12,956,931, forward strand.
ACATCACCATTTGAATTCCACCAATTCGCACTTTACTCTCTGGAGGTCTATAAATTGTGATCACAAAAATTTTATACATGAATTTAGAACGTGGTTTTTGGGGTTAGATATACGGTTGGTTATCTTGTCGGTTTCTTGGTTGGTTATTTGGAACGAAAATTGTTTCAGTCCAAACCCGTGGTTCACCCCATTAGTCCACTCTCACTGAACAAATCAATACTATATGCCATGGAAATCAAAATCTGAAGTTAAAAACATAAGTGTCAATCTCTTGCAAAAAACAAGACGTTTGCCTTTGTCCAATACACAGTTTGCCCAGAGATTATTCAACCACCATCCCGTCTATTAACTAAGCCGTTTGTCCAACTAGCATTTTGTCTAGCTTGCATTTCGTCCAACTCGCATTTACCACCTTTAGACTCGCTTGGTGAGATTATGAAATCCTCATACCTTTTCGTAGTTTTTAATTAAGCTCGGAGCCAAAACATCCAGAGCCGCAGCGAATGCATTCAACTTGCAGCCGTACTGCAATTTAGAGTTGCACCCAGGGTACCGCTATTTGTCATTTTAACCGGTTAGCTTACATTTTCGGTTTGAATTGAAAATGTTAAATCACAGCTCTAGGTCATAAAGACCTATATATGTACGTATACCTATAGTACTTACCCATTATGTATATACTATACCACAGAATACCAAATAGTAGTACCTAACTATACTTTGTGTGTGCGTGGAACAAGCTACGTCATCGAAATCGGCATTGACAAATTTGGCTATCCTTCTTGCACGGCAGTAATTTATTTATTTTGCTTTAGTTTCTCACTGATGAGATGACGTAAGTACAATCCAACGTCACGTGACTTAGAAAACCTTTCTACGGGATGTAATGTAACAGGACCATGATACTGCACTGATAGCGCAGAGTGGTCAAACATCTCACAGATGTAAGAGATGTTGTCTGTGTTACGCTCCACGTATGACCTTTTTCAGTTTAAGTGGATTATAAGGTCATTGACCGACTTCCGGGTGTCGTGGTTTTAGTATTATTTAATTGCTTTAAAGCTTTTTAAATGGCTTGTATAACAGTTATCTGTAGATAGTAATCAAGATTTTCGGGCTTTACTTACATGTCTTCCGAAGCACGGAATCGTTTCTCGGTCAATCAGATGATTCAGCTCGCAAAGTCTTCCAACGAAATAAAACTGTTTTACAATATTTTCATACATTATCATCAATTGACTCATTTTTATAGAGAAGATTTACCGGTTTTGAATACTCTAAAATGCTAATATAAAAAACCTTTAAATTTGCATTTCAATCAGAGTATGAATATTCTTTCAGTAAATAAACGCTGCGAAAGTGCTTTAAGATTAATTAAAAAGAAAGAAATTGGTTTGCTTCAAACGTGTCAAATTCATTTATCTATGTTAGAGTATAAATAGAAAAAATTCTGATTTTAACTTAGTTACTTAGTGAGTAACTCTAATTTTTATGAAATTATTTTATCACGTTTTTGTAATAAAACTTTACCCAAAACAAACGACTTATTTAAATATATATTTATAAGTCCTAGTCATTTAAAAGTTGCTAATCGTTAAATTTGACTTTTTGTAGGTTTTAAAGGACATCATTCACGTTTCATACAATGTTGGACCAAAAAAGTGAAAATGCCGGCCAAAGACAAAAAGTGTATTTTTCGGATAGAACACGTCGTAGTTTCTATATTTCTTTACTTTTTTTTACATTTTCTTTATATTTTTTTTATTTTTTTTACTTTTTTTTCTTAGTAATAAACAAAAAAAAGTCGATGAATGATCATTCTTATGCATCATAATAATACTTTCATAATATATTTTTTAATTATATTAAACAAATACATACTTAATCCACGTGGGCCCCTATTATAATAATAAAAAAAATAAGTTAAACTACATACAATAAAGGAATATAATATATTCAATACAATATGACTACATGCGCTGTGACATGCGTCAAAATAAAACTTTTATAACAACATTTTTATTATTTAATTAATAGCTTCTAACTATACAACCATGGGGTGCACAGGATTAGTGTCATAGTAAAAGAATACAGGAATTGTGTGTTCTACCCGAAAGTTATATTTTTTTCTGCTGGCCGGCACTTTTACTTTTTTGGTCCAAAATGAATGATACCCTTTAACTGTAATATTTCGCAAACTCAGTTCAATGCGAAGAAATCTTTATCACAGGTACCATCCCAGGTCCATTAAGGATTTAAACACAGTAGAACGAAAAGGTCTTGAAAAGGTCAAGTTACATTCTCGGAATTTAAATATCCTATATTCTTTTTTCTTTTTCAAATTTCTAAACAGCCAGTTTGAAATAACATCCAACATCATAGAATCATAGCATACCGGATTTGGCCCTGAGCTCAATGATTTTGTCATTTTAAAAAGCACCGTCAGTTCAGAGCATACTACTCATATTTCCTTGTATTCGAAAGTAGAAAGCACAGGTATTTTTAATTAAATCAAAATCTGCAGCGCCGTCCTGTCCAATCAAGAAATTCGTAGAATTGTGTTTGGTGCTATCTATTTTTGGAGGTAACCTTTTCAGTTCAACATCATAGAAGTCAGGTAAATATATCACCAGCACGGCAGCGATTACCATGGGAAAACAATACCTTTATGTAACTATGTAGACTTTTATGCGCGTAGAGCCAACTTTGGGGTAAGGAAATATTTTACACATAGAATAGGATGAAATAACCAAAGAAGAAAAGAAAGAAAATATTTTTATTAAACTTCATAATAAAAGAAAAATGAAAGGTTGTGATTATTGCCATTACACCCGATACCAAATAGGGTTGCTAGCTCCAAAGGCTAGCTCAGTTAACGCTGCAGTCTTTTTTTTCACTAGTCGAAGGTCACCTGACGTGGATGCTGCAACCACCGAAGTTTTCAGCTTGACCCTTGGACATTTTGTTCAGTGCTGAAATCTTCAAAGGCACCTATTTCAATGGCGACGAAGACAAAAGACTAAAGGGACGCAGTTATGCGTTAGAATGAGATACAGATACACCGCGCTCACTCTTGCGCATAACTGCGTCCCTTTCGTCTTTTGTCGCTGGCGCCAGTGAAATACCTGCCAAAGGCTTACAATAAAATAGCTTATGATTACTTATGGGTTTTTGTAGTAGTGCGCTAAATCCAAGAACTTACCAGCTGCTTCGCTCTAGCTTTACGGCCGCATCGCATTGTCTAAACTATTAACTAGACTGAGCCAACGATACTGGGTCTTATAGTTCTACAATGTATCATATTTTTATTTAATTTAACAAATTACAGATAATCGCCAAACTGTTAGGTTTGATTGCGATAAAACTAAACTTAAACGACTAAAAGAGATCTTCATTCGTATTAATTTTTTTAATTTTGAAACAGCAACGTGCAAACACGTTATTGGCCAGGGTATACTCGTAGTTATAGTCAATTATGCGTTTGCTTTCATCTACGAGTATATATTTCTTATAAGTAGGTACTAATATCAGAGGCGGAAATATGAAAACAGAATTATTTTATGTCTGTTACCCATAGAATGTCTCTATAGTGTTCAATACTGTTTCAGCGGAATGCACAGTGAGAAGAAAATTTTGGGGTAGAGTCTTCCGAGTTCCACTCTAACCTCGAATTCATATTACTATGAGTGCGATTCACGAGTGGCGTTTCTATGTACGCTACGCTGCTAGTTCAATGTTATTTTCTAAGCTAGTAGTGCTAGTTAGTACCCTGTACGCCAGTGTTTTGGCGGTACAGTCTGCGTCGCATAGAGCGTACCGCAATGCGCCCAAATGCAACAGACCGCAACGTTACCTCCTAATTGCTAGTTCATAATCACATTTAGGGGACAGTCATTGTACACTATAAGAGGGACAAAGAAGGGTCAAATGAACTGAAGGATTGGCACAAATGGGGATTTTTGTACTAAAATGTCATAAGGAAAAGTAAAACCGTTTATATTTTAAACGTGGTGGAAGTGGAAAGAGTCAAAATTATTTTTAAATGTATTAAGGTTAAGGGTATGTAGTAAGGTAGAAATTGCGATCAGTATTTTTGGGTTGACCTTTGTCTAGTAGTGATATCCTTCGGCTGAAATGATGGTCATTTAATTATTATATTAAGAATTTCAAACAAAACTTCAATATTGCTAGTAAAGCTAGTAAATTAAATGAAACAAATTATATACCAAAGAGAATATAATAAAATAGGTATTCATAGCTTCTTTTCACTGAGTTGTTCGTTTACATTATAAAACCACCTAAATGTATAAGATTTACATGTTTTAGCTGAAATCAGAGCCGTTAAATTTATTTAAAACTGGCGTCGACTCGTGGATTGGAGCGTTTTCAATTTTACTGATAAATATCGCTGAGATTGCCTTCTGCCCGTCGGCCTATTCTGAAAAAGGCTTGTAAACCGCTATTGGTTTCACGACTAAAATACTAATCCTCACTTTAGTGACTTTACTTTATAATACCCTTCAGGACAAAAAGGGACATCACTATCACTACATAGTATAAAACAAAGTCCCTTTCTCTGTCCCTATTTCCTATGTCCTTATGTATGCTTAAATCTTTAAAATTACGCAACGGATTTTGATGCGGTTTTTTTAATAGATAGAATGATTCAAGAGGAAGGTTTATATGTATAATACATGCATAATATACTTAAAGATAACCCACAATAACCATTTTCCCGTGCGGAGCCTGAGCGGGTCGCTAGTAGTAGTTAAATGACGCATGGATCGTACAAGATTTCAGGGTGTATTTATTAAAGTTTATTAATTTGACGACTACGCTATTATTTTATAGTTATAGCTAACAGCTTGTATTATGTCCCCACCAAGGGGCTCGAGTCTTCTCTGAAATCAGGGTGAATAGGCCTTAGTCGACCACGCTGGCCCAGTGCGGGTTAGTCAACTTCACACACAACCTTTGAATTACTTCGCATGTTTTCCTTCACCGTAAGAGCGCCGAATTTATTGAATCAAAAACCAAAATATGTACCTACTTTATTTTTTATACATTATTTTTTTATATATAGATCTTTTATTTTTTATTTTTTAAAAATGTTATAAGTACTTACCGGGGCTTGAACCAGCGGACTTCCGCATGGAATCAGCGGCCGCCACTTGGCCACCGACGCTCTTATTTTAGGATAGCATTAATAGACAGCTAGAGCTGCCCATAGAATTTAATTTTTGACTCCAAGAAACTATTAGAACTTATTAATATCATCTCTTTTATTGAAAATCCTGTGTAATATTACAGAATAAGCCGCGTCGCGCCAATCTGAGGAACTCTTTTTATCTGGAACATCTTTATGGGGGAATTTTCGTGGGTATTCTAATTAAATTTCTTGAGAAGCGGTGACTGCGACAATGGCTGCCACGCAACCTACGGTCGGAGCCTCAAACAACGAGCGATGAGCGATAACACGGTTTTTCATAGCCAAAATAAATAACAGAAAACTTATGAATGCCCCACCTTATCAGGTTTCAAGGACTACAATATTATCTTTTAAACATTTGGCCGTACTCGCGGAATATTATTACTTATCCTGTCCTAGAAGTCCCGGTAAACTTACTACTCCAATAGCGAGTGGGAGATTGCTGGAGGCAAGTTGAATAAAAAAACGCAGAGACGTAGTCGACAGTGGAGCGTAGTTACTTTATTGAGCCAAAAGAGAGACTATAATAACTAAGTGCTAACTTATATACCTAAATATTGCTGATCAAGCGAGTTGCTCATTTAAGTGTGTGCGTGAGCGTCACTACACTACACTACTACGTATCGCGCGAGAGGCTCGATAAGGTTTCAACGGTGTGACATAATGACAGAACTATGTGACTCTTATGTTACTTGCATGAAGTTACAAGAAATTCGACGATATTTCGTTTATCATAATAACAGTTATCGCGATCGAATCTCAACCCGAGCTCATTTTTTTTACACTTTCGCTGCGTTTTAAAATAGTAAGTGGGCAAATACTGAAAAAAATAATTAATAAGGACACTACCTACTTTGCGGTGTTGCTGTTTCAAGACTTTGTTGCCAAACTGTAATAGATGTTATTTGATAAAAAAAAGTATTCGTATATTTTACTCTCTTGTTTTGTCACTTAGGCCATGTCTTTAAATGCCCAATTTGTTGAACCAAATTTACGGTTTGCGGCGGCCGCCGCCGGTCGGTGCGAGCCGAGGAGGTCGCGAATTATTACTCTTTATAATGAATAGCGATTAACATGCACAATTATTAAAACTATAGTTATCTGTGAACAAAGTAGGTATATTACTTATATCAGTCTCGAAATTGGTCACTAGTGTTTTTCTGTTTTCTTATTATTTCTTCTTTCGGTCCCATTCAAATCTAGGTTCCCCTCTATAACTATCCATTTCTGGACTAAAACTACTTAACAACCTATACCCCTTTATCGAGGTACTTTGCAACCTACATTTTCACCAGATTTTCCGTTTCTTTCTCGTTCAAATTCAAACATTCAACTTTGGAATTTCTTCGTCATTCATACGTCATCTTCGTCCATTTTTCTTCAGTTTTCTCTTGACTTCCGGCCTTGACGGCCGTATTTCTTAAAATGTGTGTATTTTTATAAAGTTTAAGCTGCTTTATACCGCCGAGTTTATATTTGATTCTTTTCCATGTAAATAAATCAGTGGTGGAGAGTAGCATGTGTATGTTACTAGTGCCATGGGAAACCTTCAATCTTCAGCCGCTCCTGTTGGCTCGCCAAGGTCCTGGTGGGCCGCTGGCGTGACACCCCTATCCCCACCAAGGGGCTCGGGCCTGCCCTGAGTCAGGGTCCTTAGTCTCATAAGGCTTTAGTCGACCACGACTTCACACAAAACCTTTGAATTTCTTTGCAGGTGTTTACAGGTTTCCTCATGATGTTTTCCTTTGTAAGAGCATCGACCAAAACGTAACATATGAATTCGAAAATAATAAACACAATTGCAGGTACCTATCAAGTTAACAGTCCACGCTTCCCGAATGGAAAAACACTCCTGTTTTGCGCAAAAACTGCAATGTAAGCAGATAGTTCTCCAAACACAGTGGGATTCCGTATGCAGTCGTTTACGTTTTAATGCGGCGGGCGACCATTACCTGAGCAATTACCGCCAGAGAGGCAGCGGGCATAAAAGTTTACTGCCAGTAAAGATGATGCGGGCATCGATCGGCCACGGCCCACCTGTCAGCTCACAACCCCACCAATCAACTCACAATGAATGAGGCTTTTCGATGTCTTCTACATGGAAAAGACACTCCAAAATGATTGCTAATCGTGACGTAACTGATAGATTTAATTGTACCAGCGATAAGGGAATTACTACGTTTGATTTTAGAATTGTCAGGTATTATGCAGACGGCTTCGTAGCCTAGTTGGTAGTACTTCTGCCTACGAAGCAGACAGTCGCGTCGCGGGTTCAAATCCCGCCCAGGGCAAACATTTGTGTGATGAGCACTTGTGTTTGTCTTGTGTCTTGATGTTGTATATTTATATATGTATGTATACCAGCTGTCTGACACCCATATTACAAGCACTGCCTAGTTTGGGGTCAGATGGCCGTGTGTGAGATGTCGCACATATTTATTTATTTATTTATTTTATATGTGTCTCAAGGTCTTAAAGATCCACATCGAATTTCGGATCCTACCATGACGTGGTCGAGATGTGAATACCTACCAAGTTAAAAACTCGTCTAGTTGGACTCCTAAATATTTGGTTTTAGCTACCTTACTTAACAATTAAATAGTTGGACAGTTACATGACACGTTTCCCGAGATACCACATGTATTGCAAAATTCATTTCAATAATAGACTGAGTATTGCGAGATGCTAAAACATGTATTTATATAATGTGTCTTGTTAGCATTTATTTAAGGTCGGTTAATTAAGTTTTACTCACTTAGCCACTTGTTCCATTCCCTGTTCAGCTCTTTCTTCCTCGCACGTTTCACCAGTGAAGACTACGGCGTCAGTATCACTACCTAAATCCGTAAGCTACAAAAGTGGGCTGACAATATATTTTTGCCCCACATTTCGCTACTTTAACAAGTCGCTTGTTGAATTAGGGCGACCGGCGACCTGTCAATAAACTGCTAGGTGAAAATTTGCTTTCTCCGTAGCGCTCCGCTTTACTTGCTACCTCCTAGCTATAGCTAGGTGTATAAAGAAACAAGTGCGAGTCAAGTAAGTTCTGTTCGTACTAAATTCTTCATCATCTTCCGAAACAACTCGACTGATTGGTATGTAATGGCTGGTTTACACGTATTAAGTTGTTAAGTAGTTAACTAAATTTTTAGTTAAAATTAACTTAATTTTAAGTAACCGATCGTTTACACGCTTGTCTAACTTATGCACTCTTTAGTTCACTGTACTACTTAAGTACTTCACTAAATTGTTGAGTTCACACGTAACTAAATGACAGTTTAGTAGAAAGCCACGCCTACCGGGGAATGCAAGCGGTGCGGGAGGCGCGGCTACTTAATCAAAAATAGACTAGATTCTATTTCACTTGTTCACTTAACCACTAAATCGTTTACTTACCACTTGTGACTAAAGAGCTCTTAAGTGGTTGTTTACACGCAAGAATTAAGTTAAAATCAAGTTAAAATTTAGTTAATTACTTCGTCACTTAATACGTGTAAACCAGCCATAATTTAAAGTAGGTAAGTACTACGTAGATAATTCAAATAAATATGTACTGTATGTTGCTAAGATTGACGGACGATCATTGGAAACCATGTTCGTTCGATTTCAGCGGACTTTATGTACCTATAATTAAGTGGTTTCTCATTTGGAAACAGCAGCTCAGAGCAGCTGCAAAATGGCCGATAAAATAAGTAACTGCTTCTCAGAATATTACGATATTTAAAGACTTACTATAATGGTAATGCTGAAGTTTTCTTGCCGATTGAATGAAATCTACAAACAAAGTTGCAGATAAAAGCCTAAAAATTGGACATTGCTCGCATCGCATAATATCTGATGGCCGTCGATTCTGGGAAAAAAGTGGAGCTTTACAAATACAAATTAAAGAGGCGGCACCTTGAAATTTTTAGTGTTTCTTGATTCTATGAGTTAATTTATTCGTACAAGTAGGTATTATGATTTTCAGATATACGTTACTTGATCATATAATCTAAATATTCATATACCTGAAAACACGTTTTCAGAAAACTTTGTCAATACAAAATCAAGCCAAAGTAAAACCTTCTATAATCTTTTTTTACTTCCTATAGATAAACAGTAACAGTATTGTATTAGACGCTGAAACTTGATCACAATTAGTATGGTATTGAACTTTATTAAAATCTAATAAAAAAACATTGTACTTCTCGTTTAAATGAACAGAAAAGAATGAGGCTGTATAGATTCCAGTATTTTGCCTACTTACTTTGAAGTAAACTTTTAAAAAATATGTTTTTTTTTTTTCAGTTATGATTGTCTAGGGTGACCAGATAAAAGAGAATTTTGCGAATTTGTGCAAATATTCAGTATGGTATTGCGATTAGAGATGGGCACGTACCCAGGTATTTACCCAACCACCCGGTAAATACCCGTATCTACCCGGTAAATACCCATATCTACCCAAATCAGTGGGTAGATTGAATTCAATAATTTGTTCTAGCATTATTTTGTTTGTTTATGCGCCGATTTCGATGAAACTCGGTTTATAGCACTATTTTGGAATTGAAAATAGAATGCAATAAAAAAATTACTAAAATCCAAGATGGCGGCCAACTTTTTAGTTTATAGACTGATTTCGATGAAACTCGGTTTGTGACACTATTTTGACAAGGAAATTAGAATGCTATGTGAAAATTATCAAAAATCCAAGATGGCGGTCAACTTTTCTGTTTATGGACCGATTTAGGTTAATCTCAGTTTGAAACATTATTTTAACATAGAAGTTGGAATAGAATGCCAAAATGTACAAAAATCCAAGATGACATCCAACTTGCTTGTTTATGGACTGATTTTGATGAAACTTGGTTTGTTACATGTATATTTTTTGACTAGAAACTGAATGCAATGTCAAAATTTCAAGATGGTTTGTTTATAGAGTGATTTAGATTAAACTTGGTTTATAACACTATTTTCGCAAGGAAATTACAATCTAATGTCAAAATTGACAAAAATCCAAGATGGGGGCCAAATTTTTTGTTTACAGACTTATTTCAATGAAACTCTGTTTGTAACACAATTTTGTCGAGGGAATTAGAATGCAATGTCAAAATTGACAAAAATTCAAGATGGCGGCCAACTTTTTTGTTAATACACTGATTTCGATGAAACTCGGTTTGTGACACTATTTTGACAAGGAAATTAGGATGCAATGTAAAAATTTCCAAAAATCCAAGATGGCGGCCAACTTTGTTTATGCACTGATTTCGATGAAACTCGGTTTATGACACTATTTTGAGTAGGAAATTAGAATGCTATGTAAAAAAAAAATTCAAGACGGTGGCTCACTTTTTTATTTATAGAGTGATTTAGTTCAAACTTGGTTTAAAACACTATTTTGACAAGGAAATTAGAATCCAATGTCAAAATTGACAAAAATCCAAGATGGCGGCCAACTTTTTTGTTTATGAATAGATTTCGATGAAACTCGGTTTGTTACACTATTTTGGCAAGCAAATTAGAATGCAATGTCAAAATTACAAAAATCCAAGATTGTGGCTATAGTCTAGGAAAGGAAGCTAGTGGACCCCCACACTAATTTCTCAGGCGATGAAACTTTGCAGTTTGATAAAGTATCATGAGATAAACGTTTATCAAAAAGATCCAAAAATTTATCATATCCGAAGTTAGGTATTTTTACCTAAATTCTAAAATCCTTAATATCTGTATACGGAAAAATTCTCAGTCAAAACTTTTTCCCTAAGAAATATTATTTTAATGTAGACAAACAATATATAAAATATCAAAAAAAAAGTAAAACTACTAGCAGTATTTTTTTAATGAAATGTGTTTTTTTAATATATCTGGCACTGGAAAATTTCTCAGTATTTTTTTTCTTTTGTTAAATGATTTTATTGTCATTTCGTACGAAAAGCACAAAAATCCAAAAAATATTCCAATACACTATATTATTTTTATAAATTGCATTTTTACTAGCAGTGGAAAAATTCTCTATCTGCTTTATTTATTGTAATGATTACATATATTTTTTCTCTTTTATGTATCACAATATCCAAAAAAATATCGAGTGCATAAAAGAAATAAATCATACTAAGGAGTGGTGCGCAAAAACGGGTTAATGATCGGGTAGCGGGGGGGAGGCGGCGGCCGATCGCCCGTCGCGTCGCCCGCTCGCTCGCTACTCACTGTACAAAACCGGGTGCCCCTTATATTGCATAACATAAACATCCCTATTATGAAAATCCATAACAGACTTGCCATACCTTTAAATAGTATAACAATTAGAATCCATAATTCAAAAATACATACCATTATTTAGCATAACTATAAAAATCCATAATTGTATAATCTTTCATAATCATAAATTCAGGATGTTTTGGTAAAAAAGAAGATAAGAGAAACAGCATTTTTGGTGATAAAAATAATAATTTAATATATGTTTACTATACTTGTCAAATTTATATTTCTTAATTATTATACATACTAACAGTATTCATATTAAAGTTAGGGCTTTTAAATATATGTGTTTCAAAATTATGGATTTTAATCGTTATGACATTTATCGATTATGGATTTTCGATATATACATTTTCAATTATGGGTTTTAATATAGACCCTACAAAACCACCTTCTGTATAAAAATGAGTACCTACTGAATAAAGACACGTTTAAAGACATACAGAAGGCGAAACATCAAGTTAGGTACCCATGACCAGTATAAGCTGGTCTCGCTTGACTTTACGTAACAAACCATTTACAAACTTCCAAATCTTGTATGGTTGGACCAAAAATACACTAACATAAGTTCAGTTTTAGTGCTAACAAAAAAAGATTTCTATTGTATTCTAATTATACCCAGTATCTAATATTTTTAATAGTTTTGTATATATCTATGGGCCTTTAATTATTATTAGATACTGTAAGTTGCCTGACAATAAAACGATTTTTTTTTTGAATTTTATAAATTTTATTTAGTGTCAAATATTACAACATCTTGTCAAATATAAACAGAAAAAAATCCTTAGTCTAAAACCCCGCCCCAACTCGCTCCAGGCACCTCCAGGTCCGAACGTGCCCATAATGCTGGCCGCATTTCCACGCTGAATAGCCAGCGATAATTGCTGGACCAGGAAAGAGCCGGCACGGGGGTCACTACCACGGTTCCTCAACCTTTGCCCGACCTCTCCAACAAAAACCTTCGCTGCCAAGCACCAAACGCCCGAGGTCTCGACTGCAAAAGGCACAAAATCGTAATTTTGCAGGAGATCATCATACTTGGCCAATTTTTGGCAAGCTATCCACTCTGCAGTAGACCCAGCCGAACGGGTACTTCGCGTGAGATGAGAAGCCGCATATGTGCAGGCACAGGTTGCATCCCACAATAGGCATCGGCCTCTCTTCCACGGTATCAGAGTTAGGCCGTCTGGTCTCTTACCGTCGGAACGAGAGAGGCCGGGCGGTTCTAGGACGCAAGGGATGTCAGCGGATACCAGGGCACGGCGAATCAGCTCGTTAAGAGCATAGTGCCGCGGCCGCCGGCCAGAACATAGCCTGCAGCTGAGGCCATGGCGACCGCTGGCATCCACAGTCGCGCCACATCTGCACACATGCGGCTCACAAACCTTACAACCCAGTCTCAAAGCTACGGCAATACGCAACGAGTTGTTGTCGAGGAAGGTGCCCACATGTGGTGATGGCAAAGCATGTAGCCAGGCACCAGACTCAGGACAACTGGCGGCTTTAAGGCGAGCTAGATCCTCACCACAGGACGACTCCTTGAGCCTCTCAGATGACAGTTTAGCACAAGAGTCATCCCACAGGCGCTGCACCTCAGGTCTTGTAGGGGGCAAAGTATTGGGGCAGGCTGCAGTCCAGGCGGCGAAAGCCCCGTCCACAAAAGGGACGCTGAAGTTGTCACCGTTAATGTGAAGAATTTTAGTGACAAGTTTCAGCACTCCATTTGCGGAAGCCATAAAAGCCGACGGGCCTGTATCCTGCACCCTTCTTACCCCTATGCCACCATGCCGAATAGGCAAACATGCTGGTTGCCACTCAAACGGACCAAGGCCAACGTTGAGCACCACCTCCAGTGAGTTTTTAGGGTTCCGTAGCCAAATGGCAAAAAACCCTTATAGATTCGTCATGTCTGTCTGTCTGTCTGTCTGTCTGTCCGTCCGTCCGTATGTCACAGCCACTTTATTCCGAAACTATAATACCTATACTGTTGAAACTTGGTAAGTAGATGTATTCTGTGAACCGCATTAAGATTTTCTTACAAAAATAGAAAAAAATCAATAAATTTAGGGGGTCCCCAAAAACTCAAAACTGAAACTCAAAAAAAATTTTTTCATCAAACCCATATGTGTGGGGTATCTATGGATAGGTCTTTAAAAATGATATTTAGGTTTCTAATAACATTTCTTTCTGAACTGAATAGTTTGCGCGAGAGACGCTTCCAAAGTGGAAAAATGTGTGTCCCCCCCCCTCTAACTTCTAAAATAAGAGAATGATAAAACTAAAAAAAATATATTATGTGCATTACCATGAAAACTTCCAACGAAAATTGGTTTGAACGAGATCTAGTGAGTAGTTTTTTTTTAATACGTCATAAATCGTAAACCGCAATTTTCCTTTCACTATTATTAAAACATCGATCAAAGTCATAACGAACTACAAAAACTTTGATATTATGTTACTGGCTGCTACGGAACCCTTCATGGGCGATTCCGACTCGCACTTGGCCGCTTTTTATTTAATACTTCGTCTAAAGCACCAACCTCTTGAGGATAAAGCCATGTAGGGTAAGTCCTAATAAAGTAATTTAACTTCGGTGAAGACAGACAATTCCGAAGCAAAATGAGTGCCACGTGAGCCGACAAATGCCGTAATAGGTCATGTGATTTGGACAGTAACATTGTCTTATCCCGTAAGAACTCGGGAATCGCCTCGGGATAAATAGGAGAACCCAGCAAAGAAAAGGTTTCTTTATTTAAAATTCTGATTCCTGGGATGAGACGCTCAAACTTCGAACAGCTGGACAATGCCTCCGCCCCACACGGGAAAAGCTCACACTTGGCGCTGTTAACCAGCAGACCAATCTCCTTCAGCTTGGGGAAAAGGCTCTGGATATCCCCTGCAACTTCGTCGATCGTACCACCAATTGTACCGTCATCCAAATACCAAATGTTTAATGGAGACTTTAGTGAAACGATTATTTTGTGTAATGCTAAGCTAAACAAAAGAGGCCCCAAAGGATCACCTTGCTGAGCACCGACCTGAGATAAAATCGGGGAAGCCGCGTAAAAAAGGTTAGTAGGCGCCCCGTAACACTGATATAAAAAAGGGTACAATGACGGAATAAGATCTTTGACTTCCGCGAGAATGATATCTCGTTCCACGCTGTTGAATGCATTCTTGACGTCGACTTTTAAGATGACTTTGTCGGAATTACACGGATCCATTGCAAAAGTTTGCGTGGCGTGTATCGCCGCTTCGCACCCAAGTGCGGTTCCGAAACCCAATTGATGTGGTTGAAGAAAAGACGCCATTTGATCTTTTACTGCCCTACATCCCAACTTCGCCACCAGACGGCGGATAGTGTTACCCACAGCTATGGGTCTGATGCCGCCATCTTTTTTCGTAAGTGCGCATAGTGAAGCGCGCCATAAATGTAGGGGCAGACCTCTGGATTTACCCTACCCTTCAACATAAAATTACAAAGACGCGTCAAAGCCTCCAAAAGACGTACCCCATTAGCTCCAGCTGATTGTGAAGTAAGCTCTTAGAGGTGTTGTGGCCGAAGCCCATCCAAACCGGCCGCGGCGTACACGCCTATGACAATAGATGGTCAGTTCACGTTCGTCGCCCGGCCGGACGGTGCCTGGCACTGACTGTTACCGCACTGGCAGCGCACTGTCTCAAACCGAACCAACCGTGAATTAATAATCACTATTAACACACTTATTTAACACTTTTTATAGTTTCAAACTCATAAATAAAAAGGGCAGAAGTTGTACTTTAAACTGATATCGGTTTTTTCCATAGATTTTAACTTTTTGCACTCCAGAAATAATTTAAAACGCGGAGCGAAACTTGAGACGTCTTATTCGTGCGGGGGGACCGCTCGCTGAAATGATTTATTATTTATTATAATTAGACATATTATACAGGTTATGGATATCTTGATGTGTCGCTTTCTGTACAAGGCGAATTTCATTTCATTCGCTGATGATAAGCGGCAAATGATAGATAGGTACCTACTACGCTACTACCTACGCAACGTCCGCTGCATCGAGTATCGCCGCCGTCGTCGTCGCGTTCTCCGCCCAGCGCCCACGCACACGCTAAACTGTACTCAATGAGTAAATGTATAGGGTACATTATTCCGTAAACGCGCGATACATAAATTGGTCAACTCCAAATGTCGATGTTCTGCATGTTTTTTTTTTTGATATTTTGGTTTTGGGTAAAGAAGTTACTATCTAACATAATTAAAAAAAGAAATTGAACGGAGAAATTTTCCATGACGAGATTTTAGTAATTTTAATTTGGTGAAAGATAATTTGATTTTAGTAAGCACAATTTTTTGGATTTTCTTACCCGTCATGGGAAATAACATTATGAGGACACTTGAGAATAAAAATTTCACTGAGAATTTTTGTGTTCAAAATTATGGACAAAAAAATGAGTTTTCTTTAAAAAGTAACTGTTCTGATTTATAAAAAAATTGGATTTTTATCAAGTTTCACGTTTTAGTGGAAAACATTCATTTAGTAAAAAAAAAATGGACTGAGAAATTACTCAATCCATAATATTAAGCTTTTTGTACTTTAATGTGTAAATACCTAACTTCTAAATTGATTTTTTTTTTGATTTTTTTTTTTTGCTCTTTGGTTATACTATACAACAATCCAGCAAAGTTTCAGCGACTGAGGATTTCATGCATGGGTCTTCATAGAAGAATCCGCTTTATTTCCTAGACTATAACTTTTTTGTTTATAGACTGGTTTCGATGGAACTCGATTTGGAACACTATTTTGTCAAGGGAATTAGAATGCAACTTCAAAATTGAAAAAAAAATCAAGACGATGGCTAACTCGTTTGCTGATTTAGATGAAACTTGGTTTGTAAGACTATTTTGACAAAGAAAATTCGAATGGAATATCGAAATTGTCTTAAATCAAAGATGAGAGCTAACTTTTAAGTTTATGAACGGATTCCGATGGAAATCGTCACTATTTTGGTAAGAAAACTATAATGCAATGTAAAAATATCTAAGTTGACATCTAACATTTTGTTTATGTTCTGATTTCGATGAAACTGGGTTTTACAACACAATTTTAGAACAAAAATTAAAAAAAACGTCCTAAGAAGTAACTTTGCTTCAGTATTCGAAGAGCTCAGATAATTATGTCTTGAACAATGAAGCACCATGTCTGAGGAGGACTGTAGAACGCTGGTATTTAGAATTCCAGAGTTCTGGATTTGGATATAGGGAAATAACAAAGTAAGATTTCAGCACAAACTTTTAAATGATAATACATTTTTCTTCACATTTTCTTGTTAAATTAGTGTTACTAACCGAATTCCTTCGAAATCAGTCTAAAAACTAAAATTGTTGCCGCCGATATAGATTTTTGTCATTTTTACGATGCATACCAATGTTCTAGCTAAAATAGTAGATAATACAAACCAAAATTAATAGAAATCAGTCAAAAAACAACATAAGCTGAATACTCAGATTTTTTTGTAAATTTTAACATTGCATTACCTCCTTTCCAAACCTGACGACGAAATCACTGATGGAGTTAAAGCAGCCAGATAATTTAGATTACACCTAACAGAATGCCCTTCTGGTAGCGAATACCCTTCAGGTAACAACGCCCGTACCCGCCATTGGGGGCACGGCCTTAATTAGAATTGATAATCAGAGACAGAGCCCCTCAAGCGTCGTCTCCTTCACGATGTTTTTCAATATCAACGCGCTAGGCCGTGGTCCGAGGCTTCCTTGAGCCGCCCCTAGGCGCGTTGGTATAATATTATTACTTTTTTTGGGGTAGAGTCTTTCGCTCCCCCGCTAGTCCGATGAAGCTTGATCCGTCGTACTTTTTCGACTCAAGCATAGTTCAATAAAATAAAAATTGCATTAGGCACCTATAAATTTCTTACCAAAATTGCAAAAGTTAGGCTGAAATCATGAATTTTTATAAATATTGAATATTTTTTTAAATATTGTAATTTCCTTGGCAAAATTATGTTACAAACCGAGTTTCATTGAAATCAGTCCATAAACAAAAAGGTTGGCCGCCATCTTGGATTTTTGTAAATTTTTACATTGCATTCAAATTCCTTTGAAAAATAGTGATACAAACCTAGTTTCATCGAAATCAGCCTATAAACAAAAAGTTAACCATCATCTTGAACTTTTGTCAATTTTGAATTTGCATTCTAATTCCCTTGACAAAATAGTGTTCCAAATCGAGTTCTATCGAAATCAGTCTATAAACAAAAAAGTTAGCCACAATCTTGGATTTTTGCAATTTTGACATTGCATTCTAATTTCCTTGTCAAAATAGTGTTACAAACCAAGTTTGAACTTAATCC
Source organism: Teleiodes luculella (assembly GCA_948473455.1). Classification (NCBI taxonomy): domain Eukaryota; kingdom Metazoa; phylum Arthropoda; class Insecta; order Lepidoptera; family Gelechiidae; genus Teleiodes; species Teleiodes luculella. The sequence goes on from OX419585.1 coordinate 12,974,740, forward strand.
ACTCTATAAACAAAAAATTTAGACACCATCTTGAATTTTTAACAATTTTTACATAGCATCCTAATTTCCTTGTCAAAATAGTGTCACAAACCGAGCTCCATCGAAATCGGTCTATAAACAAAAAAGTTGGCCGCCATCTTGAATTTTTGTCAATTTTGACATTGCATTCTAATTCCCTCGAAAAATTTGGCCCCCATCTTGGATTTTTGTCAATTTCGACATTAGATTGTAATTTCCTTGCGAAAATAGTGTTATAAACCAAGTTTAATCTAAATCACTCTATAAACAAACCATCTTGAAATTTTGACATTGCATTCAGTTTCTAGTCAAAAAATATACATGTAACAAACCAAGTTTCATCAAAATCAGTCCATAAACAAGCAAGTTAGCTGTCATCTTGGATTTTTGTAGATTTTGGCATTCTATTCTAACTTCTATGCTAAAATAATGTTTCAAACTGAGATTCACCTAAATCGGTCCATAAACAGAAAAGTTGACCGCCATCTTGGATTTTTGATAATTTTCACATAGCATTCTAATTTCCTCGTCAAAATAGTGTCTCAAACCGAGTTTCATCGAAATCAGTCTATAAACTAAAAAGTTGGCCGCCATCTTGGATTTTTGTAAAAAAAAATATTGCATTCTATTTTCCATTCCAAAATAGTGCTACAAACCGAGTTTCATCGAAATCGGCGCATAAACAAACAAAATAATGCTAGAACAAATTATTGAATTCAATCTACCCACTGATTTGGGTAGATATGGGTATTTACCGGGTGCGTGGGTATTTACCCGGTATATACCCGGGTGGGTAGATTGGGTATTTACCCGACCGCCCATCTCTAATTGCGATCGGCATAGCATAATAATATAGTTTTTAAGTGTGTTTGTTTGTGTCACAGACATAAGACATATAACTAATAATATAACGTCTTATATCTGTGGTTATCTGTGGTCGTCTTATATATATATGTGTGTGTTGACTTATGTCTGTGGTTTGTATGCGATGTGTAGTATGTACGACGTACGTATACAGGTAGCCAGCACATACGACTGGACATGTTGGCCTTGAGAGCGCCCGTATTCCGTAGAAGTTATAGGAGTGAGTTTCGAAGTGCAAATGCCTATCCGCATGTATTGGCGGCTGGCGGCTACTACAACAGTACAATCCAAGTCGGCATAATGATGTAGGTGCTTCAATTTTCTTTCAATGGGAATATATCCGCTAATAATATATTAATAATAATTACTAATTTATTGGAAAAGGTAAACATTTTTAAACGTAATAAAAAAGATTGTTTTTAATCAAAGTTTTTTAAATATTAATGTTATTAAAAACAGATCAAGTTAGTTGTGTAGCGTTCTATTTAATTTTTATAATATTTTAGCATCTTTCTTTTTAATAAATATTTTAGCAGAATTTAGTACATTTTAAGCAAGCAGCTAGGCATAATTCGTTATTAATCTGGTCACACAGTCACTGACTGTCAGTCCTACAGTCTTTTCGAAGGTCGACTTTCGTTTGTCAGTTTTGTCACGTCAACGCGAAAAAACACACAACATCGTGTTTATTTCTCAAATTGTGAATTTGAAATAGTGAAAAGAAGCAAAAAACAGTATTCAAAACCCAGAAACATGGCTGCAATACCTTTAATGTACGCTCAAGAGGATTGCGAACTAGGAGGAAAAGAATCCATCGAGGTAAAACCCACCAAGCTCGTATTTATTGTGGAAATTAACATAAGAATCAAATGAAGAGAATGGTCCATTTGTCACGTAATGGCCTTCGACGTAAACACGAATTAGTACACTGTTTATTGTGGCCCAGAGCCGTTGCTAATTAATATTGGCTATATTTTGAGTCAAAAAGTGCTCAACACTTTCGTTATTCTAATACGAAACATGTTTCACAATTTACATGGTCTGACTGAAGTCATAGATAAGGATGGTTCTTGATAAGGATTCTCTTACTATCTACAATATTTGATGAAAACTAAATTATTTACAAGTACTATTTGACTTTGTAATTATAGAAATAATTGTTTGTTCATTACTATTGTAAAGGACACCTCCTCACTGAGCTTATTTAAGTCTTCAACTTATTTTATAATAATGAAATAAAACTGGAAAAGTAGCACTTTGAAAAACAAAATGAAATGTAATTCAACAAAATTTGGCCATGATATAATATGATAGCAGATATGAGTCATCAATTAATCAATAGTATATTAAGTTAAACCTATTCATTCACAGTTAGTCCTAGTGTGTACCTAAACAAATGTAATGGGATGGGATGTAAAATCTTGTAATTGGTTAATAAATTAATAACTAATTATTGGCAGGGTTGCAAATTATTAAGATAATTATTTTCTGATAATTATCCATCTATGGGTTAATAATTTATGCATAAAAGCCACTATTTTTAGTTCAGTTTTTTTTTTTACCATAATATTGGATTAGGTTTTCTCGGCATAGAATTATTCCTTAAATTTAATTACACACAGCACAATGGTTGCCTGGAAGAAATCGCTTAGAGCGATAAGGCCGCCATTTGCCTTCTCTCTTTATGTTTAATTTGTATTGTACCTGATTTTTATTTTGTGCAATAAAGTATATTTGATTTGATTTGATTGAATTTCTCACCCACGAAAACAACAGTGCTGGGGGAATACCTCAGTAGCTGAATGACATTTGATATTAATTTGGATACACATAGTGATGTCAAAGCATAAAGTGTTACCTGTGTTTGGATACACAGAATTTTTTTGCACATATTATTACCAAGATAATTAAAGCCCAATGCAACCCTGATTATTAGCCACCTCAATCAAAATGACTCTAGCCAGTCAGAAACTCAACTACAATTTAAAGATATACCAAAGACGGGTGCGTAATAGACGCCATAATAACAGAAAATATAATTTTATTTCACATTACGTTCAATTGACATAATTTTCATATAAAACTGCTTGCTTCTTTTTGGTGAGCAGTTTTATTTAAATCTTCTAAAATTATTGTAAATTATGTTTTTTATCCTTAGGATGACTTTGCTTACCGCAACAATGTGGCGGGTGCAGACAAAGAGATCCGTTTGGGCTTCATTCGCAAAGTCTACGGCCTCCTTGCGATCCAGCTGCTGGCTACGGTCGCCATCGCCAGTGTTTTCCTTCTATGCAAGCCCGTGCAAGGATTTATTCATCAAAAGTAAGGATCAAAACCTGAATGAATAGTTTTGTCAATTAAGACCTGAAGATTGAATTCATTCCTTTTTATTCAAACATTTTCGTTTATTTGACATTTAAGGAACTACGATGAACTAACAAATAATATCTTCTGTAATAAGTACCCTGTAAATATTGTTGTATGTAAAATTTATGGAAAAAGATGTTTTTTTTTCTACATAAATATATTTTTTTGTCACACTGAGCATTTTTGTTTCAATGTAATAATATTACATAGCTGTTAGTTACAATATTGCATAATACTGGATATTATTTAACAATACAAATTTTCTTAAAAAATACTACATTAAAATATACCTTAGTTGTACAACCTTAAAATAAAACCCACATGATGAGAGAGTGTAAAATATCAATAGTTTGGAATAAATAATGTTGTTTTATGCATTTCAGTGATTGGATGATAATGCTCGCATTCATCCTTAGTTTGGTAACATTATTCGCCTTGATTGCAAAGAGGCGAGACCACCCTGCCAATCTCTACCTACTAGCTGGATTTGTAAGTCCTAATTTATTTACTCGTTTTCATCATTCTTTTTATGTTTCTTTTTATCTGGTTCTAATTAGAGTACATGTATTTCATTGTACATGTATTTCATTGTACATGATTTATGAAATAAATAAACCATCTTGGTCATTACCAGTATGTAGAAAAAAAATATAAAAAACCACCAAAATATACTGGCTCTTGAGCTTAGTGAACCTTTAAAAGTGAGAGTGAGACGTTTACAAAGACTGCACACCTGGGATAATGCTCTACCAAGTAATTCATGAAGGCGACCCAACAATGGAAGCGAACGCCTAAACCGCTATACTCATCCAAACAACTGCTTAAAGTCAGAGGACTGATTGCATGTTACAGAATAAAAATAAAAAAAGTTAAGAAAAAAAATGGTGTCTTAATTTCAGACCGTCGTCCAAGCCTACACAGTGGGTACAGTAGTGTCCTACTACAACACATTTGTGGTCCTACAAGCGCTAGTGCTGACGTTCGCGGTGGTCGCATCCCTTACTGTCTACACTTTGAACACAAAACGCGACTTTTCATTTGTCGGTTATGGGTAAGTGCAATATTTTTGTAGAGTTAAATCGTTACTAATTGGCGCAATGACGAAGCTCTTATTTTGCTGTCGTATTCAAAATTCAATTTAAAAAACAATTTGTCATCGACACGATAAGAAGAATTTAAAAAAATATATTTTCCTTATAGGCTCCCATAGAACACTCAAACCAAGACCGGCTCTAGCCGGGTATTTCACATTCACCTGTGTAACCAACAAGTGATCCTATTATTTTGAACAGGTTGAATGTTATACACGTAGAAAATTGTATGCGCGAGGCGATACAAGCGACACTTATTAGTTATTATATCGTCCGCGTTAATATTGAAATCATACCATTTTCTACTTTAGATTATGATAATATAGTCCGATTTTCAATGGCAGTTTAAATTTATCTTTTTTAATTGAGCTAAAATACTTGTTAAAAATAGTTTTGTACTTGTACAGCCTAGTGGCGGGTCTATCCGTGCTCATCATCGGAGGAATACTTCAGATCTTCATCCAGAGCTCAGCATTCGAGGTGGCTCTTTCCTTCGTCGGGGCGATCCTGTTCGCTTTCTTCCTAATCTTCGACACCCAGATGATGATGACCACACTCTCGCCAGAAGAATACATCCTCGCCACTATCAACTTGTACATGGATATCATCAACTTATTCCTGCACATTCTACGTATCCTCAATGAGGTTAATAGGAATTAGATGTTTTTTTATTCAGTGGCCTTTTGTTACTTGCTCAATGAACGTTCAGGGCGAATATTTAGTTTTGGGATCTTGTAGTGAATAAATAAAATGTCGCAATTAACTTATTTTTTTCTGTCGAAGTTCTAGAAATTAATTTCGATTTTCAGTTTTATAGCGATTGTTATTTAATTAACCTGAAGCAAAAGTATACGCACAGCCTTAGGAAAGAGGAGGGCACTACTATCTTGTGCTATCCTGCTTACACTTTCATATAGCCCGCCTATCGAAAGTAGTTCTGTCTCTGTCTTCTCGTGATTAGTGGCCATAGACCAAAGTCATAGTAAATTATTTTTGTTTGACCATTGATATCTTGATAAACTGAAGGGCGTTTTGGTGGATGTTTTTGAATCGCCATAAAATAAGAAATTGAATTAATTGAACAGCCTTGCTCATATACCATAACAATATTAAACAACGCTCACTACTTTACCTGTTCGTTCATTTAGTATTGTAACATGTTCTATCCTATTTCGTGTATTTTAAACATCCAGACATAAATTACTATTGTGTATGTTAGGTTGTGTGTGACATCATTATTTCACTGTATTTGTAATTGTTATCAAATGTTTACAAAGGCCACTGCTTAACACAATTTACTGTTTCTACAACATTTTGGAACACAACACCAGTATTAAAAATGTACGCACCATTCCATATGACATTTAAAATTTTTCTTTTAATTATAACCAAATTTGGAATGGAAATTTTAATAATATGCATTTCAAAAGCTTGACTGGAAAATTGTAATGGGTTATTAACAAAATATGGGGAGGAATTGACCACTGGAAGAGAGAGCCAGTCAATCTTGAGACCTGTCCTATAATTAGCTATCTTATGCATCTGACTGCTTTTATCACTACATAGTTTATCACTACATAGTATAAAACAAAGTCGCTTTCTCTGTCCCTATATGCTTAAATCTTTAAAACTACGTGATTGCGAAAGAGGTGGGCACAATAACCATTTTCCTGTGTGAAGCCGGGGCAGGTCGCTAGTCTCTCATATAACCCTTCGTATTTTGCCTTGTTTATGGAAAAACCGTGTTTGACAACTTGGCCCAGCAATATACCCTAATAATTCTCTATTGAAAAGGCTGTGAAAGCAAAAGAAAATATATATTAATGTTATTGTTGTTATAAAATTAAGTAAACATTCATTTTATTATTTTAACGAAACTCAACTATAATGATTATGCACATGTTTTATGTAGTACTATGTAAATAACAGCTGTCCTATATTTGCTTGCACAATATTGATAAAACTTGTGTTGGTAAAAGAAAAATAAATTATTTTAACTGTGTATGATGTTTTTGTTACAAATAAAAGTACTCAATATATTTTTATTGCATATGCCATACAGCATACATTTATTTTTTAAAATTACACTAGGCCATTATTTGATACATTTAAAACAACGAACATTAAAAATAATCACAAAATATTTACATTCAATTGGCATATTTTACAAATTAAATAGATACTAAATAACGCAGAATCTACCTGAAAATTGTTTACATGAAACTTCCAGTACTTCAATTGAAATAAATGCTTGTGTTTATAGATACAAACCCTAACTGAGAATAAAAATATTATTGCTTAGAATCTAAGCAACTCTTATTAGCTAGTATATCTAACTAAAGCCTTAGATTAGATATGCTAGCTAATAGAGTAGACGGCACTACCAAAAGGGTTTACTGAGAAAATACAGTATGACTATGCACCTTTCTCTTTCACACGAATCCTAGACATATTTCAATGGATTCATTATTCAAAATGGCGCAAGTAATCAAAACGCGTTGATTGCATGATGTGTCTAACTTTTGCTGATTAACATTAATTCATTACACCATTCATTTCATAACTACTTGGTCTTCAGTACAATATCATCTGACATTCACATGATTAAATATTTATCCGCCCGTTATTTAGAACACTACAAGGTCTTTGAATATTTTGCTTATTCCGTTCCATTTAAAATCGTTTCTTCCTTTTTATTGATTGCTCTGCATAACCGATTCAGTCTCACCGTTACTATGACACTCTTCATTTACTGACTTACAATTACTTATTTCACTAGCTGGGTTTATGTCTATATTTTTATCTTTATTGTTATTATCGGTTGTATCTATATCCGTTTTATTATTATTAGCTGGTTTTTCGAGATCACTGGAATTATTTTTCATATCATGGTAATTTTGTTCTAATTCAACATTCTTACTTAGTTCTGAATTTAATTCAGTAGCCAAGTTAATGCCAGTTTCTTCCTTATTATCCTTATGATTTTCAGATGTTGTTTTCGACACGTTCGAATGCATATTTCCTTCTTCATCTATTACACTGTTTAATTTATCATCTTTAGTTTGTTCAGATTGTTTGGTATGATCAGAATTTTCAAATGCCGTATTTGTATTTGTTATTTCTTTTTCATTGTCTATAACAGTGTTTGAAACTTCATCTTTACCAATAATATCTTCTTTGCTCTTATCGTCGACTTCTTTCTCGCTTCTCCGACATACAATTTCTTTCCTTAATTGATTACCATCCGTTTTCTCATTTTCTTGGTCTTCGGGCAATTTGACGGCAGTCATCACGTCATTTTCACACACATTCTTAAACATACCTTCAAGTTCAGTCTCAATTCTATTATAATCTATTTCTGTTTTAATCTTCATTTCATTGTCAACTCTCGCAAATTCATTACATTCTATTTCAGTTTTAATTTTGATTTCATTGTTAACTGCCGGAAATTCATTAGTGACTTCTTTTTTAATATCTATTTCAATTTCCACTGTTTCTCTTGGTTTGTCTTTTTTTGTTATTTCTGGAGTGTTTGGCGGTGAGTTCTTGTTATCGCTTCGCACATCAAGTTTTAATTGTTCAAAGGATTGTTTTTGCGCTAAGCGTTCACTGAAAAAACAAATAAGAGGAGTAAATACAAAGTACTAAATAAATATAGGTACATCATCATGATCATTTTAGCCCAAAGACGTCCACAGCTGAACATAAGCCTCCCCCAAAGATCTCCACAATGAACAGATATCACTACATAGTATAAATAAAACAAAGTCGCTTTCTCTGTCCCCCTATGTCCCTATGTATGCTTAAATCTTTAAAACTACGCAACAGATTTTGATGCGGTTTTTTTTAATAGATAGAGTGATTCAAGAGGAAGGTTTATATGTATAATACATGCATAATATACTTAAAGATAACCCACAATAACCATTTTCCCGTGCGGAGCCGGGACGGGTCGCTAGTACATTAATAAACAATTGGGTATTAAAATGGGCAGCAGCGAATACCATTCAGAGGCGCAAATAAAATCAAACCAAGACTTTATACAATAATCATCCATACTTAGTATTTATTTTTGTGCCAAGTTTACTAACGAGGATGTTCCGTTCCGTCTACGTGCCTTCCGAAGCATGGTATCTTCTTTTTCAGACAATCAGCCTGCACTATCCTAAACAAACTGGGGAAAGTATCACAAAGTGATATTTGTTCTACAAGTAACCCCACCGGGATTCGAACCCGGAACCGTCGTAACGTGAGGCGAATGTTTTACTGGCTACAGCTCTATTTCTCAAACGTTCGTATGACTTAGCGTAGGCGTATACATGCGACATAAGTCACAGTCGACTTCCAAGTCGAAGGACGCTGTTTTTCCATGTCCTTCAAGGTATACTCGTAATCCTCCCCTATCAAACCTTAACGAAATTCCATTCTGACAATGCTAAAACTTGCTATTCCCTTGGTACTAGTTGGTATCGTTGTAAAAAAGTTGCTATCATTATAATTCCGGAGATATTGCTATAGTTTAGGGAGGATTATAGCTTGATGTTCAAGCTATAATCCTCCCCTCTCGTGTAGCCAAACGGTGGGGTCTTTCGACTTACTTTATATCCAAAAAGTTAGTATCAGATTGCTATTCATTGCTCAGTTAAGAAAGAACACTGGTCGCGTTGTAATTCCGAAGATATAGCTACAGGTTGGGGAGGATTATGGCTTGAGCATTTTAATTTTGCTCTTTTCTGCACAACGCTTTGTTCTTTCATCGCAAAATTGGTATCAACCTTTACTACTCATTGGTACTGTAAAACTACATTCGATTTATTACGCTAAACATCGTAAAAGTACTTTAAAAATGCATGTAAACTTCTACATACAAATTTGTTTTGAGTCCCTATAATGCACGGTCCGATGACGTACAACTCGACAAAAAAAAACAAAATGTCTACAATAAATCTCACTGTTCTTATTATTTTACTAGCGTCATCTATGGAAGTCTTAAAGAACGCTTATTTTTTTTAATTTCAAGCTGTCATAGAATCTTTCCGGCCGTGCTTTGCTAGCTGTGCATTATTGGACCGTGCATTATAGGGACTCAAAACAAATTTTGTATGTGGAAGTTTACATGCATTTTTAAAGTACTTTTACGATGTTTATCGTAATAAATCGAATGTAGTTTTACAGTACCAATAAGTAGTAAAGGTTGATACCAATTTTGCGATGAAAGAACAAAGCGTTGTGCAGAAAAGAGCAAAATTAAAATGCTCAAGCCATAATCCTCCCCAACCTGCAGCTATATCTTCGGAATTACAACGCGACCAGTGTTTTTTCTTAACTGAGCAATGAATAGCAATCTGATACTAACTTTTTGGATATAAAGTAAGTCGAAAGACCCCACCGTTTGGCTACACGAGAGGGGAGGATTATAGCTTGAACATCAAGCTACAATCCTCCCTAAACTATAGCAATATCTCCGGAATTATAATGATAGCAACTTTTTTACAACAATACCAACTAGTACCAAGGGAATAGCAAGTTTTAGCATTGTCAGAATAGAATTTCGTTAAGGTTTGATAGGGGAGGATTATACCTTGAAGGACATGTTTTTCCGTATTTCTGAGTCACTCGTCTTCGATATGGTGTTTTGTTCATTTTACGCAGATAAAACAAAAACCGGTACTTTCCAAAACTAAAACGGAACGTAAATCTATGGTCGCTCCTCTTTGCGGATTGTCGCTCTCGCTCACACTCCAGTGTCGATCGTATAGGCGTCTCTTTCATGGCGGGGGTGTCTGTGTGTGTGTGATCCTAATGTCAATCGAGCGAGAACGTCATTGTTGGAATATAGACGTTATTGCTTGGCGTTTAATCTATCACTCGCTTGCTGCAACGAGTGCTTGTAACCACTCGTTGCAATCGAACGATCCAAAAATGCCGTTTTTCGTTAGACGAGCGTAAATCAGTAGAAATCAAGCGTTCTTAACGACACGAACGTTTGAGAAATAGAACTCCAGGACTGTAACCCTGTATTAGTAAATCAAATCAACTTACTCCAAGATGTCTCTTAGTGTTTTCGGTTTGACGACTTCCACTTTCTTCTTGCACCGCACTTGATGCCGCGACAAATCTAAGAAAGTATAGAACTTGGCGTCGCACAAGAAACATGGGATTATGTCGTGGACCACCTGGTGCACCTTCAGATCGGTCGACGTCGTGAATTCTGGAAAATATCAAAGACACTTTTAGTGTCAAAACCATAGAGCTGCTTTTTTTTTTTGTCAAAACACACTGAGGGTCAATTTATACTAGCGCAGAGTCGAAGCGCAGCGAAGCATCAATTCATACAAATTTAATAAGCGATGTTGCGAAAAATGCGCGCGTCTTTTTAAATCTCAAAATGTGTGCGTTACGCTGTGGACATAAGATTGAATTTGTTAAGTTTTGGATTGACGCTTCGCTGCGCTTCGACTCTGCGCTAGTCGACCCTAAGGCACCTATTTCACTGGCGACGAAGACAAAAAACGAAAGGGACGCAGTTATGCGCAAGAGTGAGCGCGGTGTATTTGTATCTCATTCTAACCGTTAGAATGAGATACAAATACACCGCGCTCACTCTTGCGCATAACTGCGTCCCTTTCGTTTTTTGTCGCTGTCGCCAGTGAAATAGGTGCCTAAGCCGAATTTACGCGACCGAAGTTCGGCGTGATTACGTCCGTAAAGCCTACACTACACTACACTCTCGACAAAACCCGAGAGCCGAAAGAGACGAGGTTATGCGTTAGAATGAAATGCAAATACACCGCGCTCACTCTTGCGCATAACTGCGTCCCTCATATTGGCCATGTCTCGTCTAGTTTTGTCGAGAGTGTAGTGCGGCTTTAATGCTATTTGAATTACTGATGACACACAGAGCTGTAATTACGTTGCGTATAGCGCACTGCCGAACTTCGGTCGGGCGTAAGTTCGGCGGCAACTTATTCAGCACACATTATTTTGCCGCGTAAATTCGGCGTGTCATGTCAGCAGTTTCAGCCGCCGAACTTCGGTTGCGTAATAGGCTATTTGAAAATGCGAAAAATAAAGTGATAATTACTGTAATCAGTATGTAATGTAAGTTTAAAAATGGATATTTACTATGGGAAGTTGAAAATAATAATTAATTTATGTAAAAATCCGTAAATAAAAATGTATTTTTTTTGGCGTTTGTCACGTGACTCAAAACGCTCCTGTTTGGTCGGGTATAGGACATTTATGTCACTAGCCAGTAAACATCGTTTTCTACTTAAGCAACTTGTAGTAGTAGTACTGGCTAGTGACGTCACCGATGCCATTGCGACGCCATATTGTCAAAGTAGCGTTTTGGCGCGCTACTTAAATATTGAATTTTTATTTTGATATTTTTCAGGAAATATGTACCAGAATTAAAAAATACAACTATTACTGGGATCCACAAACTCTACTGAATAATAAAAAATATATTTTAAAAACCAGTCAAATAGCCTATTCAGCCGCCGAACTGCGGTTGCGTAATTTCGGCATAGTATGTAGCTATAGACACTTAAAATGCAGAGTATAAGGGCACAACTTAGCAAATACTGAAAGAAAGGAATCAACACATGCGATTGGACACTCGCATTGCAAAATTTGCCTCTACTACTACGAAATAACGGCGCTCTGAGGGTCAACGTGTCCAGTCGCACGCACTGGCTACTGTACAATATTAGTAAATCGATCTGATCAACTTTACCAAAGAAAGTTTTCCCCGATACATAAAAAAAATATTCGACATTACGAACTTTGGGTTGTTTGCAGGCAATTGGTGCCAAAAAACATTCCTTCGCTGTAATTTTTGCAGACAAGAGACAAAACAATCGAAGAAATACACGCAACGAAGAAATACACACAGGCACTTACTTCTTTTACAGATCTTGCAATTGTATTTAGGCGGCGCGTATACCTTCGCCGGTGAAGCGCTGCTCGAGGATTTTCTCTTCACAGACTTGTAGTTGTGATGGGTGATAACGTGCGCCTGTCAACCAAAGCTTGCGTTAGGACCAGTGCCGGATTAACACTTTCACAGTCCACACAGGCCGCACAAGTCCCGAGTACCACAAAAATGTTTAGGTGCAGAATGTCCAGGTCGCAAAATGTCCAGATTGCAAAAGTTCCAGGTTGCAAAATGTCCAGGTTGTAAAAGGTCCAGCTTGTAAAATGGTAATAATAAGATCTGCATCTAAAGGAAATGTAATTTATGCTACTAAAACGAAACAATATTGACGATAACAACAATTATCTATTAAAATGTCAAAAATTATTATCTATATTATTTTTATTACCATTTTACAAGCTGGACCTGGACATTTTGCAACTCGGACATTCTGCACCTAAACGCACGAAAATGGCTACGGGGGCCCCGAACATAGCTTACTCAATACAAAACGTCCTCTCGCACACACACATTGACGTGACATTTGCAGGCCAGCCCAAGCAATATGAAGCAGTACTACGTCAGTGACTAAATTCTATCAAGAGACCACTTTGAATTTTTCAACTAAAATGAATTCGATACATTTATGCCAGCAACTTTTAACTACAACAATAAAATACAGGGTACCGATTGTCTATTAAAGCCCGACCAAAGAATTAAGAAACCTCGCCATATTGCGGAATTTCAATGGAACTAATTTTATAAGGGAAATTGTTGCCATAGTCGTAAAAATATACACGTGGCGCCACCAGAGCAGGTTTCTTATTACTTTGGTCAGGCTTTACAGATTGTTTTAGCTGACTTGGGACTTAGCTGACAAAAAATATCTCTCTTAAAAAAAAGAATCACTGAATAAAGGCGCTCTCTAGATCAGTGCTCAGGCGCATGTGCTAGCAGCCTACTGCACATATAATATGCTCAAGTAGAGGCACTGGGCGGTTACTCCATACAAAAAACGCATTTTGACAACCTAATTATTTTTGAATAACAACTACAAGTCAATGGCGCTAGGCGCTATGTAAAACACCCCCGAACACCACCGGCGGCGTCCCGCGGCGCCTGCGGGGTGCGGGGCGTGGGGCGCTATATCGGGCGGGAACTCATTTTGGCGCGGGGGGGTGAGTGTCCTTTCTGTACGGGTTAGTACTATTATTTTCTTCTGTGGTAGAGGTAACGCGGGGCCGTATATGTCTTTACTACCTTCAGACCAGAAAGAGTATTGAAGTTCTTCAAGCACAGGATACAGTTCATGGGCAGGTCACCTGGCAACTCCTCGTCGCTCTGTGGCTCCTGCTTTATCACAGGGTACATGTTTTCTTCCAAGTACTGCAAACAAGATTTTTTTTTTCATTTACATAGTATGCAAATATTTACCAATCATCATTTCAATCGCAAGAAAGATGTCTATTATGAGTATGAGTGATGATTATTGTCAGAGTTAACTTAAGTAGGTAAAGCCCGACCAAAGAAATAAGAAACCTCGCCATATTGCGGAATTTCAATGGTACTAACTTTACAAGGGAAATTGTAGCCATAGTCGTAAAAATATACACGTGGCGCCCCCAGAGCAGGTTTCTTATTACTTTGGTCAGGCTTTAAATCGTCAGTCCACGTCTTCAAATGCTACTACCTAGTACCTACCAACAAACAAATGTTCATTCACTTTCCCATTCCCAGTCACCAATAATAGACTAGTCATTGATTTATTACAAGTTGTTTGAATGAAAATACAGAGGTTCTAGAGTGCGGTGACAGGTGAATGAAAGGGGGTGGACAGAATATTCGGTTAAATAAGTAGTACCTAATGGAGTAGCACCATCTTATAGACGCTGGAATTAATATTGCAAAATGTTATTTGAAGCACGTAAAGGAGCTGGATAAGTGATGAGCGACCTAGTTCCAGTTGTTCACGATAGATGTTGCAATATGACACAATACTAATAAGTTAAATATTTGTAACCTAATGTTCAAGTCTAGATTTAGCGCGACGGAAAATAATGCATTAAATATATGGTGCTGTATAACAAAGTAATATTACAACTTTATTCTTTCTCATTACCGTTAGTATTTTCTTTCACCTTTTCTTCAAATAGTCGGCAATATAAAATTACTGTTGTTTTCGATTTTCGAGAAAAGAAAACATCGTGAAGTCCGGTGAAGCTTGATTGGTCGTACCTTTTCGACACAAGCATAGGTCAATTAAAAAAAAAAAAAAAAAAAAGAAAAACATCGTGATGAAAGTTGCACACACTGCGAAGAAATTCAAAGGTTGCGTGTGAAGTTGACCAACCCGCACTGGGCCAGCTGGACTGGACTAAGGACCTATTCACCCTGATTTCAGAGTAGACTCGAGCCCCTCGGTGGGGACATACATGAGCTGTTAACATAAAGAAATACTTACTTACCTCTTCGTTTTCATACACGACAAAGCCATTTGTCATTGGGGGTAGACGGTCGTGTTCTGCTTGCGAAATGGTACCTGAAAATAATAAAAATAAGTTTGTGAGATGTATGTAAGTTTTTAATCAGCTAATGCATTACTTGAAAAAATATACCCACCAAATATGTAGTCAGAGCCTGTACTGTTTGTATTTTAGAAAGGATGTAAATAAAATAATGGTTAGATTCGTTTTATGTTTAATCTAAGTAAGAAATCATTTGGAACGTAGTTACATCCCAAATCCCCAAACAATTTACATGACAAATAAGTTAATAGAAGAAATTAATAGGAATAAAAAATTTGAGACTGTTGGTAGGTTCAGAAACCAGCACATGCGTTGGACATTCGCACTACGAAATTCACCCCTACCGCTACGGAATACGGGCGCTCTCAGTCAACATGTCCAGCCGCATGTGCTCGCTACTGTACAATGACAACATTCAATACAGAATTAAAGTTAAATGAATATACATACTTTCTTCACAATTTGAAGTCAATGGCATAGGTACCTAATTATTTACTAATTGATAGTTTTTGAAAACTTACTTTCCTAAATACTATATAATAGGGAAGTTACAGGTACTTTCAAATTTTTATTATTTCTAAGTACCAACCTATAAAGTTACAATAAAAAAAATTGGAAACGAGGACATCAAGTTTAAAAAAATCGTAAGAATATTTGTATTTGTAATTAACGACTATAAGTAACAAATTTTTCTTTAATTAAAGAAAACCATATAATACGGAATATTCAAGTAACAAACAAAAGCTAGTTATTTTGCAGAGACACTGAGTTATTATATCTGCACACCACTTTGTAACATTAGTCACGAAATAGTAAAACCAACTCAAATTGAGTAGAAAATAATGTCACTAGGTTCTACATAAATATTATAATCACATTACTTAAAATGTTAAATAGAGCTTACAAACTTAAAACTAAGGTAAGGTCATTGAAATAAAAAATCTCCTCATTAAAAACAATAAAATAAACAAAATCAAACTTAAAAATCTTTTTCTTAAGAAGACACCTGAAAACGAATTCTAGTAGGTTTATTAAACAAAAAGTATTTTTATATTTAAAATAAAAAAATATATAACAGCCGAATTTGAATAAGACAAAGGGCGGTAAAAAGCATTTTGCCTACAAACTTGCCTACGTAATTAAATACACCTATCAAAATATTAATAATTTAAGAAAGATTAAGACTTAATATGTATTTAACCGTATTATATTGTGCAACACAGCACAAAGCTTGCCTCCATCAATCTCATTCTACTATAACACTAAACGTCATAAACATAAAAGTGAAGTTCGTCCTTTTAGTTCACCTCAGAAACAAAAAAGACGGTAGAATGATTTTTTAAATTGATGCTTTGTAAAACAAGGAATTGTTGGTCCTTTTTTATGGGTACCAATGTTATTCGAATGTTACGATAAGAGTGTACTTAAAATACCTTGTTGTACTGTTCTAACTCAAGTTACTCTTTTGATGGGTGGTCCAAAAGGCTAAAAATGTTGTTAATGGCAAAAATCCAAACGTCAATTAGCACACCTAAAAAAAGATCTGGGCGTTAAATGTGAAACGACTACTTATCATCATCAGCATTTAGCAGATATTTTTGATATTCGCCCTGTACAATTCTTTTGTAAAATCTGTGATTACTAACTTTTCCACTATATTTAGTTTCATCAAACCACGTGGCGTATAATTTATATATTTCCCTAAACTTAATCCAGGTCCCCTTCTTATTTGTCATAGTGAATTTTTTTAATTCTGGGTCTACTTCCCGCAGAGAATCGAAATGATCAATCGCACTGTTAGCTACACTAGCATCAATAGTTGAGAAATAATTTAAACCTGGTCTTTTTGTATGCTCAAGACTTCCACGGGCAAATTTGTCCCAAGTAAACTGGGGAAAACCCGCAGTTACAGCCAAAGTGCGTGTAAACATTGTCGAACAAACGCGGAGTTTATCTCCATCAAAATCTTTGGTAAGGGGGAGGTAGAACTTGAAAGTGTTTTGACGAGGCTTTATGCTTGCCCGAGATCTAATTCTTTTTATGTTTTCTTTTGATGTAAATCGAACGATAAAAGCTCTTTTCTTTACTACATCCCCGAGGCTCCAATAATATTTAAAAATAAATTCTCTTTGTTCATGAGATATTTTCTCAGTACAATTGAGAATATGGCAATCACAAGGTGGGCCCATTGATTTTTCTCCTATTATTTTACCTTGCCTGTTCATATATCGTTTTCCATGCATTTTACGATTTTTCACCAAATCTCGTTTAGTGTATTTATTATTTCTTTTTTTTACCTGTTCACTAGAATCTTCAGTGTCAGAAGAACTCACACAGTCCAAAGTTTTATCTTTCTTTTTACCAAAGTAATTCATGTATTCTTCGAAGGGCATAGCCTTATAGACAAAATCAATAATGGAATGGTCCTCCTTAGCAATTGTCTTCGTCTTCCTAGATTGGGGTACGCTAACTGGGATTTTATTCCAGATATTCTTGGATTGGGACTTCCGACAAACCAGAGTATTACAAAACATTGTTTTGCATACATGTAACTTCTCTGCCGATTCATCAAAAGGTTTTGTTAAAGGCAAATAATGTTTTAAACTGAACTCGCGTTTTCGATCTAAAATTGAAGTAGCTTCACGCTTTGTAAACTGTAGTATAAATTCGTCTTGCTTCTTTTTGTCCCCTAAACCCCAAAAATGATCAAAAATTTGTTGTCTTTGTTCAGTTGGTAACTTTGAAGTGCATTTCATTTTTTGACAATCACATGGAGGGCCCAAAACTTTTTTAGGAATCACGTTGCCGCTTCTATCCACATAAGATAAACCCTTCCGTTTCAAATAATTCATAATAACTTCTTTATCTCTGGTCGGTTTTTTTTGCTTAGCTGTCAACAATTCTTCAACTAGTGCTGGTTCATTTACGTCATACTCGATTAATTGTTCTTTCGACTCGTCACATAAAGCCGGGTCCTTATTTCTTCTGGTATATCTCTTCACTTTTTCGCATTTTTTCATATTCAACAGATCATCACCATCTGCGTCATCACTGGTGGTATCGTCATCTGACTCATTCTCATTACACGAACTTTCTTTAACCGTATTTGTTTTATGCTGTGACGTGATTTTAATTTCCTGTTTGTACTCTTCACTGAAATTACTGCAATCTGAATCAACATGTTTATTATCCTCGAAATAATAACGATCATCATCATCCAATTGCTCTTGCAACAAAGCTGGATCACATGAGTCACAACCATTTTCATCATTGCGGTCCGATTTTACATCGAGATTATCATCATCTTTTATATCACATGCGTATTTTTCTAAATTATCTATTTTTGATAGAACTACGGTCACTTTTTTTGGAGTTGAATTATTAATATCTGATTGGGATTTATTGCGCGCTTTGTTTTGAACAGCAGGTTTACTCTTTTTGGTTTGAACTACTGTTTTTCTATTCATTTTACTGCTTTTAATTTTCTCAACAGGTTCTTCACAGTTTCGTTTTTTACTAGTCTGTTTCTGTTTATTTTGCCTTGAAGTTATCTTGGAACCGTTTCCTTCCAACATGATTGCGCGATTATAACATATCCAAACTTTTTTGGGACACTGTTCGTGAATTACAAAAGTATTAAGAAACATCTTCTTACATACTCGTGCCTTGTCTTTCAGAGTTTTGTCTGTAGGAAGATAATATAGGAAAGTATGATCGCGTCGTGACATTTCGTTTTTAAAATTTTTGCGGCGTATTGGACTTATACGCGATGTAAACTGAAGTACAAAATTGTGTTGTTCTAATGGAGTAATATTCGAGTGCCAAAACGTATTAAATATAAACTGACGTTGTTCTTCCGATATACGACTACATTCTAATGTTGCCTTACAGTTACATGCTGGGCCTACGGAGGTCAGCTTCCGTTTAAATGCCTTGCCTACGTAGTTATCATCACTGAAGAACGGATGGTCCAAATGGTTTCTACTTTTCCTTTGCCTTAAATTTCTCAGATGATACACCTGGTCATCGTCATTCGCGAAATCTGTAAATTCAAATATAATCAGAGTTCAATACACATTGTTCCGAAAGGCCAAAGTATTCTAAAGCTGTGGACACAAGTACTAAACCTGAAATTAAATTACTTAGACTTATAGCGAAATACTAAAATATTAACTTTGCCTTTGAATATAATAAAGTTGTGTATTGTACACTCATTATACTTGAAAAAAAAAAGGTAGCGCCAAAGAATCTTAACTTAAAAAACAGAAAAGATAAACAAATCGACATTGATTACTCCATAGGAAGACTGGAAGAACATAATATGAAAATTCAATTTCTGCAGTCATTAAACTGTTACATATAGGTAGGGGACGCTTTTGAAGTCATATTCAATGTATTAAAGCACGTTTTAATATATTAAAACGCAGTATAAAGTAATGGAAAACTATCATTACACTTTAATAGATACAAAATAGTTTGAATTTGACATATTTTTAAATTGATTACGCACTACTACAGATTGATCTTTGTTACAACATGTAGGCGTCTTATAGGCGATCTGCAACACTAACACGATCCGCTATCAAAGCTTGAGGTAAAGAACATTAAAGTAATGTCAAAGAGTGTATTTGTACTGTATTACAAAGTTAAAGTGAGAACGATTATTTTCATAGTTGGTTTATTGTATCTCGAAAGAGAGTAGGTACTTAGAAGTAGTTTTCACTTTTAAGAAACTACTATTTTATTGTAAACACTAAAAAATCTAAACGGTAGATAACCAAAGAAACAAAAACGATATAAAATCTGACAATATTAGAGTATGTATGAATAGTATTCGATGAATGAAAAGGTTTAATTATTAAAAATGTATAAGCCCCCCTCATTTATCTGACAAAAGCTTATTGTATTCATGCGTTCTCCATTTTTTTTTTAATGTACCGCGGCTGATTATTTATGATTATGAACATATTTACGGAAACAGGAACGGTATTGACGGCAGAAAGCAAGTCATCTAAATGGTATATAAGTAGTAGAAGATAACACGTTATTCTTCAGCTTTCCTTGAACTTCGTAATTCTTTGTAAAATTTATAATAAACACATTTTTACCAATGTTTCCAAGGCTCCAATAAAAGTTCCTTATGATGCGGCGTTGTTCTATTGAAATCTTAGCACTGCAATTGTTAATGCAAGCGCAATGAGATCGTATAATATTCTTGTCACTTTGCTCTATTTTAATTTCTACACAATTCAGAAAATGCGCCACAGCAGATTAACATTTTGTTTTTACTGAATCATTATCAGTTTTGATATTGCTATCGAAGAGTAACTTTTCATAAATTTTCGTGAGGCATACAAGCTATTGTTTCTGATTGTTTAAAATATCAACATTAGAAAGAAAATTAGCTTTTGAGGAAATATACTCGAGACTGGAATTCTTGGTTACTTGTTTATAACGTGTATCTTGCATCTGTTAACGGATCTTTATTCTGATATGAAGGTCTCAGTCATCCGAGAATCTGAACATAAAAATATAATTAGAATAAAATACACCATATTCAAAAGGCAAAGAGTAGTAAACAATAAAAAATCAATGAAACGAATCAATGATTTTATTATTATTATTATTTTTTTTTTTTTTAAAGTAATCTTTCAATTTAGATAGAAATGTAAATAATGTATTTGCCTTTGAACATTTGTATATAATCTAATTATATTTTTTATCTTCTAACATACTGAAAACAATAGGATAGGCATCCCTAGTAAGTTCTCATTCTAAAATATTATGCGCCAAGCCGACATTGACATCAACATGATTATAGGTACTGTGAAAACTTAAAACAACTTCTTAATCCTGGCATACATTTGTTCGTACGCTTTAAATGTTTCTATTTTCTTTGTGTAAACCGTTGGATCAAACCATTCTTTATAATGTTTAAATAGTTTCGCAGGACTTATTATGCCATCTGTATATTTTGCAGAATTTATTCGAAAAGCTTTTAAATTTGAATCCTCTTGCCGAAGGAAGTCATAATGATCCCTAGCACTAATGAACTTGTCTGTAACTTTACGAGTATTAACATTTTTACGGTGATTTGAATGTTTACCTCTCATATCTGTAAACTGCCCTAACACATATTTTCTCCACGCTGTTTGAAAAAATTTCGATGTGATGGCCAAAGTATTGTAAAACATGATTTGACAAACTCTCACTTTATCACCATCAAATTCATTAGTGACTGGTAAATAGTATTCGTAATTGTTTTCACGAGCCTGTGACACATTCTTCAATTCAATTTTTCTAACTGATCGATTAGAAAATCGGACGGCAAAAACTCTTTGTTTACAGATGCTTCCGAGAGACCAAAAATATTTAAACAAGAATAGTCTTTGGCAATCTGATATGTTATTATAACAGCCTTTTAAGCATTTACAAGGAGGGCCCATTGGTTTTTCGGCAACGATTTTTTTCCTTTTAGAAATACATTGATGATTTTTTCTACTCGCCATGGCACTTCTGTTTTTGATTTTTGTGGTTTTGTCTTCCAAGCCGACATCAAATGGATATTTATTTCTTTCATCTCCAAAATGGCTCATAAACTCTTCAAAGGGCATTGCTCTATACACAAAGTCTATGACTGTATTATCCTGACATGGATCCAGACGTTTTCTTTTACTATCAGATGGCCGAGAATGCTCCGATTTTGAATTATCATGATTGAATGAGGTCTCTTCAACATCATCCAGCAGCTTATCTTGTTGTCCTCCTACTAAATTGCATTCCTTATTTAGTTTCCATACTTTCTTAGTTAACGAACTTGAACATTGAAGAGTATTATAAAACATTTTAGAGCATACTCTAATTTTGTCAGTTTTACTGTGTATATTTGTTGATATAGGCAGATAATAATTCCAACTGTAATCGCGATTTTTTAAAGCACTCAGAAATTTCGATCGTGTTTTCACCATCACCGTGAAATTTCGAATGAACGACATTTGTTCTTTTTTATTACCTAGACCTAGTAGAGTATTTAGTGCAAAAAACTGTTGAAATTGGACCAGTTAATGAAACTTGGCATGGTTGTAGAATAGGTACTCCTGAGTAGAAATCCACCGGGACCCATGACTGGTACCCCCTCTGAAGCCGGGGGGAGGGGGGTGAAGGTGGGTTTTGCCGCCCTTCTTATTGACGCTTATATCTCTAAAACCGTATGTACTATGACAAGTTTGATATCATTTTCAGATAACTCGTTAACGTAGAATTCATTTTTGGAATTATAAAATAGGGTTGCCATACAAAAAAACTAAATTATAGGACAAAATTTGCAAAACACGAATGAAATTTTTCCACATAAACGTCGTTTACTTTTCCCATGGGAATGGTATCGATACAAAAAAAATATGGTCGAGTAGCAACATTCACAAGCTTTACAAATATATAACTTTTATGGCACTTACTTGATAAAAAATGGGTTGAAAAAAATAAAATTGCATGCGCGGCAGACAAAGGTTATATACATGGAACTAGCTGCAAGACCAAATTAGTCCCAAAACAGTGGTATTAAGGGGTGATAATGTACGGAAGAAATGTTTTGGGTGTTACAAAACCTTCCAAACAAATAAGAGATGTAGAAGATCTGGTCATAATGGAAAGTAAGAGCGGCCGGAACAAACGGTAGGAGATTACGAGGTGGCGCCGTAGTGAAACTTGTTGGAAACCTTGGTCAGACTTTGAAAGGTGAAAAAAAGTCCGAAGATGGCTGACTTCAAAACCTGGCAAACGCTGGCAATCTAACATATGTAGCTTAGCAGGTGCAGACAACATTTCTGTTGACCAGTAAATATAGAATCAAGATTTTTTTGGATTTTTTAACCACTCTTTAATTTTTGCGTGGATAAGACTTTTGCACTGCTAAAACTCAGACAACCATTTGATGACCTCAAAAGCTATTGTCGGTCGGTACCAGTCGATACTGTCATTCATGCTTAAAAAATACTGGAAATAATGCTTGGCTGACAAAGGATGCTGACATCCTCGCAGTCCAAAAGTCTTCTCTGAATGAGCTGCAATCTCAAGTCCGGTGAAGCTTGATTTGTCGTACCTTTTCGACACAAGCATAGGTCAATTCAAAAAAAAAAAAAAAAAAAAAAAAAAGAGCTGCAATCTGAACAGAAAAACCCTGCTTAGCTGTAACCAAATCTGGAACCTCACACAATACATACCTCTTATTGAAAGAGGTCTGCGACTATTATCTGGTATTCACTTACCAAGCGCAGGCTTTTGAAGCTGTGGATAGGAATTTAACTTATGTACCTACTGTAAATCCTTAGTTGCTAACAAAATGTCTTGAAGCTGGAACATTTGACGATCCTTTGTTGCACCTTGGATAAATCGTTTATAGGCTACGCTGCTTAATCACCAAGAAGAAAATGGGTACTCGCAACAACCTACTGTGCCAACCTACGTCCACCAAATGGTAAAACTTTCCACCAGTTCATCGATTGGTCGAACTGGATCACTTTTTTACGGCAGACAATTTTACTAGCAGCTTCAGTTTGGATTCTGTGAGCACACGCGCAGCGATGAGGCTAAATTTGGCCCTAAATAAACTCTCTGGCTTCAATCAGAAGGTTCGTAAAAACGTGACCAGCTCTCTGGGCATGGCTAATGAAGAGACCGACAGCAAACATCCCCTACACCACCACGTGCTGTGCTGGTTCCTCAACACATTTAATGTCTATAGATGAAGTAAGTAAGTAAGACGATTAAATAGAATGAATAGACGAGATACCCCACAGCGTCAGTGTCATACGCTTGGACATGATCTGCCTTGGCCAAATGGACATCTTTGAACATACTCCGGACCCAAGTTAGCCGAAGCAGACACGTTCCGGTGAAGCTACAGTTCGGATGGGGCTTGCCAGCGTGATGTGATCACGGATAGCGCTCCATGTGTGGCAAAGTACTGGTGTCGCTGAGTTAATTCGATTAGAAGGGAGAAATGCGATTGCTTCCCAACTGTTCACCCCCAACCTTCAACTCTTATTATGGTCTTCTACCTCGAACTCTTGCTTACGCTTAGTTAGCCTTACGCTGGCTGATCCGTCTGTCTGATGATGCTGACTAGCACAGTATTTGCAGCAATTGGTTAGTATGACACAGTAAAGATATCGGCAGGTAACTTTTGAGATCATATCAAGGCTTTCTGAGTTTCAACAGTGCAAGAGCTTTAGCTTTTGCCCCAAAGACGTGGAATCTAAGCAGAAATTAAACAGGGGTTAAAATGAACCAGTAGCCAAGAAAACGAAATGGTTTCTTGGTTCATTACTAAGCGACAGAAATATTATCTGCCCCGCTTTGCTAAATTTGCTGTGTTGCCAGCGGTTGCTAGTGTCTTGAAGTCAGCCATCTTGGGACTTTTTTTTCACCTTTCAAAGTCTGACCAAGGTTTCCAAAAAGTTTCACTACGGCGCCACCTTGTAATCTCCTACCGTTTTTCGGCCGCTCTTACTTTCCATTATGACCAGATCTTCTACATCTCTTATTTGTTTGGAAGGTTTTGTAACACCCAAAACATTTCTTCCATACATTATCACCCCTTAATACCACTGTTTTGGGACTAATTTGGTCTTGCAGCTAGTTCCATGTATATAACCTTTGTCTGCCGCGCATGCAATTTTATTTTTTTCAACCCATTTTTTATCAAGTAAGTGCCATAAAAGTTACATATTTGTAAAGCCTGTGAATGTTGCTACTCGACCATATTTTTTTTGTATCGATACCATTCCCATGGGAAAAGTAAACGACGTTTATGTGGAAAAATTTCATTCGTGTTTTGCGAATTTTGTCCTATAATTTAGTTTTTTTGTATGGCAACCCTATTTTATAATTCCAAAAATGAATTCTACGTTAAAGAGTTATCTGAAAATGATACCAAACTTGTCATAGTACATACGGCTTTTGAGACATTAGTGTAAACAAGAAGGGCGGCAAAATCCAACTTCACCCCCCTCCCCCCGGCTTCAGAGAGGGTACCAGTCATGGGTCCCGGTGGATTTCTACTCACATCCACCTATTCTAACACCATGCCAAGTTTCATCCACTGGTCCAATTTTACATGGTTCCCATACATTGATGTGCACTAAATACCCTACTAACCCCAAAAATGACTAAAAATAAGCTGCCGTTGGTCCTGAGATAACTTATCTGCACAATGCTTTAAGCAAGTACTAATACATGGTGGACCTAAGACTTTTTTTGGGATAATTCTACCACTGTCAGTCTCGTACGCTAACCCATGATATTTGCAGTACTGTCTTAATACTGCTGAATTTCTAGTAAGCTTTTTATGTTTCGCCGTTAGTATGGCATCCTGATCAATTTTATTTTCAGCACTATGCACATAAGCAGTTTCAATGTTGAAATCTATTTCACTTGATAATTTCAACGTAATCGGAGTTGCATCAGATTTATTCCTAGTATTAATTTTACGTTTTGTTAATTTTTTTATATGTTCAATGTCATAATCTTCATCTGAACTCTCACAAGTCGATTCTTCTTCCAAAGTGTTTTTCTTTTTAATTTTCTTACTACTCATCGTAGGTAAAACTTCACCAGTTTTATTTTTAGCATTATAATTACTCATTTTTTCAACATACATATTTAATAGATTCTTTGAGTTATCGGCGGCAACTGTATCAGACTTATTTCTGGTACACATTTTATGATGATTGTTTACTTTAGTTTTATTTAAATAAACATCTGCTTCTGCTTCGTCTGATCTTTTATACATCGGATCTTCATCGCTATCTGAACTTTTTTTCAATGGTCCTTTTACAGATAGTTTACTATTACGTTCCTGTTGTATTTCATTCCTGAATTCTTCACTAAAATTACTAACCTCTGAAGATGTATCAGCTAGGTCTTCGATAGCAACGTGATCATCGCTAATATTTTTTACTATATTTTGTTTTACAACAATATCAAACATCTCATTTTCAGAAGCAGATATTGAATTTTTATTCGATGATACGTCTTTACTATCAGGTACTTTATTTGTTAGTGATCTTTTATCTCGTTCTTTGACAATAGGCGTAGTATCATTCTGCTGTGTTTGATTTCGACTATCTCTAATATAACTCAGTATAATTTTCTTGTACATGGCTAATGTCTGAACTGTACAGGCGTAACCTTTCGACAATATCCATTGTCGGTATGATTTAAACATTTTATTAAATGTTAATTTGTTGATGGGTTCTTTTCGTAATTTAGACGATAAGTCATCCAGTTCAATACATTTATTTTTTTGCGACTCTTCGAAATGTGCTAAAATACTACTAACATCAACGTCAGAGTCTATTCTTTGTTTCCACTTCCCTCTATTTTCCTTTTTTGGTTTTACACAGCATTTTCGCGGTCTTTTATTATTAATAATTTTCTCCTGCATTTTTTTCTGAAATTGTCGACCTTTTTGATCATTATATAGCATAGCGGATTCTTTTTGGGGTCTTTGAATATTCATCTTCTTTTTACAAGTAGAGAACTCTTCCATAAAATTTAGATTTGGTATATTCTTATGTGACAGTGGATCATTAATATTGTCTTCTAAATCTATTTTATTCCTTGCACGAGAACCTGCAAAAATAAATATAATTAGGATTAAACACAGTACGTTCTAGAGGCAAAGAAAATCTGTACAATACAATAATCTGTAAATAGTTTATTTACTTAAAAATATGGCTGTAATTAATCTTTGCCTTAGAACATTATGTGCATTGTACACCTAATTACATTTACAATTACAAGTGAGTTAAATAAATAAAACTATAGAGATCGAAAATCTGTACAAAAAAAGTTAGTCCGAGTCGGGAGAATGTAAGAAGAACTGTGATGTAAAATATATCAAGATTTTTTTCAATTTTTTTTTCTCTGTTTGTACGTGCCAATCTACGAAACATCAACCGATCACAATGAAATTTTGCATGGTAGTACCTTATATTCCCGGTCAACATCTTAGTTTTACTGCGGGAAAATATCTAATTTCTACGGAAAACTAGCCGCGGGCTGACAGTAGTTCTAAATAATACATAAACATTTTTTTTTTAATTTGCTGTTTTGGTGCCTGAATATATAATATCTATTGGGGTCATCTTTCCGAAGAACATTAATATGATTATAAAACTCACCCACTCCCTCCCTAGTCCTTGTTTATATCTACTACATGCTAACCTAACATTCTTTGCAAAATAGCAATTGTTTCAGCTTATGACTACAAACTTAGTGTTCTCGTTTAAAATTCTCGAATATAACAATCTTATAATAATTATAATGTTCTTATATGCGGGCATAAAAACAATAAAAAACTTTCGTTTATAAACTCAAGACATCAAAAATCTTAAATTAACTGCCAGTCCGGCCATTCATGAAAACTTATTCACACGATTGTATTTAAAAAAAAATTAATGAACCGGCTCGGCTCACATAGGTTTAAATAAGTGAAAAAAAGTAAGTATTCATTACATTAACTAGGCTATGTTACGAATTCATACAACTTCCTACAAGCTTAAAAAAATGCGGATTTAAAAATTATGTTCAAGGGAGGAATCTTATACTCGATGCCTCGCTATGTAGGTACATACTATTTTTTGGTTAGGCATAATAATTTGTTACCTACACTATATTATACAATTTCTTAATCTTTCTACATATAGTAGAATAAGCTTTGAATGACTTAATTTTTATGGAATGGATGGTAGGATCAAACCATTCATTATAATGCTTGAATAGTTTAGCAGGACTAAGTATGCCGTCTGGATATTGCTTTGAAAAGATTTTATATGGCGCCAAATCAGGACATTCCTGTCGTAGAAAATCAATTTGATTCTTGGCACTCAGGAATTTTTCTGTGAATTTTGGTCTATTTTTATGTTTACCTCTACTGTCAGCAAAATGTCCCTGTTCATATTTATGCCATGCAGTCCTAATAGTTACTGACGAAACCGCTAAAGTATTCTCTACCATAGTACGGCAAACCTTCACTTTATGACCATCAAAATCTTCGGTTGTAGGTAAAAAGTATTCAAAATACTTTTCGCGACAAAACTTACCATAAACATGTGATTTTACATCGTTTTGGTAAGAAAACCGAACTAAGAAAGCTCTTTGTTTGCAAATACTCCCAAGAGACCAAAAATATTCAAACAAGTATTGTCGTTGGCTATTTGTGATTTTATCATAACAGGCTGATTTACATTGACAAGGTGGACCCATACTTTTTGCGGCAACAATTTTGCCTGATCTATTAATATAACGCTGCCCGTAACTTTTCTTAATCCTCGAAATAGTCTTTTTGTCATTGCCCTTTTTTTTTATTTCGTCTTGTTGACTTTCGGCTTCTTCACTTATTACTTTACCAAAGTGATTCATGAACTCTTCAAAAGGCATTGCTCTGTACACAAAGTCTATAAGAGTATTGTCTTGTTCTGGATCAATGCGTTTTCGTTTAGTGCGCAATATCTGACGCCGTTCAGTTTTTGAGTTGTCTTCTGTTACCAACTCATTCTTATCTTCAGTAGGTTCCTTAGTGAGTTCTTCACCTTTTCCCATATTGTGTTTCTTTTGATGTAGTCTCCATACTTTTTTGGTAAATCCAGGCGAATACTGAATGGTATTGTAAAACATTTTTGAACATACTCTGATTTTATCCGATGTGCTATCCATATTTTCAGTAGTGGGTAAAAAATAATTAAAACCGAATTCCCGATTTTTCAGGGCGCTTAGATGTAGTCTTCTTGTTTTTACCTTCAAAGTAAAATTACGAATGAATAACAATTGCTCTTTCTTATTACCAAGACCCCAAAAATGATTAAAAATAAATTGCCGTTGATCCTGAGATAACTTATCTGCACAATGCTTTAAGCAAGTACTAATACATGGTGGACCTAAGACTTTTTTTGGGATAATTCTACCACTGTTGGTCTCGTACGCTAGTCCGTGATTTTTGCAGTATTGTCTTAATATTGCTGGATCTCTAGTAAGCTGTTTACGTTTCGCCGTTAATAAAGCTTCTTCTTCAGTTTTATTTTCAGCACTATGCATATAAGCAGATTGAATATTGAAATCTGGTTCATTGGGTAATCTAAATACACTCAAACCATCGCCATTTATTTGACAATGATTAATCGGTGTTGTATCAGATTTATATCGAGTAAAAATTTGACGTCTTGTTTCTTTTTTAATGTACTCAATGTCATAATCTTCATCTGAACTTTCATAATTTGATTCTTCACTTGAACAATTTTTCTTAATTTTCTTACTCGTCTTTTTAATTTCTGTTTTCTCAAGGTCGCTATGTTCCTGTTTCATTTCCTCCTTAAAATCTTCGCTAAAATTACTAACTTCCGAAGTCGAATCAGATTCTACATTAGGATCATCATCATCATCGATATAGACTGTTTTAGTTTTATCTCTTTTAACTGAATCAGTATTAGCCACACTAGAATTTTCAAATGAATCAACCTTTACTGTCTGGGCACATGCATCTTCAGAGCTTTCACATACAAGGATTAAAGGTGCTTCTTCACACAATCCACTGCTTCGGTTTCTGATATAATTGACTGGGGTTCTTTTCTGAAGCGCCTCAATTTGATCCCGTGGAATATGTTTTAGTACTATTCTCCTATAAGCGTCCGCCGATTGGACTGTATGGGCAAACTTTTTAGACAAGACCCAAACACAATATAATTCAAACATTTTGGTGAATGGTAATTTGTTAATGGGTTGTCGTCGTTGACCAGATGATAAGGCTTCAAGTTGAAGGATTTTGTTCTTTTGTAACTCTTTAAAGTGAGCACAAACACTATTAACCTTTACATTATCTTTTACGTGAACACTCCATGCTTTTTCAGCATTTATATTGCACGCAATAGTATTAATAAACATATTTTTGCAGACATGTACTTTTTCAGCAGTTCGAAAATCATAACTGAAATCGTTAGTAAGTGGAAGATAATATTTGAAATTGTTTTTCTTCTTCTTGGAGGGTGTCATTTCTTTTTCAGTGAAGTTTACTATAAACTCTCTATGCTTGGCAGAATTACTATGATAATAGTCGCAAATATATTGGCGTTGCTGTATCGATATTTTGGTGTAGCAATTGTTTTTGCACTTACATGGCGGTACCAGTTTCTGAATGCTATTATTCTCTATAACTTTAGAAGTGCTCTCAGATAAAGTATTAATTCTTGTGAGCTGTACTTGACATTCTTTTCGTATTACGGTTTTAGGGTTTAATCGACGCTTTTTTGATCGATTAATTGATCTTTTTTTATGAGATAGTGGATCAATCTTCATTTCTTCCAATTCTTGAGAATCTGCAAAAATAAATATAATCAAGCTACAATACACAATATTCTAAAGGCAAAGAAAGGCTGTACAATACAAATAAGTTACAACTGCAATTAATTGTATTGTTAATAAATTGAACACACCAACACTCTTTGCCTTGGAACAAAAATAATTTATGTGTATTGTACACCTTATTATATTTAAAATGCAGATGTGTTTGGAACTTTGAACTTAATAGCCTAGCTGGAATAGGTGTCATCGACGTTGGTCAAAGTGCAGGTCACAGTAGGTACCCCATCATATGCGTGGTCGTTAAAATACAAGTGTACGTTGTTGCCTATTTTTTGGGTTTTTTAGTCACTTTCAGGAAGTGTGGTGTTGATCTAATCATGATCTGGGAATCACACAACGCATATAGCGAATCACAAAGCAGCTATCAAAATAACGCAATACACAGTAGACAGAACATGCGGCTGGACATGTTGAGAGCTCCCGTAATTCGTAGTGCGAATGTCCAACCGCATTTGCTGGCTTTTGTACGTAAAATGTGTGCACATTAACTTTATAGCAATGATATATTTAAATGTTGCGAAGTTATTAAGATTATAAATATTTGCTGTAATGTAAAGAGTTTTCTATTCAATTCAAAGTGAGTTTTATCGTGGTTTTATCACTATTGAAGTTCCTTTAGATACAACCCAATTTGTATTTCTTAGATGAATAGACAAATTTTGTTAAAGAT
Organism: Teleiodes luculella; assembly: GCA_948473455.1. Classification (NCBI taxonomy): domain Eukaryota; kingdom Metazoa; phylum Arthropoda; class Insecta; order Lepidoptera; family Gelechiidae; genus Teleiodes; species Teleiodes luculella. The sequence continues at coordinate 13,005,610 of OX419585.1, forward strand.
CTTTATCTGCCCTTCCCTTTTAGCTATACGAATAATTATAGAATAAAGATTTCACTTAAAATAAAAACAGACTAAAGCAAAACTTCTTCAACATAAAAATTAAAAGGTTGTGTGTGTGTGTGTGTTAATTTAGGAATGATCTGTTGTAATACCTCAAAAATCAAATTATTTTCTCGTAGTGTGGACACTTACGAGTATTTTAGTAATAAAATATTAAAATACTGATTAACTTATAAGATCGCGCGGATATACTCGTAAATGGATTACTTATTGATGAATGTGAATGTGACCGCCCGGCCCGCTAGAATTATTTTGAACTTAAAATATGCTAATTTAATTATGTGATAACGAATTTTGCGGCAGAAATATGTGTAAATAAGTTTTGTGGTAATTTAAGAATGATAAGGCACCAGACGGCGCGTACGAACGAATGGAACGACTAAAAATATTGAACAACGTGCGCGCGCTTCGCTTGCCGCAGCCGCACTGAATTGGGGCCGCAAAAGGCCCGAGACCGCTCGGCCGAGCGGTAGGTAATTATAGCGCGCAAGTACATGGAGTGACGGAGGCCTGACAAGACGATGATTTGAAACTTTAGCTTCTACTAAATTTATCAATCAAGACCAATATCTATCTATCTTCCTCCATTTATTAAAACAATACGAAGCTTTGCCTCATTACAATAGATGGACGGCATTGGACGGACCGCATTTGTTCCATATCTAACTTAATCTACACTTTAATTCTTATAAAAAGACTAGAAAAAGTGACATCTTATCGTCTTAAAAAATTATCAACTTGGGCACTTGCAAAGTTATTTGTTAAGTAACATTTCTTTTCTCCATTAATTTTCTTTACCAACTGCAAAACTATACATATTATTAATCAGTACACTACGCCGCACCACGATGTACTATTTATCTGTATTGTAAGGCACATCATTTCTTTATAGTTGCTAAAACCTCTATATCTACAAAGACCATCGAAAAAAAACTGTGGTTCAACAAAACACTTAATAAAATAAATAACAAGTATTGTCGTTGGTTTTACCAAAATGTCTCAAAAACTCACAATCACAACGTTTATCACAGTTACGCTTTTGATTGTCATTTATATCTATAGCAATTTTTATTTATTGTCTGATTTCAGAGATGGTTCACACTTTGAATATCTATCATTGAACATCATCAGTGTTTACTTGTAAAGTTTCATTACAGCTTTGCAATTGCTGGTCTTTTTTTGTGTCCTCTTTTTCATCCTTTTTTAGATTACATTTATTCTCGGTTTGATTCCACACTCTTGTGGTTAACGAATTCGAACATTTTAGGGTATTGTAAAATATTCTTGAACATACCCTAACTTTTTCAGCTTCACAATCTAGATTTTGCGTTATGGGAAGAAAATAATGAAAAACGTAATCACGATTCTTCAACGCTCTCATATCCATTGTTTTTGTTTTTACCTTCTGGGTGAAATTACGAATAAAAGACATTTGTTTTCTTTTATCACCGAGGCGCCAATAATGGTCAAATATGAACTGGCGCTGTTCTTGAGATATATTATCTGCACAGTGCTTCATGCAACTGCTAGAACACGGTGGACCTAGGACTTTTTTCGGAATAAGCCTACCACTTTCAGTCTCGTACGCTATTGTTGGATTTCTAGAGGCCTTGTTACGCTTTGCCGTTAGCAAAACATCCGATTCAACAGTTTTAATTTCGGCATTATGCATTGAAGCACTTTGAATATTGAATTCTCGTCCAGCAGCAGCAGTAGAAGTAGGTCTATCTAGTTCACCGTAGCAATTATCGGTCGGTGACATATAAGTTTTATTTCTGGTACAAATTTTACGACTTGTATCTATTTTAATGTTCTCAATATCGCAGTCTTCATCTGAACTTTCAAAAGATGTTTCTTCTTCGTCGGCTTTTAAACTTTTTAATTTCCTTTTAGTCGTTTCTTTAGTTATTTTTCCGGTAAGTTCATTACTGTCGTTCAGTCCTTCCTTGAAATCTGCGCTAAAATTACTGACCTCTGATGTCGAAACGGAGGAGCTTACACTGTCATTGTCATCTTCATAATCTGTTGTAGTTTTATTTCCTTCTATTGTTTTTTCGTAGATCTTCCACATTCTTTCTATGGGCATTTTAGGTGCCAAAGTATTATTGAACATGATTTTACAAACGGGTACTTTTTCAACAGTTTGAATATTATTATCAATAAAAGTTAGAGCAAGTGGGAGAAAATATTTATAAGTAAACTTTTTATTTGACTTTACAATTGCTCTTTTGGAGCTTATTTTCTCTTTACTAGTGAAGTTTATTACAAACTTTATTTGCTTAGGAATATGTTGACTGTGAAAATAATTCAAAATATCTTGACGTTGTTCAAGTGCAATTTTTTTGTAGCAGTCCATTTTGCAGTTGCATGGCGGACCAACCTTTTTAGTAAATTGAACTTTAGGGCTATCATTACTGCTTTTGTGTTTAAAGGTATCGTCAATTCTGGGTACTATTACTCTTAGTTCTTTGCAAACATGCATGTCTGTCAGTAGGTTTTCATTTTGTGATGATTCATCTAAGAATTCTTTGTAAATGTTAGTATTCATCAGTAAATTTTCATTTCTTGACTGTGCATCTATTAATTCCTCATAATCTTGGGCATTACAGTTTTCATTCTGTAACAAATCATCTAATAATTCTTCAGTATCAAACAGTAGATTTTCGTTTTGTGACTGATCATCTAATAATTCTTTGTAATCTTCAGTATCGAAAAGTAAACTTTCATTTTGTAACTGTTCATTTAATAATTCTTTGTAATCTTGAGTATCAAACAGTAGATTTTCATTTTGTAACTCATCCTCTAAGTCTTGTATTTCTTTGTTGAAACGTTCGCCTTTATCGTGGCCGATATGAGATTCGATTATATGAGGGGTTAGTAAGGGTTTGTTATGATGCAAAGGTACATCGCCACTATTTTTATCAAAATCTTTGACTATGTTTGCTGTCCAAGAATCTGCAAAATTAAATATCATTGGAATTCAATACACAATGTTCCAAAGGCAAGTTATTCATAAAAGTTAGTATATGTTTTGCCTTAGAAGATTCAATTCTCATGTGTACTTCAATGTCAAATTATATTTAAATTTGCAGCTTGAATAAAAGTCATGCACATTTTCCTTACATAATATTAAATTTGTTAACAGCTATAACGTTAGTGCTTACTTTACTGTATAATAATTATATTATATAAAGTATATATTTATTGTTGATTTTGTTATTTGTAACATATTTAGGGGACAGTTTAACAAAGTTCAATATATTAAAAAATGGAATTGGAACTGACGCCAGGAATGTTGCGAGATATTGTAATTGTGATGTGGATGCTGACGTAGCGCAAGTTACAATAGCGAGCTTGACCAATCAAAACGAAATACATCGCGATCTATTAACAAATTACACAATACCTACTTACGCATTATTTAATTGGTTGGTTGGAGCCATAAAAACCTTTTAAGATACATATCAAATTGTAATTACAAAATTTTTAAATTTAGTACATTAACTAACCATCTCCAAGAAATCTTCAATTCTGCAACAGCATCAGCAATATCCCTAAACCCAATAACTGACGTGAATATTATGATATGATATGAAGAGTGGAATTATTACTCTTTCTAGTACATGTTAGAAAAAAGAATTATTGTTCAAAATCCTAATTGCATCTATAAATATCAGGGTAGTAGCCAAAAACTATAAAGCTAGCATAAAATATAATCTATAAATAACTCCTTGGTATACTACTAGAAAAGTTTTATTTATGTTTTATTTGGCGCATTCTTAACAGCCCTATCAACATTCTGAGGGCACTAGGTAATAGATGGGACTCCCCTATGTTAAAAAGGTGAATGGATCCCCATGTTTTTAAGTTTTATTTATTTATTTTTAAAGTCCTACTGACCCTGTATTTTTAATTTTTTTGTTTTTTATTCTGTATACTAACACACACATGTATTAATTTAAATTTAAAAATGTGTTAAACTACGGATGACTTCAGTGAGCCTGTCTGTACTGGTTATACTGATAAGTTTATTAATCCAAGAGTGTTTATTTTTTAAAAACTATTTCTTTTTAGTTTCCTAAAAATATATAAGAACCATCACACTGTGTGATTAAAGGTTTTAATCTAATAAGTACTATAAAAATGAAAGATTTAATTGTATGTTTGCATTGAACAGGCTCAGAAACTACTAAACAAATTTTAATAAAACTTGGTATAATGATAGAATAGACCTTTACCACAGAAAAAGTCCTCTTATATATTTCTTTATTATATTATTTTTCTAACATAGGCCTCGAAAAATTAATTAAAAGAAGTGAAATCTGGTCAGAGAAGAAAGCTATAAAATTGAATGATAATAATTTTATCAAAAATTTTGGGTATAAGTTTTAAATAATGTGGGATATTGTCGTTTTCTACTTACTGGTATAGGTATCTAGAATGAAATAGATGTAAAGTAATCATAGAAGTTATAAACTGGAATCATTTATAACAGTGTAAATAAAACTTAATTTCAGGTTCAGGCTAATCATTTTCATAATATCAAGTCAAAGTCAATTTTATAAGATGGATAGCTATAAAATTTAAGACATAATCATAGAAAATCTAAATTAAAAATTAAACTTCTTCACATCTGTTTACATGTGTCTACAAAATTGTAAAAATACAGTTTCAAACTAAAATATGTATAGGCTCAAAGTCTAAAATTATTGCCAATAGATAATTTTATGTGCTGTTGTAACAAATGTGAAGAAGCTACCAACAATAAAATAAAATATTCACTTACCATTGACAGTAACTTGGATAGCCGGAGGCTCTGTGATGTCTTCTGGTTCAACTTTGATGTCAGTCAAACTTAAATTGTCTTTGTCACAATCCATTCCTGTATCTCCCATTTCTTCATCTGATACTATTTCTTGCTTAACATCAACATCCATAGAATTTCTTAAAATATCTTCATTGAGACTTTTGTCCACATCAATTGGTTTTGGCCATTTTAGACCTAACTTGCCAGCCTCTTTCATGTCTGCTAGGTCTTCCTCAGAAGATTTTACGTCTCTTACTAATTCTAAAGCTGTTATGAGATTTTGAAGGCATGATTTGCAGATGTATCTGGGATAACCTTCAACGTCTTGAATCTAAATGGAAAACACATATTAATTAGGTTATCTCTGACTGACATATTGTCACCTAGGTCAATAGAAGAAAGTGCAACTTGTGCAGGAAGTTTCAAGGTTTACATACAATAGCCATCATACTGCTATTATAAAGAGGAAAGATTTGTATTTTGTGTGTGTGTGTGTGTGTATGTTTGTAATGAATAAACTCAAAAACTACTGAAACAATTTCAATAATTCTTTCACCCTTAGAAAGCTACATTCACCCTGCCTGAGTAACATGGGCTACCTTTTACTGCGGGAAAAATGCTTCATTCCCACGGGAAAAATTGTTAACGCGGGCGTAGCCGCGGCAGAAAGCTAGTTTACAATACATTAAATATGTACTGGTCTTGAGTAATTTTAATTACTTTAGGCTTGGCATGAGGAGTTATTGAATGCTATCAGCCCAGAGAACCCACCAGCTTTGTATTTAATCTTTTCTAATGTTTTTAAAAGAGGCCTACGTCCAGGAGTTGGAAGATGTGAGCTGATTAGATAGATAGATAAAGATTTTAACAGTTGTTTCCTCTGGGTCTGCATGGTGGGCAGGGAAATGTGCTATTAAGTTCTTCATCGTCGAAAGATGCGAGGTTGTTGTATTTATTTTATAATATGTCGGTTAAAACCGTTAAAGGTTCTCCAAACCATCGTCCACAACTATAAGGCTGGCATAGTTGCCAAGAGCGTCAGAAGCCTCAATAAAAATTAGATTTAAAAAAAGTTTTTAACAGTTGTAAAAAGTAATTTCTATACAGATTTTTGTCTACAACTACCATAACTATCCATTCAGTTGTGTATTAACTGACAAACCTTCTTTGGTTTGATGTAGATTAATTATTATTTAGATGGATAGATTCTTACCTCAACTCGAGCCAGCAAGGACAATTCTAAAGCGATAGTAGTACCAGCCGTGAATCCTCTCTCGGTTAAAGGAGTGAATATGTCCCAGGACATAAATCTCACTGACTTTTCTTTGAGGCAAACGCGGCATTCTAAGAATAGCCGCCCTACCTCAGAAGGATCTGCTTCTGGTGAGTCACTCATATTTGCAGCCTGCAAAAAAAGAAATAACCAGATTTTTCTCTTACATTTATCACTGTTGTTTAGTCAGAGAATCAAGTGCGCAGCATTCTAAGAATAGCCGCCCTACCTCAGGAGGATCTGCTTCCGGTGGGTCACTCATATTTGCAGCCTGCAAAAAAAGAGATAACCAGATTTTTTCTTTTGTATTTATCAGTTGTTTGGTCAGAGAATCAAGTGCGGAACTTTAAAATAATGTCGTACTTATTTTGTATTATTAGTAGTTTTCATATCAGGTTAGGCTCGTTCGTGGGTAAGTAATAGAATGATTAACAACAATTGACATATTATTTAAAAAATATACCAACTTCGTATAATGTATAATTTTGTTTGAAATAACGGACGCTAGTTATAATAATCGTTAGACATAAATTTAGAAAAAGATGTTGAAACATATAATAAATAACCGATTAGTATAATATAAAATAAGAACATAATAACAAACAATATAATGTTTAAGTGACATACAATGCACTAAAGAACTCATTTTAAAATGCATAATGTATAAAGCACATAAAGCCTTACACCTTATTATATTGTGATTCATTTCCCTAAAGCCCCTTTTTCAAATCAATGAGCATGCAAGCATATAAGCTATTAAACAAGCAAGTAAGCATATAAGATAGTAAACAAGCAAGCAAGCATGCAGTTATGCATGCAGACAAGCAGGCGTGCTAGCAGGCATGTAAGCAAGAAGTATGCAGGCAAGCATGCAGGCAAGGAGACATGCATACATGTCAACCTAACACGAAGGGTAAGGCGGGAGGCTCTCCCGCCATGCCCTTCGAACCTAACCGATCTGTATTGGGGTGCCTAGAACTACCGTGCTCGCTTTGCTCGCACCTGCCCTGTCTGACGTTTATTTGTAGGTAGGCATTGGTTTTTTTGCCATTACTTAGGTCTTATGACTATTATTTGTTGAAGCAAAGAGAAATGTATTAAAACAAATTAAACAATTTGCTTTATACTATCACTCTAACAAGTGTGTTTTGCTTTTAATGCTCTGCTGGGGATTGGTTACAGGCCAATCCTCTAATTTTATTGTAGACATTATAGGTAACAAATTTATATTTATTGACTATTATATCTATCAAGTTTTGATAAACGAGATGAATGTGTGAAGTTGACTCTCTGACCGAATGTTATAGCGATAATTATAGCAAACATATTTTAAGTCAGATGGTTGTTATACGGGCAATTCCACGTAACTAGGGACATGATAGTGCAAAAGTCAACTTGTAAATTAGTAATATCTAATGATTGCATAATATAGTTTGAGGGTTGAAGTATACATTTTAAGCCAGTTTGGAAAGATTTCAAATTAATATCTAACACATTTCGTTATTTTCCGAAAGCGTCTCTCGTGACTTGATTACTTCGTGAAAAGGATGTTTTCTAAAAATTTAATATTTATGCAATTTGGAAATATACAGGTAAAAAATGTTTAACATACTATTGTCGAGACATCTCTCTATTTATTGTATAAATTTAACATGGCGTAAGTTGTTTTCCAATCATCATATTCGACACAGAATATAATGATAATTTTTGTAACGCCAGTTACGCGATAAACATATTTATTTTAATAACTTTTGGAATTCATATTTTAGAAATATTTTATCTTTATTCCTGTGAGTTTTTACAATATGGAAGATGTTGTAGTATTTTGTTTTCCTTAATTGATCATACCGTCGAAAATAAGGGGGGCTAAAGTCTGTAACGACAGTTACGTAACTGACGTTACATAACGTTGTATAACATCAATTACATCAATATTTTGCTATTTTAATTACGATGGTGTTCTTTGCCGAGAAAAAAGTTTATGAAAACTTGACAAAAAATGTAATAGGAGGGTAAATATGAAGATTATAAAAAAAAACACAATGAATATCAAAAAAGTAAAGCAAAAAAGAAACAATCATTAGATCGCCTACCACCACCGAAAAAGTTTAAAGGTTTTGAAGGAAAAAATAAAAAAATAAGTCAGACAGCAGATAAATTTTAACCAAACAAGACATATTCCTTGACTTAAAAGCTTCTAGATTTTGTTCCTCCAACATTATTCCTCAGAAAATAAGAAAGCTACTTCACGTGTTGGAAAAAGGAAAAGTTGTGCTATAAAAGCTTTGAAGTGTTGGTAGCCAAGTGGCTAGGACCGTTGTCTTCCATTCTGGAGGAGCTGGTTCATCCTCAGCACGTACCAATGTGTTAACGATTTTGGAACACAAAAGTACGTTTATTCGACGTTATACGGTGAATGAAAACATCATGGTGAAATCTGCACACATTTGCGAATACATTCAAAAGTTGCGTGTGAAGTCGACCAGCCCTCACTATGCCAGTGTGGTCAACTAAGGCCTATTCACCCTGATCCAGGATAAGCTCGAACACCTCGGTGAGGACTATATTGACTGTTTACGACTAAAAGCTTGGGATTTAAAATATACGAATTGATGGTTGGTCTACTCGTCGTCGTTAACAGCTCATATATGTCCCCACCGAGGGGCTCGAGCCTACCCTGATACCAGGGTGCAGAGGCCTTAGTCGACCACGCTAGCCCAGTGCAGTTTGAATTTCTTCGCAGATGTGTGCAGGTTTCCTCACGATGTTTTCCTTCACCGGTGAAAGATGGTCTACTAAAACTTCAAAATTAAACTTATCTGATGATTTTCTCGACGTCATAATAAGTATGCAACTGCCAAAGACCTTAACATGAGGGAGGAGAAAAACCTACAGATGTTAACGATACTAGTGATGATAAAATTCTACGTCTCGACGTTGAAAAGTGATTTGTAAAATCTTACTTCGAATAAACACATTTTGAACTTTGAACTTCTACTGGCGCAGCTTAAGAATCGACCGAACCCTGCTGTATGATAATAAAAACCTTGTCCAGTGATTAGAACGGTAATTAATAACGCACATTTCGATGGTAACGTCAGTTACGAATTTCAAGTAACACCAGTTACGGCCTTTTTTGTAGATTATTTCAAATATACGAATTAATTTTACTAGATTGTTTTGAGAAACTAAAACGTTGATTAATGTTGGATTTTTATTAATAACAGACTTTTTTTCTATATCTTTAGATTCAGAAGGAATTGCATTCCCTTGAAAGCTTCAAAATACCATGTCCATTTGCTGTAACGTCAGTTACGAGCATAAAAGAATTTTTATTACAGAATATGCAAGAGATATTTATATTATTTTTAGTATTTCCGTTAAGGATACATAATATGAATTTGATACTGTGTTCTTATTCTATTCATGAAAGTTTATTTAGATTATATTTAAAGTTGAAATTCGCAAACTCGCTTCAAATGTAACATCAGTTACGGTGGAATTACCCATACCTAAAAAAATATGGCAAGTATGTCTATCGTTTGTTATAACTTATGAACGTTATTTAAAATGAAAATATGCCAATCGTTGCTATAAAAATGCGACGCACCTAGTTCGTACCCCTTAATGGGGTGGGAGTGGGACATTATTATTATGATATGGGAAATGGTCAAGACAACTCCAACTCTGATCGGGTAACAGACAGATGTAGGCAAGTGCTTTTTTCAATTCAATATATTACGAAATGGAATCGGACAGTCGGAAGCTTGGAACGACAGTGTCACTAAATTGTGTCAACACAACCCACCGGCAAAGTAATAGAATGAATTGAACCAATACCGCCCTATGTTGAAATTAAATATACCTGTAACACTATTTTCACCCCATCACACAAATTAATGATACAAATAAGTATCCAACGAATTAATTCAACAATCAAACAAGAAAGAAAGAAAGACTTGATTGACAAGCAAGAAAGCTGAAAGAATAGACAATGATGAAAACCACAAGATGGACGTCGAAAATGGTGTGAAATTGAAAATGTAGATATCTTTTTCTTCGAATTTTCACAAATTACATATTCTAAATCTACTGAATTAATTTATCACATCGTAATATTATTGTTTAATTACAAAAATTGAATTTTTTTGAGCACACTGCAACGTTGTAACGTGCATGCATTTCAGGCATCGATAGAAATCTGCTTTTGCACAAAAGAGAAGAATCGTGAAATTTACAAATTTATAGATAATAATGGAGTTTGGAAAACTTACGTGTGAATTTTCACGCCGCAAATATCGTAGACTTCACGTAAATATTCAAATAATCACAAGAAAAGAAATATCGCGAGCGCAAGGCGCAACATCTCGTTTTTGCAAGGAAGTAGGAAGGTTTTTGTCTATGGTTTTTTTTTACCGCAAACATCGGTTTCTAATAAAACCGTAAAACTACCGATTAAACTATTTTAGGCCGCACTATAACTGTCATTTTTTAACAGCTTAGGGGAGTTAGCGTACACAAGAATTCTGTGGGCCACATCACAGCTCCCCGTGACAAAAAGCAATGGTAAAGCTATGGTAGCTAGCTTAGCTTATCTTTAGCTATTTCCACTAGTTTAAAACCATTTCAAAACAATACATTATTTTAAAAAAGTTCAAAAAATCATAATGTGTATGGGTACTGTACACTGTACATACATACATTGCTGTATATCTTGAACTTGAGAGCGCCTGAATTCCGTAGCGCTAGGGGTGAATTTCGTAGTGCTAATGTTCAACCGCATGTGCTGGCTTCTGCACGTTACCCTCGTATAGCGTAAGTCTTGTCTTAATAAAAATCTAAAAGGTCCATGCTCGGTTGAAAGCTACAAGCAACATTCCCGAAAGATCTCTTTTAAGTATTTATTGATTTATCAATAAAAAAAACTACAATGAGGAAGTGTCCTAAAAAAATCTAACTAGTCCGTCAGTTAGATTACTAAAAAATAATGTACACGTATTTTTTTTTCGTCTGGCAAACAAAAAATGCCGACGATACAGCACTTTGAAATTTCCAGTAACGACACGCCGCCGCCATACAAATTGTACGAAACAAGTGACGTCATAGTACCCTTCTCATACATTTTGATTCAGTAAATCTTCGTCAAATTGAAAAAAAAAATACGTGTTAAATTTTTTTCGTTAATCTAACAAAGGGATTAATTAGAATCGATTACTTTTTTCCGAGGACACTTCCCTATTGTACGCTCCCATACCATGATACATAACAAGGAACAATATGATACATAATCATTGCTTGCATACAAGTATTTAGTAAAATATTTTTAACGCGCGGTTTACCTACTTTACGTATTTGCTTTTGTCGTGAGCTGTGTTCCGCGGAATTCTCGTGTACGCTAACTTTACTTAAATATGTCAAATGGATGTGAAGGAGTGCAGAGAGAGCACGTGAATAAAAGTTTATTTATTCTATAGTACAGATTTAATCGAAGTAGATTCAGACACAGAAATGGAAGAAAACACGCCAACAGTTAGCCTTATATCATGTATGCATTTTGTTCGTCGTGGTGTTGCTAAGTCGGTGCCTGAAAAGGTAACATAAATTAAATCAGCATGTCTCGTTATTTATAAAAACTACATACTTTGCTGTTACTTACCCTATGTGATGATTTTCAGATCGAATTAACAGAGAAAGAACTTGAAGAAGTTATTAAAAAGACAGCCGAGGATCTAAGGTATGTAACTTTAATGTTCTCAGTTCTCAAAATCATCATGATATTTTTTTGGTAAGAAGGTTATGTTTTTGTAGGCTTACTGAGCAAGGTGAGGACGACAGCGAAGACGAAGATGGCGAGGCTGCTGAGAGCACCAGAGGTCCTCCTGCTAACCCTGACGATGAGTTCAACTTTGAAAATTATGACCAAGAAGATTCTGTAGGTATGTATGCATGTCACAAAAAGTCAATTTTTAATTATAATATAAAATACAAATATATATAAAGTCAACACTGTGGTGATGAAAAACATCATGAGGAAAACCTGCATACATCATCAGTATTTAGTAAAATATTTTCTATCTATCTATCTAATTCAACGGTTGTGTGTGAAGTTGACCAACTGGCACTGGGTCAGCGTGGTCCGTAGGTTTGAGCCCCTCGGTGGGGATATATGAGGACATATAATTTTATTTCAATACTAGGTAACCGGTAGGGACTAGGTGGTAGGTTAACCTAGAAACCCACATTATAAGCAAGCATTTCAATACTGCCCTTATGTAGCAGTTTCTTTTATTAATTTTTTGCATTTGCAAACATGATGCTTGTTTAAAATTTGAATGTTGTATTCTTTGTTGCAGCTAACCCCATAGGCATAGGAACAGTGGCCACTCTTCCTAACCTGGGAGACCTCAGTGAAAATGTCCATATTAGGGTATGTATTCCTTAAGGTACACACTTTGCTTTAAGTGGTTTTATTTTGGGCTCCCTTGCTAAAACTCTGCTCGCTCGGTTAGGGAAATGAGAGTGTCTTTATGTATGTACTAGCTTTACGCCGCGGCTCCACCCGCGATACCAGTTTTTCCTATGGGGATGAGGATCTTTCCCGATGTAAAAGGTGGCCTATGTTACTCCCCAAGGTCTACTCTCTCTTCATTACAACTTTAATTCAAATTAGTTCAGCAGTATCGGATCTTATTCAGTGAGCTAACAAATAAACAGTAAAATCTTTCCTCTTTATAATATTAGTACAGTTATTTTATCTCACTAGTGCAGGTAAGCCTTACTTGTGTGCGTACTACTGAACTGAGCGCTACGCACACAAACACAATGTGCACACACAAGTATGGTTCGCCTGCACTCATGACGTGAGCGGTGAGATAAAAGATCTGTATGAATTTTCAAATTCCGTATTTCAGACTGAAGGTCCAGACAGTGATGAGGAGGATGACATCATAAAGCCAGAAGACAACCTGCTGTTAGTCGGCCATGTTGAAAGTGATGCCAGCATCCTCGAAGTCTACAGTGAGTCGACACATTTATGTGCTTTTGGTCACAGAATAAATAATAGTACTAGGTACAGAAGGTGCACTCTCTGATAGCAAACGTGCGAATTTAATTCTAGCTACCACCACGCCACGCCAAATTACTTTGAACGCGTCAGACGTGACCCTGGCTATAATAGCTCACCACTGTTTGTCGGTGCGCTCGTATTAAAACAAAATGCACCTTAAGACTGCGCCGCGAGAGTCCGTATTACCAACGGCGTGCGCGTTTCCTACTAACTAGCCTCATATATGAGGCCGCCCGGCGTAGGTATATTCTGTAGCTCTAGGGCGGAGTGCGCCGGGCCTGCTTTAGTCAAGTTTCTTTCCCATATTAGAAATCAAATCTTGTTCTATGTTCGTAGTTCATTACTTGTTCATTCATCAGGAACATCATTTTAGGGTCAACTAAGTTATAGGTATACTAGCATTCCGCCCCGCGGCTTTTGCCTGCGCTAACTGTTTTTTGAAAGAATGAGTGATTTTCCCGCGATAAAAGGTAGCCTATGTGTTACTCTGATGTTTAAGCTACGTTATTGTAAAGTTTCATTATAATCCATTCAGTAGTATTTTCGTGAAAGGGTAACTTACAAACATCCATCCATCATGACAAACATTCACGTTTATATTTTATTATTACATATTTTTGTTACCAGTTTTCAACCAACAAGAGGATTCGTTCTACGTACACCATGACATCATACTACCCTGGTTCCCGTTGTGCATCGAATGGCTGAGCCACGACCCCTCCGACCCACAGCCAGGTAGAAACAACACATTTTACTTATCTAATTATTATCACATTTATCACACTAAAATGTCCTTGTCCTTGTCTATACTTGTATTTTATATTTTTGTGTTTTATATTATTCCTTGCTTGCGGCTTTACGACCTTCCGTCCGTAGCACGGTACAATCTCTTTTTAACCCCCGACGAAAAAGAGGGGCTGTTATAAGTTTGGCGTGTGTATCTGTCTGTCTGGGGCACTACTACGGAGCTACGGCTCCTAAACGGATGCGCCGATTTTGATCTAGTTTTTTTTTTGTTTGCAAAGTGTCACAATCGAGAGTGTTCTTGGCTATAATCCAAGAAAATATCTTCAGCCATTTGTAGATTATCAGCTCTTTTCTAGTTGTTGAAAGGATCAAGTAACGGTTTTGTGTCGGGGGTTATTAAAATTTATAATTTATAATTTATTTTTATTTATTTAGCATTTCATCACTTGGCTACGAAGGCTGTCCTTTCTAATGCCATAATACACACACCCACACACACCCACCCACCTACACACACCACACCCATATGCACACACAAACACACACGCGCGACTCACTTCCATTAACCACTTCACATCTTTTGTTTTGTACAGGTAACCTCTGCGCTCTGGGCGGTATGGATCCAGTGATACAAGTGTGGGACCTCGACATTGAGAACTGTTTGGAGCCCGCCTTCAAGCTCGGCAAGAAGCCGAACAAAAAGAAGAAAATAAAACGCGTCGGGCATAAAGACGCCGTACTAGACCTGTCTTGGAATAAGAATTTCACGTAAGTAGACTTAAGGTTTATTTTACATTGTTACCCTTTCAGTAGCCGCGCCTTGCCAGTAAGCGCACTACGTACGCGCGAGCTCCGTGTCAATCGTGACATAATGATATAAGCGTCATAGTTGTTTTATCATTATGTCGCATTTTGACACCTTCTCGAGCCACACGCATTTCTGTAAGTCTAGCACTTTGAAAAGCGATTATCAATTGAGACATTTGTTAATTTTCTCCAATTGGATAAGAGTATTATGTCTGTTACGCGCCAAACCTCATGTCGTAAAGGCGTCTCTTTCGTGACGGGGGTGTCCCACCGGGAATGTGGACGAGCATCTTAATGTCAATCGATCAAGAACGTTATTGTTGGATTATAGACGTTGTTATTGCTTAACGTTTAATCTATCACTCGCTTGCTGCAACGAGTGATTATCAAACGATCCAAAAATTCTGTTTTTCTTTAGACGAGCGTAAATCAGTAGAAATCGAGCGATCTTAGCGACACGAACGTTTGAGAAATAGAGCTCCTGGTCTTTTCAGTTTTTGCTGAACTGCGCCTTACACCCGATATGCGTTATTGTTTCACTACATCTTTACTTCTGTATAAATAGAACTGTTTTTGATTTTAATTACAAATGAAAGCGAATATAATAAGATTCAATAATTTTCAGACATGTTTTAGCAAGTGGATCAGCTGACAACACAGTCTTGTTATGGGACTTGGATCAAGGGGCGCCTCACACTAAACTGGATTATTTTGAAGATAAGGTATACTTAGATATACTAATAGAGGTAGACTGTCGGTAGCCAAGTAGCTAGGTCCGTTGACTTCCATTCGAAAGTTCGCAGGTTCGAGCCTCGGCACGTACCAATGTGTTTTCGAATTACTAATTTATATGTACGTTTGTTCAACGTTCTTACGGTGAAGGAAAAAGGAAAAAGTAATTCAGTGTGAAGTTGAATCAACCCGCACTGGGCCAGCGTGGTCAATTAAGGCCTATTCACCCTGATTTCAAGAGAGGCTCGAGCCCCTCTGTAGGAGATATAAGTTGTTAACGGTATTTACTAATATTTTATGTTTAAAAATAATTAAGTACGTGAATAAGTTATAAAAAGCAAAAACTTTGTATGCCATTTGCTGAGCCATTTCCTTTGCCTAAGCACCACAACATATACATACCTACTTTTTTTGTGTCATATTAAAATGTTATGTTATGTATAAGGTATATTTTTGTATGGAAATAAATATGATTACTTTTTGTCTTTTTAACCCCCGACAAAAAAGAGGGGTGTTATAAGTTTGACGTGTGTGTTTGTCTGTCTGTCTGTGGCATCGTAGCTCCTAAACGGATGCGCCGATTTTGGTCTAGTTTTTTTTTATTGCAAGGGTCACAATCGAGAGTGTTCTTAGCTATGATCCAAGGATGGTCCAAGAAAACAAGGTCTAACAATTAGACCACGTGACTGACACAAGCCTACGTTATTTTGCGCTTTTCATCCTTGTCTATTACACGCATTCGACAAGGATGAACAGGCAAAATTACGTAGAAATGACGTAGGCTTGTGTCAGTGACGTGGTCTAATTGTTAGACCTTATCACTGGTCGGTCACTCCATACAGCAAACGCGTTTTGACAAGCTACTTCTTTTTGAATAACAACTGAATATGAATTACAAGTCAATGGCGCTAGGCGCTATGTAAAACACCCCCTAAAACCCCTGGTAGTCCCGCTGCGCCTGCGGGGTGCGGGGCGTGGGGCGCTATATCGGGAGGGGAACTCATTTTGGCGCGGGGGGGTGAGTGACGTTTCTGTACGGGTTAGTACTATTATTTTCTTCTGTGACCTTGTTTTTCTTGGACCATGGATCCAAGATAATGTCTTCAGCCATTTGAAGATTATCAGCTCTTTTCTAGTTGTTGAAAGGATCAAGTAACGGTTTTGTGTCGGGGGTTATTAAATTTATTATCTTTTTGCATTGCAGGTACAATCGGTAGTTTTCCACCCTCTGGAGGCGCAGACGCTTCTGTCGGGATGTTGCGACGGGTCTGCGCGCGTGACGGACTGCCGCGCCCCCTCCGCGCACCGCGCCTGGGCCCTGGGGGGGGAGGTGGAGCGGGTGCACTGGGACAAACAGAACCCCTTCTGCTTCGCTGTCAGTATACACACTTCTTTAACATAAAAATATAAATGCAGGTAGAAGAAATGAAAACATAAGCTTTTGTACTTTTGAAAGAAACTTATTTCTCTACGAAACTCATACAAAAGCTTCAATACATTTAGTTTTAAAGTATTTGAGAAAATCTTAAAATTTATCTCAAAGCTGCTTGAGTCCCTACTCCTACCTACATTGTCTGTAATGCAAAGGAACCAAAAGAAAAAAAAAGGATTATGTAGAGTACCTCCTTTTTCTATATTGCAAGTGGTCGGACAAATAGGCCTTTGTTTGGATCTTAGATGAAACACGTGTGGATTATGGAAAAACATGACTCACCGTGACTCATAATGAAGTCCGGTGAAGCTTGATAAGTCGAACTTTTTCGTAGACAAACTTTATTTATTTGACAGAATCACCGTATAACGTATAACTCCATACAAAAGTGCCTTTCTAGCACGAAATCTCAGGTGGTTTCGGGCTGCAATGCAGTCAGGGGTGTTGCGCTCTTTCGAACGGGCGTAAAATAGCAATTTAAATATTGACAGGCTTGTAACTTGATTTTTGACACCAGATTTTCGCAGAACTGCTATAAATATCATTAAAGTATATTCGCATTTCGACTACTCACGCGTTGATGTTTATATTTTAAGCATTTTAAATCAACTGAAAAAAAAACTCCTATTATATGAATACCTAACTTGTATTAATTTTGTTTAACAGATGAGCAACAACCAAGGCAAGGTGGCGTATGTGGACTGCAGACAGGATGACCCCTTGTGGACAATTGACGCACATGAAAAAGAAGTCACAGGTATGATAGCGACAGTAAAGCACGACCACTAAAATGTAACCTCACCATATAGGTACATAAATCCAATAAAACAAATGCCATATAGGTACATAACCCCAATAAAACAAATGTTATTGGACATTTTATATTTATAGTACTTTCGCGTTAGCTTGGCAATAGCGAGCGTTGACATTTACTACCACTGTACTCGTATTATATCGTTTTCCTTAGTAAATGTATACGATATGAATAGTACATAGTACATATGAATAGTACATGAATAGTAGAACAGTTAGTACGGAAAGCGATAATTATCGTTTAAAAATATTACTTTTTGGTACCGGTCTTGTCAATGTTCGCTATTGCCAAGCTAACGCGAAAGTAAACACTATTTGTATGCCCGCGTTGTTTTTTTTTTACTTTTCCGTGCAGATTCCCGTAGGGATGAGATATTTTTCCGCGGTAAGAAGTATCTATGATGTTGAACGGGGATATAAGGTACCACCATTCAAAATTTAATTTTGATCGGTTCAGCAGTTTCGGAGATTAGCAAGTGCGAACAGACAAAAAAACAAAAAATATATAAATAATCTGGGATTGTACTATTTTACTTCAGCAACCCCGACTCGGTTTGAGCATTTTTTATCTATGTACATATTTTCGAACTCAACAGCAGTTTTATTATATTTTAGATATAGAAGATAGATCATTTTATAAAAAGAACATGTATTTTGGAACCTACAGACCAGGATTTTCTTTTTCTGGCCAGGATTTACATTGTTCAATGTAAAGAAAGCTAATGTTCAAATTTTTAATAATATGAGACCAGTCGACACAGAACGTTTAAAAGAGAATTTGGGTCATAAATTAATGACAGGTTTTCAACAGTACATTATGACCGCAATAAAAATACGACTTTATTGAGAGAGAATAAGGTTGTAATTAGTAGATTACACACCTTTGTCAAACATTCCCAAGTCTTCAGTGTATTGTTGTATGAATAAATCAATATTTTTAGAACATTTTTTGTAATTTCCAGGTCTCCTTCTATCCGAACAAGTGCCAGGGCTCATGGTGACAGTCAGCACTGATGGCAAACAGAAAACATGGGATATTTCAAGGTACTGTTATATATAATGTACAATCCGTAAATAATTCTGAAAATATAATTCTGCAAAAATATTTAACAAAATTGAACCTATAATTATTTAGGATTTTGTAAAGTAACTGCATTTTTTTTTTCTACGTATGTTTTAGCAAAAGTCAAGATGAGATGAACACACGAAGAGTGATGTGAAGTGAAGATCACCTTATTCATATTCATTTATTATTTGCATTCCACAATGGTAAATTACAGATGTATAGTGGTAAATAAGGTACAAGACATTACAGACCTTTATAGGGTGTTGTCATTGATTTATAAGGGTTCGGTCGCCAAAATATGTACCTAGCACTTTTTTTGTGTGTCCTGATTTTATTTTTGTCATAGCATCAGTTCTGTTTGAATTACGAATATACGTTCCACATTGATCTGAACAGAACTCCTCTATAGTTTAGATAAAACCATGAAATCTTGGCTATCCTTACAAATCTCGTATATTTTAGTTTTTTTCTGATGGCACACTACTTTTACTCCATACAAAAACAGTTTGTCCAACTACTACCCTATTATCGAAAACCTGTGACACTATTATGAAAATTTTCTGCTTTAATGCGTTTGTGATTTCGATTTGAGTTCCTAGTTACTTTTTCGACGTGTTTACTAAAGAATCATTGTTTTATCATTAACCATAATAAAGTTATTCAACTTCGAAAATGTGTCCAATTTTTTATTGCGTGTGTTACGTCATGAATATAACGAATGTAAAACCTATTCTTGCCCTACTCAATAAACAATTTGGCTGCTTTTACCTTTTATTTATTGGCAACACTATTGAACAAGATGCCAACATTCAGAAAACAAACACAGCCATGTTTGTTTGAGTGAAAAGTACAAAAGTTTGTCGACACGATAATTTGTCGCCAAAATTTTGATTTTCTTGAGTTGAATTATTTGGTAGTATTTGGTCATTCTTTCGAACTTATTAATAAAGGTTAATAAAGCTTTTTTATCGCATAAAACAATGAAAGTACTTCTCTGTCTTTAATCGTTCGCATTACAGAGATATTTTGAGTCGAGGCTATGTCGTCAGCTTTTTTTCTGTCATGAACGTAACATATGTAACGAAATGTAACGTTACAGTCATGACCGATTGTATGGATTTTGTTGATCATGAATGTAACAATGAGTCTCGTATGTAACGTTTGTTACGATGTCATGAATGTTAAGGTACATTTTTTGGCGACCGAACCCATAATACATAACAGGCTTGTCTAAATTGAATATGAAAACTTCAATAACTGGAATTGCAATGGGTGCTCAACCAGTAAAATCATTCATATTTCATTCATTCATTTACAATAAAATATAAAACAACCTAAACTAGTATTTTTAATTAGAGGCCAAAGATGTAAACAAAGAAATGTCACTGTCGAAGTGACATTCCAGCTATCAAAACCATTTTCTTTTTTATCCAAACTATAAAAATGAGTTTTTCAAATCTAGCCAAAATATTTTTAAATTTTAATTAGGTAGGAGTAGGTTCCATAGTGCTCTTTTACACACTTGAGCAGTGTAAAAAACGAATCAACAACAAACTTAATAGAAAAGAATTTAACGCTAACACAGAACAGGGATCGCATTCGGGACGCGTCAGACAGAAGCCGAGAAACCGAATGACAGCCGAAACAAAATGGCGTCCATGCGTGTGACTTATTTTAGCTTTGGCGAAAAGACAAAAGAAAAAAACATCCAAAGGTTACGAACATCTTCAGTGTTGCAATGAGCATATTTTTTTTACAGAGGAAATAATTGTTTTCCTATAAATAAAAAGCATATTGCAGCTATTCAAATTTTTTTCTGACTTTGTATATAGTTGTTACAGAAGTGTTACAAACCAGTTTCAATGAAATTTTATCAATTTTTTTTACTTAAAATCATAAATAATCGTAATTGTCGATTTAGATTTTTTTAAATTAAAATGGTAACATCTTTGTTTACATTTTTGGTCTCTAATTAGGAATACTAGTTTAGTGGGCTCAATTCCAGCGTGGCCGCTTAGATTTCTTAATTAAAGTTCTTGGTCTTTTTCATTCATGTGGGAATCGAAAAGAACGGGAGATGAATGAATCTAATCACTACATAGTATAAAACAAAGTCGCTTTTTCTGTCCCTATGTCCCTCTCTTTGTACGCTTAAATCTTTAAAACTACGCAACGGATTTTGATGCGGTTTTTTTAGAGTGATTCAAGAGGAAGGTTTATATGTATAATACATGCATAATATGCTTAAA
Source organism: Teleiodes luculella (assembly GCA_948473455.1). NCBI lineage: Eukaryota > Metazoa > Arthropoda > Insecta > Lepidoptera > Gelechiidae > Teleiodes > Teleiodes luculella. The sequence goes on from OX419585.1 coordinate 13,026,662, forward strand.
GATAACCCACAATAACCATTTTCCCGTGCGGAGCCGGGGCGGGTCGCTATAGTTTTAAATAAATGATAATATTTAAAATAAGATGGTTGTTGTAGTCATACATAGAGAATGCAGCAGCGCACACATTGCGCGAACCTGCCAGTTATGTTCAAACTGATATCGCGTCGCCTCTTTTAGATTGTTTGATCTCTTTCATTGCTTATACTTGTACATTGTTTGAGACGAGAGCCGGTCTTGGTTTGAGCAAAGCTTATTAACTTCAGAAATGACGTCATTAAGTATTCTAAGAGCCTGTCATGAATTTTAATTTTGAATGCTTTTATGTCTGTAAAGCCTGACAAAGAAATAAGAAACCTGCTCTGGAGGCGCCACGTGTATATTTTTACGACTATGGCAACAATTTCCCTTATAAAATTAGTTCCATTGAAATTCCGCAATATGGCGAGGTTTCTTATTTCTTTGGTCGGGCTATAACTAGTAGTTATCTGTATTAGTACATAATCTGAACACGTTTGTTCATTTCATTGCAGTACCCCGGCGGTGCAAGTAAGCGAGCGCTCCCTGAAGGTGGGTGCTGCACTGTGCGCCGCGCTGTGCCCCGACGCGCCCTACGCGCTGGCTGTGGGCGGCGACAACAAACAGTGCCACATCGAGATGCACCACCTCACTGCCAACGAACAATGTAAGTACATTTGGAACGTAATACTAAAGACTGCTAAGAATGTTCATTTGTAACACTTTCATTTATTTGTTTTGTAGTGACATCGTATAAAAAAATCTTTCTTATTCTGTCGCATGGTGCTCTCATTTTTTTTTATTTGAATTAATTGGATTATCACATCGCTTACACTTATAAATGTCAAACATAAACTTTTTTTTTATTTGGCCTGTGCTCGTGTCGAAAAAGTACAACCAATCAAGCTTCACCGGACAACCAGTGAAGTGGAGAAGTCGTGCAATAAACGCGTTTTTAATCAAGCAAGGGAAATCTCCGTGCTTCGCTTTATACCCGGCGCTATTTTGGATATCTACTATTATACATATAACACTATTGAATTGACATACTGTGACGTGACTGTCTGAAAAGAAATGTGATTCCGTGCTTCAGAAGACATATCAAGCCTTTTGGTCCCTGCGTACCCATTTAACATTTTGCAATATCAAAGTTGGTTTATTTATTTCTACACAATTTATTTTTAATTTCAGTTGTTAACCGCTTTGGATCTCGGCCGCTGGTGCAAATCACAACAGAATCCACCGAGGACGCCATGGAATCCTAGATACTTAGGACTAATTATGTTTATAATGTTATGATATATTAAGCTATAATAAAATATTACGAAAGTTATCAGTTTTTTTTTGTTTATGATACGGGTAAATTATCTTCTTGTACGTAGGTATGTCATTTTTTTTTTTTTTAATTCTAGTAATAAAGTATTTTAAACTTGTGTTTTATAATGTAATTTAGACAGAGTCAGCACAAAGCTTGCCCGTTTCAGCTTTGTAAAAAAAAATTCTTCAGAATCTCTCGTCTCGTCTTCACAAGTCGCAATTCACAAAATTCATGTGAAATTTCGTGAGCCATGTTCATTAGTTATATGTATAGGTTCTTTTATTGGGTTTGACACAGAATGTACACTTCGCAAAATGAGCACTCGGCGCAAAATTTGCATTTCGCAATTTGTGCACTTCTTACAAGGGGCATTTCTCAATGTGCATTTCGCAAAATGAGCACTTCTCTAGGGTATGAGCCAATGGTTAATCCCAAAATAAAAATTAACACTTACAAAGTAATCATTTATTTAAAAAATATTAATCACGACTAATCAAGTGGTAATCGGTTGGGGCAAGATCTGGAGAGTATGGTGGGTGACGCAGATCTTGCCCCAACCGATTACCACTTTTTTCAAAATTTGGATAACTTTTTACAAGGAAAAAATTTCAAATCTGATGAGGCAGTCAAAACCGCCTTCAAACAGTTCATAGACTCTCGCTCCCAGGATTTTTTTTCCAAAGGTATCAATGATCTGCCTATAAAATGGCGGAAGTGTATCGATAACAACGGCGCATACTTCGATTGATTAAATAATAATTTCATTAAAAAAAACTTGTTTCACTTTTTTGATACTGAACGGCAATTTCATATGTAAGGACCTAATATATTAAAAGTCAAAATCTTTCATTGAAGAATATTCTTTTTATGTCTTAATAGACAGAAATATTTATTTGATTATCAAAACTTAGTCTTGATTAATATTTTTTAAATAAATTATTTATTGCCTTTGTAAAAGTGTTTATTTTATTTTAAATACAATTCATATTTTTTATTTTGGGAGTAACCCTAGACAAGTGCGCATTTTGTGAAATGCTCATTTTGCGAAGTGCACATTTTGCTAAGCGCTCATTTTGCGAAATGCACATTATGAGAAGTGGACCAACTGCGAAATCCCTACTTTGCGTCGAGTGCTCATTTTGCGAAGTGCACATTCTGCGTCAAACCCCTTTTATTATCTTTCTTTTTTACTCTTACGAGGTCTACAGTCCCACTGCACCACTAGATAATAAACAGAAAAACTACATCAAATAGGAAAACATGTAAAACTTTAATTAATCTCAACATTGGTAAACTTAAAAATCCCTTCACCAGTAGGTAACATAATTCAAAGATGGTTCTTCAGACGACCTTAAACAACTGGAATCCCCAATCCACGCTGTTAAAATCATAACTTGGCCCCCAAAGGTAACTCACTGAAAAGGAAAAACTCAGCTTTTCAATTCAATAAAACAATAATTCATAACAACATAAATATATTTCAACGATTGATTACTCATTACTCTTAATAACGAAATACAAAAAAAACTGGCAACAATTACTATATTTGCTATTGCTATTATTATATTTCAACTAAAAGCTTTTAATACTGCGAAGCTGTTGGTTATTGGTAACTTTGAGCGCAGAGTAAATAAAGTATTTAGAGCGTTCAAACACGAACTTAAAAGGAATAGAGCGAAGTTTCTATAATACAAGCTAACAAGCTAATAAATTGTTAATCTTTTTGATTCAATGTTTCTTTATCTCTAACTTTTGTCTTGCTCCGTTTATAAGAAAGCATTACTTATTACCTATAACAATGCACATTTAACACAAAAAAAAAACATTATAATTATCGTAAAAGCAGATTCGTAGTAAAATATCTGGACCAATAAGGTCCATATTTTCAATATGAACACACGATACAAATTACAAAGTGGCTAGTTCACAATAAATACATAATGAATATGATTAATTTAAAATAATAGTAATATCAAATCTTATAAGAATATCAAATAAAATAATTTCCAAATAAATCTCACAGCCCAATGAAAATTTTTAAACATCAAATGTTATTCTAATAATGATCTACAATATTTCGAATAAACGTAGATATAATTACCAATAATATTTGCCGTCAAAATCATTGGAACAAGGCGAATATTTATCTGACAGCAGAACGACAATAACTTTGCATTACAAAGTTGCATTTACCGCCGCGCCACATTCACAATGCACAGTATGGATTGTTTAGAACGGCAAATAATTTGTGGTAATGTTTATTTGAAAACAGTTATATTTAGTGGCTCTACCATAGCGTCACTGAGCAAGTGTTACTAAATTTACATTTATCTACAGGTATACAATTCTTGATTATCACTGGACCAAATGTATTTAATCTATTGTGTATATTATGTACTAATAAAAATATATAACGTAACTGTAAAATTATTATGTAAAAACTGTAAATTATTATCTAAATCTGCTAGTTTAAGTGTACTTTTAATAGCTGTATCATTACGACTTATTTTTTTTACTCCTAATCTCATTCTCTACCTATTACATGAATACAAAATAGGATTGTGCGATTGTCTTCAGGCACACATCGATAAGATGGAAACAATTTAACAAAAAAGATCAATATTATATGGAGATAGGAACATGGGGGCACAATGTTTAAAACTTAATAAATGCTGCGAAGAATAAATTGAGAATTCTCCATATAAAACCGTGTTTAACCTGAACATTAAAATGCATATTTCCCGTCTTTATCCTCATTTCGACACACTAACGCCACATTTAAAAAAATGCACATTTTTCGCTATATACAGTCCGTCAAGGGTCTAAATAAGTCTCTTCAATTGCACTTTTCTTAATTAAGTCACTAATTCAAAATATATTTCTGTTTATATTGTTCTTGTGACTTTAAACCATAACCTTCGTCAAGTGTAATAATGAGATTGGAATAATGAGTTTTTAATTATAAAATAAAATAAGATTCCTTACTATATGGAAAAACAAGTGACTGTAAAAAATGTTTTTGGGTCACGTTCATTTAGTTAGATCCTTGTCGGTCTGTATACACCATAGAGGTATGGTACACACAATTTGAAGAAAGACGGTAAGACAAAGCCCAAAGCCCACCCACACAATCCCATAAATAGTAGCAATATGAATTACTGGTCTTCGGGGAATTTGGCGATGGCCTCGTACATGGCTCGAGCCACGTAGCCCACGTTGGAGGGGTTTAAGCCGCAGATATTGATGCGGCCTGACTTCAGCAAGTAGATGTGGTACTCTTGAACCAGATGTTCCACTTGCCTCTGGGTGAGGCCGGTGTATGAGAACAAACCGATCTGGTTCACAATGTGGTCCCAATTACCAGGGGTGCCGAGCCTGGAAAAAAAAATGTTTTAGTCTATTCTGCTTCTTTTTGAGTCGACAACAAACTCAGACAGTCTCGGCCCAAAAACCAGCCACACGAATAGCGTCGTCAGTAGCCTTCATCAAGTCCTCTCGCGTGCAGACAAGATGGGCAGCTAATGAGATGATCCATTAGTCTATTGATTCTTGAACTGAGATAGGGAGATTATTTTGTCATTTTTATTTATATATTTCCGCCCCGCCTACGTTCACAATTTTTCCCGTGCAAATGAGGAATTATCCCGCAGTAAAAAGTAACCTATGTCCTTCCCCGAGGTCTGTTTAGTCTTTGTACAAAGTTTCATTTAAATCAGTTCAGTAGTTTCGGAGCCTTTTCAATGCAAACAAACAAACAGTCTAATCTTTCCTCTTCATAATATTAGTACCTATAAATTAGTAATTTATTAATTCCGATGTTTACACATAATTATATCATTATTATTTATTCTGATGTTACTTAGACGATTAATACAACCAACGTATTTTGAATGCCAGCACCATTTTGATTTGAGAGCGACAGGATTAGCAAGAGATTGATATCATACATGACATGCGTGTGAAAGAGACAACTGGTTCGGTTTTATTTTCCAAGGTAAATCCTGACCAAAGAAATAAGAAACCTGCCTGGGGGCGCCACGTGTATATTTTTACGACTATGGCAACAATTTCCCTTATAAAATTAGTTCCATTGAAATTCCGCAATATGGCGAGGTTTCTTATTTCTTTGGTCGGGCTTTAAATAAAAATCAACCAAACTTACTTAAGAATTTCGGCTCTCAAAGCTTCCCTCATCTGTATCACTCTGGACGACATTAGTTTGATGTGGTCCCTCCTGAAAACAAAACATTACGCATATTAAACTAGTCATTGCTATTTCTTTACACAACCACTTTATGCCTCTCCTACTTTTTCAAATTTAACTTGCCCGCGTTAAGTTTTTCCCGTAGGAATGAGGCATTTTCCCGCGGTAAAAGGTAGCCTATGTTACTCAGGGTGAATGTAGCTTTCTAAGGCACCTATTTTACTGGCGACAAAGACAAAAGATGAAAGGGACGCAGTTATGCGCACAGAATACCAAATAGTAGTCCCTACAGAAGCTCCACTAGGCGACATAATTCAAATAAATTGCAACCCTATCTCTGTTATAATAAAGTGCAATTCAAGATCGCACGGCGCTAGGCGAAAAAACGAAGTTGCTGCATCTCTTTCTCTCGCGTTGCGCTATCTCTTTTGCCACTCTACTAACACCTTTAGGGCTGTCGTCTTTGAGAAAATAAAACATCTGATTTATTAACCTATAAGGTACCTACCTACCTTTTACTCAAACAAATGTTGGTTCAAATAAACCAATGCTACTACTATTTACTAAGTAATAGTATTACTCGTATTATAATGTTTGCAAACTATATTTACTCGTCAGTAGGTAGGTAAGTACTTTAGTTTATGAAAATACGTCATAATGTTACTGTAGGTTTGTCAGAGAAAATTATGAGGACAAGAAAAAAGAGATCTAAAAAAGACATCCGATCCAGTCCTTTTCCTTTTATTTTTGCATCCATAAACACATCAGCATTTGTCGTATTGTTGTGAAGTCATTTTCGTAATTTGAGCGAGCGGAGCGGCGCGTAATAACGACGCGTCACGCGCGCCCGGCGACTGTTCGCGTACTGATGTAAGTGATGTAGCTAGCCCTGCCTTTCATCGGCCGGGGCGATATTTCGCCCGTCATACCTATTCTCACGAGTGGAACCCCCCTGTTATGCGTTAGAATGAGATACAAATACACCGCGCTCACTCTTGCGCATAACTGCGTCCCTTTCGTCTTTTGTCGCTGTCGCCAGTAAAATACCTGCTTAATGGTGAGCTTTCTGAGTTTATTCATTGCAAACATACACACACACACACACAAAAATATTTCCTTCCTCTTTCCTCTCCTCTTCTTCATAATATTAGTATGATAAGATAATCAATAGTAGTAGTCACAGAACATTTAAAAGATGTTAGAAAGGCGATGTGGGCGGGGCCGGCGCGCCAAAACTATGAGCAAAAACGCTCATACTCCACGCAAAGACGCGATCGCGCTGTCTAACTCACACATAGCTATAAAAATGTACATCGGTATGCGTGCATGCGTATGATTCGTTTCCATTTGAAATCGCGTGATTGAGCGGCGCTATGATTGGCTAGATTTGAAATTGCAAATATGTGCGTAAACTTCATCTTTATTGAAGTACAGATGTAGTGGAGGTGAAAGGTGGGGTGGAATCGGCGACACCGGATTTCATACGGACGGCGCATTATCGCCATTCTAACCTCTTTTAAATGTTCTGTGGTAGTAGTGAACTAGTGAAGTGACAAGTGACAGACCATTCGTCATAGAGTTGTTTGTTGGCGAGCACGCCGGCCACCACCCTCGCGCCGTGCGCCGGCGGGTTCGAGTACATGCCGCGCACGATCCACGTCACCTGCGCAACAAAACAACCCATACAATACAATACAGTTTCACTATTGACAGTAGACAATGAAAAAACGCGGCAAATTTGAAAAAAATCATCAAAAGGCAACCCTGATTCTACGGATTTACCTAATTTGCATGGTCCAAGAAAACAAGGTCTAACAATTAGACCACGTGACTGAGACAAGCCTACGTCATTTTGCGCTGTTCATCTTTGTCTATTACACGCATTGGACACGCGACGACAAGGCTTGTGTCAGCCACATGGTCTAATTGCTTACAATTAGAAGTAGACGGAAACCGAAACGATAACGCTCTTCTGTGCAATGCATGGAGATGCGAAATACCTGGTTTGAATTTTTTACTAGGCAAACGAGAATACCTAAACCCATAGAGTATAACTGTACTCTACCTTTGCACTTACACCCGACTTAAAAGGAGTAACCCATTGTTTTGAATTAAATGATTCAGTTGATTGCACATGAATTGGCTGCCTGTTTAGTATCTGCCTTAGTACCTGAGATCTGATGGGGGCGACCTGCGCAGAGTCATTCAGGACGAACACCAAATTGCCCACGCGCTCGTCTGAAAACAAATGTCTAGTTAGATACCATAGCAAAGACTGGAGGGAGAACACTAACTACCTATAATGTTTATTTTCATTAAGAATGAAAATTAACAGACCAATCTATATAGTTTGAAGCTTAGAAATATCTATATATATTCTATTTTGACTGGTTGTCGTTTGCACTCTTTGTTATATTGTTACGGACGTGGGGTTCGGGATTTGTAAGAAAAGCCGAATAACTTGATTTGAGAATTTATTCGACGATAAACAGGTCGCAGGTCCAATCACAACTGTAGCCAAATCGCAGAGTCGCTCGTAGTCCGTTGGTCACGCTGAGTTCGCAAATGTCTTCAACTAATCACTCCAATCACGTTGTAGCCAAATCACAGGGTCGCTCGTAGTCCGTAGGTATCGCTTTAGTCGCAGGTTTCTTCCACTGATCGCTTGTAGATCGCTTATTGAGATCGCTTTGATAGCTCAGAAATGAACTGGCGTTAGCCGTCGTCTCGAGCGTTTATATACCCACACGAAACAATGGGTTGTTTACGCGATGCTTGATTTCTGGAGTAATCCCATTGTAATCACGTAATCGGGAAATTACTAGAACATTTCCTTTGTTCTTAGACAATGCTTGTCACAGAACAATGGGCGCGCGAGGTCACCAAATTCAAGTAAACAAGTGGCTTGCTTAGGTGATTTTGTGCCTTGCGGCGTTGACAGAAAGTCCATCTTCGTTTGCACCGTGATCCTTCTGTTGACGCAATTGGAATTTCCCATCCTTTATAGTTGTATAGATGTTCTTATATCGAATTTGAGTAGCGATCTCTCGAACGTTCCAGCAAGTTCGTAACACTGCCCTCCTCTTAGAGATGCTCGTCCCGAGCGTCTTCATTATCGCCGTGATAACGTGCCAAGCGGTCGTCGTGAATTGTCTTCAGCGCTCCTCTCGAATGCCGATGTCTCGCCATCAACTCGCGTAACTAACTTGTATGGGCCTTCCCATCTCGTTTGTGGCTTGGATGACTTCCCTTTTCGACGTTTTAGTTTACAGAGCCAGACTAGTGATCCTCTCTCCAATCCACTGGTATTTTCTCTCCAGTCATAGTTAGGCTTCATGTTTTCGTGAGACTGTAATCTCGTCTCACGTCCGCAGTTCGCGTATGACGGGATTGCTTTCGTGCCCTTATACTCCGAAATCCATTTTGGTTTCTCGCCATGTGGCTTCCATGCGACGTTATGTGATATGTCTTTGTCGTTCTTTTGAGCTTTCCCCGTTGACGTACAGGATCCCGGTGGGATGATCCTCATCAGTCGCACGATTTCATTAGACTCTTGCTTGACACGAGGCTCGCATTGCTCCGGGCACGGTCTTCTTGAAATTATATCAGCATTTCCATATGTCTTCCTACTACCACGTTCTTTAAAGGTAGAGCTGCCCTTGGATTCCGCCTTACTAGGAGTTGGTTGACACTTCTTCACCCAGACAGCTTCCTCACTTCTCCAAACAGCGTCGTTTTCCTTCGCAGTAGTATTTCTCTTAGTCCAGGCTATCGCTCGGTTCTTCTGATTTCCAGTAGGACAGGAGAGTTGAATATGGCCCCTTTCTCCACATCTGTAGCACATTGGTCCAGTTGTCGGCTTCTTGGACGGGAGCGACGTCTTTACTTCCGACAGTTTTTGTGTTGGTCGGAAATCACGCCGCAGGGCTTCCACTTCAAGGGCGTGTGCTAAAGCTTCCTTCAACGAAACATGATGGCGAAGCGCCACTGCAGTCCTTATCTCCTTATCTCGAATTCCGTCGATGAATGCCTGAAGGGTGTTGGAGTCCACCATCTTCGCATCAGCAGACGGGTACGCCTTGCGAACGAGCTTTTCTATCTCCAAAGCCCACTGCTGAAGTCCTTCGCCTGGGCGTTGAATCCGGTCACGTAGTTGGGCGCGGTAGGCGTGTTGCAGGTGGCGCTCTCCGTAACGTGCCTCAAGTGCCTCCATCAGGTCTTTCAGTGTGCTAGCCGAGTCTGGTAGCACCTCCAAAACGGAAAGAGCCGATCCCCGAAGTGCAGCGGTAAGAGCTGTCAGGCTCTGTTCCTCTGTCCACATATTCGCATCGGCAACAGTCTGGAATTGCCGGCGGTACGCGGCCCAGGCCGTAGTGCCGTCGTAAGATGGTACTTTAACTCTCAAAGGCTGGCTAGCACAAACAACTTCATTCGGCGCCGCGGCTCCTCCAATCTCGATTTGTAGAACCTTTTTCTGCAGTTCAGCGAGGTTTTTCTTCACGCTGTCTATGTAACTTTCCAATTTCCCAACTCTCTCTTCTACTTGGTCGACGCTCTCTTGTAATTTTTTCACAGTGCCCGAAACTGACGAAAAGGCAACCAGCATTTCCTCCTGTTTATGGCTCAGGTCCCTTCGCATTTCCTCCTGTTTGTGGCTCAGGTCCTCGCGCATTTCGTCTTGTTTCCGGGACATTTCCTCCATCATTTTCATAAGTCGGCTGAGGTCAAACGTTGATGCTCGGGATTCCTGGACTCGGCTGGTAACCGGAGGTGTCGCTCGATGGGCGGTAACAGTAGGCGGGGCTAGTTGTCCTGTTGGTTGGGCTTCTGGTCCGGTGGGCAAGGCTTCTGGTCCAGCAGGCGGGGTTCCTGGTCCGGTGGGCATGTCTTCACGGGCTGTAGTCGTGGCTTCCGCAGCTAACTGCGCCCTTGTTCTGACGCCGTCAGTATTCTCCCTCGGAGTCACCGGCATTTCCAAATCCCACACTTCTGACACCAAATGTTACGGACGTGGGGTTCGGGATTTGTAAGAAAAGCCGAATAACTTGATTTGAGAATTTATTCGACGATAAACAGGTCGCAGGTCCAATCACAACTGTAGCCAAATCGCAGAGTCGCTCGTAGTCCGTTGGTCACGCTGAGTTCGCAGATGTCTTCACTAATCACTCCAATCACGTTGTAGCCAAATCACAGGGTCGCTCGTAGTCCGTAGGTATCGCTTTAGTCGCAGGTTTCTTCCACTGATCGCTTGTAGATCGCTTATTGAGATCGCTTTGATAGCTCAGAAATGAACTGGCGTTAGCCGTCGTCTCGAGCGTTTATATACCCACACGAAACAATGGGTTGTTTACGCGATGCTTGATTTCTGGAGTAATCCCATTGTAATCACGTAATCGGGAAATTACTAGAACATTTCCTTTGTTCTCAGACAATGCTTGTCACAGAACAATGGGCGCGCGAGGTCACCAAACTCAAGTAAACAAGTGGCTTGCTTAGGTGATTTTGTGCCTTGCGGCGTTGACAGAAAGTCCATCTTCGTTTGCACCGTGATCCTTCTGTTGACGCAATTGGAATTTCCCATCCTTTATAGTTGTATAGATGTTCTTATATCGAATTTGAGTAGCGATCTCTCGAACGTTCCAGCAAGTTCGTAACAATATTAATACTAGTATTCAAGGATGTTATAAGTACTACCGTACTGGCTAGTATTATAATAATATTGTAATAAATTTTAAGTATATATTTTTTAATAGAGGCAATTAAAAAAGGTGCGATCCTGTGGAGTTTCTTCGGCGGGTTTCTTTACAGCAGCGCACACATTGCGCGAATCTGCCAGTTATGTGAACAACTGATATCGCATCGCCTCTTTAAGATTGTTTGATCGCTTTTTTAATGCTTAGCTTTGTTCAAACCAAGATCGGCTCTCATATTAAACGAATGTACAAGTACAAGTCTAGCTTCTGATATAATGTCATTAAGTGTTAGTGTTTAAACCTATGATTAATAAAAAAAATTGAATTTGAAATTTTTAGGCTTTCTTTTAGGAGAGTAAAAAAAAAGACATCACACAAAAAAAATGAACAATTTCTCCTTAGAGTTACTCTAAAGTAGTTGCGAACGGAGTGTCAGTTGATGAAACCAGGGATCGAAACCGATTTTGAAATACCTGTTAATATCGTTAGAAAAACCGATATAATTCCGTTCTTTATTAAAAACCGGGTAACCAGAATGAATTTGGTTTGTTGCATTAAGTTCCATCTATTACCGGTTAATTGGGGAACGGAATTATATCGGTTTTTTCGAACGATATCAACAGGTATTTCAAAACCGGTTTCGATCCCTGGATGAAACGCGTACAGTCGGAACTTATCGGTTAAGCTTTACTCAAATAACACTTTTTTAATATTTAATTTTTTTAGAAAGTTTTCTTTTTTTTTTTTTTTATTGACGGTACGACCAATCAAGCTTCACCGGACTTGATTTTTCGAAAGTTAGTCATCAACTCGTCGTCGTCGTCGTCGTGTCTCATCATTTGTTCTTGGAAATAAAGCATTTGTTAGTTTGTTTGTTTGTTTGTGAACTCACTGTAAAGTCCGAAGTTCTTGGCATAGGACTGCGCGCAGAGCAGCTCGAAGCCCCTCTGGACGAAGTAGCGCACGGCCCACGCGTCCTTGTCGAGGTCGCCCGACGCGAACCCTTGGTACGCGCTGTCGAAGAACGGGAACAACTTGCGCTCCTGACAAACATTATCATAACTAAATGTTTTATAATAATAAATAATAATTATTTATTTATTTGTGGTAAATGTGGTAGGTACAGAGTAGGTCTTATTAATAGGTAAGTATCACACATTTAACTAATAGATATTAGTATGCAAATTTTAAATTGATAGACATAATTATTAAAACAATCGACCAAAACAAAGAAAAACGCACTCTGAAAAGTGTTTTTTACGAAGATGTTAATATTTGGACCTTTGAGCAACGCGGGCCTTCCGCTTCCGGGACGAAGATTTGGACGAACAGATAGTCAATCGTCGATTTAAAATGAATAAAATAAAGGGGGATATCTCACACACGGCCATCTTACCCGTCAGGGAGCTGATATACATGATACTAATATTATAAAGAGGAAAAATTTGTATTTTTGTGTGTGAATGTTTGTAATAAATAAACTCAAAAACTACTGAGACGATTTCAAAAATTCTTTCACCATTAGGAAGCTACATTCATCTTGAGTAACATAGGCTACCTTTTACCGCAGGAAAATGCATCATTCTCACGGGAAAAACTAGCCGCGGCGGAAAGCTAGTGTACAATACAATACAAAATACTTTATTGACAACAAAAAACACACAAGAAAACAATGGGAAGTTTTCCAGTAACAAATTAAGAAAAAAATGCTTACAAAACGATTCAACAGATGGCACTAGTAAAAAATGAGGTAATTTCCTATTTATTTCTGGTGTCAATAAAGAATATTTTGTATTGTATTGTAATAAATACAGAAGTATTTGATTATAAAAAACATTCAAATTAATCAACATTCAAAATAATAATAATCCTAAAATCAATCTCAGTCAGAACCATGATACAATCCAACACAAAAAAGTCAAAAAGTCTACAATAAATCTCACAATTCACACTATTTTACTAGCGTCATCGAAGATTGTAGAAGAAGATCCACTAACCTGCATAATATCGGCGATCTTCTCCCACTGCTCCTGCGTGGGGTCGATGCCGGTAGGGTTGTGCGCACACGCATGTAACAGCACCACAGAGTTCTCCGGCGCCTTGCTCAGATCCTCGACCAGCCCGTCGAAGTCTATGGCGCGCGTGCGCGAGTTCCAATAGCGGTAGCTGTGGGGGCTCGTGAAACCCGCGTTCATGAACACCAGGTGGTGGTTCTCTAGACATATTTTGTTTTGTTAGTTTAGATTATAATTACAGCTGGTAATGATTATGGCTCTATATTGGACGCCTCAATAATGCCGCTGTATCAAATGACAAGAGCTGGTAGATAGACTTTAAGGCCTTTTCCCCATACGGCGTAAGCGACAACGCTCTGGAACGAAAATACTTTAAACACCTTTAACAACCCAAAATTGTTATATAATGTTACATTATTTAACAATTTAACAAAGAGCGCTGGTGGGTTGTTAAAGGTGGTTAAAGTGTTTAGACTTGTTCGTTCTTTTCAGACAAGAGCCAGCTTTTATTTGAGCAAATCTTTTAAATTTTTAATGTCTTTTTTACTTGTCGCAAAATCAACGTATCAAGCTTCACCGGACTTAACTTCTGACGTAATTAAATATTTTACAAAGCCTATAATGAATAAATTACTTGTTTTTGCACCGGTGGTGCGGAAGCCGAGACGCGGTCACAGAATATATAATAGCGGTGTCTGTCACATTCACATCCCTCGCTAGCCCGCTCACAGGACGCGCGCGTTTTCGCTCAAGCTTTATGGGGAGGCCTTGAAGTTACTTTATCACGCAAATATACCTTATTTGGCTAATTTTATGACGTATGTACGAACTACGGGTGATTTTTACTCTAAATAATCTACAAATAATCCTAATAGATTAAACTACTCATCATTTGTGGAAGAATTACAGTGAGTTTTGAATATTTAGGTCAGCTTTCCGAATGATAATGATGATAGATATTTGGAAAGGCGTACGAAATACGTAAAAAAATACATATATAATGTTACACTAATATACTAAAATAAACCTACTACAACTGGTAGGTATCTACTTTACATTATGTATTTAAAATTTTAGGTTTATTTCTACCTTTATTTTGTTGAATCCCTGAAATATAGATGTAACATTTTATTGAGATGTTTTACACCCACTAGGATCCCTCTGCTCTAACATTTTGCGTCTTAAATATATTAATATCATAATTAATAATAATATGTGGCAAGATCTCACACACAGCCATCTTTCCCCAAACCAGGCAGACGATGGATATCAAACAACAAAAACAGAAATATAAAATAGTAATACTACGTGGGAGAAGATAAATTAAATCAACCTCTAAAACTAATACAAAAATAAAACAAATACGGTAAAATTTTATAAATAAGTGAACAAACAAACAATACAATGAAGATAAAAAATACAACAAAATTACAAAAACTAAATTAAATATCTCAAAATCACCATGAATAGTTCCAAGTGCAAGATTCACTCCTACCGCGTTGTCACGCTTGCATAGGGGCTTATTTTAACTAGTCTAGATTGTCCCACTGCTGGACAAAAGGGAAGTGAAACAGGCTTGCCCTAACATCGTATGGATACAATACCGTTTGCTTGCGTTGCTTGCTTGCGTTGCTTGCTTGCTTGCTTATCGTGTTGGTTTCGAGGTTAACCTACCTCACAAACCCTGGTGTCGGAATTATAGAACCGCCTTAGGCTTCCGACAAGGCTCCTATAACGGCTACATTCTTATATAGTAGCCGGGACCAACGGCTTTACGTGCCTTTCGAAGCACGGAATCATCTATCTTTTCGGACAATCAGGTGATTCAGCCTGCAATGTCTTAACTAACCAAACTGAGGAAAGTCTCACAAAGTGATATTTGTTCGACGAGTCGCCACCGGGATTCGAATCCAGAACCTCCGTAACGTCAGGCGAGCTTTTGACCACTCGACCACGGAGACTGTTTTAACTTGCGTAGCGTTGGGAGACAAGAAATGAATGAATGTTGGTGTCAGAATTATTGAGCCGCATATGGCTTCTGACATGGCTCATGTAACGACTACATCCGTAGATAAGCTGCGTTGCTCTAGCAGGACAATAGTTTCACTTGCCTTCAAAATCACGGAATCATCTTTTATTTCCGACAATCGGCAACATTATGATGTTGTAATCAAACTGGGTGTCTCACAGAAGCAATATTTGTTCGAAGAGTGTCCCACCCACCGGGATTCGAACCCGGAACCTCTATATGAGCCGAGCATTTTGATCCCGGCCACGGAGGCTATTAGAGCCCTTTCACACGAGCGATTTTTTTCGGCGATTTCTCGGCGGAGCGAAATTGCAGCGAGCACGCGGCGGCTCGCGGCGTGTACACAACCATATTGGTATTTGGTATCGCGGCGGTTAATAAGCTCGCTCCGCCGAGAAATCGCCGAAAAATTCGCTCGGGTGAAAGGGCTCTTAGTGAACCGTTGCATCAACTATCGTAAGCGCTTTTTTAATAGCACTAGACCTGGCCCTTTTGCCATACATAATATTCTCGTGCGTATTCTCTTATCCTATTGGAGGATATTTCAATATGGCGGGGTTTTCGCAAGTTTTTAACAGTTAAATGTGCGACAAACATTTGTCATAGCACTTCATGTTACGGCGGTTCGTACTTAGTGAGTTAGTTTTGGGTCGCGACAATAAAGGGTCTTACCCCAGGTCGGGCTGGAGTAGTAGAAAGTGGTGTATTTGAGGTGCTTGTTGAGGAACTCCGCCCCTACACGCAAGGACCCCGTGCCCGATAGGGTCTGCACTCCGAAAGCCTGCAAACAAAATCAAAATCAATTACAATAATATTTTTTGTAGCGTGAGAAATAATAACAAACTAAACTAAACACAAAGCCTGACCAGGCCCGGCGCACTCCGCGCCGGAGCTCCAGAATGTACCTACGCCGGGCAGCCCCGGATACGGGGCCATTTAGTAGGAAAAACACGCGCGCTTGTAGAGACGCTATTATTTAGTCTGTGGTAATACGAACTCTCGCAGCTCAATCTTAAGGTGCATTTTGTTTTAATATAAGTGCAACGACAAACGGTAGGCTATTATAGCCAGGGTCACGTTCAACGCTTGTTCAATGTAATTTGAACGTTAGTGGTGTGGTAGCTTGAATTAAATTCGCACGTTTGCTATCGGAGAGTGCGCTTTCTGTACCTAGTACTATTATTTACTCTGTGGCCTGACCAAAGAAATAAATACCTGCCCTGGGGGTGCCACATGTATATATTTATGGCAACAATTTCCAATATAAAATTAGTTCCATTGAAGTTCCGCAATATGGCGAGGTTTTTTATATCTCTGGTCGGGTTTTACATAAATAAATACGTTCTGTTCCCTAAAAGGGTGATAAAATAAAATTAGTTGTTTCAAGCGTTTACTTGCAGAATTTCATAGTATTTGTTGTGATGAATCTTTGTAAATTTGAATTAAATGTAATTTAATTGTATTAAGAATAATTTAAATGATATGCACAATGCGCATATATATAGTATACAGTCTGAAATAATAATATAAAAATATTTATGCAACAATCTTATGTTGTTTGTTCACATGGATCTTATTTTCAATTACAGAGACTTGTTTGTTTATATAAGTATACGAGTACTTTCAAGAACGATCAATTCCTACTCGTTGATAGTGAAACCATTCTATTTAGAATCCAATAAACAAGACCAATTTGACATAAGATAACTCTTATCTGTTCTGAAAAGACGCAACATCTTGTGAATTGAAAATCATACATATTCAACTGATATTTATTAACGTAATGTACAGTAGTTAGCTCATGCGGCTGGAGATGTTAAGCTTGAGAGCGCCCGTATCCCGAAGCGGTAGGGGTGAATTTTGTAATGCGTATGTCCATTTTAGGAAGCAATTTAGGCCAAACAAAACCACTGAACCGATTTTGATGAAACTTGGTATAGAGATAGAATAGACTTTGGAAAAGGACATAGGCTATCTTTTACCGTGGGAAATCACCTCAATCCCACGGGAAGAACTGTTATATTGAAATAAATAGCGTGGTCTGGGCATACTCCCACAAAAAGATATTACAGGGAAGCCTCTGGAGGTGTACATGGAACATCGAGCCCAATATTGAGCACTTTGGCTGAGACTTATAGTGTTGAAAGATTGACGATACGCCGCGACGTCGCATTATGAGTATGATGACGTCAAACGTTATTTACGTCGATGTTCACTGATAAAATTGTTTACGTCTTACTAAATGTTTATAAGTGAACAAGAATCTATAGGCGTTAGGATAATTATTTTTGTTGCTAATGCCATGAAGGTACGGTGTCTGATATAGTTTTACCATGTTTTTATGAAACAGTTATGAATCCCGACAATCCAGTCAAAATCAGAATGTTCAATGATACTTCAGTATTCAGCTACAGGAATAAACCATCCTCAATTCCTCACATACGATTTTCCATTTTATCCCGACGATTTCACTAGACAGAAGTAATTTTAATCAGATTTAGAGACTATTGGCAGTGGGCTCAATTCTGCCGTGGCCGTGGCTGCTAAAATCTCTAAATTTAAGATGTTGGTCCCTTTCATTCATATGGGAATCGAAAAGGATGGGAGATGAATGAATTTAATTTTGGATTAATGAAATTTAAAATAAGCAGCGCAGCTGTCAAATTCAGCTTAATTTAGTCGGGATGTTTTTAAATGCCTGCTAAATTACGCGTAAAATCGATGTTTGACGTGTCTAAATGTAGGTTGGCAATCACCTGTCCCTTTTCGTTTTTAAAAACGTGAAAGGGACATGGTTCTTGAAATTCTGGAAATTTAAGTTAGAGCGTAATTAGAATCGGGCCCCGTGACAGACAGATCATACAAGTGATCCCAATAAGGGTTCCTTCATTTCCTTCTTAAGATAACACTTGAAAAAAATTCTATTTAGGGTTCAAATACTATACTCACACGTCCATCAGAGATAGCAGGATTGTCCTCTCCTAGCAGCATGGATACTGAGAGCTGGGAGAACTGGTCCAAGCCTGCAACCAAACGGGACTGTTGAACATAAAGTTTACATATGTGAGTAGTTAGGTAAAAAGGAACCTCAAGGGAAAATAAATAGATTTCGAGTAAATTGCCTTTAAAATTTCGAGGCGAAAGGATTTTCGCATTGGTTTCGCCTCACACAAAAAACATAAAAATAACTACGGCACCTAAAAAATAATGGTGATTGGACCAAAAATAAATCAAAAATTCATACAAAAACAAATCGGTTTCAAATCCCTTCAGATCCCTTTTCACATAACTAATCGCTTAATGCAGCTTTACATGTATTTTTTTCTATGCTGTCGTGTCCCACTGCAGGACAAAGACCTCTCTCATCTCCTTCCACTTTTCATCATTGAAAAACATCGTGAAGGAGACGACGTCTGAGGGGCTCCGTCTCTGATTATCGATTCTGATTTTGGTTATGGCCGCGCCCCCGCCGGCGGGTACGGGCGTTGTTACCTGAACAATTACATTGTAGGTATATACATTTTCTATATTGCATTTAAGACAATATACACATAGCCTTGGGACCGCTGTGTGTAGTCCTCATCCCAAAGGAACGCAAATATTTTTTTTTACCAGCGAGACATTCTCACATTGCTTTTTTCGTAAATTATCTATGTCGCCAATTCAAGCATCAATTTTATACAGTTCTATCGCAAATTCCCACAGTAATTCAATTGTTATCTTCATTATCAATCACAATAGGACCTTGTACGAGACCTCGTTACTTGCAATCACAATCAAAGTGAAGGTTGCGACCATAAGCGCAGATAATTCTACTAATAATTATTATAAACGCGCAAGTTTGTGAGTATGGACGGATGTATGTTTGTTACTCTTTCACACAAAAACTACTGAACGGATTTTAATGAAACTTTACCAGTAATCTAGCTTACACATCAGAAAAACACATAGGCTACTTTTTACAGAGGTAAAATACCTCATCCCCAGGGGAAAAATGGTTAACGCGCGGAAAGCTAAAATCAGTATAAAGGTTTTAGTTTTACATATTTCTTGTTCAAAGTAATGAACAATTTCAAGCTAATGCAATCAATTGACAGTTAACAAAAAATATAGAGATTTATTATGATGATTATTTATTTTATGATC
The DNA here is from genome assembly GCA_948473455.1 of Teleiodes luculella. Lineage (NCBI taxonomy): Eukaryota > Metazoa > Arthropoda > Insecta > Lepidoptera > Gelechiidae > Teleiodes > Teleiodes luculella. Next base: position 13,046,082 of record OX419585.1, read on the forward strand.
ATGGTGCATGCCACTGCATCGAAGTATTTGTCACTCACACAAAAAAAATATCACGGTAAATATCCCGTTTTACATCTTAATAGTTATGAAAACAACTGTGAAAGAATGAAAAGTTATACTATAGTTAAATTAATTGTACTACCACGTTAAATGGTAGTTTAATATTGATTTTTCCCTAACAATATGGCTGTCTTTTGACTCTTTTTATTTTTGATTTTTTGCTGTTTTGCGTATTATGTGTTTTATGGTTTCAACAAAGAATATTAGTGTAGCAATACATATGTAATATGTAGTGTGCCAATTAATTATTTATCATATCAATATGCCATGTATCAAACATTTATCTGTGACCATTATCAAATATGTATTATTGCCTTTTACTCTATTATCAGTGTTAATAATTGGCAACATAAAAGATTACCCATGTGCTTTCCTTATCTGATAAGGCTGTAATGTGTGTTGTGTGATTGTATTAAGTATGCTAAAATAGCCATGAAGTTATAGGTTATCGGAACCAGTGATATAGAAATGATAACACAACTACCAGAAAAAAAAGCTACTTTAAAACTTGGTAGTATATACTACTAGATAATACTAAGCAAAAGTTTAAACATTTCTCTTTAAAAAATGTATGAGGACAGAATTCAGTAGCCGTAAGCGTTAAATAAAGGTGTAATTAACATAATTAATATAGTTAATAATATCGTAGCAGTATTTATGAATGTTTATTAGATACAAGTGCTCACCAAGGACAGGCAGGTACTCATGAAGTAGTGTGTCATCGTCAGCCATCTGCTTTTCCATTTTACGAACGACCGGAAGTACCCATGGCTTTCCATGTTCGTCTCTGTAAGCTGCAAAGAGAAAAGATTATATATTAGTTTCTACGAATGGCTAAATAAACATAGAATAGACCTTGGGGAGTAACATAGGCTACCTTTAACCGCGGGAAAATGCCTCATTTGGGAAAAACTGTTAAATTGGACGGAGGCGCGAGGCGGAAAGTTAATTATAATGTTATACAACTCCTATTTCTATAACTTAAAAAGGATTCAAACCATACTATATTAGTAAGAGAGTAAAAACTACAGGCCTGTAACATTATATTATAATCCATGTTAATAGCACAATTAGTACCTACATGGTAACAACTCTATTGATGGTAATCAAATTACATAATAGGTTATATTTTCGTAATGTAAAAAAACTATTTTAATGGAGCAACTGTAAAAAGATCTGGGTCTGCTTACCACCGACGCTCAAATTAACTTTGCTCTGGAAGGAATCTTCCGCAAATAACTTCATAAGTTGGAAAACTTCGATGGGAGGGCCCTGTTCGACTGCGGAAAACCGAGACATTTTTGTAGGAGTTTCCGTATAGGCACTCGTCACTGAGGGAGGCCGCAGACTGTGCCGCCACTAAACAAATTGATAACAACGTGTTGTTATTTAATTTTTACAAGAAATGTAATAACAAACTACAAAGTTCCCCGGGGCGCGTTCAGTGGCTTCGCACGAGCGCACTCGAGCGCGCTCTGGTGCGCGCTCTAACCGTTCCGTGGCTCGGTGAAATTTTACCCTGACAGCTGTCAGAGCGTAGTTTCACCCGTTCCGTGGCTCAGAGCGAAACAACCAAACAACCGTCTAATGAGATGGTTAATTTTTACTCTGACAGCTATTTGACGTTTAAAGCTTGCAATTTATGTCAAAGTCAAAAGACTCAAAAAGCCCGCCATTTTGTTTCGTAGTTACTTTAGAATAATTTTGTTTAATTTGTATTTCACAGACGTCTAATACGTCTGTAATGTATATAGAAGTAGAAAACAATTGAGACAGGAGAAGAATTTTCTCTCGTCAAATATTTGAGGTTATAAAAACAACTCGATCGTTCAGTGGCTCGGTTGCAACTCAAACGGGTTAAATTTTACCCAAACAACTACGCTCGAAGCCACAGAACGCACTCCCGGCTGACCTTTGGAGTGCGTTCTGTGGCTTCGAGCGTAGTTGTTCGGTTAAATTTTAACCCGTTTGAGTTGCAACCGAGCCACTGAACGATCGAGTTGTTTTTATAACCTCAAATATTTGACGAGAGAAAATTCTTCTCCTGTCTCAACTGTTTTCTACTTTTATATACATTACAGACGTATTAGACGTCTGTGATATACAAATTTAACAAAATTATTCGAAAGTAACTACGAAACAAAATGGCGGGCTTTTTGAGGCTTTTGACTTTGACATAAATTGCAAGCTTTAAACGTCAAATAGCTGTCAGAGTAAAAATTAACCATCTCATTAGACGGTTGTTTGGTTGTTTCGCTCTGAGCCACGGAACGGGTGAAACTACGCTCTGACAGCTGTCAGGGTAAAATTTCACCGAGCCACGGAACGGTTAGAGCGCGCACCAGAGCGCGCTCGAGTGCACTCGTACGAAGCCACTGAACGCGCCCTTGGCAATCACAATCACAGAACACTAGTTACTTGATCACAATGTCACCTACGTCAATTTGACATTTTGTGTCCATTCCGGTAGCGTACGCGTACGTTGGTCACACATTCTTATATGCCAAAATGTCAACCTTGCATGCAGCAGGGTAAGTAAGCAGCTTAGAGCAACGCGGAGTAAGCAGTAAGCTGAACACCGTATTATATTATTTTTTCCTTAGAGCAACGCCGGCCTTCCGTACCGGAAGGGAGTACGCATAGCGATTTTACTGTAGGCAAATTTTTCTGTCATTTTTTGGGGGGGGAAATGTGCACACAAGTGCAGTTCCGCATCCTTACATACAAAACAAATCACTGTAAAGACGATACTACAGTAACAATTTAGTGTACGGATGAGTCATGTCATAACTCACACATTGTCTTGTTTTACCATAGCAACCATAGAATTACGTTGCCATAACACGTATCAAGCGACTTCTCGCCGAAAGTCGGATTTATCGCGCGACCGATCTGTTTTTTGTACTGGCGGGCGGATTAGATGTTGCTGAACAAATTCGTCAACAAATAAGAATTAAATTTGGGAATTTCGTATTTAACTGTATTAATAGCTATAATACGATATGAATTTACTTATAAATGTGAAATTAACACTATCTTTTTGTAAACTTGATGTACCAGACCTCTTTTTACAGCAAAAAACCGAGTAATTAGGCATTTTTGATACTACGGCTGTTCACTTGCGTGACTAGACTCGGTCTACGAAGAGATCCGACCGCAACTGGTTTTTATAAACGCACATGCCCATTGGGCATATACAATTGACAGAGGGGTAATGTGTCGTATGGCTACTCCCTTCCGGTACGGAAGGCCCGCGTTGCTCTAAGATTTTTTCCCTTTAGCTGAACACGCGCACCGCCAGCCATAGAAACAAAATCTGTATTTACCAGTCAAAACGTAAGTCTTATTATAAACTACTACAGCATAATAATGCTAAGCCAGCGCCGACTTGATGCGCGGATGCGGGTGGCAGGCACGTCGGATGCTATGTTTCTGAATTTTGTGTGCCTCTTTTATGTTTTCTTGTTTTGTTTTGTTATCAAATCTGCCCTATGGTTTGTGTTTCAATAATTTTGTCTGTCACTGTCGTATTATCTATCTGTTTTGTACTACCTTATTGTTTTTGTGTTTGTTATGTGCTGCCTGTGTTTTGTGTATAATAAAGGTGTTTTCTATCTATCTATCTGTATTAGGCATAAAGGCAGCGGAACGAGCGATGCGCGTGCTCTATGTATATTTATTCTTTTAAGTGTAGTTTTGGGTCAGTTCAGTATGCATAATGCTCACATGCATTGCATGATTGCACGCGGAATACACGAACCGATGAAATGGGCGGATGGGCAATGGACGGACGGAGGACGCAACGGATGGACGACTGTCAATTGACGACGGACGGACAAGATGAAACAAATTATTAGTACAAATCTGCTGAACGGATTACGAAAATTATTGCAAAGCCTGACCAAAGAGATAAAAATCTGGGATGTAAATGTGAGTGACGCCACCCCGTAACATGCAGTGCTAATGACAAAGGTTTGTCTTACATTTAACTGTCAAAAAACCCGTCATATTGAAATATCCTCCAATAGGATAAGAGAATACGCCAGACAAAATTATGTCTGTCACGCGTGGACCGGGCATGTTAGAGGGGCAGCTGCTGGTCAGACTTAATAAGTGCGTGGATTCACGAAGCAGAAAGAAAGAAAATGTCTTGTAATATAATTAATAAACTAAATCCATATAAATATTTATTTCATCATAACCATTAAATACATATTTTAGTGCAAATAAAATGTAGAAAATTCACTTGTTACATTTCTTTTAGTAGATATTCTTTGCCGTCTTTCACTGTTTAGGAAACTTTGTAAAGACTGGATTTCTAATCAGCGGAGCATGAGGGTCGTCTTCACGGACAATATAATACGTCGATTTATATTCCCTATTTTCTCCATCATCCTCCATATATTTGTAAGTGCCGATCACTGCTAAAGTAATTCCAATTAGAGCATGAAATGATGAGCCCATGATTTCAGGTATTTCCCACCAAGCCCTTTTCCATAAGCCATAAATACCTTTAGGAAAAGGTATTATAGGTCCAATGTGTTTCGGGATCATTGCTGTTTTTGTACCGTTTTTATTATCTGTCTAGCTAAATTACTTTATAAGGCAAAAATACAGAGACAGATATAATTTTTCACAGCACATAGAAAACATGCAAAATTTTGTAAAACTGGCTTCTGTCAATGAAAAATCATTTGTCAGTTACGCACAAAGAGATTTGAAGAGCTCTTTGGGTCAACTATTTACAGTTACATTCAAAGAGGTTTGAAGAGCCAGCTGAAGCTGAAGCTGGCTCTTCCAACCTCTCTGGTTACATTACATACAGCTGAGAAAAATATAGCTGGCTAAATTGGTGTAAAGAGAATTACTACTTATAAAAAAATACGGATTACCTAAAAAGGACGCATAACTAATCGCAGAAGTCAGGTTGAGAACTGAAATAAATTACATACATGTATCAAATTAGCATACAAAATTATTTATATTATATAAGTTTGTTCAACTTGGATTAGCCATCGAATCATCACTAAACTTGTCGATTCATATAATTATGCCGACGACCTGGCAGCTGGTACTGACATCCCAAGTGCCGTCCTTCACTGAGGTTGAAGGTAACATGACTAAGGCGCTGGACTCCTTCAGTCAGTACTATGATGATAATCACTTATATGCCAACCCATCAAAGACACAGTCTTGCATCTTCCACCTACGTAACCACGAGGCCCGGCGAAAATTAAACATAGTATGGCGCGATGTGTCGATTGCTGACTACAAATAAATACCCTAAACTTTATCTTGGTGTGACCTTGTACAGAGCCCTAACTTACATACAATTACTTACAAGCAGCTGTATCCACTTGCAGGTATTGCTCCTCTGGACGTCCGCAGAGATGTGGCGAGTTCTACCAAACGCTACAAAAATGGCTGACCCACGGCACCCCATGTACTCCCACGTGCTGGTAAGAGACAGATTAAAAAGCCGACACAGTTTCATCAAGGATGTGCTCCCTTTGAATAGTGAAGCCTCCGAAGTCCGGATCAATACCTGGAAAGAGAGATACCCCTTGGCAACACTTATCCCGCATGCAGAAAGCCTCTCCCCTGAGCAATACTGGACATGCATGGCTTGCCTTGGCCGACATGGAAGTCTTTTAACAGACTCCGACTCGGCCGTAGTAGTGGAGAAAACATGCGCAGGTGGGGATACATACAGCTCGGACGATCCTTGTCTGTGCGGTATCTCCCCACAAACGATGGCTCGCCTATTGACCTGCCCAGCGTGCCCCAACAACACACGCGAAGACCTTTACAATGCCACGGAAAATTCTGTTCGAGTTGCCGGAGTTCTGGTCTTCAAAAATTTAGTCGCCGAATCGACCCGAATGAAGAAGACTTGACCAAGGCCTGCGTTGCTCTAAGTGAGAGTTGGATACCTGAGAGCAAGTTCGACTGTACACGGAATATCGGGCCGGCTATTATCGGGGTGGGTGGGTGAACAAACTTGGTACACAAAATATCAGGTTTTTTTTTTTTTTTTTGCTTATGGCACTAGTTAACTTTGTGCCAGTGTCGAGTTATTAAAAGGTAGGGAAACTAAACCGACAAACAACTTTAAAAATATCGAAAACAAGAAAAGTTCAATTAATTACAAAAAAGGAAAATGCGTGGATTATTTATATATAAACAACCTAACGTTTCGGCGTTTTTATTATATTTTAACCTAAGATGATTTTGTGAAATCTTACTTTGAATAAACACTATTTGACTTTGACTTTGACTTTGAATCGGAGAATATAATAGTTTTCCCGAGGTGCATCAACTGAATTAATTCTATGGCTTTTAAAATGGCGAAGCATTCGCCAGTGAATACTGACGTTTCAGGTGGTAAATTGATTTTCTGTATTAGTTTGTACTGCTCATAAAATATACCCACTCCGACACATTCCTTAGAAGATTTTGAAGCATCTGTATATATATGATTCCAATCTTGCCAATTTTCATCACTAACTGTAGACAAAAAATGTACACTAGCTCCAACATCATTCTTATTTACATTTAGGTCGTAACGTATTACAGGCGTAAGAATCAAACTTTCGAAACTCGATGAATACTTAAAGGGCTAAGTTTAATGAACGGTGGATTCTAGAATCAATCGATATAATTTTTCTATAACTTTGAACAAGACAAGGAATTGATTTATGACGCCAGTAAGGTTTATCCATTTGAACATGCAAAGCATGGATTTTTTTTATAAGAGGATGATTTGAAAATAGAGAATGTTCACTAATTTTGAATGTTAGCTTTATAAATTTTCCGTTCAAAATAAAAAATACTAGTGAAAGAATTATTTCGATACGTCAATTAGTTTCCAAGATAGAGAAGTTTAAAGTGAGCGCGCGACGAAATTCCGCGTTCAAGCGCGTGACGTCATAATGCAACGCTCGCTCAGTCCGTTCCCGCTCTTCCGTACGGCTGCCTTGCGTTATTAGGTATTTTGTACTTATATTTCTGAATTAAAAAAAAAAATAACAATCCAAATACCATAAAATCATGTGTTGTGCCAAAATGTACAAATACGGCTATCAGTGCGCCGGAAAAGTTATTTTTTGTCGTTCCAATGGATGTCAAAATACGAAGTAAATGATTACAAGCTATGAAGAGATCAGATCCTGTTAGAAATCGAAGCACAGTTTATTGTTGTGAAGATAATTTTTACTTAAGTTTAAGTAGTGATTACCTTTTTATGTACCTACTAGCTGCCCGCCCGTGGCTACGCCCGCGTTGGATTTCGACTTTTCCCGTAGGAATGAGATGATTTCTAGCCTGAAAAAGTAGCCGCGCGCGCTACTAGTATTAGGTAGACTTAATCCATCCCCCCGAGATCTATTCTATATCTGTAGTATCTGTACCAAGTATCATCAAAAATTCCCGCCGCGCTACTAGGTATATTTCCCGTGGGAATGAGATATTTTCCCACGGTATAATAGCCTTTATCCCCCCTAAAATATTTTGTATCTCTGTACCAAGTTTCACTAAAATTTTCTGCCAGACCTCCCATTTTCCCGTGGGAATAAGGTATTTTCCCGCGGTAAGAGATAATCTATATCCTACTCCAAGGTCTATTTTATCTCTGTACCAATCTTTATCAAAACTTTTCACCTGTAAGTACTTCTATTTTTCCCGTGAAATTAAAGTATTTTCCCGCGGTAAAATGTAGCCTATACATATCCCTAGGGTCTATTATATCTCTGTACCAGGTTTTATCAAAACTTTCTACTCGCGGTGACCTTTTTCCCGTGGGAGTGAGGGATTTTCCCACGGTAAAAAGTAGCCTATATCCAATTATCCATCTCCAAGGTCTATTCTATCAAACCCCAAGGTCAGATAGCTCGTAGATATCAAGTTTCATCAAGTTTCCGCCTCACGACTCCGCCCGAATCTTTCCCGTGGGAATCAGTTGTTTTCCCGCGATAAAAAGTAGCCTATGTCCGTCTCCAACGTCTATTCTATCTGCGTAACAGACAGACAGACAGAGTTACTTTCGCATTTGTAATATTAAGTAGGGATTAGTAGTTTTCGGTTTTAAGACCTAATGGTTGCCTGGAAGAAATCGCTTAGAGCGATAAGGCTGCCACTTGCCTTCTCCCTTTTTGAGTATTGTTAATGTATTTGTTTTTGTTCTGTGCAATAAAGTATATTTTGTTTTATTATTTTTATATTGACCTATATTACATTACCTAAAACCTAAGGTCTCTGATACCTACTTCTAGCTATAGCTAGTGGCATTACGAAATGAAATACTTGGGTATTTTAGGTACTTCAATAAAAGAGTACTTATAGAACAGATATTAATATCTATTTTCGAGAGTTATATTATAAAAAGTTTAACTTAACTTACCTTTGCATTTTTACTCCTCGCCTTTCGACGGCAAAGAAATCACTATTGTCGCTAAATAATGAGCAACCAAGTCCTTCTATTTTAGGTAGATTATTTGATTGTCCATTTTCGAACCCTTCATCTATTCTTAATTCAATTCATACAACTGGAAGCGATGAAATAAAGCAAAACACTGCGCGAGTAAACTACTGCGGAGCGGAGTGTTGCTATGTGACGTCACACGCGGTCACGTGACTGTCAGCGGGACTCGATATTTATGGGAACTTTGAATGCATATAAAATCAAAACTACTTGATATTTTTTAATGAAACAAAAACTAGTGTATCTGTATATATAAAAGCTCTACTTTAACAAAGTTTCAAGTGATTTTACATACTTAGTAACATTCTTTATTGCATGATTTTAAAAAGAAATCTGTCGCTTAAAAATTGTCTCCTCAAATGTAAAGGTGACTCACAGCATTCCACCTGCAACGCATTTAGAGGGCTAGATCGCATAGCACCTGTAATCATCCTTAAAGATTTGCTTTGAATGAGATCCAATTTCTTAAAGCCCATTACACTACCTCCCTCTAATAAGAATGTTCCGTAATCTAGTATAGACCTAATAAGAGCATTGTAAAAAAGCTTCATAGAACATGGATGAGCTCCCCACCATACACCCGAAAGGCATCTAATAATATTTAGAAGACGTTCACATCGTTTGACTAGGTACATGGTCACAATGTAATAAACCATTGAGTTTGCAAACTAATAAATAATAACAAACTAATACAGTCGTACCTGAGTAACAGAACGCAGTATACACAAATAACTAAAATCAATCCCGTAACTAAACTTGAAACTACATACACTTCAACAGGAAGAAAAGTGATTCATGGTGTTCCTCAAGGCAGCGTCCTGGGCCCGTTATTATTCCTACTGTACATTAATGATTTGCCAAAAAACGTACCTAACCCTATGATTTTATTTGCAGATGACAGCACAGTTTTAATAAAATGTAACAATATAAATACGTATGAAAATGAAATCAATATCGCTTTGAACAGAATTATTGAGTATCTAAATTGTAACAACCTTACAGCAAACTTAGATAAAACAAAAGCTATGCAGTTTTTTATTCGAAAACCTAATACAGATGGTATTAATATCAAATACTCAAATAAAGTGATAGAAGAAGTAGGCCACACAAAGTTTCTGGGCTTAACAATTGATAAGCAGTTAACTTGGGAAGTACATACTGAAGATCTATGCAAAAAATTAAGCAAGTCTGCATATGCACTTTACGAACTATCTAAAATTGTTAATCAAGAAACCGTATTAACTGCGTTTCATGGCCTAGTTATGTCACAATTAAGATACGGAATACTCTTTTGGGGAAATTGTAGTGATAGGGAAACAGTCTTTAAGGCACAAAAACGTTGTATCCGTAGCATGTGTAATTTGAAATTAACAGATACTTGTAAGCCTTATTTTAGAAAATTAAAAATATTGACCCTTCCATGTCTATATATTTTTGAAATATCTGTTTATGTAAAGATGAATTCAGAACTATTTGTAAAAGTTTCGGAAAAGCATAGCTTAAATTTAAGACACAGAGACCGTTTTTGTCTTCGTACATCAAATACTACATTTATGCATAGCAGTGTCCTCTGTATGGCACCAAAAATATTTAATAATTTGCCAGATTGTATTAAACATTTAGAGTTAACGCAATTTAAAAAGAAATTGTATAATTTCCTAATTAACAAATGTTATTATAGCGTAAATGATTTTCTTTCAGACTAAAACAAACATATTTGTATGCTGTTTCTTCCAGCAGAGTTTGGAGGATCTTAATAATGTATCTTGAAGACCATTTCATGTACCCCAAATTCACAAATAAAAATATTTGATTTGATTTGATTTGATTTGATTTGCTGTCAAGAACGACACCCAAGAACTTTGAATGATTATCGATGGGTAAAGGAAGACCATTGTATTTAACCCTAATTAAATCCGGTAGTTTTCGTCGTCTGCTAAAGACCACTACTCTACTTTTCGGGGTTGACAATTCCAAGCCATTCTTATCTAACCAACATTTCAATAAATCGAGAGATGAGGATAATGTATTACAAGCTTGGTCTATGGAAGTATCAGAAGCATATAAAAGTAAATCATCGGCGTACTGTAAGATGTTTGCTGTTTTATTAATGGAAGTTTCTAAGTCATGTGTATAAATGTTATACAGAAGTGGACTGAGGACGGAGCCTTGTGGTAAACCCTTAAAAATTGTACGGGTGATCTTTTGTGAATCATCTGCGTTAATTGTAATAAACCTTTGTGACAATAAATTAAATACGAAATTAACTAACATGACAGGAACTTTTAAATCCAATAGTTTTTTCTTAAGAATTGTGATTATGACGTTGTCATATGCTGCAGAGATATCTAAGAAGGCAGCAACCACTGAACTATTCGATGAAAAGGCGAGGTGAATATCAGTTGTAAGAATACCTATATTGTCTAAAGTAGATTTTGATTTGCGGAATCCGAACTGACTATTGGTAAGTAGTTCGTGGTGTTCAATGTGCCACTCTAAACGATTTTTGACCAAGTGCTCTGCAACTTTGGCAAAAACAGGGGGCATCGCTATAGGTCTATATGAGGACGCGTCATTAAGGGGCTTATTAGGCTTTTTAATTGGTAATATTTCGTGTGATTTCCATTCTGAAGGAACGTTACCGGTTGACATAATAGAGTTGATTAAATTAAGAAAATAGGTTAAAGTATTATCACCAACATGACTTAAAAAAGAATACGGGATTCCGTCTTCACCAGGCGACGAGTCTCGGACACTTTTCAATACACCTTTTAATTCGTATAATGTGAATGGTGAATCTAAACCTGATTTATTGCTTGGAACAAATGAGTAAAGAGATGGTAAGTGATCTTTGTGTGGAACAAAAGGTGGAGCTAATCTATCTAAAAATGCATCTACGATGGTAGACGGAATTGAACGGGAGGAGGATGTATCATGGAAAGCAGACCTAAATCGCTTAATACAGCTCCAAACCTGTGAGGGACATGTGGTAGGAGACAAGGATGTACAGAAAGACCTCCAACCTTCTTGTTTTTTTTCTCTCAAAAAAAGTTGGGTAGCTTTGGTGACCTCCTTGAGCATGCTTAAATTTTCATCTGACATATCCGCAGCATATTTTTTTTCTGCTTTTTTCCTTTTCAACACAGCTTCAGAACATTGGTCGTTCCACCAAGGAGGACGGGGTACCTTACCGGAGGAAGTTTTTTTGATAGGGAAAACCTGATCGGCTGAATCAATCAAACATCTAACTAAAGCTTCTGATGAGTCAGATTCGTTGCCTCTTATAATGTATGGAAGTTCATTAACCTTTGATTCTACGAGATTACTAAAGGCTTCCCAATCCACATTTTTCAGATTATATTTTAACCGATGTTTATAAGTCCGGGTAAGTGGAGATTTAATCGGACATGTAATGATTAAAGGGAAGTGATCACTTCCATAGGTATACGGATGAGGATCCCAAGAGAAAATCGATGCTAAGCCGGGTGTACAAATAGACAAATCTACTGCACTTTTCTTTTCGTTTGGTTTTGTTCGGCGAGTTGGAGCTCCTGTATTTAAAAAACATAAATTATTATTATCAAATATCTCTATCAATCTTTCCCCACTACTATTAGCAATTTCACAACCAAAGCATGGATGGTGACAGTTAAAATCACCAAGTACTAAATACGGTCTTTGTAAATTTTCAAACAAGTAATTAACCTCATTAAGTGTATCGCGGGATGCACGAGAAAGATAAACCGATAAAATAGATATATCATCCAGTTTTATTCCTATAGCATTAATAAGATCGCTAAAATTATATGAAGAAAAATTCAATTGCGAGAAAGAAACAGAACTTTTGATGAGAATAGCCACACCGCCAAACCCATCAAATCTGTCTTCACGAAGACAGGTATAACCAGGAATATTAAATATATATTCCGGCTTTAACCACGTCTCTGATAAAGTTATTAAAATAGGATCATATTTATTAACTAAATAAATCAAATCAGTTTTCTTAGGAATTATGCTTCGGCAATTCCATTGGATTATTTTCGAATCCATTGTTAGAAGCTTTTGTCATATTCAAGATTTCGGTAATAGCGGCAACGTGGGACGGTTTAAAAAGGTTGGATTGTAGTAAAGTAGTAATAAGTGTTAGCAAACTGTCTAGTAAGGATGTGTTCGAATCTGTTTCTTTAGAAATTAAAGCGCAACCGTTGGTAGGCGCTGGTATTTCATGTTCTTTTAATAAAGCATTGTGAGCCACTCTATCATATCCGGTTTGTACTCTGGGAGGATCGCGGGGTTTGAGAAACACAGTTTTTTTGTAAGATTGATTCATAGGGTTAAGGTTAAAAGATGTTATATCATTCAAGGACTTGCTAGGATTGACAGGGTTCGAATTTAAAACATCCGCATATGATTTAGAAACGGGAGGTAAAAGCTTACTGGCTTCTGCATAAGAAATACAGCTATGAGCCATCCTTGTTTTAATCTCTTTCTGCCGAGAAAATTCAGGGCACGATTTGCTGGTAGCATAATGGAAGCCACCACATACAACGCAAGAAGCAGAGTCCTCATCTCTACTACAAGATTCACCTGAATGACCTCCTCCACATTTAAAACATCGTGGAACTGAAGAACGGCACAATGTTTTAGTGTGCCCAAATCTACAGCACCTAAAACATTGTATCGTCGGGTAAGTATATATTTCAACAGGCAACGCATTATAACACATGTAAACCCGTTTAGGCAAAACTTGGCCGTCGAAAGTAACAACAACCGATTAGGAGGGTTTCCAAGAAGTAACGCCATTGGTTTGAACTTTGAAATTCAATAGTCTAATTTTTAAAATTTTCCCGCAGCCAATAGGTGTGGAAATATTTGCCAAGATTTCATCGTCACTCCAATCAGCTGGTATTCCGCGGACAAGGCCCATTCTAGTAACATTGAAAGTTGGGATAACTGCTTTGAATTTGTTCAGAGTAAGGAGATCATTTTGCAAAAAATCATTGGCATCTTTGAAGTTAGATTAAATATGGTAAAACGTCTGACTCTAGATATTTATCACGACCCACCTGACGAGATTCGGGTTGCTTTGTAGACTCAAAAGTATTGTTAGTTGAGGTACGAGAAGTTTCAAAAGAGCGGTCTTGTGAATGCGGTTGAGGTTGAGTTGAAGTATTATTTTGCTGAGACACTTCCGGGATAATTTTCTTGATCAAAATTATATCATTGTCAGAAATATTTGTTGCATCACAATTGCAATAATTTTCACCAAGAATTTGACCAGCGGTCTTCTTCTTTCTGCGTTTTGAACATTGTCGACAAATTTTTAGGTAACTAGTCCGTTTCCTCCCAGTTCCATCTACTTTAGATGAAACGGAATCGTCCGTATCCATCTTACTATCATCATTGGAAACAACCATAATAGAGGATCCCACAGGGAGATTCAAGCCAAAGTGGCTTGGACCCCCCCGATTTTCATCGGGGGGTTCGTTCATGCAAAGATGCTAATATATACAATTTGTGAAAAAACTTACCTACAGCTCGAAAATTAAAGATACAAATTAAAATATATACACTACATACACTAATATTATACTATACTACACTTTCCTTCTCGTATTTAACTGAGTAATTTAATTTTAAAAGGAGATGTAAAATTTTGTATGGGAGGTGGTTTTAAATTATTCCAAAAATTGAACGGGTATTCTACGCATATAGGGTAAAAGGGTATATTATTACGAAAATCAGGATCACTTGAAAAAAAATAAAGAAAGCTCCGTTTTTTTTATAAATTGATTCGAATATTGGTTGGTAGAAAAATAAACCTAAGATCTGGCAATACAATTATACCTCTGGCAATCCTTTCAAACCAATTTTTCGTTGCGTAGTTGCTGTGAATGCTTTTTAAGAAAGAGGTAGCGCATAGTATAAAAATGATCTATTGTCTCTTTTTTAATTTTTATTAAGATTTAATCGATATTTTTTCTTCTTTTCTGATTTTGGCGCTAGTGTTACTTTGCGCCAGTGTCAACTGTCAAGTTTATTTTCAAGGTAGGGAAACTAAACGCTAATTTCGTTTTAAGCCCAATACACACGTAGCTATAATCTATATTAATATGCCCAGCTCTAACATATTACATCTCGCCACCACACACGGTAGCTGTATTGAAATATATATTTTCACCCTTACTGCGTCCACTTACGGAATACCAATAATATGTCGAGATTTATATTAATATACCGAGATTTATATTATTATGCCTTGCTATATCGGGCCTTGCTATATTATGCCGGGCTTATCTCCGAAACTGTTAGACCGATTGAAATGAAATTTTGCATGGTGGTACCTTATATACTCGGTCAACATGTTGGATACTTTAAAATCACGGAAAAAAGTGGGATAGTTAAAAATTAATACGGAAATGTCGAAACACAACGCAAGCATAGCCGCTGGCAGACAGCTAGTTTTACATGTAAATAGACTGTGGCCTGGATTAGTACATGGACTGTTTTATTTCTAATTGGAAAATCTGAATCTAATCTACGCTAAACAAAGTTAACAGAAAGATGTATTCTAAAAAGGTAAAAAAAAGAGTACTTGAGTCAGACGCGGTGAGCTGTAACTCTAGAAGTAATGCCTTTACGACTATGAAATAAATGTCATTTTTTAGCTTAATGTATAAGGTAGTTGACTTCTTTAGTCCATTTTATCACCACTCTTGTCGTTTTCCTATAAATGAAGTAAGGAAGAAAAAAGTGTGCCTGTTTTTAAAATTTCATAATACGTTGATGGCTTTATATAGAAATATATTAATCTTAGCACTATAAAATGTAGTATCATTTTGTAGGTAATTTATCGACAACTATTTGGTTCTCGAAAAGTAAACTCATCAGTCCTACCGTTTTTGTAGAAAATGAAAAAAACCAAAATGAGGGAGGTAAAATGAGGGAAAAAGGGGGGGGTAATCATTTCTCAGCGTGTTTCCATATCGACATTGATGCACATATATAAAAGCTACATGTATGCTAAGTTTCATGCTTTCTGCCAGATGGGACCGTAATTCAGGTTAACAAGCCGTACTACTGTAAGATTTTAATACAAATAGATAATATTAGAATAATAGCTCTTGGAAATTCATTGATCGTTCGTTTCATTATAACTTTTTATCTTGAATAAGTTTGCAATTTTTACGAAAACGGAGCATCGATAAAATAATTTGATTAATTATCCTAAAACCCACTTACATAAGCTTTCTAAGTAGGTATACTACTTATCCGTTCAATTTTTGGCCGAATAAAAAACCACTTTTTACGTCTCCTTTCCAAAGGCCAAAATTAAACCACACGCCGCGAAGTTTCCCGCGCTTTTTTTTTCAAATATCAAGAGTGCGTTCAGTGGCTTCGAGCGTAGTTGTTCGGTTAAATTTTAACCCGTTTGAGTTGCAACCGAGCCACTGAACGATCGAGTTGTTTTTATAACCTCAAATATTTAACGAGAGAAAATTCTTCTCCTGTCTCTATTTTTTTCCACTTTTATATACATTACAGACGTATTAGACGCCTGTGATATACAAATTTAATAAAATTATTTTATAGTAACTACGAAACAAAATGGCGGGCTTTTTGAGTCTTTTGACTTTGACATAAATTGCAAGCTTTAAACGTCAAATAGCTGTCAGAGTAAAAATTAACCATCTCATTAGACGGTTGTTTGGTTGTTTCGCTCTGAGCCACGGAACGGGTGAAACTACGCTCTGACAGCTGTCAGGGTAAAATTTCACCGAGCCACGGAACGGTTAGAGCGCGCACCAGAGCGCGCTCGAGTGCACTCGTACGAAGCCACTGAACGCGCCCCAGGTTGTACATTATGTCAAATAAATACTGTCACGACACTGTCAATTTCTGACATCTGTCAAGTTCTGTCAAACAAATTGTCGAACGATTATCCCATTTCGTTGCTGTAGTTTTTTGGAGAAATCCTGAACTATCTAAGTTTTGGAGGAGCAGAACTCTTCAAAACTAGGAAATGGCGTCCATAGCACCAAGGCGCACAATAGGCCAACTCCTGAAGCAGGGCTGGCATGAGATCCCAGAAGTTCTAGCCACGACGGGTCTGGGCCTCGTCGGTATAGGTTTGGCCGTAGCTGGGTGCTACAATTACGCTAAAACCGATGGAGACAACAGGAGATACAAGATGACCTACGTAGTGATGAGGCCAGATGACCCCAAAGCCAAGTTAATTAGAAAGGACTAAATAAAATCTGATAGTTTCTTTTGTGTATGTATAGTGCAATTATTATTATGTAATAAAGTTTTCTGTTTACTCGCTGTGTTTTTATTATTAAGTGCTATTTGACTTGAGTATCAACACCATGTAGAATTTAATCAACAAATTGCTAAGTTGGAAACTTAACAATTCCAGTGATCAACAGCGGGAATGCCCATGTCTCCGTTTATCACACCAGCAGAGTGTCTCCCCCCCGGTTACAGGCTGCCGCGGCCTACTTGGAAATCATTAAATAGGTTACGGACACAGATGGGTCGCTGCAAAGACAATTTGTGCCGGTGGGGATACATAAGCAACAATGACAACCAGTGTGAGTGCGGCGCCTCCCCTCAGACCATGGACCATCTACTGCAATGCCCCGCGTGCCCCAACAGCTGCACATTCGAGGACCTCTTGACGGCTACCGAGGCTGCGGTCCAGGTAGCAGAGTTCTGGGCGGGGAAAATATAAATATAGACAGCAGGGATAATTACCATCGACTCGACAGAAGAAGAAGAAGAACAGCGGGACACTATTGAAATGTTTACTTCTCGCCTAATTGCACAAAAGCCAAAGCTCATTCGTACTAATCTATGAGACTGAATCAATCATAATAATATTATAAAGAGGAAAGATTTGCATTTTTGTGTGTGTGTATGTTTGTAATGAATGAATAAACTCAAAAACTACTGAACCAATTTCAAAACACCATTAAAAAGAGCTACATAAGTTTAAAGTCCAATTAAAAAGCCTGATGTTGTTAAGTATAGTCAGAAAAATAGAAAACACAAAGAGAAAAAACTTTAGGAAAACCTGCCCAGGAATGCCACATTTCATTTGTGGCAACAAGATTAGTTTAATTTAATTTTTGCAATAGGGATTTAACATGGATCATATTTATTATGCAATTTTATTTGAAGTTAACACATATACTTCAAATATTATCTTAACATGACAAAAATGGAGAATGATAGTATACACAGATAGATAATAAACAATTCACAAAAATAATACACAGCCCTGCTGGTACTGAAACACAATTGCTCCTGCAGAATTAATAAAACAGTCCACAACCTTGAACATAATCACGATGTATAGATGCAAATACAGTTAACTACTAAACAATCTATGTAGCATGATTATGTTGCAAAGCATGACCTAACATGTAACTATATATTTACAAAGACATTGGTGGGCTTGTGGTTCTACCATCTTAACCTTACTAACAAGTTATGGTTATGATCCCACTCGTGATGTATTATTGTAATCACTAATAATATAGAGAATCTGTTACAGCTTAAACACAAAGTATTTCTCTTGGTGGTTTTTCTCCAAAGAACATGATAGTAAAATTTAGTTTTAAATTAAAATAATTTAATTAAGGGGTTTGAAAGGATTCAAAACTCTTAAGACAGGTTTTAAACACTCACTGGGTACTAGGTGTTCCTATAATTTAATTACCCTTATTTTTTAGACAAAGATTTTTATGATGTGTTTATGATTGACCCTACAGATTATCCTTCGGCCGTGTACGAAACTACAGCTACATAACCAGTTAATAAATTATAATAATAAAAGTACAATATGTTCATTTTCTTTTTCTCATTCTTTTTAATTTAATTTTAATTTAATGTTCATTTTCCAATTTTAGGGAATAAGAAAATGTACAGTGTTGTTACTTTTCAAAAATAAAGGATGTTACCATTGAATTAAATTTGCTATCTTTATTGTTTAGAGTACTTTAGAGTATAAATTCTCTCAGGACAGCAGATCGAGTGTCCTAGTTAAGTGACCGTTACTTTCTCTCCATACTTTTCACAATTTTATTATCTTCACCATAGACCTTTCACAATTATTTCCTAAAATATTCTTGGATTTCGTAATGTTTGCACTAATTTCAAAAAAGGAACACTCGGTCCACACGCACATTGAAACACCTGCCTTTTCTTAAACCTTGTAATAGTTACCGTTTTATATCACATCGTCACAGGTCTACTCACAATCTTGGGCTGTTGCCGCCTGATACAGGCTAGCCAGTGTCCAAGGCACCAAATCACAAAATCTTTACATTTCAAGCTCTAAAGTTTACAACAACCTTTTTTTTTCTTTTCGTTGCTTAGGGAAAATAACTTAATCTGCCGCATAGCAACTAGGCCTTAAAATTGATATGGACTTTTGGAGATAGAATATTAGTTCTCTTCTCTTCTGCAAAATTAATAGGCAAGAGAATTTTATTATTGGGTCGCCTGAGTCATTAAACTGTACTAATTCATCACAATATAAAATTTATACCACATGATTTTAGACCTGTACGTCAAACGGGTCACATTTACTAACCTACTTATGTTAAAAATTGTAGGTCGTATCGTACTAAAGTTTTGACTTTTCAGCACACTACACCATTACATGTTAATAACAGTGAGGTGTGATTACACAGTACGCCTAGCGCGCCAAATGTTCTAGGGTGGCTAAAGATTTCATTTTAGTGACTTTGTTGTTTGTCATTTAAGTATAGGACAAAGTACACATATTCCGTAATTTAGTACACGCCAAAAAATATAAAACTGAAACTTTACCTTATTTGTAACCTTACAAGCTATTTGCCAGACACTTTTCAAGTTCGCGATTATTTTATACAATTACACATTGAACAGTTTTTAAGAAACAACTTCGGTAGCATGAGCACATGACAAGAGATATATCTCATATCTAACCGTCAAAGTGCTGTCAGAAAGCCATCATCCTAGAGCCTATACTTACTATACTAGAGTACTATACTATACTTGAACAACGAGTATTACAAATGTACGAACCGAGTCATAAATCATTACGTCAAATGAATTGTTAATAGAAGTGCGAGCGAGAGTTATGCCTATAAGTGTGAGCGAGAGGTCTGATCTGTAATGGCTCAAGTATAGTAAGGACCAGAGTAAGATGACAAAGCACAAATGTCTTGTCACACGTGAATGAAATCTCATTTTATCTCATGCTACCCCAACAATAACATCTATTTTAAAATGTCCACATATCATTTCACAAGTGTCTAAATCACAATTCACTGGTGTTTAAAAGGCGATGAACTGGCATCGTCTGAGTGACCGCTATTTCTTCTTCTTGGAAGGCGGTTTGTCCTTGCTGGTGCCTGCCTTCTGCTTGCTCGGTCCGGGCTTTTCTTTGCTCGCTGGTTTATCTTCTTTTACTTTCTTTTTCTGTAAACGATAAAAAAATATAAATTGCTTTTTTTTCCAATAAAATATAGCGTGGCTCATGATTTACTCTGATGACGATGATGACTTTGTGAGACTTTCCTCAGTTCAGGGACATTGCAGGATGAATCTCCTCATTGTCTCTAAAGAAAGATTTCCGTGCTTCGGAAGGCACCCGGTCCCGGCTACTCTCTACGGATGTAGTCGTTATAGGAGCCATGTCAGTGTTTTAAACAGTCTTACAAACAAGTTAAACATTTTTTCATACAAGATCTTTAAGACAAGTGTATAAAGTTTTCTGTCCTAAGTATTTTTGCATTGATTAACATATATAGAAGTAAGGCTGGTGACGTGCTATGGATAACATTTGAATTGTAATGGCGGCCCACCTTGATAAGCGCGTCGTTCTCCGGGTCGCTATCTGCTTCTTCCTCGGCGCCTTCCTCGTCTTCCTCTTCTTCTCCGGCGTCGCGCGCGCGGTTCTTCTTCACGGCGCCGGGCGCGTACGGCAACGCCATCGCCTTCTTGTTGTAAGTGCGGGTCATGGCCGCTTTTATCTGAACAATTTATTTTATTACACAAAAAAACCATTTAAATAATAAAAATTCTTTATTACACATGTCTATAATACAGTATAATAAACGCAAAAAAAGTGCATCACTACACGGTATAAAACAAAGTCGCTTTCTCTGTCCCTATAATAATAATAATTTTTTTTTTTATAGGTAGAGTAATTCAAGAGGAAGGTTTATATGTATAATACATGCATAATATACTGAAGGATAACCCACCCATATTCCCGTGCGGAGCCGGGGCGGGTCGCTAGTTACTGATAATTGTTACCTTCGAATCGATGAGCACCATGGGGTTTCTCTGCGCGCTCCACAGCGACAGCTCTACCAAGGAATCCAGGTCTTCCCTCAGCAGGTGATATGACTCCAGCACTTCCAGAGCCTTCTCGATCCCCTCACTTTTGTGTTTGAGGAGTGGAGTGACCACCGCGTCGCGCAAATGCGGCGCGTAGTCCAAAAATATTGATGATTTGGATCCCGATGTACTAGAATCATACCAATATTTACATAATGTTAGTTATATTCAAAAATTTATATTTATTTGGAATAATTTAAGGGAGTTTCTCAGTATTCCGCAACAGCGATCGGCTAATTACGGAATGTTCCGTGTTATCAACATTTTGAGTTCAGTGCGCAAGGATACACATCATTGATATGCCTATATAATAGTTAGCCTATAGTTCTCAAAATCTATTACATATTACAGATTATGTTTCACGAGTGACAAGATGGTTTTGTTGTATCTCATCTATCATTCTAACCTAAACCCCTTTTGTCATGCGCATACTTTTATCATAGGTAAATGACGGGTATCTCGCAACTGTTTGACAATTAAATGTAAATTAATCGCGTGTATCCAAATATTTCTTATTGAAACAGTGTGAATGACTGATTGTATTTTATTATGTACTATATTTGTATTTATTAGCTGGTAGAAAATGCTCTGTAGCATTAAGTACGCCTTTGTATATTTTTTTTATGCTATAAAGTATTTTCATTCATTTAATTCTTGACACAGCACTACATGCTAGCGTGGCTATTGGAGGAAAATGAAATATAACAAATCTCTTGTTTTTTTTTGCATTTTGGCGTCATGAGGTTAGCTAGCATATAGCCACAAGCAAAAAGTGGAGAAACGAAAAAATCTCTTGTTACATTGCTTCGAGCTGTGTGGTTGATATCTTATCTTAATTGGCCGTACGTGTCCCACAGCTGGGCAAAGGCCTCTCTCCGCTCTCTCCATGCCTCTCTTTCCCGTGCCTCTTCCTGCCATGCTTCGCTGAAGGCGTCTAGCTCGTCTCGCCATCGTCGTGTGGTTGATATGAGTGACAATAATGTACCTGAGCCGAGTGTGGGCGTGTATTTCTTGGCAGAGGCGGTGCATTTTGTTGGTCTTGGAGTTGTTCCCGAGCCAGGCGGGGAAGTTGATCTGGCCCGCCACGTGGCCCGACAGACAGTGCCCGGGAATCACCGACGCGTACATCGCCTGCACAAACATGCATTGTGATCATTAACAGCTCATATACTTCCCCACCGAGGGGCTCGAGCCTACCCTGAAATCAGGGTGAATAGGTCTTAGTCGCGCTGGCCCAGCGCGGGTTGGTCAACTTGACACTCAACCCTTGAATTACTTCGCAGGTGTGTGCAGGTTTCCTCACGATATTTTCCTTCACCGTAAGAACCTCGAATAAACGTACGTATGAATTCGAAAATCAAACACATTCGAACCCACGAACTTCCGAATGGAAGTCAACGGCCCTAGCCACTTGGCCACCGACGCTCTCCCAATCTGCATTGTGATAAATGCATCAAACATGCCAATCGTAATCCCACTTCTGATATCCGAACTATGAAAATTTTGCCGAGCAATGTTGTCACGGTAACCTGACTACCAGGGAATGTCACTCTCTTGAGTAAAACTTGACCAAAGAAATAAAAAACCTGCTCTGGGAGCGCCGCGTATATATTTTTATGTTTAAGGCAACAATTTCCATTACAAAATTAGTTCCATTGAAATTCCGCAATATGGCGAGGTTTTTTATTTCTTTGGTCGGGCTTTAGGTCGCCCTTGTATACTTCCGTTAATATTAAATGTATAATTTTATTTTTGTGTACAATAAAGAATCTATATATATTATAGGTATGATCAGTTCATCTTCATCATGAAGTATTGTAGTTAGCAGTTTACCTGTACAGGGAGAAGGTTCCACGCCTGGCTGCCGCGTATCCTGGAGTCCACCAGGTTTCCCAGGCTGATGCTGTCGGCCGCTTGCGCTATCCGATCCAGCACTTCATTTCTGTTCATAAACAACTTTGTTTAAGTATAGAGAGTTAACTTAAAGTCAATATTTTGTATGCGCAGTCAGTATCGTTAACAATTCAAATAATTAAAAAAATTCTTTCCAGCTTTCTTTTCTGGCTCATTAGGAGGCGAGTTTTAGAAAAAACTTTATTTTTTTTCTTATTTTATTATGTCGAAAATTTGTTTTTTGTACCAAACAAAATTAGCCCCTATTATATGCGTAAAATGGCGCTAAAGTAGCAATATCTTCCAGGCAACCAAGGATATTGCGAAATACATTAAACAGCGCGGGTTGGTGGCACTAAAATAGACTACTCGACTTACTTAGGGCAATGCGGCGCGACTTGCAAGTAATTCTCGTGCACGAACAATGGCGCCAGGCTGTAGTCGTAGAAGAACAGATCGCTCTTGTCGTGAATGCTCATCGCCTTGTGGTCTTCCGCGGAGAACACCTTGCGGACGGCCTCCCAAGGACCCTGCAATATAGTCCGATGTTGATTGTACGCAAAACGATTTACACTATGCAGGAAAAAAACGGTGAAATTACATGTATAACTTAGTCTGCGACAATTTGTAACTATTTTGCAATATATATGTATATGTTTTATTTAATTAAAATTTTAATTTGAAAATTTAATTTAAATCGTATAAAAATGGTCAAAGGACTTTGACCAACTATTCGTATATAACATGATTATTCTTTGGCGGTAAATAAAATAAAAAAGATATTATATATCAAGGTATCTTAGTGCAAGGACTAGTGCATCACGAATTGTTAATTTTGTAAACAAATATAGCTATTTATGCAACTGTTGCATAATGAGGGGTATTTAACACGAGTGTGGTTTATGAAACGAGCGCAGCGAGTTTCATAAAAGTATACACGAGTGTTAAATACTAATTATGTACAGTTGCATACAATAGTTTATCTACACTCATACAACAAATTTAAATTAAAGACAAAATAAAGTAATCATTGTTTATTGTAATAATTATTGACATTTTGTATGGTACAATTATTAAACAAACGTTAATGGCGCGAAAATAAATTTGCAGTAATATCGCACCGCGCATGCGCGCCGCCAAGGTTGCGTTCCGAAACACGCTAGTGTGCTCAAATAGCAAGCATCTGCGTAAAAATTAAAAAAAAAAAACTTCATTTTGTTACAACTTTGCGATAACGAAATGAAATTTGTATGGATCCTTAGTCACGGCTCCATCGAAAGGTATATCATTTGCTTAGCGTTTCTGATAAGTAAATAAAGGATTTACGACATGAGTGTAGATAAAATTCATTTTATTTTGTTTCTTATTCCAATCTTTTGGTTTACAATCGATACGAAATATCTAAGGCACGTAAAGCCGTTGGTCCCGGCTACTATCTACGGATGTAGTCGTTATAGGAACCATGTCGGAAGCCTAAGGCGGCTCGACAATTCCGACACCAGGGTTTGTGAGGTAGGTTAACCTCGAAACCCACTTGATAAGCAAGCATCTTTAAAAAATGTTACCAGTTTGAGGTCCTTGTAACCAGCTTTGGCGTCTTTCTTGAGTTTGTCGTTGTCTAGGAGGCTGGGGTCGACGGCCCACATGCTCAGCAGGTTGAGCGTCTGCCGCACGTCCTGGTTCGCGGCTACTATCAGCTGGCTTAACGCGTCCGGGGGGATCTTAACTCCCTCCTTGCAGCACACCGACATCATCGCTGACTGCAACACAATACTAGTTCGTTAACAGCTCATATATGTCCCCACCAAGGGGCTCGAGCGTCTCGAGCTTTCTGTCTAGGCATTTTTATCACAGTCCTTAATTTCAGAATAAAATGAGGTTATACTTTATACTGCTACTTCCTGTATTTAAAGATAATCTTCTAACTAAGATTCTTTGCAGGTACTAAAAATACACGTGATGTTGAGTGGGGGGGTGGGGGTAGTCTTAAACCTCACCACGTATCACCAAGGGGGAGGGGGTGTTAAAAAATGCTAAAAAAAAGATCACGTGATTAATGGACGGCCATACCAGGGTGAATAGGCCTTAGTCGACCACGCTGGCCCAGTGCGGGTTGGTCAACTTCTAACACAACTTTTGAATTTCTTCGCAGGTGGGTGCAGGTTTCCTCACGATGTTTTCCTTCACCGTAAGAGCGTCGAATAAACGTACATATGAATTCGAAAATCGAAAACACATTGGTACGTGCCGAGGTTTGAACCATCGAACTTCGGAACGGAAGTCAACGGGCCTAGCCACTTGGCCACCGACGCTCTCTCAATACTAGTAACTAACATAAAATGTATACCACGATACCGCAAAGTGGTTGTTTTGACGGATTCAAAAAGTGCTCTGCAGCATCTGGTTCGTTGTGTGACGGGTGTGCGAGGTATTCCCATTGCATATCAAATCCTTAATGTACTTAATGTTCTTGACAAGACGGGTTGCAATGTAAGATTGCAATGGATACCTTCGCACGTCGTCGGGTTGAGTGGTAATGAGGCTGCGGATCGATTGGCTCGTGAAGCAGTTTGTGATGGTCAGGTTGTAACCTGTGAGCCTTACTTTTCTGAGGTGTTTCAAATTGCTAAAAGTATTTGTATTGAAAGGTGGAAGAAACATTTTGTTGAACGCTCTGCCACAAAGGGCATATGGTATCAAACCTTAAATAGCGAGCCTAATTTGACGCCTTGGTTTGACGATGCCAGCCTTTCTAGAGATTTATTAGTCACAGCGATGAGGTTACGTTCCGGTCATGTTCCACTCAACAAGTTTTATCACATGATCAGGAGGAGAGAGTCACCTTTGTGTGCTTATTGTAATGTTATAGAAGATATCTTCCACTTGTTGGTGGAGTGTGATCGGAATCGTGACCTAAGAAACAGGATGTTCCCTCTGGGTCTGCATGGTGGGCAGGTAAATGTACTATTAAGTTCTTCATCGTCGAAAGATGCGAGGTTGTTGTATTTGTTTTATAATATGTCGGTTAAAAACCGTTAAAGGTTCTCCAAACCATCGTCCAAAACTATGAGGCTGGCATTGTCGCCAAGAGCGTCAAAAGCCTCAATAAAAATTTGATATAAAAAAAAAATGTATACCACCATCGACCGGCCAACAGGCGCAGACGTGGTAGGCTAAAAAAATGGATTTTATTTTTCTCTTAATCGCAAAAGGTCGGGTCAGGAGTACTGTAAACCGACGAGCATGAGGGGATTAATAATGAATGCTGATGAAGCGAATGAAGTGTGTCGTAGCGAGTGGAAGGAAGTGGTCTCTGCCTACCCCTCCGGGAAAGATGCATGACTGTATATATGTATAAATATGTATTAATCACAAAGTGGATACGATGATAAATATTTAACAGCATAAAGTTTGTGAAGAGGAACTGGTGTCTGTATAGTTTTATTTAAAAGACGTAGTTGGGTTACCAGCCTACGAGGTCTACTACGACTGTTGCTGCGTCTTTCGTATGAAATATTTGATGATGAAAGACGATTCCGTGCTTCGGAAGGCACATGAATCCGTTGTTCCAAACCTCCATTATATTATCTACAGATCTAAATTAGTCGTTAAACAAACCAGACACCAGGACTTGTAAGGCAGGTTAAACTCGACAGCCATGCAATTAGCAAGGGATTCCGAACTGTACATAGAAATATCTTAAACAACTTCTTCGCAAAGATCGACGAACAGTGATTTCTTTGAACAATTATATTTATCAAGGGTAATCATATTAATATTTTAAAGAGGAAAGATTTGTATATTTGTGTGTATGTTTGTAATGAATAAACTCAAAATCTACTGTGCCGATTTCAAAAATTCTTTCACCTTTAGAAAGTTACATTCACCTTGAGTAACATAGGCTACCTTTTACCGCGGGAAAAGTTGCCTGGAAGAAATCGCTTAAAACTATAAGGCCGCCAATTGCCTTTTCTAACCTTCATCTTATTCTCTGTACCAATGTGTTTTATGTGCAATAAAGTGTATTTGAATGTGAATAGAATTCCCACGGGAACAACGCGTGCGAAGCCGCGGCAAAAAGCTACTCGTAGTTCTATATATAGTTCGGTCGGGCGACAGTAATAAGCAAGCAGTGACCTTGATCTGTTCAACGCGCGGCCTGCTGAAGCGCAGGTCGTAGCAGTAGTTGAGCAGCGAGCGCATCTTGGGGCTGCTGCGCTCATTGCACATGCATATAATCGGTACGCCGCTCGACTTTATCAGCGATAACAGCTCTTGCAGACCGCCTGGAGAAAAAAAAAGTGGTACATCTCACACACGGCCATCTTACCCCAAACTAGGCAGAGCCTGTACTATGGCTGTCAGGGAGCTGATATACATAAAGCCCGACCAAAGAAATATGAAACTTCGCCATATTGCGGAATTTTAATGGAACTAATTATATAAGGGAATTTTTTGCCATAGTCGTAAAAATATACACGTGGCGCCCCCAGAGCAGGTTTCTTATTTCTTTGGTCAGACTTTAAGTAAGTAAGTAAAAACACTTAACAATTACAAACAACAACAATTAAAGCCTGACCAAAGAAATATGACACCTGCTCTGGGGGCGCCACGTGTATATTTTTACGATTATGGCAACAATTTCCCTTATAAAATTAGTTCCTCTGAAATTCCGCAATATGGCGAGGTGTCATATTTCTTTGGTCGGGCTTTACTAACAATTCAAGGTATTTACAAAACCCTATAATATTTACCTCTGTCTTCGTTTCCGGCCATGCCATCCACTTCATCCATGACGAGAACGTGTTTCTTGGTAACTGCTTGTTTACCTGTTTCACCTAGAATTAAAGAGACGTTAGTATAAGGCAGCACTGTTTGAATAATAGCTATAGTTAGGACTACACTGCCTTGTAGTTTAGTCAAGCTTGGTCCATACCGCGCGCGAGGCTATAAGGTATCTGTAGCCTTACTACGTAAGAAGCGACAAGCTCGACAGGCTGTCAAACGCGACATAGTGACATTAGAGCCATAGTAGTTCCTGTCAATATGTCGCGTTTGACAGCTTCTTGAGCGTGTCGTTTCTTACGTAGCAAGCGTACTGCTAAAATTTGATAGATTGAAAAAGTACGAAAGAATAGGGTGATACACACAACAGAAAGAGATACAGCTTCTAAGGTAGGTTAATCAGAGCTGTGCGATCTGACTTTATCGTATTAGACCTAAAGACGATGTCGCATTGGTGTGAATTTTAATAATAAATAAAATAAAAATAATAAATTCATTTATTCTGAGTGACTTTTCTGTACGCTAGGTAACACTATTATGACATAATTCCAGAACCGCGTAGAAGAAAATTAGTATTACCAACATGGTCTAAGAAAACAAGGTCTTGCATTCGGACCACGTGGCTTGACACAAGCCTACGTCATCTCATCACGCTGTTCATCCTTGTCTATTAATTATGTATTGTGTCTATAAGATTTAAACTTATGGGAGTTCGAATAAAATAGAAACTAATTCCCACGATAAAAAAAGCAGAGTGATTGATAAATACATGATGTTATGGCAAAAGAAGCAGGCAACTTTTATGCTGTGAAATTTAAAATTTCCTTTGGGAAGAAATACTGTGAATTTTTTTTTTGTGATTTCATAACAGGCGATCAGTCCTCAGACTATAAGCAGTTGTTTGGATGAGTATAGCGGTTTAGGCGTTTCCCTTCCATTGTTGGGTTGCCTTCATGAGTTAACTCGTAGGTAGAGCATTATCCTAGGTGCAGTCTTTGTAAGCGTCTCACTTTTAGAGGTTCACCAAGTTCAAGGGCTGTGTACAATAAAATGTGCGCTGTGAGTGATAAAATACCTTTAGCATAAGCGGAGAGTGAAGTAGTAGTGAGTAGTTCCCCGATCTGTTCCTTGATGAGCGTCTTGCTCCTGGTATCCGACGCGTTAAACTCCACCATGTCGAACCCCAGCTCCTTGCAAACCAGTGCCACTGTCGTCGTTTTACCTTACCATACAACACAATTTTATTTTTATTGGAATGTTAATCATGACTAGTATAGGAAATGAGGTCCGCAGGCGAACCAGAGTCACCGACATAGCCCGAAGTATCGCTAAACTTAAGTGGCAATAGGCTTGGCACACTTCGCCGCGCGCCGGAAGACGTAGTGTGGGCAGGCCCCTCACGAGGTGGACCGACGATCTGGTGAGGGTCGCGGGAAGCCGCTGGATGCGGGCAGCGCAGGACCGATCATTGTGGAGATCCTTGGGGGAGGCCTTTGCCCAGCAGTGGACGTCTACAGGCTGAGATGATAAGTATGGGAAAACATACACCGTAAAATTTTACTGGTTGTTTATCCGCAATGTTGCGCAAGTGGTAGTTAGTATTCATGAAACTGAACAACTTTTCCATAAGAAACAGATTGAACGCTCTAAATTAAAAACAACTTGACATAAAGTTTTAAGACCATTAAAAAGAACTATAATTAGAAACATTTCTGTATGAGAACACATAAAACTAGTTGCATGAAATTGCTACGAAAGCAATAAGGGCGTAGTTACTACAGCTTTTCTTCTCTCTAATAAATTATGTACTCGTTTTTTCTGTTTTTGTGCAATAAAGAATATTTCATTCGTTCTGAAACCTACATACAGAAAACAAGCGTAATACGAATTTTTAATTGGCAAAAAAACACCTTAGTTTAGGTCGACGGTAGGCAAGAATAAGGTTCAAATTCGCTTACCGACGCCCGGCGGGCCGGAGAGCAGCGCCGCTTTGTAGTAGCCGCCGTCGTCGTTCTTGGCCCAGGGACTCGGCTTGGCCAGCTTCGCTCTCCTGTTCACGTACCATTTACTCAGCCAGTGCATTAGCCTGAAAAACAAAAACAAAATCAATGTGTATAGAGCTTAAAATAGGTATGTTGACTAATACTCAAACTACAGCATTGAAATGTAAGCTTTATGTCGTGTTATTTAAGAGTAATTTTACAACACGTCAATTGAATTGAAAGTGGACCACGCGTCGTCGACTGTTTTGTAGAATTAAACATCAAATTCAGAAATTCTTCTGCTCAGTTTCAGGAATTATTCTGTTACAGACCACATACGTGCTTTAACGAGTGAATCTCTTAATAGACCTAGATAAACCTTACGATTTTACAAATTAAGAACTCACTTCTTAACATTACTGTTGTCGCCATGTTGGCCGATGATTTGTTTGATATTCTGTGGTTTATATTTCTCCACCCACATGAGTGCATTCGCTGGGATTTTACTGATCGATTTTGACTTTTGATTGGTAACACCTGTAGAGCAAGAAAGAATATTTAAAAATCAGTGGTATGATAAACATGTAACAGACCCCACACTGGCGTCTTACGAGCGTCTTTGTCGCGCCTACAATCATAGGCAGGAAAGCGAGTGAAACAAAAGAAAGTAGTGTTCGTAAAAAATGTTGTGTTCCAAAAAAACGCAGCGCTGGCATTGCGTCAAAGACGACGTTGGAAAGACGAAATACGTTAGTGTAGGGGGTCAAACAAAAGTAAACCCAGCTTGGCAAAGAGTTTGGGGATCGCAGTTGTTGTTGGTTACACAAGTGAACGCAAATGTATATTCGTTCTCTTCATATTAAAATCACAGGAAGTTAGTTCCATTTAAGCCGGATACTACAGGGTAAAGAATTGTTGAAAAATATCTTTATTACCATTAACTTGCTTTGTAGATGAGCATGGTTCAGGTTCAACTTTATTTTCTGAACCTATTTTTATTGGACTCTTAGATTTATCTTCTTTAATACTTTTATTTCTAGATTCATGATCTTTGGATTCATCTTTTGATTCAGATTTTTCTAGTTTATGTTTCCTATCTTTATGATCTTTGACCTTATCTCTGTCTCTATCCTTTTCTTTGTGATCTCTGTCCTTCTCTTTGTAGTCTTTTCTTTCTTCTGATTTTTCTTTTTTATTATGTGGACTCTTTTTTGGTGTTTTTCTAGATGGACTTTTCTCCTTTTTAACATCTTGTTTGGTCCCTAAGCTTGAGGTTGACGATTTTTTCGACGAATCTCTTATCATTTGAAGGAAGTCGTCTTCTGACATTATTTTGATGCCCAGTTCTTGGGCTTTGGCCATTTTCGCTGGCCCGGCGTCCTCACCGGCTAACACATGGGTTACCTACACAAAATAAATAATACTTAAATTGTATTCGAACTGAAAAACGAAAGAACAGAATTTCCAATTGTCTAGACTAGAGCTATCTTATTTCACAAATTTTATAAATTCGAAAGTATGTCACTAAACTTGTTCCACTTTTATGTTGAAATAGCTTAACTGATATTAATGAAATTAAGTAACAAAGTAGTCCATTCCACAAATGGTCGCCTTTACAACTGGGCCCAGCAAAAAGTGGTTGAATACAGAACTGGTTATATTTGGAAAAAATTACATAAAGATATGCCTACGTACGTACTGACCGCCTGAACGAAATAGTGTATGTTTACCGCAGGGGAAATGTAATCTACTAGAAAAAAAATCAACACAGTGGGTGAAATACTAGTATGAAACTTCGTAAAAAAATATCATTTACCTTTTTGCTGACGCCGCTTTTGATACAACCACCGTATTTGTGGATGGCGTCTGCTATATCATCTCGCTCAAACGAATCCAGCACGCCAGTGAGAAGGAACGCGCAGTTAGCGAGGCAATTCGGCGCTCCCTGAAATTTTCATATTACTGTATATCTGTCTTGTTGTTCCTGTCAGCTGTAAGCAAATGTTTAAGCGCGTTTCCAAGCAAACATTCATATCTCTTAGTAATAAAGTTTGTTATCTTTGAAAAACTCTGTGTGAGGTTGCTCTTTTTTGTAAATCAATATTTAAAAGAAATCGTCATTTTTAGTCAGTAATATTATTATCTTAATCGAAAATTCAACTCTGATGAAAAAACATGCTGTCTGAATATTATTCGTTATTATATTAATAAAACTAGCGACCCGCCCCGGCTCCGCAAGGGAAAATGGTTATTGTGGGTTATTCTTGAGTATATTATGCATGTATTATAGATATAAACCTTCCTCTTGAATCCCTCTATCTATTAAAAAAAACCGCATCAAAATCTGTTGCGTAGTTTTAAAGATTTAAGCGTACAAAGGGACATAGGGAGGGACAGAGAAAGCGACTTTGTTTTATACTATGTAGTGATTGTTACAGGTACTTTTCGTTAATTTAAATTAGAAAGCAAAATACTTTCTTTTGTATAATTTTATTAAAGAACGTATTTACCTCCGGCATTTCCTTAGCTCCCAAATGTTTGGGCCCTGATCTGTTCAGGTAGCTTTTATAGAGCGCCGCCGATTGCATTCGCCTCTCATGTCTCTCTTCATCTGTTAGTACTGAATAAAACACCAATTAATAACAAACAAATAAACTAATAAATCACTTCAAAATAACAGATATATCTTATGTTTTAATAGTCCAAGGAGCTATGACTGTCATTGCGGACAAGTTCGAACATGTTTAGCAAAGTTACCCCTCAATAAAAACACAATAGAGTTTTTTTTTTTATATTAAATTTGGCTGCCCCATTACATACAACTCTACCCTAAAGACAAAAAATGATTATGAAACTTTAAAACACAAACAGCAGTTAATATTGAGAATGCTATAAAAGTTGCTCTAAAAGTACCTAGCTATTTATGACCCAGGGCATCCTATTTTAAATTGAAGCATAAATTAAAAAACATTGTGTTCAGGCAGGGATGTCACCAGTAATAAAAAGTAATAAACGGGCCTATTTAATAAACGTGACAATCCGACAATTTTGTCACTTTTTGACAAATAAGTCGAATTGTCGCGGCAAGTGCCGTTTAATAAACATGACAATTATGTCCAAATGCGACAGGTAAATATTGACATAATTGTCAGGATGAAGATCCGTTTAATAAAGGCAAAAATTGTCAATTTTTACCTGTCGAGTCTAAGGAAACATTCTCTGACTTAATTGTCATAGTCTTTGACAAATTTGTCACTTTTTCTGACATATTTGTCACAACATAATATCGGAGCATGCTAATGGGAGAACATGAGGGTAATATTTTAAAAATATTATAATTCACTTTAGTAATCAACTTCAACTTTTATTTATGTTTGCTATTTGTAATGGATGTCAAATTAACAATTTTAGGTCTTATTTATGAAAATAGAGACGTTGGAAAATAGAGAATATTCATCTTATTTTTCTTCTGGGGCCTATTTAATAAACGTGACAATCCGACAATTTTGTCACTTTTTGACAAATAAGTCGAATTGTCGCACCAAGTGCCGTTTAATAAACATGACAATTATGTCCAAATGCGACAGGTAAATATTGACATAATTGTCAGGATAAAGATCCGTTTAATAAAGGCAAAAATTGTCAATTTTTACCTGTCGAGTCTAAGGAAACATTCTATGACTTAATTGTCATAGTCTTTGACAAATTTGTCACTTTTTCTGACATATTTGTCACAACATAATATCGGAGAATGCTTAGGGGAGAATATATGAGGGTAATATTTTTTAAAAAATATTATAATTTCACTTTGGTAATCAATTTCTTTACTTTTGTTTATGTTTTCTATTTGTAATGGATGTCAAATTAACAATTTTAGGTCTTATTTATGAAAATAGAGACGTTTGAAAATAGAGAATATTTATCTTCACTTCTACTATCACTGCTATCCGTTGACGACATTAAAACCATTTTTACACGTGATTACTCGTATTAATTAACTGCCGAATTGCTTTGACATTGGGTGCGGTTGCCTGTCGAAAATCTCAGACAATTTGACAAATATGTCCACCTGTCATGACAATTTAGTGTTTAATAAAACAAATTTGACAAGTTTTTCCGGACAAATTGTCACCTGTCGCCTGTCAAGAGAAATTGTTTATTAAACAGAAATATGTCAAAATGTCGCGACAAGTCGACATATTTGTAGTTTTTCCACCGTGACAAATTTGTCAGGGATAATCTTTATTAAACAAGAAATTGTCAAAATGTCGGATTGTCACTTGTCGCCTGTCACCTGTCGCCTGTCACATTTATTAAACAGGCCCCTGCTACTATCACTGCTATCCGTTGACGACGTTAACACCATTTTTTACTTGTGATTACTCGTATTAATGTAACTGCCGAATTGCTTTGACATTGGGTGCGGTTGCCTGTCGAAAATCTCCGACAATTTGACAAATATGTCCACCTGTCATGACAATTTAGTGTTTAATAAAACAAATTTGACAAGTTTTTCCGGACAAATTGTCACCTGTCGCCTGTCAAAAGAAATTGTTTATTAAACAGCAAAATGTCGCGACAAGTCGACATATTTGTAGATTTTCCACCGTGACAAATTTGTCAGGGATAATCTTTATTAAACAAGAAATTGTCAAAATGTCGGATTGTCACCTGTCGCCTGTCAGCTGTCGCCTGTCACGTTTATTAAATAGGCCCAGTTTGGGAGTAGGCAATAAATTATTCGAATAAAAATTTTTGTAGTATTTCATAATAATACAAAAGATCTAAAAAATAGTTGTCTGCAGTGAGAAAACACAAGCTAGAAATGATTTGAAGTAATAATAAATAACAGATCTCCTCACCAGAATCATTAAGACTTTTATCCAATTTCTTCTTCTTAGATTTATGCTTTTCTTCATGATCGTCTATCACACTGACATCATTATCCACAAACTCACTGAAATCTCTCTTCTTCTCCTTTGATGTCCCACCATTCTCTCTCTTCTCCTCTTTATGACTAGAACTTTTTTCTTCATGTTTGTTACTTGATTTTTCCTTGTGAGATTCTTTTTTTTCTTCACTTTTTTCTTTTTTTGTTGATACATGTTCTGCTGTGGTATCTTTTTTCTTTGGGTCAGAATGTTTTGTATCTTTTGATTTGTGATCTTTAGATTTTAATTCCTGGCTGTGACTGTCCCCGTTTTGTTTGTGAGGTGACTTATCTTTAGATTTGTGTCTTTTTTTGTCTTTGCTTAAAGATTCATTGTGGTGCTTACTAGGTGATACATCTTTTTTTATCTCTTTTACCGGAGTCTTATCTTTTTTTGATTCTGCTGTGGCTAATCCTTCAGCATCAACTTCAAGTAAGCTTTTCTCAAATTCTTCATCTGAATGTATGCCTGTTTCTGTATTTTTCTTTACTTTTTTTACCAATGGTTCAGTTCTTTTAATAGGTCCACTTCCAAATATATCAATGGCTTTTACTTCTTTTAAAGCTGGTTTAGCAGCACTCTTGTGTTTATCATGTTTTTTGGATTCATGACTGTGATCAGCTTTTTTCTTTTTGGATTCAAAAATCTCCTCATCTGAGTCACTTATGCACCTTTTCTTTTTAGATTCTTTTTTCTGAAATAGTACAAGACGCTCATTATGCATGTTGAATTTGGTTATCATTATTGCTTGAAATAGAAAAAAAATATTTAAGAATCTAACATACATGACAAATAATAACTTTATAAATATTCTTAGTTTTTGCAGCTAACCTGTGAAAAATACAAAAAAATTGTACAAGTCTACTACCTTATTTTGAATTTGTACATTAGGAGATTCTGGTATAACATCATCATCATCATCATCGATTACCAACGGCTTGGTGGGTTTAGCAGCAGCCTTTTTAGGTTGGAAGAATGATCTGATATCCTGTAAAAACACTAGGAGACTTATACATCAGGGCAATGGAATGGTACAGTAAAATTACTATGTATTTCCATATAGATCATAATTAATCTAATGTAAAAAAAATATGTTAATTTTGCTATTCTACAATTAAAGCAAAAGAATTATATTAATATCTTTTAATAAAAAAAAAGTTAAAATATTGTAACTTTTTTTTTATAAAATAATATTTTCTAATTTTCCTGTTTCTTATTTCTTGATGCAAAATTAAAAATAGTAGCTACCTACTCACAAAAGATACTGAACATATTTGTTACATACAAGTAAACCAATTTTAAATATGAATAATAATTTTTTCTATGACATGTGTGTATACAAAACAGGTGAGCCATATTCTTTCAAAGAACTAACAAATATTTAGGAAAAAATATTAATTCACATCAAAATTGTTGTGGGCAGACAGCACAATTCATAAAAATATAATTTTCAGCAGATTCCAGTTTGAACTATAGCAAAGAGATATATCTATACTAACTGGATGATGTAAACAAACCCAATACTTTTTATATGCATATCTCTCTCCCTACCCACCTTTCCGTAGATTGAGTTTCACTTATTTATTTTAAGCAAAGCAATCATATTTAGTTTAATATCATCCCTATCTAACTTAAGATGCTTTGGTTTCAGTAAAATTTATTGAAAAATGCAATATATATGCAGGAATACTGAAAAAATAATCATTCCATCAGCGAGTCAACTTCATATGAAATCAAAACTGTTGATAAATTCTGCTCCCAGGCTACGTTACTCAGAAGGTGGCCACTTCTGAGTAATATGGTGGCATGTAGTCAATTTAATCAGTCAAAACAACAATTCTAAGCAGTTATCTTTTCATACACAAAACAACCATTGTTTATTTCAGCACTACCTACCTGTAAAATCTAGATGTAATGAGGCATAACATTTTGCACCTTTACAAGGTAACTAAAATAAAATGAATGATAGCATGTAAGTAAAAATTAAGAGATTCTTACAATAAGATATGAATATACTCATCAAAACCGATTTGCGCGAAAATTATTTGGTGTAGGCGCATCACATGGTTCGCGTTTGTTTTGTAGCAATTTAATACATACCCTCGACATGTTCACGGTTTCAGATAATGGAATTATACAACAGATTTTCACATCATTTAAAACACACTTTAATACCACCAATTCTTTCCATTTATTAATTTCAAAAATACCATTATAACAAAAATCGCTGAAGCTGTCATTCAGCGCGGCGCACTTATTTGTGTCACAATAATGCACGGTTATATAATGTGCGGCTAAAAATGTTACCTGGCCGTGCATTTTTGACCAAGTTTCGTCTTTGAGAAGGAATCAGAGTGAGATTCCCATTATATTTCTTGAAGAAAGCAAATATCGAATAAAACGAACTGAAAACCACTCAAAAATATATAATAATGCAAACACTGATATTTTAAATATTATGTTTTTATCTCCTGATATTGTATAGAACTAACGTAAATATTATTATTGACAATAAACTTGACTTTCTGTCTAATATTTACATCCCAAATTCCAAAGTTTGATTCAAAGGAGTATGCGATTACGCATATTATAGTTATTTTTCTCTTTGCGATTACCTATCATCGACATCATTGACACGGCAACATGTTCCAAAATTAAATTGCCAATAAATTTGCATATCAATTTTTATCCTGAGTTAATTAATACGAACAAACTTACGTAGAAACCATCGGCTTAAAAATACATTACAACAATTTAGTGCACTTCAATAACTACCCTGCTACCGCCTATTAAATCAAATTTATTGTACAGTAGCCAGCACATGCGGCTGGACATGTTGACCTTTGGAGCGTCCGTATTCCGTAGCGGTAGGGGTGAATATCGTAGTGCGAATGTCCAACCGCATGTGCTGGCTTCTGTACTATGTCACAGAATTTTAGTTTACTATCTTTAATAAAAGAAACTTAACTTCAATGAAATGAAATGATTTTTTTTATTGTGCTTGAATTTGGGTACATACATTTGCAGTAGTGGGTGCATTAAACTTAGTTCCATCAAATTCTACCTTTTTAGGTGTACACAATTAATAACTAATTAATCAATACAATACAAGCAATAAAATTTATTTGGTGAAACAAGAGTGAAACCCTCTAAATGTCGTATTAAAATATGGTTTGCCATTTTAAAATAAAGCTGTACATAAAATAAATATCATAACTCATGCACACGGAATATCAGGCTGAAAATTACCCGCCCAATATAAGATTTTGACACATGCATTATCAGATCGTACATTATTGCCTTCTATATATTTTTTTAAAAGCGAAGCGCGTAGTTTTAAAAATTAACGCTTTTTGGATTGACGACATTTCGTTCGTTTCATTTTCTCACTCACCTTTCAATATTGCATTGCCTTTTTTTCACATCTATATCTATCTGTGGTTTTCACCAATCGAATGTGTGCCACTGAATTATAGAGTTCTTTCGGCAGTCATGTAATACAAAAGTCTATCCAAGTCTTATATAACGTTCTTTCACCAGTTGTACCTATCTACATAGAGAATTTACTTCAATGATAGATAAGGTTCGAATGTAGTCGATCGAAAAATACCTATAATGCTTTGCACAAAACAACTTACCTTCATATGGTCGCGGGTTCGAATCCCACCCTGGGCAAACATTCGTGTGATGAGCACTTATGTTTGCCTTGTGTCTGGATGTTGTACCTATATCAGCTGCCTGACACCCATAGTACCGGCTCTGCCTAGTGTTTAGTAGTGTAGTGGCGGCCTTATTGATGTGTAAGCGATTTTTCGGAGGCAACCAATGGCCTCTAGAGAGCCAATAACACCAATACAGTAGTATTCTAACTAATTAATACTAAACTAATTAATAACACCATTCCAAGATGCCCGCTACAGTTGAAATTATTAGGTCATTAAATACTTCTAAGTAATAAAAGTTACGTGTCGACAATCTCAATTCGACATGACTTTTTGTCAAAGCCCAGTCAAAGTTTGGTGAAAGATCGCAAAAGTCGAGTACATACATACATAAACAAAACATAAATATATTTATAAAAACACGAAGCTTAAATATTAAAATGAAACTTGAATAATGTTATGAATTTTGAGTTATTCAATGTTTGTTTTAGTGATATTTCTTATTATTAGTAAGACAACTTGCTTGCTCTTTGAAGACAATGTTGGTAGCGTGTTATTTTCGAAACGCAGTACCAATGATTGTTGGACACAAGAGGACCTCTCTAGGTTGCAAGCTAGGATGATCTTTGACAAAATAGGGCTGCCGTCCCTTCCCCCTGATAAGATTAATGCTCAATTTAACGTAGACACAATAAGGTATTTCAAAAGAGCATTCGGCGTCGTAGAAAAGAATTCAGATCGACACAGTAGACAGATTCTCAAGGAAGCTCTTGCAGATGCGATAGGAGGACATATGAGGAAGGAAATTCTCCCTAATACTAGATTCGCGTATTATGCCGGGTATGTACCCTATAGAAGCGTAAGAGAACTACACAATTTTTACGACTCTCTAAAAGCGATGCTGAATACGCAGGGGTTTGGATGGAAACCTCCGAACAAAGTACCTCTCCAGACGAATTTGACTGTTGGTAAAATCCTCATAGGCTCTGGAAAGTCGGCGGATCCTTGTTCCAGCTTGGTCATAAAAAGATACAGCCAGAATTGTATCCACATACCTCCACCAGCGATTGACGATGAAAAGAAACCGGCAGCCGTGGCTCTCCCGTTCAAATCCGGAGGGTTTGTCAGTCTGAAATCTCCAAGTTCTGAAAATATTTTTCTAAAATACTATACGACTGCAGCAAGGTGCATCCTCCGCAGTTCTCCGCCAGAATGCCGACACGGCGACTTTGTCAACTTCAACAATGAGTTGTGGCATTGGATGAAGAAGTACGTAGCACCGCACCTTATGGACGAGGATTTGTACGCGGGCTACGGAGGGGTACTTAGAATAGCGGCTGCAGTCCAAAATTATGGGAAGGGTTTGACGCGGCGCAACCTCTTCGACAAGGATTACGAGCAAAGCAATACGATCAGTTCAAAAAGCTTTTTGAACAACAAATACTGCTTCGATTTCGGCACTAATTCCATGACGTTGACGATCATATACTTGATGTTCATGGCAGCCGTAGTAATTTGTTTCTTGCACATCTGTTATACTTGGATCTGGGGGCCTTCTGGGGAATGTCGTTGCTCGTCAGGGAAGAGGAGGAACCGTCAGAGGAGCAGGGAGGTCGCTTACAGTAGCGTGGATACAAACTTCCCGCCTTTGGTGCATCCTCGAAGCGCCCGCAAGGGCAGCGAAGACACCGCGAAGCACCGCAGCCAAACTGCCTCAGTAGGCACAGCTCGTAACCAAAAAGTATACGACCTCAACGAAAACAGGGAAAAGGTAATGTCTATTGTAATGAGCAATACCGAGATAAGTGAAACGGAGTCAACATCATCTGAAGACAGAGAGATGGAACAAGCAGTTGTAGCGAATTCGCCGCGTCAATACGAAAAACCACCTAAAAGTCCACCAAAGATCGAAGCTTCTGTCGCACAACTAAAGATAGAAAAGACTCCGCAAAGAACACCGAGAAGGGACAGAAATAGAGCTTTTTATTCAACAAGCACAATCACCCAGTCTGAAGTAACTCGCTTCGAGCCGTTGACCGAGTCAGGGTGGTCAGACAGTTACACCACAGATCACACAATTAGTTCTGTGGGGTTGAAATCCCACGGTCGAAAGACGCGGCGCGCCCGAGACTTTGCCTGGGCGAAGAGAGCGTCAAAACATGATCTCAAATCATCCACAGACCTAGAACGACACTCGACTGTAACGGCACCCACTTGCAGATAATGTTAGCATAATTATTTGATAGGAACATTTATTAGGTGTTTTTCGGTACGTTTTAGGATGTTTCGTTAGTATTATTAATTATTGTAAGACATGTTGCTTATTTAAGAACTATTTAAGATTTATTATGAGAATTATATTGTTATTGGAAAATAATCCTGTCGTTTCTTTATAAATTTCCTCCAAGACTGTTTAGCAAGATTAAGAAACACGTCATCACATAAATATTTGAGTCTTAAAAAGTCGCCGATATCGATGAAGTTTAAAACAATTACGAACAAAAATAACCTGGAATCATTGAACTTAAATTTATTTTGCACAGTAAATTATTATACTTACAAGGTCAACATTGCAGTAATAAATATAGGTGTTTATAATAATATTAATAACAAATACTTTTATAATTTATAAACTAAACATGAGGTGTTTTAGCAACTAGTGATGCCATCTTTCCATTTAAATATTAGGAATAATTGTTAATCTAATAAAAATTACTGTTATAATACAATAGAGCTTGTGGATATTCTGAATATGGTCTTAAAAATGCATTCATTGTCACAATCAAAAGTAACATTTCTATGTATATATTTCATAATGTACATACATAATATTTAAAATACAGACAAAAGTGAAATAAATAATATCACGAATAACATAATTTGTACCTCGTTTGTAAATACTACTGCATAAATTCTTCTATTCCTAGATACCTCCTCGTGATAATACTCGTACTTCGTTTACTGAATATGTGAATTATAGTGTAAAGCCTGACCAAAGAAATAAGAAACCTCGCCATATTGCGGAATTTCAATGGAACTAATTTTATAATGGAAATTTTTGCCATAAACATATAAATATACACGTGGCGCCCCCAGAGCAGGTTTCTTATTTCTTTGGTCAGGCTTTAAAATACAGTCTGACAAAAAAGGGTAGAAATTAAAAAGTAGCAACACTATAGTGTCGTATCATTTTCACGATTAATTAGTTAGAAAGGGACGACACTACAGTGTTGCTACTTTTTAATTTCTACTCTTTTTGATCAGACTGTATGAAAACCCCAATTTCCAACAATCAATAATACTTTAATTTGACTATTTCTCACCAATCAACGTACTCACTACAAAAAATTGCGCATGGCAGGTACGCGTTTTTTCTTCTAGGACCCAAATCCCAAAAATCTTTCTTACACAAACAACTAGTAAAAAAAAACAATCACCAGAAATTGAGAAATCAGCTTGTAAAGAACTGCAACCAAGTTACGGGGGTAGATTTGCCTTGAGTTACTTGACCTGGTGGGCCGCATTACAGTGGTCCCAGATCATTACGAAAAAAATATTATTAATCGTTTCGAGAACATTAAAGTAGGTAACTGACAACAATAGTTGATTTGTTAGTTTTTCTTATAATTCACATATCCAGCAAACATACAGCCTTCAAACAACATACTTAGCTAAAATATACATAATCTAGCTTATACACTACATACAATTATTGAAATCACAGTAACATATCCGTAAATATGGAAATCTAACAATTTAAAATATACAGGTGTAAAAAATACTTTCATTTTAAAATATCAAATTGATTATTGGACCAAAAATAAATACGTGTAGTTAAAACAATAAAGATTTAAAAACAAAATAAAATCTCGTTATAATTTAAGGCAGTTTACTTTTAAGGCCATGTGCACATTTTCTTACAATTAAATCTATTCTAATAATATTATGCATGAATTGTGATTATTAATTGAGAGGTAACTTTCAGTTCAACCATAAGAAGGTAGGAACACCACCGAATCTTCTGTCACTTGTAATTTAATTATTTATTTTATCAAAGAACTAACG
Source organism: Teleiodes luculella (assembly GCA_948473455.1). NCBI lineage: Eukaryota > Metazoa > Arthropoda > Insecta > Lepidoptera > Gelechiidae > Teleiodes > Teleiodes luculella. Next base: position 13,088,335 of record OX419585.1, read on the forward strand.
AATCAAATTATTAGAAGAAAAAAATATATAGAAGTACAATTTTACAGAAAGATATTGCTCAAAAATCACTTTAGCAAGTTTTGGAAAGCACCGATAGTAAATAATTTATTTCAACCTCTATTGCACAGAAAGTAATTTCTGTCATCGGAGATGAGACAGAGTAATTTGCATCATTTGTCCTTTTCATTTCAGCAGGAGAATAAATCTATGAAGATAAGCTTAAAATTAGGTTCACAGCAGTACAGAATTAAGGAATATTTAGCATTAAGCGCTTTTCAGAGTTTTGAATCACATCGACCAATCCGTCCGATATTAGGTACCCGTAATGAAGAAATGTCGTACGATATTTTTGTTGTAAAAACACGTCACACAAAAAAGGCACAACTTTTTTACGAGCTGATCTTTTATCGATCTCTTGCAACATTGGGCCCCATTCTACATATTACGCTCTAACTTAAATTTAAAAACCATATGTCTAACCATATGTGGTGTGATAACCATATGTGATTGCCAACCTACATTTTGAGACGTCAAACATCGATTTGACGCGTAATTTAGCAGGAATTTAAAAACATCCCGACTAAATTAAGCTGAATTTGACAGCTGCGCTGCTTATTTTAAATATCATTCATTCAAAATTAAATTCATTCATCTGCCCATCCTTTTCGATTCCCATATGAATGAAAGAGACCAACAACTTAAATTTAGATATTTTAGCGGCCACGGCAGAATCGAGCCCAGTGTCTGTTAATCAAAAAGCACAGAGTACTTCAATTATTACTAATGATTAGCGAAGTTATGCAAAACGTATTTTGTATTGGACGGATTGATTGATCAAGTTATAGACATGGTCTAAATACCCGGAATACACGGGTAGAGTCAGTAGAGTCCGGTAAATACGACACTCTACTTTTATACTTTGCCAATAAACGACTCGTGACGTGAATACGCGGTTAGACACAGCTTTAAAACTGTCACAAAGGGTTAAGATCACATTTATATCTTAAAGTAACCGATGATCCCTCAATGCATACAATTTGATGGCCAGGTTGCTATCTAACATATTATTTGTAGGAAAGGAGAGATCACCAGCTCCTTAAAGTATCATATACCCCTTAAAAGTGTCCAGGGAATAGAAACTTCACAGGCTCATATCATTATTACTCCACCATAAATACATTATGAAAAAATCATGATAAAATCTCCAACTTACTTGCAGTGGTATTCCAATATCGAGTACGTCTTGTACTTGGCCTCATATAGAAACGAAATTCATTGAAAAACCACATACAAACAATACTCTAAACCCGGCTACACATGCGTGCCGTGTTGCCAAACAAAGCGAGACGCAGTTATGCGCTAGAGTGAGCGCGGTGATTTCTATCTCATCCTAACGCATAACTGCGTCTCACTCTGTTTGGCAAACACGGTACGCATGAGTCGCCGGCATAAAAAGTATTTGATCCCTGGAACTTGGCTATTGAAAGTAGACAATGAAAAAACGCGGCAAATTTGAAAAAAATCATCGTGGCAACCCCGATTCTATGGATTTACCTAATTTGTTTTTTTTTTATGTAACTTTGTTGCTAGCTCAATGTTTTCCAATTTCATCGATTACTTTCAATAGCCAAACTCTAGTCACTTTTAAACAGTGCAGAACAGTAGCATCTGTATCTTTCCACGTTTGAACTAGTCACAAAACAAGTGGTGTAAGCGGTGTGATTATAACTTCTTCAAGTTCTTATACTGTCGCAGGCTCCACTTGTGGTGTATGTATTTGACGATGTAGAGAGGGAGGCACGACACTAACGTTATCGTCGTCACTTTCCACCAGAAGTCCCAGTGCTTTATGAAGTCGCCGTCTGGGGGAGGGGGGGAAAATAGTGTTCAAGGGTTTGTTAATAACGTGTTAAACTATTTTGATTGAGATTATGAAAGTGAAAGTCAATGAATGCCTATGGTCTGATTCATTTAAATCCGGATAAAAGATCAATGAACTGAAAGTTATTAAAAATAATGTAACCCCAAAATGTCTGGCAAGGTCACACTACGGTATATCAAATTACGTATTTTGCGATAATTTCTTATATTTATACCATATCGTTTGAAAAAAATGTGCGCATTGTATGCAGGCGTCAATGATCTTTTGTCCGGATGAATGAAGTTTAGATAAAAATGTATAGCGTGTATCAATGTGTGTGTGTGTGTTTATATTAAAACTAGCTTCCTGCCGCGGCTCCGCTCGCGTTAATAGTTTTTCCCGTGGGAATTAGGTACTTTCCCGCGGTAAAAGTAGGCTAACTTTTGTTCTTCCGTAAGGTCTATTCTATTTTTGTGCCAACTCCGCCCGCTTTAACAATTTTTCCCGTGGGAATGAGAAATTTCCCTGCGGTAAATCGCAGGTTATATTCTTTCCCAAGATCTATTTTATCTTTGTGCCAAGTTTCACCAAAATCGGTGCAGTAGTTCCGGAGCCTATTCATCACAATATATATAATAATTAGGAATATTTTAGGTATTTTTTTTTACACCTTGGGTTACATTATTTAAGTTTTAGTAAGGATCCCTAATTTATTTGAAAATAAAATATAGCCTATGTTACTAAGGGATGGTGTAGTTTCCCAACAGTGAAATAATTTTTGAAATCGGTTCATTAGTTTCGGAGCCTATTCGATGCAAACAAACAAACAAACAATCAAACCTTTCCTCTTTATAATATTAGTATAGACAATCAGTTTTTTGGAAAACAAATCAATGTACAGACACGCCAATTCTTCAGTTTTATTATAGTACTAGCTTTCCGCCGCGGCTCCGTCTGCGTTAACGGTTTTTTCTGTGGGAATGAGGCGTGTTCCCGCGCTAAAAGGTAGCCTATGTAACTCAGGAATCATGTAGCTTCTCAACAATGAAAGAATGTTTGAAATCGGCACAGTAGTTTTTGAGTTTATTCATAACAAACATACACACACACACACACACACACAAAAATACAAATCTTTCCTCTTTATAATATTAGTATAGAAGTATAGATAGATAAATAGCGCGTATCAATCAATGTGTGTGTGTTAATATTAAATAGTATACGTTACCGAAGTAGGTGGTGAATATGAGGAGTGTGGCTGTATACATGAGCAGGCTGAGCAGCTCGGCGAGCGCCATGAGCCGGTGCCAGGTGACGATGGTGAGCGCCACCATGATCAGCTCCGTGAGGATCAGCGCCGTGTAGCTGATCTCCACTATGTGGATCATCTGGTCCTCGAATAACACTAGCGCGCCGTACATTATCACTCCGCCTGCGGATACCCAACACATTGTTATATTGAACATTCTTAGATTTTCGCGGTTGTGACTGTGAGTGCTTCCCACTTCCTGTCGAGGTGACTTTCGAGTGAGTTCTAGTGGTAGTGAAAAAATACTTAGAAAGAGGGTAGACAGATATGTTTGCCCTTAGAAGAAGAAATAAGTTTCTGCAGTCCTACCCGCCGCTTCACCAGTTCTGCCGTGACCACTGGTCGGTCACTTCATACAGAAAACGCGTTTTGACAAGCTACTTCTTTTTGAATAACAACTGAATATCAATTACAAGTCAATGGCGCTAGGCGCTATGTAAAACACCACCAAACACCTCTACCTCTACCAGGGGGTAGAGTCACGCGGCGCCTGCGGGGTGCGGGGCGTGGGGCGCTATATCGGGCGGGGAACTCATTTTGGCGCGGGGGGGTGAGTGTCCTTTCTGTACGGGTTAGTACTATTATTTTCTTCTTGATAATACTTTAAATTAAAAATTGGATCAAATTATTTTAAAATTTAATAGAAATTAAAAATATATTTATTTATAACTATTAAGATTTCCAAAGGTATATTTTCCGTGGTAAATAAATAACCAAACGTGGTGGAACAAATACCACGGTAAATATCCCGTTTTAAATCTTAATAGTTATGAAAACAACCGTGAAAGTTTTTAAAAGTATATTTATTAATGTCAATTTTCTTAAATAAAAGAGAACAATTGCAATTTAGGTTTTTAATTTACTGCCAAAACGTATAGTTGAGAAATGGTCACAAAATATATTTATTTTTCTATTAAATACCTATTCTTTTCTTACCGAAGGCGGACCTTACGGGGATGCATTGGTTCAGCAGTAAACATCTTTCGTTGGATATGATGATGATATTGAAACAGTACAAGATCAGAACACTGACCTTGATATATGGAGATGCCAGTCCAGATGTAGAAGGTCTTGTAGGAAAGCTGCCGTCCGTTGGTGAGTTGTTTGTAGAGCTGCGGGTGGCGCAGAGCCGTCGAACTGGGGATGTCTTTGTCCAGCACCTACACACATCAAACGTATTACATACATTCATAGGTATAGAATATTGATTTATAACGGACCATAGATTTAGCGCTTGACCTATGCTTGTGTCGAAAAGGTACGACCAATCAAGCTTCACCGGACTTGAGATTTAGCGCGTCGTACAATAGCGCATTGAAGACTTGGGACCGTCTGACACAATGTGTAAACTCCTAATTACAACCTTGTTCTTTCCCGTTACGGTCGCATTTTCATTGTGGTAACGTCACTGGAATCAAAATGTAAAATGTAATTTTTATTAACTACAACTGGTTGTATTTTTACTGTGGTCTGTTATAAACAATGGTATAGAATGTCAGTAGTCAAATGGCTGTATGCGTGGGTTTAAGCCTCGGCATGTAGCAATGTATTTTCGATTGTTTAATTAATTTTAAGCCCAATTCTACTTTAACTTAAATTTAAAAACCATTATGTCGCTTTCAGGTTCATAAGAACAGAAAGGGACAAGTGATTGTCAACTTAAATTTAGAGACTTTAAACATCGATTTTACGCGTAGTTCGCACTAGTTTAGCAGGCATGCGAAAACATCTCACTTAAATTAGGCTAAATTTGAAAGCTGCGCTTAAATATCATTCATTCAAAATTAAATTCCATCCTTTTCGATTCCCATATGAATGAAAGAGATCAACAACTTAAATTTAGAGATTTGAGCAGCCACGCCGGAATTGAGCCCATTGTTAGCCGGAAGAAAGGAAGATCAATCGATTAGGGACATTCCTAATACTATCTGTGTGTTTGTAATTTGCGAATAATAATATTTATCTCTTTCAATATGTAACTTTATTCGACGCTCTTACGGTGAAGGAAAATATCTCGAGGAAACCTGTGCAGTGTGTGGTGTGCACACCTGCAAAGAAATGTAATAATACTTACCAATGAGAATACAGGGAGCATAGTGAAGACGGTTCCGTAGCCCACCATGAGGAAGCCGGGGTACAGCGACACCGAAGAGAAATAAAACACAACAGAAAACACCGCCTGCAACAAAACAATATTTTCACACCACTTGCTCGAAAAGTTTTATTGTATTTTAGCACTAGCTTTCCTCCGCTCGCGTTAACAGTTTTTCCCGTGGGAATGAGGTATTTTCCCGCGGTAAAAAGTCTATGTCACTCTCCATCCTTTTAACTAACTCTATGCCGAAAATCAAGTCGATTGGTTGCTTAGTTAGGGCGTGAAGAAAGGACAAACAAACAAACACACTTTCGCATTTATAATATTAGTATGGGTATGGATAGTATGGATTCTTCTTCTTCTTCTTCCTCGTTCCCTCAATGCTGAGGATCGCGACCACGTACAACCAGTCTCCATTGGGTGCGTTCATATGCGCAGTGGACTGCACGATGGATGCTGCCGCCAACTTCTCCCTTCACTGTGTCGGACCACTTTGTAGGCGCCCTACCCTGAGCACGTCTGCCTTCCATTTTCCCCAATATAATCTGCTTTTCCAGACTGTGCTTAGAGGACCGCATAATATGTCCGAAAAAGCTGAGGGTTCTCTGTCGGCATATTGTTGAAAGCCTGGTATGGATAATAGACTGTAATACCGTCAGTTAAGCTGAAACTCACACGCGCAGCGCGTTACCCAGCAAGCAGACATTTGCTTCGATCACAGCGGCCACGTCATCGTGCACAAAAACACTCATAGTGTGTAATCTCCGCGGACACCAACTCGATCAGTCACAAGTTTTTTTCCTCCCGCTGCCGCCATGTTGGTGCACAGTGTGTATTCGAGGTGATTTTTCTAGTAAATCTTGACCAAAGAAATAAGAAACCTGCTCTGGGGGCGCCACGTGTATATTTTTACGACTATGGCAACAATTTCCATTATAATAATTAGCTCCATTGAAATTCCGCAATATGGCGAGGTTTCTTATTTCTTTGGTCGGGCTTTACTCCTTTTAAACGCCACGGTCTGAAATATAAGACTTACCAAATCGAGCTCACAACGACGCCGTCTCATAAATAAGACTTATGTTTTGACTGATTGATATAGATTTTGTTTTTATGGCTGGCGGTGGGAACAAGTTCTTAGAAAATATGCTTGGCGGTTAAAAGGTTAAACGTAATGTTTAGTGAATATGCTTCTTTACCGGAGCAGTAGACACAAGCAAGCTGGGGATATAAGTGTACTAACCTGCATGGTAGAGACGATGAGCCCTCTATGTACGATGAAGAGGCACAGCGCGGCTGAACGCATGACGGAGCGCCTGCCGTGCACCAATAGCAGCCGCGCAAGCTGACGTCACAGGCCAGCGACAGACAAGCTGGGGATATAAGTACTAGCCTGCATGGTAGAGACGATGAGCCCTCTATGCACGATGAAGAGGCACAGCGCGGCTGAACGCATGACGGAGCGCCTGCCGTGCACCAATAGCAGCCGCGCCAGCCCCGAGAACTCGCGCAGGCTGACGTCACCGGCCAGCGACGCCGCGCGCCCCTCCGCGCCCTCTATACCCACGCCTAAAGACAAAACAAACAAGCACTATGATAATAACAACAAACAACATCCACTGGGCTTGGGGTCCGGCCGTTAGGCCCCCATTCCGGTATGCCCCCGGCCGTGACGCCACCTACAATCTAAAATCTGTCGGTCGGCAAGCCGCTGGTTTTTCAGTGGCGTCACGGCCGGGGGCGTACCGGAATGGGGGCCTAACGGCCGGACCCTCAATTCTGCCGTGGCCGCTAAAATCTTTAAATTGAAGTTGTTGGTCTCTCTCATTCATATGGGGATCGAAAAGGATGGGGGATGAATGAATCTAATTTTGAATGAATAATATTTAAAATAGCAGCGCAGCTGTCAAATTCAGCTTAAGGCTGCTTTTCCACCAGAGCTGTGCGAGGTAGCTAAGCGGTGTGCGAGGAAAAAATCCACCTAAAATAGAATCACTTCATTTTCCTAGCCTAGTGATACTATTGGTCGATTCACACCGCTTAGCTACCTCGCACAGCTCTGGTGGAAAAGCAGCCTAAAGTGTGTGGTGTGTGTGTCTCACCCATGTCGGCCTCCTGTATCATGGCGACGTCGTTCCCGCCGTCGCCCACGGCCGCCACCACGAGCCGGCGCGCGCGCAGCAGCCGGGCCACGCGCGCCTTCTGCGTGGGCGAGCAGCGCGCCACCACCACGCCCGAGCACGCGCGCAGGATGTCCACGAACGCGTCCTCGTAGAAGCTTAGGCACACCTGGGGACATTAATTAACTCTATACAAATCATAATAAATCAAATCAGGGACGTTCTGACAAAAGGTTGGGTCTGGAATACTCTTAACCGACGAGCATGCATGAGGAGATTAATAAATGTGGATGAAGCGAAAAAAGTTTGTCTGTGTATGCTTCGGAAAGCACGTAAAGCCGTTGGTCCCGGCTACAATATACGGATTTAGTCGTTATAGGAGCCATGTCGGAAGCCTCAACTATTCCGACACCAGGGTTTGTGAGGTAGGTTATCCTCGAAACCCACAAGATAAGCAAGCAACTCATCATCATCATGTCAGCCTGTAGACGTCCACTGCTGGACTACTGCCTCCCCCAAGGATCTCCACAATGATCGGTCCTGCGTTGCCCGCATCCAGCGGCTTCCCGCGACCCTCAACAGATTGTCGGTTCACCTCATGGCAAGCAACTGCTTAAGTAATAATACAAGCCCTGTGTTTGTCTATCCTATAGCCCTATCTCCCTCACCTCAAGCGTCTCCCCCTCAATGATGAGGTCCATAGCCTCGTGGTCCCCTAGCAGCGTCTGCAGCAGCTCGTGCGCATCCCTCCTGGACGTACACTGCTGCGCCACGTGCCAGCCCGAGCGGGCAATGCATAGCGCCGTCTGTGTCTATCCTATAGCCCTATCTCCCTCACCTCAAGCGTCTCCCCCTCAATGATGAGGTCCATAGCCTCGTGGTCCCCTAGCAGCGTCTGCAGCAGCTCGTGCGCATCCCTCCTGGACGTACACTGCTGCGCCACGTGCCAGCCCGAGCGGGCAATGCATAGCGCCGTCTGTGTCTATCCTATAGCCCTATCTCCCTCACCTCAAGCGTCTCCCCCTCAATGATGAGGTCCATAGCCTCGTGGTCCCCTAGCAGCGTCTGCAGCAGCTCGTGCGCATCCCTCCTGGACGTACACTGCTGCGCCACGTGCCAGCCCGAGCGGGCAATGCATAGCGCCGTCTGTGTCTATCCTATAGCCCTATCTCCCTCACCTCAAGCGTCTCCCCCTCAATGATGAAGTCCATAGCCTCGTGGTCCCCTAGCAGCGTCTGCAGCAGCTCGTGCGCATCCCTCCTGGACGTACACTGCTGCGCCACGTGCCAGCCCGAGCGGGCAATGCATAGCGCCGTCTGTGTCTATCCTATAGCCCTATCTCCCTCACCTCAAGCGTCTCCCCCTCAATGATGAGGTCCATAGCCTCGTGGTCCCCTAGCAGCGTCTGCAGCAGCTCGTGCGCATCCCTCCTGGACGTACACTGCTGCGCCACGTGCCAGCCCGAGCGGGCAATGCATAGCGCCGTCTGTGTCTATCCTATAGCCCTATCTCCCTCACCTCAAGCGTCTCCCCCTCAATGATGAGGTCCATAGCCTCGTGGTCCCCTAGCAGCGTCTGCAGCAGCTCGTGCGCATCCCTCCTGGACGTACACTGCTGCGCCACGTGCCAGCCCGAGCGGGCAATGCATAGCGCCGTCTGTGTCTATCCTATAGCCCTATCTCCCTCACCTCAAGCGTCTCCCCCTCAATGATGAGGTCCATAGCCTCGTGGTCCCCTAGCAGCGTCTGCAGCAGCTCGTGCGCATCCCTCCTGGACGTACACTGCTGCGCCACGTGCCAGCCCGAGCGGGCAATGCATAGCGCCGTCTGTGTCTATCCTATAGCCCTATCTCCCTCACCTCAAGCGTCTCCCCCTCAATGATGAGGTCCATAGCCTCGTGGTCCCCTAGCAGCGTCTGCAGCAGCTCGTGCGCATCCCTCCTGGACGTACACTGCTGCGCCACGTGCCAGCCCGAGCGGGCAATGCATAGCGCCGTCTGTGTCTATCCTATAGCCCTATCTCCCTCACCTCAAGCGTCTCCCCCTCAATGATGAGGTCCATAGCCTCGTGGTCCCCTAGCAGCGTCTGCAGCAGCTCGTGCGCATCCCTCCTGGACGTACACTGCTGCGCCACGTGCCAGCCCGAGCCCCCGCCCAGGTGCAGCGAGCGCGCGATGCATAGCGCCGTCTCTAACTTGTCGCCGGTTAACATCCAGATCTGGAAAGTTAGGATGGAATCAGATCAAGGCGACCAGGCAATGAGCTCAATTACGGCGGCGTGGCCGCTAAAATCTCTAAATTTAAGTTGTTGGTCTCTTTCATTGATATGGGAATCGAAAAGGATGGGAAATGAATATTTAAATTTAATAATAATAATGTTTATTTACTTCCAATAAGGGGTATAGTACAGATAGGTTCCCTGGGACCTAAACTAGGAATAATCCTGTATTTTAAGTGTCAGAAGTATTTTAGGTAGTCAAATTTGAATTAAGATATTTAAAATAACAGCACAGCTGTCAAATTCTGCTTAATTTAGTTGGGATGTTTTCGGATGCCTGTTAAATTAGTGCGGACTACGCGTAAAATCGAAGCCTGTCCTCTACTCTACTCCAGTCAACCCCAGTTTTACCTTGATGCCAGCGGTGGCGAGCATGGCTAGTGTCCTGAGCACGTTGTCAGCTAGCCTGTCCTCTACTCTACTCCAGTCAACCCCAGTTTTACCTTGATGCCAGCGGTGGCGAGCATGGCTAGTGTCCTGGGCACGTTGTCAGCTAGCCTGTCCTCTACTCTACTCCAGTCAACCCCAGTTTTACCTTGATGCCAGCGGTGGCGAGCATGGCTAGTGTCCTGAGCACGTTGTCAGCTAGCCTGTCCTCTACTCTACTCCAGTCAACCCCAGTTTTACCTTGATGCCAGCGGTGGCGAGCATGGCTAGTGTCCTGAGCACGTTGTCAGCTAGCCTGTCCTCTACTCTACTCCAGTCAACCCCAGTTTTACCTTGATGCCAGCGGTGGCGAGCATGGCTAGTGTCCTGGGCACGTTGTCAGCTAGCCTGTCCTCTACTCTACTCCAGTCAACCCCAGTTTTACCTTGATGCCAGCGGTGGCGAGCATGGCTAGTGTCCTGGGCACGTTGTCAGCTAGCCTGTCCTCTACTCTACTCCAGTCAACCCCAGTTTTACCTTGATGCCAGCGGTGGCGAGCATGGCTAGTGTCCTGGGCACGTTGTCAGCTAGCCTGTCCTCTACTCTACTCCAGTCAACCCCAGTTTTACCTTGATGCCAGCGGTGGCGAGCATGGCTAGTGTCCTGGGCACGTTGTCAGCTAGCCTGTCCTCTACTCTACTCCAGTCAACCCCAGTTTTACCTTGATGCCAGCGGTGGCGAGCATGGCTAGTGTCCTGGGCACGTTGTCAGCTAGCCTGTCCTCTACTCCAGTCAACCCCAGTTTTACCTTGATGCCAGCGGTGGCGAGCATGGCTAGTGTCCTGGGCACGTTGTCAGCTAGCCTGTCCTCTACTCCAGTCAACCCCAGTATGCTCAGCTCGCAGTACAGTCGCGTCATGGCGGCTGAGGTACGCTCGTTGCGGTTGGTTACGCTCAGGCGAGCTTCTTTGTACTCCGCCTGGTATACAGACATAAGAAATAAGCTTAAAGACTCGTGTCTATGGTTTATCTACATTTTAGATTTTTGTATTATTCCCTATTCTTCTAACATCTGTTTTCATAAATTATATTTTTTTACTTATATGAGAGGACTACTCCGCCACGGTTATACAGGTACAGGTCCTCGCGTGTGCAGCTGTTGGGACTCGCTTGGCAGCTTAATAAATGGGCCATGGCTTGGGGAGAGACTATCATCATCATTCATTCATTTAAACCCGGACTAAGGAGAATATGTATTCCGGACGGTTGGTTCCACCGCCAGACTGCCAGGCTAAACCAGGGCAGGGAGGTCCTTTGGTAGTAGGGTGAGCGATGTTCTGGGGTATCTCTCGTTTCATAGTCTTCTTAATAGTCTTGGTGGGGTTTCGCTATCCAACTCACAATGATTCAATTGCGAAAAACAAATTTATAAGTCTATGATCTGTTTTTATATTTCAGAGCTAAATTTTTTTTTTTAACTTATACCCTTGTTTGTATCTCTCTCTCTCTCTCTCTCTTTCTTACCTCAAAAGCCTTATACTGGTCAGCAGTGAGCTCCCTGCTAGCAATAACCATGGTCCTCAGCCCATCAGTTGCCAACTTCCTGCACTCTTCCCCGAGCCACAAAGAATCAACCAATCTGCCCAAAGCCACGTCTGCCCCTTTCACGAAGTACGTAATCTTGCCTGTGTTCTCCTCCTAGAAATAAATAAATAAATCTTTAGTACATTTAGTTACAATGTAGACCTAACGACGTCTCTTCTATGCTATGATGAACCTACAGTTGTTTTTACTTTTATATCCCGTTTTTAATCTTAATAGCTACAGTTGTTTGTTGTTATCCACCGACAGATGGCGCTGTTAGTTTTGCAAACTCCGCGGTTTGTAGAAAATCTGAACGGAGAACGAAAATCAAAACTAGTAACTAGGCACGATGTTCTCCGTATCGTTGGTCTCGGCCGTGGTCCCCGCCCCCTCTCCCCGCCCCTAGTCGCGTTGGTACATGACTACTCTGGGGTAGAGCCGTCAAGAGCCCGCAAGTCCGGTGAAGCTTGATTGGTCGTACCTTTTCAACATTAGCGTAGGTCAATTAAATAAAAGTGTATCGAAAAATCATGTTCATCGTTAAAAACAGTAAAAAAAAAACATTGTACGATGTACAATAAGCTGACGAATAAGGTGACCCCCTCCCCCCGACACGCCAAACTACTTTCGCCACGCTCTGTAACTTAGAGAGACCGTTGAAATAAGGCAACACATTCTTAACTACACTGCTGAAATATTATTAGCCATTAGTTCGTTATTTTCCGCCCCTTTGTAGCGATAGATGACGTTTAACGGCGCCTCGGGGGCGTCACCTTATGTACGATATGTACCTGTACGATGATCCCCATCATCTTGGTGTCGCTGGTGAAGGGGAATATCTGCAGTATGGTGAACTGCATGATCTCGTTAGCGGCGCGCAGCTTCAGAGATATATTGTGCAGGTCGCGCCGGTACAGCGATATACCCATCTGTGATCAAGAAAAAGTTCCGTTAACAACTCATATAAGTCGCCACCGAGGGGCTTGAGCCTACCCCGAAATCAGGGTGAACAGGCCTTAGTCGACCACGCAGGCCCAGTTCACACACAACCTAAGAATTACTTCGCAGGTGTGTACAGGTTTCCTCACGTTTTCTTTCACCGTAAGAATGTCTAATTAAAGTACATATAATTTGAATTCGAAAATTGAAAACACATTGGTTTGAGCCGAGGCTTGAACCCGCGAACTTCTGAATGTAAGTGAACAGCCCTAGACACTTAGCCACCGACGACGCTATCAATCTTCTTCTTCTTCTTTGCGAGTCGATGACAAACCCTAAATATTTGCGGCCCAGAACTCAGCCACTTCAAGTTGAAGTGACGCTATCAATAAAAAGTAATGTAACATAATTAACTGTTTCTTTATGGTTTCTAGGTTAAATGAATGAAATTATTTATTTGCATGAATTTTCTGAACTTTCCTTAATTTGTTTATTGCGTCGCGCAAAGTTACCTGGCATGGAGAAACTCATAATGAAACACCAATTAAAATGATGTGTCCACAACGTACGCATACCTAACGATAGACTGCCGAAGGCAGTGTTCTACTCGGATTTTTTTTGCGGAAAGCGGAAACAGGGTGGTCAATATCTGCGCTACAAAGACGTTCTCAAACGGCACCTTACAGCCTGTGGTGTGCCCAGTGAGCGTTGGAAAGTACTTGCACAACAGCGCACGGAATGGCGCCCTACTGTGCGTAGCGGAGTCGAAAATTGTGAGGAGATGCGTTTGAAAGATCTGGATGCTAAGCCAGGCTTGTTTCACTCCCGGCTATAGGCAAAGCGCTGCAAGTACATCCACTGCCCGTCCGGACGGGCCGGACGATATAATAACCATGAGTCAGAAGAAGTGAGCAATAGCGATAGATGAGATGCAACAACTGCAGTAGGTAAATTGGCGCCGCGCGATCTGAATTGCACTTTGTTGTTATGGAATTAAAGCAGCATTTAATTTATTTTTTTATCTCAAGTGAATCTTCTGCTCCTCTGTATTCTGTGGCTAAGCGTCAAAGTCGAAGGACTCGGCCTAAGCCCTCCTATACGTACACCCACAACTCGGCTGGTCAACTGTACTGTGCTCCGTGCAACCGCGTATTTAAAACTAAGTTTGGCTTTGCGAGTCACATTCGAGCATTCCATAACCCATGACAAAAACGGAGTCGCTGTCGTCGGATACGGCGAGGAGGACTATACAGGGCGTCCCACAGCTATGCCACATGGAGGGAAAGTACCTTAAATATTGTAAGTAGAACATTTTACTGAAAGAAGACATTATTTTATTTCTAAAAACTATTAAAACTGCATTCATACATTTTTTAATAATTACATGGTTGAACCGGGAATCGAACCCGTTATACGAGAAAAAAATATATCCTGTAGTTTTATCATACCGATCGAAAGGCTTCATCATAAGGGTTATTTTTTGCTAAATAACATAGTGTCAGAAATAAAAGGAAGACTATGTATTTTAACATTTTTAATACAAAATTTATCAATTTTATTAATTGCTATGACCTCTACGCTGTTGAATACAAAGTCGCACTCTTTCGATTATTACACTCCCTGTCTTTAAAACTACGCGACGGACTTTGATTTTAATAGATAGAGTGATTCAAGAGGAAGGTTTATATGTATAATACATGCATAATATACTAAAGGATAACCCACAATAACCATTTTCCCGTGCGGAGCCGGGGCGGGTCGCTAGTAACCCCATGCATAAAAAAAATCTCGGCGACCACATCAAATGTTAAAATTCATGATCTTTCTTTTATTTCTGACACTATGTTATTTAGCAAAAAATAATCCTTATGAAGGAGCCTTTCGATTGGTATGATAAAACTACAGGGTGTTTTTTTTTCCTCATGTAGCGGGTTCGATTCCCGGTTCAACCATGTAATTATTAAAAAATGTATGAATGCAGTTTTAATAGTTTTTAGAAATAAAATAATGTCTTCTTTCAGTAAAATGTTCTACCTACAATATTTAAGGTACTTCCCCTCCATGTGGCATAGCCGTGGGACGCCCTGTATACATTAGATCGGTCAGAGTTGATCAGAGATATTTAATAATTTATTTATATACATTTACACTAAATACCCAAAAATAATAGATCTTTTATGGTTTAAATAAAACAGCCTTAAATACGAAAAATTTTAGACGCACTATTTGTAGTCGACTTCGAGTATACATATACTATTGGAAAGGTCGACTGTCTGTAGCTTCTTATCATGCTATTATTATAAAGAGGAAAGATTTGTATTTTTTGTGTGTGTGTGTGTATGTTTGTAATGAATAAACTCAAAAACTACTGAGCCGATTTCAAAAATTCTTTCAGCATTAGAAAACTACATTCTCCCTGAGTAACATAGGCTACCTTTTACCGCGGGAAAATGTCTCATTCCCACGGAAAAAACTGTTAACGTGGAAAGAAAGTTAGTGTGGTTATATAATAGCACTCACCATGTCAGTCCACTTAACCAGCGCCACTTCGTCGGGGCTGGCGGCTTGGTAGTCGCACAGCTGCTGTTGGGGCACCGCGCCGCCGCAAGACTCCGACATCACGGAACTACCCATGTCTGACAACAACAAAATAACAATGTTAAATCCGCCTTTCTGTATTTTTTTCTTCCAAAGTATGTGTAAGATTTAGAACTAATGGCTGTGAGCTGTAGACCTTGCGAATTAGTAAATATGGTCGACCCTACTCAGAAATATTTAAGAACATTGGTTGAAGAATAGACCTGTAGAGGTATAGAGGTAAACTAGTCAGCAGTAGACTTTGAAAAAACTGACTCGACAAAAGAAATCTCTTTAATGTAGTGTCGTGACCAGAAACAAGACTCCCGGAAGAACAGCGCCGTGGCCTGCCCGGGCTGCGGCTTTCGCTGAGGGAGCCCTTTTTGTTTGGATGCCGCAATGCAGGGAGATGTTAATGTGTAGGTATCTTTTTGTTGTTTTATGTCTGTATTTTTGTTTGTAATTTTTGTGTTGTGATGTCCAAAACAAATAAAAAAAATTCTGATTTAATTATCGAACATGTTCACAAAATTTCACGAGTAATAGTTGAGATATGCGACTTGTAAAGGCGAATTTTTGACACGGCTGAAACGAAGATTCATCTATTTTGTCTGTAGGTATTTATCCCTTGTTAAATAAACGAAAATATCGCATTTGTCATCATAACTTCGTGTAATCTTGTGTAAGCTAACCAAATGGTTCTTTATTACTTATATTAGCAACGACACGAAGGTTAAAAGCAGTTTCAATTTCAGTGAACAATTATTATTGATTTACAGTCGCATCGAGATGCAAAAAATAAGGAGCCTGGAGCCACCTACGAGTATAAATACTGCGGCGAGGGCGCCATGCCGCCGGCACTGGGCGGTCACTCCATACAGAAAACGCATTTTGACAACCTACTTCTTTTTGAATAACAACTGAATATCAACTACAAGTCAATGGCGCTAGGCGCTATGTAAAACAACCCCGAACACCACCGGCGGAGTCCCGCGGCGCCTGCGGGGTGCGGGGCGTGGGGCGCTATATCGGGCGGGGAACTCATGGTGGGGGGGGTGTCCTTTCTGTACGGGTTAGTACTATTATTTTCTTCTGTGCCGCCGGACCCGTCTACTGGAGACGTGGGGAGGGAGGGGGCGTCGTTTGTATAGTACAGACATCTCACCTGACTGCTGGTCATCCACAGCCTCGGTCTGTGTGACGTCATACACCGGCGTGACGTTGTGGCACAGAGCTAGCGCCAGCACGCACTGCCACACTTGCCGCGGCGAGGGCGCCATGCCGCCGGACCCGTCTACTGGAGACGTGGGGAGGGAGGGGGCGTCGTTTGTATAGTACAGACATCTCACCTGACTGCTGGTCATCCACAGCCTCGGTCTGTGTGACGTCATACACCGGCGTGACGTTGTGGCACAGAGCTAGCGCCAGCACGCACTGCCACACTTGCCGCGGCGAGGGCGCCATGCCGCCGGACCCGTCTACTGGAGACGTGGGGAGGGAGGGGGCGTCGTTTGTATAGTACAGACATCTCACCTGACTGCTGGTCATCCACAGCCTCGGTCTGTGTGACGTCATACACCGGCGTGACGTTGTGGCACAGAGCTAGCGCCAGCACGCACTGCCACACTTGCCGCGGCGAGGGCGCCATGCCGCCGGACCCGTCTACTGGAGACGTGGGGAGGGAGGGGGCGTCGTTTGTATAGTACAGACATCTCACCTGACTGCTGGTCATCCACAGCCTCGGTCTGTGTGACGTCATACACCGGCGTGACGTTGTGGCACAGAGCTAGCGCCAGCACGCACTGCCACACTTGCCGCGGCGAGGGCGCCATGCCGCCGGACCCGTCTACTGGAGACGTGGGGAGGGAGGGGGCGTCGTTTGTATAGTACAGACATCTCACCTGACTGCTGGTCATCCACAGCCTCGGTCTGTGTGACGTCATACACCGGCGTGACGTTGTGGCACAGAGCTAGCGCCAGCACGCACTGCCACACTTGCCGCGGCGAGGGCGCCATGCCGCCGGACCCGTCTACTGGAGACGTGGGGAGGGAGGGGGCGTCGTTTGTATAGTACAGACATCTCACCTGACTGCTGGTCATCCACAGCCTCGGTCTGTGTGACGTCATACACCGGCGTGACGTTGTGGCACAGAGCTAGCGCCAGCACGCACTGCCACACTTGCCGCGGCGAGGGCGCCATGCCGCCGGACCCGTCTACTGGAGACGTGGGGAGGGAGGGGGCGTCGTTTGTATAGTACAGACATCTCACCTGACTGCTGGTCATCCACAGCCTCGGTCTGTGTGACGTCATACACCGGCGTGACGTTGTGGCACAGAGCTAGCGCCAGCACGCACTGCCACACTTGCCGCGGCGAGGGCGCCATGCCGCCGGACCCGTCTACTGGAGACGTGGGGAGGGAGGGGGCGTCGTTTGTATAGTACAGACATCTCACCTGACTGCTGGTCATCCACAGCCTCGGTCTGTGTGACGTCATACACCGGCGTGACGTTGTGGCACAGAGCTAGCGCCAGCACGCACTGCCACACTTGCCGCGGCGAGGGCGCCATGCCGCCGGACCCGTCTACTGGAGACGTGGGGAGGGAGGGGGCGTCGTTTGTATAGTACAGACATCTCACCTGACTGCTGGTCATCCACAGCCTCGGTCTGTGTGACGTCATACACCGGCGTGACGTTGTGGCACAGAGCTAGCGCCAGCACGCACTGCCACACTTGCCGCGGCGAGGGCGCCATGCCGCCGGACCCGTCTACTGGAGACGTGGGGAGGGAGGGGGCGTCGTTTGTATAGTACAGACATCTCACCTGACTGCTGGTCATCCACAGCCTCGGTCTGTGTGACGTCATACACCGGCGTGACGTTGTGGCACAGAGCTAGCGCCAGCACGCACTGCCACACTTGCCGCGGCGAGGGCGCCATGCCGCCGGACCCGTCTACTGGAGACGTGGGGAGGGAGGGGGCGTCGTTTGTCACGTATTGGGTGAGCAGAGCTTCCACCTGGAGACAAATATTGTTCAATATTATATTATACAGAGCAACACAAAAGAGAAGATAATAAAATAAAGGCATTTTACGTTGTTTACTCAATTTTCAGTCATATGGTTTCACTTTAGGTGGCTGTGTGATCACAGGGGTAAGCTTTTAGCAAGCAGTAGTTGTATAAAAACTATAATTATGAGAGAACTATACTCTGCTAAAAGTGGTTTTATTTTGGGATCCCTGTGCGCTTATTAAAATCTGCTGAGCTCACAAAAAGCGTGTATTTACCGTGGTAATATCCCGTTTTAAATCTTATGAAAACAACCGTGAAAGTTTTAAAAAGTATAATTTAAAAACAAGCCGACCTCATGGAAATTGGTCCTGTCAAAGAGCGCGTTCCCCAGATGCAGCTTCTGGAAGACCATCTCGTTCTTGGTGAGGGTGCCGGTCTTGTCGGCCAGCACGTACTGGATGCGGCCGAGCTCCTCGGGAATGGTGGTGGACCGCATCACGGTGCCCTCGATGGCGGGGTCGCGCTGGATCCGCCACGTGTAGTACGCTTTGCCCATGTCTAGATTCACGCGGAGGCTGAAACGTGGAAATCTGTTATGGTTTGCTGGTATTTTGGGAATTTAATATAGAAGTTAATGTAGTAGGAATAGTAATTACGTTTTATTAATAAAGTAGAATTGGATACTGGCTGGCTAGTCAAATGAGTTTTTTTTTAAATAATGAAATGTGTAATTTTTCCAAGGATGTTATAAGTACTATAGTACTACAATACAATACAAATACAAATATTCTTTATTGCACATTAAAAAAAAAATTACACATAATAACAACCCGAACATAAATTTGCGGCAAATGGCGGCCTTATCGTACTACTGTACTTGTATTTTTCTAGTTAAGATGGGGAATGTAAATTTTTAGATTGACCTTTTTTGTACGATTTTTACTTCGATTTGCCTTAATAAATATGAAATATTTAAAAATTGCTCCAAACTATGTTGTACTGTGTACACGAGTACATATGGTAAAATAAATTTTGAATAAGGCTAAGTACCGAATTGTGTTATTTTGGTTTGACGGTTGAGTCAAGAAGTGGTTTTTGCACATTTCTTCCATAAAGGTAGTTTAGGCAGATAAAAACCTCTTCTACTCAGACATAAATTTTAATCTAAATCGTGCTATTTTTGTTAGGCTTTATGAATAACGTTTATCAAAGTATTATTATCTTTGAATATATTTAAAAAAAACTTTATGAACTGTACCCTTATTAAATGTGCGAGTCAAACAGCGAATACGGCGCTCGACCATTTCTGACTTACCTGAGTGGTATAATATAGGAGAACAGAAGTACGAATCTGAAGAGAAACCCGTACCAGGGTCCGTTGAACCCTTTGAGTACAATCATGAGGAGTGAGACCAGTAAGGTAGCCGCGAACAGCACTTTGGTGAGGTCATTGATCTGCAAGTCTAGCCGCCCTACTTTGGAACGGGGGGCTGCGTTGTTCATAACGCTGCGAGTTTCGCTGCCTGAAAGAAAAGCATATTAAAAACATTGATTACGTACAAGTTCTAGAGAAGACACTTCGAATAAACTCTGTGCGCCAACATGCAACAACGTGCGGCAGCGGGAGGCGGGCGAAAAAAACAAAAGACAAACGACATAGACGAGACGCGTCGCGACGTTTTGCATATAATCGACACATCTCGAATGTTCTGACTATTGGATTATTTTGTTAAATAACTTTGCGTTAATAAAAATATATGAAGCGTGACCAGAAAAATAAAAAAACCTGCTCTGGGGTCGCCACATGTATATTTTTATGTTTGTGGCAACAATTTTCATTATAAAATTAGTTCCATTGATATTCCGCATTATGGCGGGGTTTTGTATTTTTCTGGTCGAGCTTTAAATCAGTTATTATTATTTTTTCCGATAAATATATTTATAATAATGGTTCTACTTATAATAAACTACATGTCTTAGTAAGCAGCAAAGTATTTTTTGCTTATTTTAACAAATGTCTCACCGGTATAAATGACCAATCCAGTGGCCTGGCCCGAAGCGACGACACAACCGCTCCACAGAGTATTCTCAATATCCAATGAGTCACTCTCCTCCTCGTCCAATCGTGTACAAGTGCCGATGAACGAATGTATGTCTTTTTCTGGTTTTTCGACGAAGATCTGGGCGTTGATGTCTAGTAGGTGGGCGTCCGTAGGCAGTTTTTGGGTTGAAGGGAGAGGTATTCTGAAAGAAGAGATATAAGAATGTTCAGATTTTTCAAAAAATTGTATGTCCGGTTATAAGCTTGATAAGTTGAAGTTGAAAACAAATGTAGGTCAAAAATTTAACTATATTACAGCGTATTTATACATCTGTGTATGTAAATCAACTATCTGGCTCTGCAGTCAGTTTGTTTGCGGGAAGACGCCCATCGCTAGGTAAAGGTCTCTTTACCCCCGTAAGATCTTCACACAACCACGACCAGTTCTATGCTACCTGTATCCAGCTGCTCTTTCAATCATCAGTCTACCTTGTTTAGTGCTTGCTCAAGTATTTTACTTATGTGTAAAGATCAAGGATGTTAATATTAGTACTTATAACATCCTTAGTAAAGATTTAAATTAAAAATTAAAATAAATCTACCTCTATATGGTAAAATCACTGCAAAATACTTTTATTATCCGTACTCAATAAAAAAAAATACACTTCAACTTAGAAGAACCAAAAAGGTATACTACATATTTATTTATTTTCTATAATCTAATAGGGTCAGTCAGTCACTCCGGCACTGGGGTTGGTGAAGTCGATAGTCGACCTTGCTACCACGCGATAAGGGAGACTATTATACTCAATTGTTTGTTTATTCTTAATATTCATGATAAGAATGTAAATGGCATGGCATACAACATTAATATTTTTTATCACTATGACTCATAGATTAAGCTAAAGTTCAGGGTACTAGTTTTTTATAGATATAAATTATTTCCTCGTATATTTGGTGTTTTTAAATCTATGTTTGTAAATACTATTCGTATAATTAATTAATTTTTCAACAGAATCAGGTGTCATCTGAATTTGTTGAATGGAAAGCGACTCTAAATGGGGAACTCACGCCGCCGTCTTATGTTTAACATAAGACGGCGGCGGTTTGTTTTGTTTCTTAGCCATTTCGACAATCTGTTGTAAAGCGAGCAGCATTTCATCCCATGGCCAGGCCCGACGCACTCCGCGCCACAGCTCTAGAATGTACCTACGCCGGGCCATTTAGTAGGAAAACGCGCGCGCTTGTGAAGACGCTAATACGTAATGCGTAATACGTCTGTGGTAATACGGACTCTCGCGGCACGGTCTTAAGGAGCATTTTGTTTTAATACGAGCGCAACGATAGACGGTAGGCTATTATAGCCAGGGTCACGTTCGACGCGTTCAATGTAATTTGAACGTAAGTGGCGTGGTAGCTAGAATTAAATTCGCACGTTTGCTATCAGAGAGTGCGTCTTCTGTACCTAGTGCTATTATTTATTCTGTGCCATGGATAACAACAACAACAACAACATAGTACGCATTATCAATTATGCTACTGATTCACAGTATGAGGTCAACGAAATATTACTATCGACTCTTATCTCTCCAGTCGTCTCGTCTAAAGTGCACAATTACCAAGTGCTTTCCATTATTTTATTTCTTTTGTTCGTTCAAATGGGCCTCATAAGAAGGCTCAAAGTTATCCAAAGAGCGATGGAGAGGGCTATGATTGGAGTTTCCTTGAGTGATCGAATCAGGAATGATGAGATCCGCAGGCGAAACGTTACCGACATAGCCCGAAGAATCGCTAAACTTAAGTGGCAATGGGCTGGGCACATTGCACGTAGAACCGGCGGCCGTTGGAGCAGAAAGGTTCTTTAATGGCGGCCGCGCGCCGGAAGATGTAGTGTGGGCAGGCCCCCACGAGGTGGACCGACGATCCGGTGAGGGTCGCGGGAAGCCGCTGCTGGATGCGGGCCAAGCAGGACCAATCATGGTGGAGATCATTGGGGGAGGCCTATGTACAGCAGTGGACGTTTACAGGCTGAGATGATGATGATGATGTTCGTTCAGACAATAAACTTGATTTTTACCAACTTTTTATTAAAGAGGTTCTCAATTTTATACCTACTTTTGTATCATTCATTCATGTTTAATTTCTATTGATTTTTGTTACACTAAACAAAATAATGCAAGATTGTATATGGTCACAAGCACTCGTTACTACAGACGACCTATAGAATAAACGAGCAATAACATCTGTACGTACTTTTTTATGGAAAAAATATTAGGTAAAGCCTGACCAAAGAAATAAGAAACCTGCTCTGGGGGCGCCACATGTATATTTTTACGACTATGGGAACAATTTCCCTTAAAAAATTAGT
The DNA here is from genome assembly GCA_948473455.1 of Teleiodes luculella. Taxonomy (NCBI): domain Eukaryota; kingdom Metazoa; phylum Arthropoda; class Insecta; order Lepidoptera; family Gelechiidae; genus Teleiodes; species Teleiodes luculella. The sequence continues at coordinate 13,110,881 of OX419585.1, forward strand.
TCCATTGAAATTCCGCAATATGGCGAGGTTTCTTATTTCTTTGGTCGGGCTTTAAGAGGCCGTCTACAAAATTATCGCCGCAAGTGGCGCCGCCAATTGATTTTCCTCAATTTCTTTTAACACAGAGCGAATTTAAATAAAGTAATTCACTTATTTGATGTAGAAAATCATAAGCTTTTTTTTAAACTGGCAATATTCTAACTGCAATAGTCCTCATGGTTATAATTTAGAAAACCGCCAAAAACGGCCACTTTTGGCGATTTTCATAAAAGTATCTAGCTGTATTATTGCCGTTAGAATATTGCCAGTTTAAAAAAAAGCTTATGATTTTCTACATCAAATAAGTGAATTACTTTATTTAAATTCGCTCTGTGTTAAAAGAAATTGAGAAAAATTAATTGGCGGCGCCACTTGCGGCGATAATTTTGTAGACGGCCTCTTAACTATTAAAATGAACATTAACAGTAAAGTCACCTTAATTTCCAATCAATCTCCCCATCCAACTGGTCGGTCCTTATGAAGACAGTGCCCATAAGTTCATTAGTCCTCAGCAGTATCATATCAGCTGGTACCCTCTGACCCTTATGCAGCATTACGATATCTCCAACTCTTAAAGCTGATGCGGCCACCTGCTCGGTTCGGAACGGCCGGTAGCCATCCGCGGTCTCGTTTAGGACTATCCTCTCATAGCGCTGGCGGTTTACTTCTCTGTCTCTCCTGTTAGTGAAAAACGAAAATGTTTAATATTTTTAAACACTACACCAGTAGTGCGGGTTTAATTTACGAACCTCTGCGTAAGCGTAACCATCTTGAATTAAAGAAGGTGGCAATATGACTGTTTATTAAGTATGTCGGAGATTGAAACCAGATTGATCGTTTAAATCGATTGTAAACATCGATGACAGTTTTTATTTTACTTTCTCGAGTATCAGAGGGTAGAATCGATATAGTTGACCGGTGTGAAGTTGGCGCGGTGACGTTTGACAGGAGGCCCTACTAACGGGAGTGGGACCGGGTGGTTCACTCACATAAATAGCGATGCTCAGGGCGGGCGAATCCTTTTTGGTAGATCTGCATCCGCGGTGATAACTTTGTGTGCCAGGGATATTGTGTGATTCTGGTGGACGTATTAGTCCGGTGTGTTTTGTGATGTGAGATCTGGATGTATGTTGAAATAATGGTCGTTGGAATATTGTTGTACCACAGTCCAGTGGTGTCTGTAAACCGTGAGTAAAGTGATCTAATTATCGTGTCCCTAGCAAGGTTGGCTAGGTTATGTGATATTCGTATGGTGTTAGCTATGGCATTGTTATCATGACCGCGAGTAGAGTAACTGTAATATGGTCGAGTTACATAAGGTCCGGGCGGGGAGGCGCCTTGGTTGGCCAGTTTGTAATTGTTCAGTGTTTTCCATGCCAGTTTCCCCTTATGGCATTTTGATGGTGCTCGGATCTACCTAAACCCCTTTTAGGGATTGATTAGGTCCCGATCGTTCATGATAACAAGCAACCGAGTCTATGTTGGTATAGTGTGTTCCACTTGAGATGGAATTCGATATAGTTGGTAAAGTCTGTTTCAATAGTGATGACAAATTGGGGTAGTCCTGACAAAGATAGTGTACGATGTTCCCTAAAATTATTGTAGCATACGCCCATGATTAACGTATTTCCGAGTGTAGCCCTTTTCGGGTTTTCTTTATTTATTTGCTTTCCCCACCACTGTTTTGTCTCCATTTCCGACATCAGAAGTTGGGATAAAGGATCTGTAGCCTACAGGGTTAATGATCGGCAGTTTGTAGAACGTTTCTTTTCTTAATTTCGTTGGTAGGAAGAAAGTGTGCAGAAACCAAATGCAAAAGTCGTTAATTTCCCAATTGATTAGATTTGCAATCGGAGGATGAGAATAGTTTCACGACTGAAAGATTTTAATTGGTTTACAAATTTTGTGAGACACTATTATAGGCCATAGTGTTTGAATTTCATGTGTAATTTGTGATCTTCTTCTGGATTTCAATTTTCGTGCGTCTTTGTAAGTACTAGTTGGGAATTTGACGATTTATGGTAACTTTCGTTTTGAACGTTTCTAGTGTGGGTAGAAAAAAAATATAGTATGCTGTGTCCGAATTATCGAAATGGTCAAGATTTTAGAGCGTCAAATATTCGAAGTGATTGATTGGATGGATTAATTGAGATTTTTCTGATTGTAAAACGAGTGAAGTAAAATCGGTTTTTCTCGTGGTAGTTAGAATCAGAATCAATCGGTGTTCTTTCTTAACGGTATTCTGGGGTACACGCCGATTTATACTATGTGCGGTAGTATTTCTGTTTCATTTTAATAAGATGTGGGTGCGTCAAGTTTTATTGTGTTTGTGTACCATTCGTTATCGTTAACGTAGTCATGATGTTGTACGCCAAATAATGCGCGCCTAGTTTGACATTTGCGGAAGATAACCCGTTGCAACAATAGGTCTTTGCGATTGTATTTTGGCTTAATTTTCGGAGATTATCGGTTGAAATTTTGAGTTAGGGGGCAAGTCGTCCAACCAAAAACTGGGACCAGGGACCAGTTCCACCTTTTTAATTTGATAATAGGCAACTGGGCCCACGTAAATATGCAATTGGGACGATTGTACTACCAAATATTTTTCTAGGGGTTTATTCGGTCCCTGACTTAGCAAAGGGAAATAATACGAGAGTACAAGTGAGAGTTGGTCAAAAATCTTATATATGTCGCAGGGAAATATGGAAATCAGGGATTTCACGAAATCCCTAGAGGGATATCACGAAATCGCGGAAGATGAAGAATTCTCTTGTTTATTACGTCTTCTTACTGAAAAAATCTAGTGATATGACAAAATATGCAAAATACCAATTCATCGTCAGTGATATGTCGTTTCACTAAACAAAATCTTGTAAAATGTCAGAAAAGCTAATACTGCCGAATACAAATCGAGCCATGCAGCAATTTCGCTCGCTCTAGTACCTATACACGGGGACTAGTGGGTAGTTGTGCTCGTCCTTGTTGAAAGACCCTTACAAACAAAAATTAAATTAAAAGTTTATTTTTTATGATTTATTTCAAAACTGTCTAATAAAGGTGGTGAATCGGATTTTTGATTTTTATCTCTCTCTATTTATCTCAATTTGGTGACTATTTATGACTGTTTATTGACATTGTTAAAATTGGTTTTACCCACGAGTGCCCGTGTATAGGTACTAGAGCGAGCGAAAGAGCTGCATGGCTCGATTTGTATTCGGCAGTATTCGCTTTTCTGACATTTTACTAGATTTTGTTTAGTGAAACGACATAATCACTGACGATGAATTGATATTTTGTCATATCACTAGATTTTTTTAGTAAGAAGGCGTAATAAACAAGAGGATTCGGCATCTTCCGCGATTTCCATATATAAGATTTTTGACCAACTCTCACTTGAACTATTTCCTTTTGCTAAGCCAGGGACCGAATAAACCCCTAGAAAAATATTTGGTAGTACAATCGTCCCAATATTGCATACTAACGTGGGCCCAGTTGCCTATTATCAATTTTAAAAGGTGGAACTGGTCCCAGGTCCCAGTTTTTGGTTGGACGACTTGCCCCCTAACTCGAAATTTTTAGCAGTGTAACCTATTAGACCGTGCGTGATTGAAGTTTTGTGATTTATTGTTCGTTTTGCTACGTGGTTCGGAAACGTGATTCTGGCGCAAAGTACCCACCTCGTTCGATTTAATTGTGAAAATTAGTTTGTTAACTTCTTTGAAAAAATATTACGGAACGAAATCTGTTAAAATTGAACGATATTAACAAAGACGTTTGAAAAAAAAAATTGACAGTTCGTTGTATTTTAAAAGCGGTGTATGAACTTACCTACCTATAGCTACTAGTCGCTCATGACAAACTTTTTGACGAAGTTTAACTGACTTAGACAGTGTGTTTACCTGACTATGATAATGATGATAATCGGATAATCGAGTGGTGATTTTACTTTGTTTTTGTAAATAGTTTTTAAATCTTGTGATGGGGGTTCTGTTTTCATGATTAATGTTGTCCGCCGGATGGAGTCGATGATTTGGGGTTATCCGCCGGATAGAGGCGATGATTGTAGTTTGGAAGCGATGAGTTTAATGGCAAAGCGTTGTTTGTTTTCGAGATTTGAAGTTTGGAGCTTTTTGTAGTTTGGGAATCTTTACTCGACATTCCTTTTTCAAAGTATTTAGTAGTTTGTTTTTATTTGTTTCTTTTTGAGTTTGAAGTATTCGAACAATGACTAGTTTTGCTTTCTTTTTTTTGAGAGTGTTTTCTAATATGTGTTGTAGCGATGGTGCAATGACTCTGAAGACGCTACCCGACGGACTGGGCCTTATCTAGTAATCGCATAAGAGGTTCCGGAGCATGTAGGAGGTGCGCGTTGACTGCTTTTTATGCGCAGTAGCTCTTTGCGAGGAGTGGCACTTGCGCGGCTGAGATGGATCTGATCGGTTGCTGGGTTCTGGCAAGCTTGATGGAGGCTTGTGTTGTTGTGACCGGATGGAGGTTGCAGAGTTTAGCGACTTGATGGAGGTTGCTTGTTGAGTTGATGTGGTATCTGGATAGAGGTTACACATGTTTTGTGACGAGATGGATGTCACAGATGTATTAAGAGCCTTTGCAATATTATTGCATTTGATTGGGGTCGTTTAAATCTGATATTTTTACTATCGGGTTTGTGTTCGATAACTGAGCAACTGACGAAGTAGATATTCATGGTCCTCGTCGAAATCGCGGAAATCGTTTAAAGTTTTGTGTTGTTGAGGGATTGAGTACCATTAAAGTTAGATAGCTAAGATTATGAGAAGTTTTAAAACTGGAAGTGAGGTTCTGAGTTTCATTTTACTAATTGAGGTTATGTTGTGTTTGGGTCTTGGAGAGACCATGGAGTCATGGAATTGACTTGTTGAGTCCAGGAGATGGACATTGGGTGTGGCTATGTGATAGCCGTAGACCGCGAATAAGACACCTCATGTTTGACTTTTAAATTGTTTACTGTTTACGACTAGTGATGTCACGGTGATTGTGACTGTAATGGTACTTAATCGCTTTTACCCCCTGTCTGTGTGACAACCTGTCTGTGTGACACCCTGTCTGTGTGACACCCTGTCTGTGTGACAACCTGTCTGTGTGACAACCTGTCTGTGTGACAACCTGTCTGTGTGACAACCTGTCTGTGTGACAACCTGTCTGTGTGACAACCTGTCTGTGTGACAACCTGTCTGTGTGACACCCTGTCTGTGTGACACCCTGTCTGTGTGACAACCTGTCTGTGTGACAACCTGTCTGTGTGACAACCTGTCTGTGTGACAACCTGTCTGTGTGACAACCTGTCTGTGTGACACCCTGTCTGTGTGACACCCTGTCTGTGTGACACCCTGTCTGTGTGACACCCTGTCTGTGTGACACCCTGTCTGTGTGACACCCTGCCTGTGTGGCAAAAGATAGCCTGTGTGGCAAAAGAAGGCCTGTGTGGCAAAAGATGGCCTGTGTGGCAAAAGATGGCCTGTGTGGCAAACGATGGCCTGTGTGGCAAAAGATGGCCTGTGTGGCAAACGATGGCCTGTGTGGCAAAAGATGGCCTGTGTGGCAAACGATGGCCTGTGTGGCAAACGATGGCCTGTGTGGCAAACGATGGCCTGTGTGGCAAACGATGGCCTGTATGGCATGATCAGATTGTCCAAATGTGGTCAGGAATAGCCGAGCGGTATTAAGTGTTGCTTTAATTGGTTTCGAATCGGACACACGAGGACGTGTGTCAGCGCAGGATGGCCGTGTCGGAGATTGAAACCAGATTGATCGTTTAAATCGATTGTAAACATCGATGACAGTTTTTATTTTACTTTCTCGAGTATCAGAGGGTAGAATCGATATAGTTGACCGGTGTGAAGTTGGCGCGGTGACGTTTGACAGGAGGCCCTACTAACGGGAGTGGGACCGGGTGGTTCACTCACATAAATAGCGATGCTCAGGGCGGGCGAATCCTTTTTGGTAGATCTGCATCCGCGGTGATAACTTTGTGTGCCAGGGATATTGTGTGATTCTGGTGGACGTATTAGTCCGGTGTGTTTTGTGATGTGAGATCTGGATGTATGTTGAAATAATGGTCGTTGGAATATTGTTGTACCACAGTCCAGTGGTGTCTGTAAACCGTGAGTAAAGTGATCTAATTATCGTGTCCCTAGCAAGGTTGGCTAGGTTATGTGATATTCGTATGGTGTTAGCTATGGCATTGTTATCATGACCGCGAGTAGAGTAACTGTAATATGGTCGAGTTACATAAGGTCCGGGCGGGGAGGCGCCTTGGTTGGCCAGTTTGTAATTGTTCAGTGTTTTCCATGCCAGTTTCCCCTTATGGCATTTTGATGGTGCTCGGATCTACCTAAACCCCTTTTAGGGATTGATTAGGTCCCGATCGTTCATGATAACAAGCAACCGAGTCTATGTTGGTATAGTGTGTTCCACTTGAGATGGAATTCGATATAGTTGGTAAAGTCTGTTTCAATAGTGATGACAAATTGGGGTAGTCCTGACAAAGATAGTGTACGATGTTCCCTAAAATTATTGTAGCATACGCCCATGATTAACGTATTTCCGAGTGTAGCCCTTTTCGGGTTTTCTTTATTTATTTGCTTTCCCCACCACTGTTTTGTCTCCATTTCCGACAAGTATATTGCTAAGATAGGAGCATAACACTCCCTAATAATCAAATCACTTTTTCATTGTTTTATATTCTTGATCTTCTTCTTCTTATCGAGTGGATTTCGAGGTAAACCTCTACCTCACAAACCCTGGTGTCGGAATTGTTGAACCGCCTTAGGCTTCCGACATGGCTCCTATAACGACTACATCCGTAGATAGTACCGGGACCAACGGCTTTACGTGCCTTCCGAAGCACGGAATCATCTTTTTTTTCGGACAATCAGGTGATTCAGCCTGCAATGTCCTAACCAAACTGGGGAAAGTCTTACAGAGATATTTGTTCCACGGATACCCCCGGGGATTCGAAACCGGACCCTCCGTAACGTCAGACTAGCTTTTGACAACCGACCATGGAGGTTGTATTCTTGATTGATATACTTTATTTGTATGAGATTTTAAACATCTGCATCCGTGAAAAAAATCGGTATCCGTAATATCCCTAGTATAATTTGTGCAACAGCTATTGTGTAAATATTCTACTCTTGCAAATTACTGAGGTCAAAGGGTAAATAAATGAAGTTCAAATCATTTAATTAATCTATTCTTGGGTCTTTTTATAGGTATTTATCAAGTTACTTAGTCATTGCAACATCAAACAACAGATATTTTGTATTTGCTGTGTGGGAAATCCCATTGGCGACATTTTATAGAGTATTGTAAAGTAAGTACTTGTGCATGCAACTGAATCGAAATATCCGGGCATTCACACAAAACAAATACCATGGTAAATATCCCATTTTAAATCTTAATATTTAAGTAATTAAAGTTGATAATTGCTGAAAATAAAAATAATGCAGTGTAAGTGACTGATTAGCAAAAACGGAAAGGTTCTCACTATGCTCAGGCAATGGATAAAAAAATTTTGAGCTCCATACAAACTATCCGAATTAAATTACTATTTTGAATGGGTCGAATTGCTTTTCCGTTACCAAGAGAAGTTTATGTGGGAAAGTTGTTCAAAACTGTTTACTGATCACCTGTTTCCTGTATTTGTTAAGCCTCCACTTACATTCTGTATAATGTACAGAAGCCAGCACATGCGGTTGGACTTTCGTACTATGAAATTCACTCCTACTGCTACAGAATAGGCGTTCTCAAGGTCACCATGTTTAGCTGCATGTGCTGGCTACTGTATATACTATATTTAGCAAAATTAAATGAAACTCCATTTATATTATATTACTAACATATGCATTGTACATATTTCCTGAAATAGGTGATGTGTGAGTCAGATGCTAAAATTGAAATTTCCGGAAAGCAGGAAAATTATTATAACACTGTGTCATAGTAAATAAATTTAGGAGATGGTTATGAACCTTCGGTATACCTAAAGTCTCTTTATCATCATCATTTGAGCTGAAAGACATCCACTTATGCTAAACTAAAAAAAAAAGATCTCATAAAACTTGATTGAGATTTGATTATCTGGTAGAGTAGAATCAGCATCAAAAAAAAAGAATTTGCCACAGAAGCTCGACTAATTTAAAAAAGCTATAGTACCTATTAGTGCTGTGCTGCCTAAGTACAAAACCTTACCGATATCTTCTGAAGTCATCCACTGCCTCCCTGAACAGTGTAACGGCCAGCACAAAGCAGAGTGGGCCCCAGTAAGTGTACAGGTATCCGATCCTGATGCTGGGGATGAACTGGCTGATGGCCATCACCAGGAAATACAGGTTCAGGAAGAAGCGGAACTGCTCAAACAGCACTATCGGTAAGAATGTGATGACGTTATATTTCTAGAAACAGAAACAAGTTAATATTTTAATAATGAGGCCTCTAGTATTTTATAAGAGCAAATTACTTTTAAATAACACTCCGCCCGCGTTAACAGTTTTCCCCCGGGGAATAAGGAATTTTCCCACAGTAAAAGGTAGTCTATGTCTTTCCCCAAGGTCTATTCTATCTTTCAGTAGGATCAGTAGTTTCAGAGCCTATTCAATCCAAAAAAAACAAACAATCAAAGCTTTCTTCTTTATAATATTTGGATCTATTAGACTAACGGTTTGAGAAAAAACATTTTTAAGATGCTATTATTACTAAGTAAGATAATTCGGAGTCTGTGTCTATACTAATATTATAAGATGAAAGATTTGATTGCAGGCTGTGGAGGAAAGCTCGTATTTAATATGCATAAAGTTTTTTGTAAACCTTCTACATGTTTTAAGTATGCAATCTCTCGTTAAATGTGATTGCTCATTTAATGGGAAATAAATATTTATTAATAGACTGTAAACAGTGCAGTTAAGAAATTCTATTGTACAGCTGTTAACTACTTTACTTCAAATACATTTATGAATTATTTTCTTGGTTAATTTTTGCTTATTATTATCAAACAAACAATAACCCAAATGATAACATTTCATTTTCACACACACACACACACACACATACACACACACACATACACACACACACACACACACACACACACACACACACACTCATGCTCACGCATATACATACACACTCTCATACGACGCTGTCCATTGGGGAATTACATCTGGGTTTCTGGTGACCTGAAGCACAGACTCACGTCTATTTCAGGCACCAGTCTCCACATGTAGTCTCTAATTATACTAATAGCAATCTTTTTTAAAAAAGCAGTGTACTATTTTGTGGAGAGTCTAATAAAAGATTATTATTATTATTATTATTATTATTATTATTAGCAGTTAAACAAGGCTAATTTTAGAAACTTAAGTAATGAATTATGTATTAGTAAAGATGAGGCATTATTGTAATTAGATACCATTTTGAGAGCAATAAAAATGAGGTCAATTAGGACGTATTCATACTTACTTGGTTGCACACATAGTTAGGGGGATACTCCTCCTCAGGCAATTGCCCAACTTGTATCACTCTTGCACTTAACTCCTTCTTACGGAACCTTGAAAATGTAACCCTGTAATTAATACAACGAGATCAGAACAACCTTTAAACAAAGAAAACATTGTTGAGAAGAAGATATTCGTACCTTGACCAAAATGGCTTTTTCTTCGGCCGCGAAAGCAACGGGGTCGTTTCCATAGTTGATGTGTTTTCACTGCAGCATGTTATGGATTTAAACAAAACGAATAAAGCCAATTATGAGATAAACGTAATCAAAACAATTACTGTAAACACGACCGACACGCCACACACAACCACAGACACTGACTGACTGATTTGGCCTTGATTGATTGTTGTTGACAGCTGATTACTGACTGACTGACTGACAGACAACCAAGCATAGACAAGATATTTTATTTTCGTATGAATGACTTTGACTTTATGGTATTTATTTCCGGTATCGGTTTTTTTTCTATTTACCGGTTTTTTAATTTTGACAGCGGTAGTAGAATATGTTTTTGTACAAATGGCAACACAGGCATTAAAGGTAAATAAATATGGCTGCTAGGCGCTTCTTGGGTGTGTAGTGTAGACCGAATTTCTGTAATTATTTACAGAAAATAAACTAAACTGGAACATTGTGATTGAAAATTCACCCAAAATCTTACAGTGAGTGTTCGTGAAGTGCCAAAAGTGTAAAATTGTGGTGAAGATTTAGTAGACCAATTAGATCAATGACTTGATCCTGGCGGGTGACAAGTCGGGAGTTGGGGTTTCTGCGTTGTCGGTCCTCTCCTTCATCTCCAAACATTAGAAAGTAAGATACGATGTGTTTATAGTAATGTTTCATGATATACGAAGCCTGGAAAATTAAGAGGGTTGAATTATTCCGGGATATAATGTGAATTTAGAGGCATTGTTGTGGTGTGTAATTAAATTTGCAAGGGTTCTTATTAGATTTTGACCCGGAGGGGATGCTGGAGGCAGTGCGTTTGTCTGTCGGAGTGGCCGGGGCACACCTCCGTTGACCTATTTTCTGGTTATTGCATCGTAGCTAACTATTTATGTCCGAGGGTGTAAGTAGGGCGCCACCGGTTTGCATCGCGGGTGCAATAACTTAATTTGGCGGCGGCCGCAACGCCATACTCAAGTGCTGGAAATTTTATCTCAGTGCTATTGACTTGTAAAGTGTAGTGGATTAGTGTAGTTTCCTGTTATTATCCTGTACCACTGACTCAGCTTCAAATGTCAAAGGATGAGGTAGGGCAATGGACCAGGCATACTTCTGCATAGTTTTATAAATATTCAACTTAGTTTCAGAGATTTTCCATGAATATGTAACTAAGTTGTTAGCACTGTCACCACATCCTGTGCTGTGATAAAGTGTTATTATTTAATTGTGCTTATACATTGTGTTAACATCAAATTGTAACACATGAATAGAACATTCACATGAGTCAATTTTAATAGAAAATAACATTGTAAATTACTGTTACTTTTATAGATTGTTATTGTCACAATCAGAAACCTCTTGAGATACAGACTAGAATTCCATAACAATTATAATGATAATAACTACAATTTCCAGTTAAGTGTAAGTGTCCTTTTAAAAAAATATAAGTTCTGACAAAATATAAGAAAACAAATAAGTTAAAAATAAAAGAATATATCTTTTGGTCACAGATAACATCACAATACCTACAGCAAGATCAACACGAAACAAGCCTACATGTATAATAACTTAGTAATCAAAATGGCAGTAAGCCCATTAGTTTCCAAATCACAATTTGAGTTGAATAAAGGGACAGCAGTATGATGGATTCAGATCTACCACCTGGTAGCTGCAACTCCACAGGACACCTGTCCACGATAGGATACCACACCTTGCCTGGTGAGTGATTGTAGTGTTGGCTGACGTAAGGCCACCTGGGTCTTTTGCCTTCTAACCTTAGATGTTTTTTATCTTATTTTATTACCTACCTTGAATATGCTTAAACTGCTTTTAGATCCCTGCACAAAAGCTTTTAATTGGAAAATTGTAAATACCCTGCACAATTGGATTTATATTATTTGTATAATTTTTATTGGAGTAGGCGTAGTACAACAATAAAATTAAATTATACAATAAGTTTTAGTTCAACTCCTTCTGTTGCTGCGTAGGCGACAGGCTGGCAACCTGTCACTAGATGCACTACAAAACACAAAGAGTATATCTATTTTAGATGCTTACCAAATCTTAACAGTTTGCTAATTTAGTGATTTTAGTTTAATTAGGTCTCCCTGTGAGCATACTAACTACTAAAACTCTGCTCACCCTGTTAGGGAAAAGAGTGTGTCTTTATGTCTTATGTCGTTCAGGAAATAATTCAATTAATTAAAAAAGTGAAACATTTCATTCTGGTTCTTATAATAAAAAATAAATAAAAAGAGTTCCATTCACCAGATACAATACAGTGCAATGTTAATAAAAAAAATCTGTGACTTATTAAAATATTAAATAACTTTGACCTGTATGTATATGTATATTGGTCAAATAATACATTTCCATTTTAAAAAATGTTTCTGCCAAATATGTTGTCAATCAGTGAACAAAGTTAAGTAAGTCGACAATATTTTAATACCTACACAACATGATGACCTCATTGACTGATCAGTCATCAACAATCATCACTTATTCTTAGGACTCACTCACGTAATAACTGTATTTACTATGACATAAGTTTTGCAGAATTATAAGCCGGCTATGAAATTTATAGCTCGTGTTCTCACATTTGTATTGTTTTAAATCATTCACTTTATCACTTGCCTGCAGCACAGTATTAGGTAATTAGCATGCAATTATTATCTAGTTTAATTTTTTCGATGTAATTAGTATTGTCTTTTTATTTAGGTATTTGTAAAGTTTTAAAAAAATGTAAAGTACTTTTTTTACATACTTTTATGTAGGTAGATATTAAACTTTTTGAGTGATATGTTTTTCTGCATGCTGCACATAAGATCATTGTTTTAATAAATTTTTTCAATGTAGGATGTGTCCAGACTTTGAAATCAAGAAATGATTGATTCTTCAGATTGATGGATAGTAGATAGGACTAACAGAGACCTACAAACCTCAATGGTGGTTCATTCAATAACCATGTGACAAGTTTTCATTTTGGTTTGCAAGTTCAATCTAGTTTTTTTTTTGTGGAAGAAGTTGTAGCTTCAGCCTTCGCTTTGCGTACGCACGCACAAGTATTGCAAAATACCCGATTACATACTTTAAATACCATAGACTTCTCACACAGGTCTGACTTTGGGTCACGGATTAAATGAAATCACATACATGTTCCAACTCAATAGGCCCAGTAGTTTCAGGAAATAGGCGCTAACAGACGAATGGATGAACAGACACCCGAATGATCCTTTAAGGGTTTCTTTTTTGTTCTAAGTGGTACGGAACTCTAGAAAAGATTACAACCTTTCCTAAAGAAGTAAAATATTGGTTTTGATATAGTAGTACATGTAGTTTATCTTACTATATTTTTAGGCCACCAACCCTCACTACTCTATTTTTAACGTGTTTCTTGTAATTCCTGGAAGAGATTGCTACCTTAGTAATAAGGCTGCCTGTTGAAACCTATTATTTTCTTTGTTTGTGTTGTATTTGTTGGCGTCAATCAAGAATACTTGTAATCATGGTCCAAGAAAACAAGGTCTAACAAGAAGACCACGTGACTGACACAAGCCTACGTCATTTTGCCTATTCATCCTTGTCGAATGCGTGTAATAGACAGGGATGAACAGCGCAAAATGACGTAGGCTTGTGTCAGTCACGTGGTCATCTTGTTAGACCTTGTTTTCTTAGTTAGACCATGACTTGTAATGTATTTTGTGTGCAGGCCGCATGCACCATTCAGCCAGCACGCCGGCGGGCGTGGACGGCGCGGGCGAGAGGGAGAGGGGCGACCGCTCCCGCACCCCGCCCGCCACCCCCAAGAAGGGCGGCAAGATGCTCGCCGTTCGCGTGCAGATGCTCGACGACACCATATCCATGTTTCAAGTACAGGTGAGTGCGACAAATGTGCTACATACAATTATTAATCAAGTTGAAGGAGTGGAAAAGTTGACGAAGTTAAAAAGTTGACGGAGTTGGAAAGTTGACGGAGTTGGAAAGTTGACGGGAGTTGAAAGTTGACGGAATAGTAATGTTTACGAAGTACGAAAGTCGACTATATAGGAAATTGGACAAGATTCTCCAACTTGAATATGCGCTAGGTATTCTCATAAGCCAGTGGAACAAGCAAAAGGTCAACAAAATTTTACGTTGACAATTTTATCCTGCTTGCTCAAGTAATTTAACTAATATATATATGTATATAGGTATATATGACGTAGGAGGCAGGCATGCTCCGGCGTCACGTGACTTAGTAAAAGACTTTATCTTCCTAACCTTGCCCTCTAGGGAGCACGAACTCTCAATCCCAGCTTGATCGTCATCTTTTTTAAAGCTACCAGTCTGAAAGAGGCTACAATAGATCCAATTGGATTGCAGTTTTCTTTGTAATCAATATTGCCCATTGCCCAGTCCCTTCCTTACAAATAGCCCTAATTAGGATCAGCGTCGCAGCCTGAATGCCTTCAGCATAATGTCTGCCTGTCAAAATTATGTTGAGTCAAGTCACCGTTTTGTTAGCACAGTACACATTTAATAATAACACCCCGTGTTAGCTAATTCGTTAGCAGTTTGAAATAGAGTTCAGTTTAGTTTTATGTAATGTATTTTTGATTTGTATACTCCTTTTTGGCAAATTTAGATTATCTATCTTCTGTCTTATAAGTATCTCATCAAAGCCAGTTTTCAATTTAAATCGTTTTAGTAATTACTAGCTTTCCGCCACGGCTCCGCCCGCGTTAACAGTTTTTCCCGTGGGAATGAGGCATTTTCATGCGGTAAAAGGTAGCCTATGTTACTCAGGGTAAATGTAGCTTTCTAATGGTGAAAGAATTTTTGAAATCGGCACAGTAGTTTTTGAGTTTATTCATTACAAACATACGCACAAAAATACAAATCTTTCCTCTTTATAATATTAGTATGACTATAAATCGATCTAGTCTTGATTACGAAAACATAAAATCGAATTATACCTAAAAATAATTATTCTAGAGACACGAACTCCATAAGAATACTATATTTTGAACGATTCTTTTAACATTTGAGTTAGGTAGACGTAAATCTTCATTCGCTACGCCAGCGCCACCTCTACTCTGTCTATTGATATGCAAAGTGGCGGACTCTAGAAGAATATTATTTAAGAAAATATATTCCACTAACTTACATCGAGAACGCATTCAATTTTAGTGAGATAAAATCAAATTATTCGTTGGTCGCAAATAAGATGAATCTAAATGAAATTGGAATTTTCCAAGGTTCTTTGTACCTACGTATGCTTTGTAGAAGAAAGCACTTTCATATTTTTCCGACCATGCCGCTTGAGTCGAAAAATTACGACCAATCAAGCTTCACCGGACTTGGGACCCTGCCGCATGCTGCTTTCGGATCTTTATTTACTTAAAAACTATTCTGTACCATAACGAACACTTAAAAAGAAAATAGGGGAAGTTGCCCCGCAGTTCTTTTTTTAACGTAGTAATTACGGTTTATCTGCTAACAAACCTTATCCCGACTAACAATTTACAACAAAAAATAATTTCCTATCAGTTGCAACAGTTCTGCAGTAATTAATAAGCTTACATACGTTACATTTCGGAGATGCATTTTATAGAGATATTGAAAATATATTTTTCAACTTCGGAAAGATAAGTTATATTCAAACGATTCTGAAATGTTCGAAATACTTATTAATAGTTTCTGCTTTGAAATAGCTTTTTATGATAGCACAGATTATAGTATACATACATGATATAAGTGAGAAATTACACCCGCCGTTTCAATTTTCGTGACGTCATGTCACTTGAATAATATTCCTCAATAAATCAGTGTTTCCAATACGGAGCGCAGAATCCGCAAGTCACTAATTACCTCGACTAATTGCTTCATTCAATAACAATATACTGCTTTTATAATACAAGTTAGCTAGTATTTTTTAGCCTCCGTGCTTGCTTTGCTTTCCTTTATTTATTCTGTGAGATTACGGAGGTTCCGGGTTCGAACTCGTTTAACAAATATATTACTTTGTGAGACTTTCTCTAGATTGGTTAGGACATTGCGGGCTAGAGAATTTCACCTGTTTATAAAAAAGATGTTTCCGTGCTTCGGAAGGCGCGGTAAGACGTTGGTCCAGCCCCCTAGCATGACCGTTCACTAAACGTGTGCCAGATATAATTTTTGTCGTGCTTTGTCCTATTGGAGCATATTTAAATATGGCGGGTTTCTCGCAGCTTTTTGATAGATAAATGTAAGATAAAGTCTTGTCTTAACGCTTGATGCTATGGGGGGTAGGTAGGCTTGTATTTACGGATGTATGTTATCAGAAACAATTTTATTGGCGATAGGCGGCTCAATTATTCTAACACTAGCTGTCCGCCCACGGCTTCGCTCGCGTTGTTTTTTGTTTTCCTTGAGCCTTGGAAAAAAGTATCTAAGATGTTGACCGGGGATATAAGGTACCACCGTGCAAAATTTCATTTATATCGGTTCAACGGTTCCAGAGATTAGCGTGTGCAAACCAGACAAACAGAAAGACGGACATTTTTTTCAAAACTTGTATTTTTGTGTTCAAAGTCAAAGTCAAAGTCAAAGTCAAAGTCAAATTTTGACTTTGACAAAATTTTGAATTTGACTTTGACAAACAGAAAGACGGACATTTTTTTCAAAACTTGTATTTTTGTGTTCAGCTACACTCCCTTTATCACAAATCATTGTACAGACACGCCGATTATTCAGTTTTATTATAGTACTAGCGACCCGCCCCGGCTCCGCACGGGAAAATGGTTATTGTGGGTTATCCTTAAGTATATTATGCATGTATTATACATATAAACCATCCTCTTGAATCACTCTATGTATAAAAAAAAACCGCATCAAAATCCGTTGCGTAGTTTTAAAGATTTAAGCATACATAGGGACATAGGGACAGAGAAAGCGACTTTGTTTTATACTATGTAGTGATATAGACAAGGTTTAGTGGTAAGGTAACTCAAACCTACACGTACTTTTTAAACCACAAACAAGCAAATTAGTCTAGTGCGTGTTCGACAAAGTATAAAATACGTATTCATCCGACTTCATTTACATCATCAATCTTTTAGCGATGAATGTTCGTTAGGAAACCATTTTATATTCAGTATTTTACTTACCTAAAGATCTTTAAGAAGTTGTACGCTTTATTGATTAGATAATACACCGGGGCTTAAATCTCTCGGGCGATGGTGTACTTACCTAAATAACGTTTTTAATCAGTTTAGAAGCTACGGAAAAGTAATAGAAGGCATTTTGTTTGTGTTATTATTTATGTAAATACTTTGAGAGATAAAAACATGCTCTTTTTTTATCTCTAAAGAGAATCGGCGGACAGTTTTTGAAATGATTTTAAACAAGAATTACTAGTTTATAACTATTAAGATTTAAAACGGGATATTTACCGTGGTATTTATTTTATGTGAGTGCCCGATTTAAACTAGTAAAGAAACTTTGAGCTCGGGCAGACACTCGAACCCGCATACAGACGGAGGGCCGCGCTACAGCTACTAGCTGTTGAGAAAGTAATAAATCAACAATTACCTAGCTTCAAACTATGAAGCTCATTTATTTTGGTTATTCATATTTTTCATCATGATCATATCAGCGAACAGACGTCCACTGTTGGAAGAAGACTTCCTCCCTCCTATTAAACTCGTACTTCATATACTACATACTATTATTATAAAGAGGAAAGATTTGTATTTGTGTGTGTGTGTGTGTCAAAAACTACTGAACCGATTTCAAAAATTCTTTTACCATTAGAAAGCTAAATTCACCCTGAGTAACATAGGCTACCTTTAACCACGGGAAAACGCCTCAATCCTACGGGAAACCTGTTAACGCGGGCGGAGCCGCGGCAGAAAGCTAGTAATAAATAAATACAGTGCAGCTTACACAACATACCGTTATTTAACTGAAACCACCTAACCAAGAAATAAATTATTCTAAATCCCACTGAAGCCTGCAGGATCTTATATAGGTTTAGGAAACTTAGCCCCGAAAGAACTGACTAGGCCCCCGGCTTACAGTAATAAATAATGCTTACTACCCAGCTGTAGCTCTTGTTACGAGTTTGTAACACCATTTTAATGATAAGCTAAGCTTCCCGCCGCGGCTCCGCCCGCGTTAACAGTTTTTCTCGTGGAAATGAGGCATTTTCCCGTCGTAAATGGTAGCCTATGTTACTCAGGATGAATGTAGCTTTCTAATGGTGAGAGAATTTTTGAAATCGGTTCATTAGTTTTTTAATTTATTCATTACAAACATATATATTTGTGTGTGTACACACACAAAAATACAAATCTTTCCTCTGCTCTCTCGCAAAATCTGGAAAAAAAGTAGTGAAATATTACTATTAATTTCTCAAATTTACTGATTCATTTTCCACAGTGTAAACACATTAAAAAATATATTTCGTACAACTTCTAAATCTTATTTGAAAA
This sequence comes from Teleiodes luculella, assembly GCA_948473455.1. Taxonomy (NCBI): domain Eukaryota; kingdom Metazoa; phylum Arthropoda; class Insecta; order Lepidoptera; family Gelechiidae; genus Teleiodes; species Teleiodes luculella. Next base: position 13,129,067 of record OX419585.1, read on the forward strand.
GGTTTTTATTGCCAACACCGTTGTAGCAACTGGCAAGAAAGATGAATTAGTTACAATAGATTAAATCGTAATACATCGTCTTTTCCATTACAGCAAATATCTGGTTCTATAGAAAAACGCCATCATCTGATCGATTTCCTATAAGGGCATCCTATTTGTTACGGTAGCCTTTCAGAAACCTCAACCTCTCATCCACGTCCCGAAAGCATCTCGATAGGCGAAACGTGTTGCGTAAACATAAAGCGATGTCTCATCCATCCAAACGCGTCCGAAAAATTATGATGCGGAAAGGGGTATACCTACTTATATGCTTTTCATAGTAGTTGTGTTGTGTGGTCTTATTGGATAAGCAATTTGGTAACTTGTGATATAATAATAAATTATAGTGTTCTTGTGTCGCGTGTATAAAAATAATTTTATTGATGTTATAAATTATTGTTAGATTTGTAGAGACTAAATCTAAACCGAACAGTTATACATTATAAAAAACACTAAATGATTGTTAATAATTAAGTATAGGCTGAAACAAACTTCTTTAAAGTCGTGTATAATCTCGTTTAAAGCCATGCCATTCACTTGGCAACAGTCTAATGACAATTCAAATACATTATTGAAATGTATTTTCGATAAAAAAAGGTTTTATCATACAACAGTTATTACACCTTAATTACTATAACGCAACACTGACACTATGTCATTAGCGGCACGTAAAAATTAATATTGAACGAAAAACATCGGGATTGTATTTAGTAAGTATATAAATTGACTGTGTATTGCGTGGATTGCATCTATAATTTTTATCTTTTTTTATCATGGTCTAAAAAAACAAGGTCTAACAATCGGACTGTCAAACTTGACCATCAGCAGATGACGTAGGCTTGTGTCAAGTCACGTAGTCTTCTTGTTAGACCTTGTTTTCTTAGACCATGATTTTTTATCATGCTACGTTCTGCAGCCGCATAGACGGCTTATGAAAACAGGGCCCTGTTTGTCAATAAAGACTGAAGTCCAAACGTCAATCCAATCAATCTGTGCTCTCGGTGTCACGAGTCGTCCGTGACGTCATAATGATAGCTGATGATGATCGTGCGCGTACGTTTGTTCTGTGTAGTACTAGTCAGCGTGACTGGCTGGCTTGAATCTATTTGCTTAACTTCACGACAATATTTCCTTTTAACACGATAGCGACGAAGCCACAAGGGTTTTTTATCATGAGTTGTTTGAATTTAACGATATAATCTAGCTTTTCGTCTCTACTCTACGCACTTGATTAATTTGTCCCGAATGAATGAAGTCGTTTTCTTCAATGTATGTAAAATTTTAGCTCAAAATTTCAGTTGCAAGATTTGTCCCAACATATTGGATTAGAATTTAGACAGGTGAACCTAAAATCCTATTCTAACATACTACATACAATATCCCTTTTTAGGGTTCCGTAGCCAAATGGCAAAAAACGGAACCTTTATAGATTCGTCATGTCTGTCTGTCTGCCCGTCCGTATGTCACAGCCACTTTTTTCCACAACTGTAAGAACTGTAAGTACTGTTGAAACTTGGTAAGTAGATGTATTTTGTGAACCGCATTAAGATATTCACAGAAAAATAGACAAAAAAAACAATACATTTTGGGGGTTCCCCATACTTAGATCTGAAACTCAAATATATATTTTTTCATCAAACATGTGGGGTATGTATGGATAGGTCTTCAAAAATTATATTGAGGTTTCTAATATCATTTTTTTCTAAACTTTGTAGTTTCCCGAGAGACACTTCCAATGTGGTAAATGTGTGTCCCCCCCTGTAACTTGATATGATGAATGATAAAATAAAAAATATATATATTATATGATTTAGGTACATTACCATGCAAACTTCCACCGCTTCCACCGAAAATTGGTTTGAACAGTTTTTTTGATACGTCATAAATCGTAAACCGCAATTTAACTTTCATTCAATGAGTTTAAATTTTTAATTTCATACGAATATCCTATATGGGCGAGTCCAACTCGCACTTGGACACTTTTTTGTACATTTTCCGTGAAATATCGCCGATACGTCTTTAGATAAGGCGGTGTCGCGTCCACGTCAAGAAAATTGTCGTGTCACCCCTTCCGGAAGCGTTTCACGTTTCCTCCTCACACGCGATGGAAGCACTGAACTAAAAGGTCCTGAAATATATGTTAGCCCATAAACTATAGCTCAGCTTAACAGACCTCTTGCGTACGTACTTGCTTATTATTATAACTTATTTATCGACGCACATCTACATTGTTAACAGCTCATATACCTTTATGTACCCTCTACCACCAAAGGTTACGAATACGAACCTACTCTGGCTCAGTCTGACTTTACACATAATTTATTAATTTCATCACAGCCTCACAGTTGTGTGCAGGTTACCTCACGCACGATGTTTTCCTTCACCGTGAGAGCGTCAATTTTTTTTTAATTCTTTTTTCCTCTGCCCACATATTATATCTCTGGCCATAAAATGTAATAGATACTTTTTCTATTACTGAATTAAGATTGAATATTTTCGCGCGTAAGGTATTTTCGAAAAGACATTATACATTCAAATAAACATAAAATGATCGTCGGTAATACTAGAATGCTTTTCGTGTTTAATAGAGCGGGAATTTCAAACATATCATGTTAATTTGAAGTTGCCCCTGTGGGATGAATTAATTTGAATTGCGTTAGCATTTGCGTCATAGCGTGGACAGACCCTGTAAGGTGGACAATATGGTGGATTTCTCATAGGAATTTGTGAGTCAAATGTGAGATAATGTCTTGTCACAGTAGTGCTTGATGCTACCAGCAGGGCGGAGAGCCGCTGAATGCGGGCAGCAAAAGACCGATCGTTGTGGTGATCTTTCGGGAAACGTCTCTTTAGCCGTGGGCGTCTACAGGCTAAAATTATAGTTATGTCATTTTGCACAAATATAGTACTATGTTTATAGTTTATAAGGGCATTCACTACATGTATAAATGTTACGCAAAAATACGCGTCTAAAATCTCCGTCTTCCAAAATTATTTCTTTCCTACACCCGTTCAAGCTTGATAAAATATATCCTTTTAAATACCGTTCCGTCTTCAAACCTCGTCCGTGCCATGTTGGCGCGGCGTTTGGGGGTAATTCCACTCGATATAACGAGAGGGTTCTCTTTGTCTAGGGATTTTCCTAAATGATGATGGTTTGGCTGACTTATGAGACTATTTTCTTTTCTACGTTGTCATTCGTTTAATTTTGGTCGATTCAAGTCGACCATCGCACTTGTTTAGGATGCATGCGAAAACATCCGACTTAAAATACACCTAATTTTACAGCTGCGCTATTAATTTAATATCCTTCATTTGAAATTAGATTCATTATTCTCCCGTCCTTTTCGGTTCTCATATGAACGAAATAGACCGTGATTTAAGATTAGTATGTGATTTGGGAGTATTACCGCCATTTTCTAAAAAGCTGATCGATAGAATTTATTTATTAAAAGTGAGCATTCATCATACATTCTTCCTTTTCGCAAAACATTCCTCGCACTATTTATTTTGGTAAGTATACATATATTTGCCTCTCCCAAGTCGTGAAATTACTTGTTAGATGTGCTTATAAAATAAGTCTGTGGTAGAAATATTTCTCCATCTGCAAAATGTTGAATTATTGTCGGAGGCAGTAAGGCGAACAGCAATAAATAAATACAAGCAAAACAATCGGTCAATTGCGGCAACTCCCTTTGTCTATAAATTGTTATTTATGAATATGGTCGCCGTCGCGCGGCGATGCCCGGGGATTTCCGCTATCGATTCTGCCCTTTGCATTGTTTTTGTAGATCTAAGTTGAATTGTTGGTTACATTCATTATCAACTTATTTAGGAGAAATCTATGTGTTTTGGCTATTGAATCATGTTTACAGGGAGCAAAACGTTTTCTTCTTTTGTATACAAACGTACAGGTTCATAAGCAATTCAGAATCGAAAATTTTGATGCTTTACGAGACCAGGTGAACCAAATATATTCCAATTACAGCTTAAACATTTAAGCTTGTTAGACCATTTAGACGACCCAAAGTAGGACAGTTATAGTTAAAAAGGTCGTTTTAGAGAACTTTATAAGCACTAGACTAACACACATTTTCACGGGTTTTCTCCACGATTTCGTTTTAATTGAGCGTGACCATGATCGATGTAACTCGGTCGAAATATCGGTAAGCTCAATTTAAAACGAAATCGTGGAGAAAACCCGTGAAAATGTGTGTTAGTCTAGTTAACAACCGCGAAAATCTAAGAATGTTTATAAGCACTTTCAGGAAACACCAAATTATAGCAAAAGTTCATACTTTCCTCCGGGCCCGGAAGTTTAAACCAGCTTTTATACGACTCTTCAAAACTTCTATCAAAAAGTTTTTACTTTGCGATCTTTGTTTCCTTCCAAATGTCTTCTAGTTTTGCATTATTTGCATTCATCGCATCGTCATCTGCCCGTTACGTAGTCCACTGCTGGACACTTCTGGGCTTCTACTATGAACCTATAGAGATGAGAATAAGAGAGAGAGTGAGACTACCAGTTTAGTACCCAACCGTCGTGCCGCCATATTTTAATTTCTGCCCAAATGAAGTCGCGATAAGGGTTTATAGAAGGCCCCGTCTGTGGCCCCGTGAACACTATGTTAGGTAGGGACTACTATTTGGTATTCTGTGGTTAGTTTCTCAACCTGTAATTGGTTCTACGGAAAACATTACCAGCCCTGGATATTAATCTGTACAGAACGTTGACTCCGGTCGCAGCGCAACAAAATCAAATCAAAATGCGTTGATTGTATAAAGTTTCCATGCTGAAACTTCAGTTTGCCGATTCTTTGAGCTATGCCACTGTTTCTCGTTGAACCTCTTTGAGATACATCGTGCATTGCTCTTTCCGTCGTTGCTTGTATAAAAGGGAAAGGGTGGGTATTATTTGAGTCGGAGTGGAGTTCGTTTGTTATGAGTTACGGCAGTCTACATCAGCATCCTGATTCGTTCATCTATGTCTGGACTCAAAGACTGGACTTTAGTTCTTTGGCTTACTTCATTTCAGATTCAATCTCAGAAAAACATGGAGCATTGTTCCCTGCAAGTTGGAATGGGGGTAGTATTGTGGGGTCAAAGGAGTTCGAGCTGGTTCGTTCCTCTTATTTTTTAACACTCTGCAATCGCCCGCAGCCGTCTAGCTGGCTCGCAGCCAGAATGCAAGTTAGGCTGGAAAACAGTATCTACTTCACTGCGAAGAGCAAAAAGAGGGTAGCGGTGTTAGTGGGAGTACCATATTTTAGCATTTAGCGGTTTTTTCCCGAAGTTTGGAATGCTCTGAGTCCGGTTTGTGTATAATTTTTATGGCCACATATAAATGATTTAGTTATAGATTTAAAAGACAATAACATTAAAAACGACACAATAGGTTTTCCACCACAAAGCAGATTGTCGGTTTTTAAAAACACTTTCCTGGTTGACTTTATAGTTTGTCATCATAATATTACATTGTTTATGTGCTTTATTTATACTATGTTTTTAAATAAGCGTGGCAAACTATCAACTTCGATCTAAATAATTAAAGACACGTCGAACGCGTGTCTAAAAATTTTGTGTGAAAAATGTCGTATGACGTTTGTCAGAATCGCGTGTTTAATTTTTTTGTGATAAAATGGATTCAATTTAATCTTGACAAGAAGAAAATTCTAAATCTGTCTGACGCATCACTTCTGTAGTGCAGGCATTGTATTCTGTGGTACTAATTAGAATGCGGTCTTTCTAATTTAAAGTAAGTTTTATCAGTTTAGTTTCTCTGTACAGCCAAATGCTTTTATTTTGCTGTTGGGGGATTTAATTTATTCGGGAATACATTGTATAAGTCTTGCGTAACTTATGAAAGGAGGCTCAGCCGTGACACCTCACTTGGGAAGTTGCCATGAATGTTGGTAGTGAAATATTAGTTTCGGGAGAAGGTATAACGTGGAGGAAGAGACCAATCAATAATTGCTTTTACTTTTTGTAGGTTTCGTTAGGAGATATTTTTTGGAAAGGGTAAAGGTATTAAACATTTTTAAAGGCAGATAGGTATAGACTAATATAGTCATTGCAGTTATCAAATTATGTATTACTTAAAAACTTTATAATGTATTTTGCATCATGAGCTTTGTTTTTAACCCCCGACGAAAACGAGGGGTGTTATAAGTTTGATGTGTGTGTCTGTCTGTCTGTCTGTGGCATCGTAGCTCCTAAATGGATGCGCCGATTTTGATCTAGTTTTTTTGTTTGCAAGGTGTTACAATCGAAAGTGTTCAAGTAATAGTTTTGTATCGGAGGTTATTTTTTTTTTTAAATTTAATGTTATTTGGTTTGGTTTACTTCACATGCCATTCTAATCTCGACTACAATTAATAATATAAAGTACGCTCGACACGCTCTTACGGTGACGGAATACCCGATAAAAACTGCGCGAAAAAATTCAAAGGTATATGTTAAACGTTAAATAAACAAGCGGGGTTTACTTCTGCCTGTGGCCGTATGTAGTGGTATGTACTCAATATCATTCACCTCCTACAAGTAGTTGCTATTGTTGTCTGAACGTATAACAAGTGCATCTTTGCATCTCCAATTTGAGAGAGTAGGTACTGCTGGTGCATGCTACACATGTTATCTGAAATCAGGTCTGTTTTAACGCAGGACCTAGTTCGCGTATGCCGACCTAAGACTTTCTTAGTGATGGGAAACTAGGTTGCAATAACAGGTACGGCAATAGATGTCGACTAATATCGACTGTAAAATAAATCGGTATAAAGTTATTATGTACGAGTAAGTTACCGAAGAATGAAACATTATCAAATGTAAAGTAATTTAACTGGATTTCATTTCGAAGTTAAGTATAAAGGACTTCATTATTAATACTTGTAGTGTAGATGTCTTAATCAATCAAGAAACAGTAAATAAAAATTACAAGTGTTATTTTTTTTTACACGGGAAGCTCAGCTTCGTAATCCCATCTCTAGTGCCTCCAGTGCCCGCGATCGGCTCTCGAAGTCTCAAGCGTTTTGAATTCCCCTCGCCTCGCTGCAGCTGGATTTATTCCTGTAAGCACTCTGTGCACAACTTCTGTTCCAGCTCTTTTTATTCCAGGATTTCGAATAGGATCGGAGATGGGTTTAATATTAAACGATATTGAAGAGATCAAAAAAGAATATCATTTTAAATACAGTAAAGCATTGATAGAAATAGCATTATTAGGTAAAATATGTTGGATTTTTTTTAAAGGTCTTTACAGATATTCAGCAGAAAAGAAATTCAAATATAATTAGCTTTAGGGCCTAACTGCTACGAAAATATGTTTTTTCGTAGCACCATGACAGAATTAAAATTATTGCGTGAGAAAATTAATTCAAGCGGCTCCCCAGCCAGCCCCACTGATACGTACGCGACGCGTGATGTTATTTACTTTCTCGCTCCTTGCTAAATTGAATGCAGTCAGTGTTCACGCCTCGCCTCGCCACCATTTTCTAATCTGTGATCTAAATACACGCCGAATTAATCAGTTATATTTATTAGAATTTTCAATATAAACGAAAAAAATATATATATTCAATTATTATTATTTTTTAATGGATAAAATCTTTTTAATCTCTTCTTTATTTATGTACTGTTTCTGTCTTGTATCTGTTGTTCTAACTGACTGAATGAGGCAAATGCTAGGGCATGCAAGTTGCATCTCGATTACATTTGAACTCTTGAACTCGTGTAGAATCGGACACTGATCGTTAGCCTCTATATCATTACGTAGATTTTGCACCACATTCATTTAAGTGAGTATACTTGAGTAGTATATTAGTATTGAGTGTGATGGTGTTATTGTTTGTTCTTTTATCTTACCGAAACGGAGCGGCAGATTGTTTAGTTTGTTGTATGTGACGGGAGAAAAGGAATTATTCGCCAGTGCATAAGTTTTCTTACAATAATTTCCTAAAAGGTCTAATGGAGTTATTGTAAGTATAGGAAATTAAATTAATATGTATTGGGTTTCGAACTCAACAGCAACAACAGCCACTAAAACGATTCTGATAGATGACATAAACCACGATGATAGATGTTATTACGGCGAAGGATATAAGCTCCTTTTTAGCATGTAAAACACTTCGTTCCTACTTGAAAATTATTAACGCCGGATGGCTTGGCGAAATCTGGTATATTTATAAATTCTATTGCTGTAGTTCAAATCGTAGCTCTTTTAAAAATAATTTAGCCTGACCTACTTCAGTTTAACTTCAGACCCACCCTCCCCTCCGCTACCCTCTTTATAAACACGTACTTTTTCACACTTTTGCTCCTAAAATAAACTTTATTTGTCAGGAAGTCTTTCAAACGTCGCGCGTTGCGTCTCATTTGTATTAATCCACTTAGGGCCCTGACATCTTGATGAATCTTTCCTTATTTTGTATACCTATTTCCTATCTATATAAGCTGACAGTTTGTGTACCTTATATATGTTTGAAAAACGCGTCTAGACACTGATTCTCGTTCAATCAAAAAAACTTTGATTAATTAGTGAACTCATCAATGATCAACATAAGAAAACCATCCCATCCCACTCTACCTATTTATATGGAATCAAGACCAATTTTCAAAGGCAAAAATTTATGTGATTGTTTTGACACCATTTATCTATTTTACAGCCTTATTATTAAATCTATCATATACATAAACACTTGTGTAAAATATATAAAATTGCATATGTATGTACCTAAAACGTAGCTTTGTGATACAACGCCCAGAACTTAAATGAAATCTTAGCCAAGAAACTTGCAATCTTATTATCTGGCATAATATTCAGTGCAAAACTTGTAGTATAAAAGTCGTAAACAAGAAACATTTACCATTATGTCAAGCAGCGAGATAACAGATTTAAGATACTGTAACATGCACCGCTTCTTCAGGCCTGTGCAGACGGACGTTTTTGTTTACCATGCGATTTTGCGTAACAATAAATCTATATAATAAAACTGTTGAGGTCAAACGTCTGTACATAGTAAAAAAAATATAAAATCCGAGTCAGGAGGATGTAAGAAATGAAATAGAACATATCCAGATAATTTTCTTTTTTTCTCTCTGTTTGTACGGGCTAATCTCCGCAACTATTGGACAGATTTGAATGAAATATTGCATGGAGTTTCTTTACATCCCTGGTCAACATTCTAGATACTTTTAATCCCGGAAAATTAAAAAGTTCCCGTGGGATAGTTAAAAATCACTACGGAAACGTCGAAAAATAACGCGGGCGTAGCCGAAGGCAGACAGCTAGTTACAAGTATAATTTTATTGACACCTAAAAGAGACAGTAACACTGAGCACTGAAAAAATTGATAGGAAGAAGATAAAGAAACAGTTTTATTTGTATTTCATTTCGGGTTCAGTTAGTTGAAATATACTGCTCTTTTGTTTGAAGGAGAATGCGTCTCTATGTGATACATCGATCAAGTGCCACGTTTAGGTCGGCTAAGCAGATTCGGAAGTCTGTCGTGACATGAACCTAGGAAAGGTCACCAATTTGAGGGCAGAATGTTGAAGGAAGAGATTGGGAGACGGAAGAAATACTGGAAGTAGCTAGCTTACTGAAGCTAAAGAGCACTGGTTTTTCTTGTTATGTTATGTCGATGGCTGAGGTTTAGATTTTAGTGGCCCCGTGAACCACTCTGTCTGACTGCTCTTTCCGAGGGTTCCTTATGAAACGCATCGTAAAATCTAGGTTTGTAACTATCGGATACCACTCTCACGTGCTTATTTAATGAACTAGAATTTTCTTTAACTACCTATCCCTATATATTTTTTTATCAAGGAAGTGACTAGAAGTGCGTAGACTATCACGACACTTCGTCGTATGTGGGTGGACTTCTTTGATTATGTGTAGTGTATCTATGGGTGAAACTGTAAGTAAGCGTCGGTGGCCAAGTGGCTAGGGCCGTTGACTTCCATTCGAAAGTTTGCGGGTTCAGCCTCGGCACGTACCAATCTGTTTGTGATTTTCGAATTCATAATATGTACGTTTATTCGACACTCTTACGGAAACCTGCACATATCTGAGAAGAAATTCAAAGGTAGGTTGACCAACCCGCACTACACCAGGTGGTCGACAAAGGCCTGTTCACCTTAATTACAGAAAAGGCTTGAGCCCCTTAGCGGGGACGTATATGAGCTGTTAGTATGATAAGTGAAACTATGGGTAAATGATTTTTTATACAGGCTACACTGCCGACTAAAGTCGTTGATCCGGAAGTTTGTGTTGCTCGAAGCCGCATCAGCTGGCGCCGCGCCAAGGTTTGTCAGCAGGCTGGGCTGATCGGCTGAATGGCTCCGTTGTGCCCCTTCTGCCCTCTCCTCCGGTCAATTTGCTCCAGCCGGGATACATTTTTATGATAATTTCTAGATTTATAGCACATTTGCATCGTACTGTCTTTGCGGGATCTGTATCGCTCGCATAGAATTCATAGTCAGTGTCTATGGCTAGCCTTTGCTCTTAGTTTGGGGTTGAAATTATACTTTTCGTATACATACACAGCAAAATTATGTAACTAGTGTCTCGCTTAGTAGGGACAAGAGTAACGGACTCTCAGGATTTGGGGATTTCAATTGAGATTTGCCTAGGCTACCATTACCTGGTTTTGAAATTTCTTTTTAAACCTACAGGAGTTAGTTTAGGCAATACTAAGTCGGGAACCTCATGGCTAAGTTTCGTAACATAAAAATATAGACTGCTGACAGACATTTTCACGGGTTGTTCCCTGTCTATTATTGTACTTAAAAACCGCAGAAATCTAAAGGTATTTGCAAATATATATTATCATAAATGCGTATTCATAAACTTGGCACGTTATGACCGATTTGTCCGACTTCACGACGACGGACTTTTACTGGGACCTACTAATGCTAAAATGTCAGCCGTCTGACCTCATAAGGTGGCGTCTAAATCTGTTGGCTAGAATGCTCGTAGAATTCAATTCTCCGGCAAAGGTCTACCTTTTGACGTCAAAGCGAGCCCTGGTATAAATACCGGGGTAAAAATAAATCCGACGGCACATTACCGAGGGCTACTGTTTAGCTTACTTTACTGACGTTGCTTACAAGTTAAGTCAATTTTGTTTATGAATGTTTAATGGATGTGATATAAAAAAAAGTGGTATAATGTGAATATAAACAAAATAACTTACATCGCATACAAACGCGTGGGCTCTGCGGGGCTTACTACGAAATTACACTCAACCTCTAAGTCCCTCAGATACTAGAATTGAGTCAGATAGGTACTAAATAAATATACTACTGACTAACGAAAAAACGCTACTTGAAAAAAAAGACAACTGGGTAGGCTCGACCCCCTCGGTGGGGACATATATGAGCTGTTAACGGGATAGGTAGGTTAGGTATAGTAGTTAGAAGCCTAGTAAAATAGTTATAGGCCTAGTCTCTTGGTTTTTACTTTGAAAGGAAGGTAGAAGGCAGGTTCTGGATTGCTGGTGGACTGGTGAACGTTGCTGTCCATTCCCTGGGTTAACTATGTACTTTTAGTCGGCGCTTGCTACACCCACAGGAAGAGTCGTGGTTCAATTCTTAACCGAGGACCACACATTTAAATGGACTAACAAAGTTGAACAAGGCGAGTACTACAATAGATTAGTTAAATTGGTCAGGCCTCTCGATGAAATCAATCCGGCGAGCGAGCCATATCTCTCGCCCACAATTCTAAAATCGTCTATCCTTCTCACTTGGTCTTATAAAATTACCGGATTACTTTGGACGTTTGAAAAGTGGGCGAAACGAGATTGCCCTGAGATTCCGAGATAGTCCTCTTCCAATATTTGCTTTGTTGGCAATTTTCGTTGCTCAACTTATATCTACAAAACTTGGGTTATCTTTCTGTGCGAGCAATTATGTAATGAGTATTTTTGTCTCATGTTTTCTTACTGCTTCGGTTGCCGTAATATTTACCTATAGTCTTGATTGTGGCTTATTTGTCGATCCCACGGGAAATTTGAAAATTATTGGAATCCATAAAATAAACCATTAGAATATAATATATCGCAAACAAGGTAAATTACTGTAATGCATTGATAAATAATGTAATGTATTACTATTAAGCCGAAGTAAAAAAAAAGCCCTTGAACGTTGACAGGATTTGAACCTACGTCTTCGCGGTAATCCGCGTAATATATTGCATCTTGCTTTATGCTTTATACGCCCATATATTCTTTTGTGTAGGTTCCATTCAGGCGAGTTAGTACAATACAACAGTCCCATAAAAAAGTACTGTGGAGCAAAATATCGAAAGCTCTTTATTTTCGACTTTTTTATACTTTTTAGCGGCAGCTCAGAGTCGAAGTACCTATGCCAAGTCTTCTCTAAACCTTTTCCTCTCTGCTGTAATATCCGTGAAAAATAATAATGGAACCGTTATTATCGCACTGGCAACGTTATCACTTCCGTTACTTGTCCTCACTTCTTGGAAAAAAATGAGGAATATTATAAAATATTCCTATCGTTCCTGTACACTAATTCTCATGTGTTTTTATTACCAGTTTCTGTACTATAATATGCTTTAAATTTTCCCGAAATACGTATTGCAAGATTATTGGTTCTTTCCGTAGTAATGTTTTCCCTCAGTAAAAAGTGGCCTACGTTCTTCTCTTTGATGTCATCAGCTATCATCTCGGTAATTTTTATCGCAATTCGTTGAGCTATGCATGCATGCGTAACGGATTATATTTAGGTAGGTGGTCTAAGTGAACTAATTTACTTTTGCGTGTAAGTTAAAATTGCATAAGTTACGTTTAAGTTAACTTGTTTGGTGTTTTGATGATACCTTACATGTTTTTGTTAGCTATTCCCCCGACCAAAAAGATACAACGACACCGCGGGGTATAGTATTCTTATCTGTCGACAGTAAAGTCTAGGCACACAGTTTTATCACAAGTCCTAAATTTTATACGAAGTTGCGCGCGCGTGGTTATCTTAAATCTACATAGCGTCGCCTTCGTAAAAATTGTAACGGTTACGTTCAGTGAAACATGAAAAGAAGAAGGTAAATTGACGAAATTGTTACTAACAGTTTCAGGTGGTTTCAGTGTAAGCTTCAAAAAAATACCTCATTCCCACGGGAAAAACTATTAACGCAGGCGGAACTGCGGGGCGAAAAGCTAGTCTACCTTTGAATGAATTACTGATTCAGTGCTCAATGTACTCATATTACGATTCCATTCCAACTAGATATCGGTCCTTCAGTTCCTATTTCTATACGATTTAGTTCCAAGGCTCAATTAATATTTCCTGTTACGTACGGGCTACATTAGCTCTGCGTCTTAGGGTGAGGCCAGACGAGCGTAATTTTTGGGTTGTGAGTCGCTCATTTTCGGTCGCGCAATTTCTGTTTCATAGAAAATACGTAACTCATTTTGAGTCGCCGTGTGAATGAAACAGGGGTTCTGTATGAAACCGAATGCAGCAGAAATTGCGTGATCGAAAATCTGCGACTCTCGACTCACAAAATTATGCTCGTCTAGCCTCAGCCTTACAGTTTCCAAAGTTCCAAACTATAGGGGAAATTCAAATCATGCGAAGGATGTCGCTGCAACAATACCGTTTGACTTGCAGTATGCTTGCAGTATTAATATCGTGCCGTGCTGCCTGCGGTCAGAATCCTTGTCGACAAAGCACCATCTATTAAACATCCCTGTGTGCTTTCAAAGTACGCTCTGCCGTACAAACTTAGGCTTACAAATGTACAATACGATTATACTTTATTGAAACCGATAATAAATAGGACAGTTACAATTTTTAATCAACAGGTAAGGCAACCAAGCAGGAAATGCAAAAAAGAGCGCGTGAATGCCGTAAATAAACTACATACAATATACCTATTTATCTACTCGTCGAGTGAATATCGCTTTGTGGGACTTTCCCCAGTTTGGTCAGGACAATTTATTCCGTCTCACCTGATAGTCTTATAAGATGATTCCGTGCTTCAGAAGGCACATAAAGCCGTTAGTCCCGCCCGGTTACTATCGACGGATGTAGTCGTTACACGAGCCAATTTAGAAGCCTTAGGCTGGTCAATAATTTTGAGACCAGGGTATGTGAGGTAGATAAGCAGGCAAGCAAGCAAACAATACGAAAGTCTGTTTGTTCGTTTGATTTAAGATATACTTTTTTTAATACTTAGAAGCAAAGCTTAACGCGCCTTTAGAAATACGGCAGGATTTGTTAAGTCCTTAGTAATTATGCAAATTTAATTAGCTTTGTGCACGATGGGATTACACACCAAATTTCTTTGCTTGTTCAGTTCTGTAGGGGATGAATTTTCAAATACATATACCTTTTTTATTGCTTGTTTGTACAGAAGCCAGCTCATGCGGTTAGACATTCGCACTAAGAAATTAACCCCTACCGCTACGGAAGCGCCCTCAAGATCAACATATCCAGCCGCATGTGCTGGCTGGCTACTGTACATTATTATGCATTGTGTTGTTTGTTTATACTATGCAATGAATATGTATGTATATCTCCTTCACGATGTTTTTCAATATCAACGCGCTAGGCCGTGGTCCGAGGCTCCCTTGAGCCGCCCCTAGACGCGTTGGTATATGACTTTTTTTGGGGTAGAGTCTTCCGCTCCCCTGCAAGTCCGGTGAAGCTTGATTGGTCGTACCTTTTCGACACAAGCATAGGCCAATTAAAAAGAATATGTATACTTAAAACTTTATTTTAGTTTTCAGCTGTGCACTACCAGTGTTATACCAAATGAAAATCTTAGTCGGGAAGTTTAGTTACAATTCCAACTTTTAGAAATGATTTTTGGATCGCAGCTATTTTTGTTTGCTACCCCATTCCTGGGTTTTGTGCTGCTACGAAACAAGTCGCGTCAAGCTGAACACGCTTTTCATGATTCTGTCCCTTTTTCAATGACATAAGAGCGAAGTCTAATTTGTTCAGCCTTATTCTGCTTGACTGTACCCTATCGTCTTTAAGAACTATAGTTTTTGTTAGTAATTATATTATTCTTCTGTGGAGTACTGTGGACTACCACAGTCTGTCCCTTTTTAACCCCCGACGAAAAAGAGGGGTGTTATAAGTTTGACGTGTGTGTCTGTCTGTCTGTCTGTCTGTCTGTGGCATCGTAGCTCCTAAACGGATGCGCCGATTTTGATCTAGTTTTTTTTGTTTGCAAGGTGTCACAATCGAGAGTGTTCTTAGCTATGATCCAAGAAAATATCTTCAGTCATTTGAAGATTATCAGCTCCTTTCTAGTTGTTGAATGGATGAAGTAACAGTTTTGTGTCGGGGGTTATTAAATTTTTTAATTGTGTGTTATCAATGACATAAGAGCGAAGTCTAATTGGTTCAGCTTTACGTACTAGCTAGTACTCTACCGTCTACTTGTGGGTATAGTTTTTTAAGACGACAGGGTACAAGCTGAACAAATTAGACTTCGCTCTTATGTCATTGAAAAAGGGACCGACTGTGGTAGTCCACAGAAGTATAATATAATAGTGCTATCCGGTACTACACAAATAATTAGTAGTATAATAGGACAGAAGGGTGCGTTATCTATCAAGTTATGTAACAAACCATTAAATCGTTGATTGTTGAGCGGCACGGGTCGGGATGTGAACCCGCGACCTCGGCACGATGCGGCCTTGTTTGTGCGAGCTGATGCAGAAATTAAACGCAGAGGGGAGCGGCAGTAATGTACCGTTTGTTTGTCAATGATTTTCTATAAGCATTGGTATTAGAAAGATTGTAAATATTCTCATTTTAACTCTTATTTTTTATTCAGTCAATGGACTCAATTCCAGAGTGGCCATTAAAATGTCGAATTTTAATTAGGTGTCGCTAAACCACTTTGCAATTCTACGGGAACTGTCAAATTCAACTGACATCGCTAATTTTAATCTGAAGTTCCTTATTTTAGACAATCCATAGACAATCAATTCAACTTAATTTTATCTGGCCAAACGCAATTCTATGTATGCTATTTTTACGTGAAAAATCGCTAAACTGACTAATCTTAGCGGCGATTAAAATAAATATTATGATTAGGTTGTATGGCAAGGATATAACTGGTCTTTCTCATCAAAATAACATGGAAAAACAACAACTTGAATTCAACTTAAACAATTTAGCAAGTCGCTTAAACCCCGTTAAATTTAATTGGCCTGGCACAATAGCACTTGTGGATATAACCAACTTAAACTAGTTAAATTTTAGACATTTTAATTTTAAGTTATTTAGACGGTGGACGCGTGGAATTGGGTCCAATAGCAGGTCAAGCCGCGAATCTGTATTTTTTTCAACTGTTTTAAAAGTGGTGCTCGTAGTTTTCATCAGTATGTTGTTAAACGGTTGTGTTCAGCTTGGCCTGTTTTTTAAACGATTTCAACCATATTTTAGCCGGAGTAGCATGAGGTTTTAAGTCCGGTGAAGCTTGATTCGTCGTACTTTTTCGACTCAAGCATAAATCAATTTTTAAAAAAGAGGTTTTATGCGTTGTAAGACATACATAGTTTTGTCACGTCTAGCGTTTATACTCTCATCCTATGGAGAAAATTTCAACATGGCCGCTGTCTCACAGCATTTTGACAGTATAATGTGTGAGAATTTCTTGTCATAGCACTTTATGCTACGGGAACTGTAATCCAAATTTTTTATCACAATGATCAAATATTGGTTGCACTACCAATATTATTAAAATTAAAATTGTAGTATTCCTTAACCAAATTCGTACATTGTCTCAATTTATATATTGTCCTCATTATATTTTCACTTTAAACGGTTTGAAGTGTTCGGAGTCGGGATATGAACCCGCGAGCTCGGCCGTGCCCTTGTATGAGCTAACCGATGCAGCAAATTTAACACGAGGGGGAGCATAATACTTCGTTTGATTACATACAGCGCGCGTGCGCATAGGTTTAAAAAACTTGGTATTTTCGTTCATGCTGAAGCGATTTCATGGAGATTTTTCTTCTGTGATGTATTCCCTCAAAACTAATGATGTTTTTTTTAATAATTATTGACCCATGCTTGTTTCGCAAAATCGATATATCAAACCAATGATGATTTAACGTTTTGCGGTTAATAATGCAATTAGTTGTTGTGCAAATAAATACATTGTGTTCATTCTAAAAAGCCGAAGCTATATATTTTTATGTATGATTTATCTTTCTATAGATTTTTTTTCAATGAATAACTCGGGCGGGTGTATTCTGTGCTTAGCAGAAAGCTCGCAAAAATATCACATACAAAACCGTTAAGCTTCCTTCGCCATTTTATATTATTATCTACTATACTAACTACCTAGTTTAGTATTCATATAGGTAGTTTATCTAGTAGTCTGTTGCGACATATTCGATGGAAAGTCATATATCATCCTTCGATGCACAGTTTTCCATGCTTAGACATTAACTGCGATGCAGCAACTTTCGGATTAGATACATATTTTAAGAATAAGAACTTATTTATTTGCACCATACAGAACAAAATGTACAGTAAAAATACAAAAAAGTACAAAACAAGCAGAACAGACAACAATATAACAATACATGATGTTCTGCGCACTGCAAAAAGGCTGTAGCTCAGCATGAAGCCCACCATGAGTACCACTGGGTAGGCTCTAGGCACCTCAATACAACACTGTTTTTCTGCCACAGCCCTATTTTAACCCGTCTAGTGTCTCGCATAACGCCGATATGAGATACGGCGGGGCGGTTCTAATTACCGATAGCGATACATTACTTGTCTTATTATCACATATCAAGTCTCATTAGCTAATAACTAGTACCGATCATTTCTCACGTATACGGAGTGAACTACCCTAATACCAAGAATCTGATGTTATTAGGGTTGCCAGTGCCAAATTGCCGATATTTTGGATATTTTTTTAAACCGTAAAACATTCAAGTGATTTTCGAGATTTCTGTTTTAAAGCCTGACCAAAGAAATAAAAACCTGCTCTGGAGGCGCCACGTGTAGGTATATTTTTACGACTATAGCTATGGCAACAATGTCCCTTATAAAATTAGTTCCATTAAAATTCCGCAATACGGCGAAGTTTCTTATTTCTTTGGTCGGGCTTTATTTTATATGCTTTGACAACTCCTTAGCTTGGTTCGAATTCCGCCAAGAGCAAACTTTTATGTGGTGATAGATAAGCTTGTGTGTAAAAGCCAGATCGCTGTGTCTGAGCTGCATCCGTATCGATTAGGTTTCTGTTCTTTCAATTACTTTCAGATGCCATGCTCGTACATAGTATTTTTATTCATATAAAAAGGTCTATGATGGTCTATGTTTCTAATAATTGAAACTGGACAACAAAAATCTAGTTCGAAACCAATCATGTTCAAATATAGGTATGTGGGTCGGTAAGTAAGCGCATATTATAGATCAATTGAAGAATAAAGCTCTTTTATGTCTAGCACGAATCCAGAAAATTCCGTAAGAATGACAGGCAGCCCTAGATGTTATAAACGTGTAGCTATATTACTATCAATTTATAGAAGTGCTCATATTCATTGGTTTAATAAGCCATTGTGTGGGATAAGGTACGGTCCCAATCTAGGACCTACACCGGCTTGTGACTTGTTTAATCAATTAACATAAGGATGTCAAGGGAAATACTATAAAATGGTATTTAAATGAGTACCTAGAGTAATTCAATTTAATTAAAATAATATTTATACACATAGGCGTAAATTACCCATAAATGCCTTGGCGAATAGTTACAAATATCCGGCTTATATATAAAAATACCTGCTGATGAAAGAGTGTCGGTTTGTTTAAATTAGTCGTGATAGATCTTTTATAAATTTCCCTTAACCTTTTATGAAAAATTGTGAGCAGTCCATCTATCTTCGGAATTAAGTTTCCATCGCTCATTATAAACCTGACAGCTCTGAAAATCAGTCCGAAGGAAATTTAACCAACAGGTACTGTGAAGAAATCGCTAAATATTTGGTTATACTTTGTTCCAAATAAGATTAAACAAAATATGAAATATGCAGTATAATATAGAAAGACGTGAAATGAAATGAAATTATTGAAATAAAATGGTTGGCGTTAAATAGGTACAAAAGGTCTTATTCTGGTTCATTTCATGTCACGTGCAATGTAAAATATATAAATTAAATGTCATCTAGTTTTTCAAAATCATAAACAATAAAAACGCCTTTTTATTGTACTGCATACGTACCTGATATTCTCTGAAACGAAGTATAGAAAATTCGACCAAAAGCATTTTTTTTACTTATTTTTGCCAAATATTTTACTAGTTGACCAGACTGTCGTTGACTGGAAAAAGTCCGCATGGCGAAATCCGCCATTGCACTATTATAGTTTTTCTTTGTATTGTATGTTACTTTAAATCACTGAAAAGATTACTTCATATTATTCATTTAAAAATGATCGTTTTAGGGAGCAAAATATAATGACTTTATAATGATGATGACAAATTTTAATTTCCCTCCAGTTCGATGTCCACCTCTCAGTATACTATATTTTGTGTGTAATTAAATGTCGTGATGTATCTTATCTTTCATCTATCTCAGGCCAGGACTCTTTCTATTGTTTTTTAGCTTTCATTGTTCCTACTTTGCTTTGAACTCCGAAGGATAATAACTTAATTACTAGTGATGATCATATAACAAGCATATAGCGGTCGCTGTTATTTACTAATACTTGTTTATTGAATTTGGATTGTGAGAACCACGCTTGCATTTCAAGGAGTTATGCAGTTACAGAATAAATAGTACTAGAGCAAGTTACGGCGCGAGACACTCAACATTTTGGTAAAAGCTGTAAACCACGATTCAATTGAATAAAATAAAATAAAAATATTATCACAAATTAATTTGCAGTCGTATTTAGTCGCAGAACGTAACTTTTCGTACATTGTAAATGTGGTAAAGCAACAAAAACAAGTTTGTAAAACAAATATATTTTTGCTTTTATTTGACTTTACTATTGATGTAGAATGTCTAAAATTTCCGTTCCGTTGTTTTGATTGGACGGACGTGTATTTTTTAGGTAAAGATGGTAGACGAAATTTCCTTTTTATTCATCTGAGACAACGATCTAGGTTGCCCCTCAGGCGTCATCTCCTTCACGATGTTTTTCAGTATCAACGCGCTAGGCCGTAGTCCGAGGCTCCCTCGAGTATAACTTTTTTTTGGGATAGTCTTCCACTCTCCCGCAAGTCAGGTGAAGCTTGATTGGTCGTACTTTTTCGACACAAGCCCATTGACCTGTCAATTAAAAAAAAAGAAAAAAAAGACGATATAGGGTTTTCCCTGGAAAATATAATTCTGTTAACATTATCGGTTTGGAATTGGGACAACCGCCAGCACATCTCTAAATATGTGCTGTGTTTATATTTAAATGTGGACATAAGGGACCTTAAGGAATTGGACGTGGATCCTTTGACGACCCAGGACTGAGATTGCTGGCGAAAGATGATTAGGAGAGCCGACCCCAACTAAACATGGGATAAGGCCGGAGAAAGAAGAAGTGGACATATTTGTACAGTGTTCCTATAATAGTATGTATGTCTGATGGTGTGTTTGTGGTTGTTGCAGTCGAAAGCGTTCGGCCGAGTGCTGTTTGACCAGGTGTGCAGGCAGCTGCATCTGCTGGAAGCTGACTACTTCGGCTTAGAGTATCACGATGTGCATGGCACGAAGGTTAGTTACTAGCGTTTTATTGTATCACTAGCTTTACGCCGTCGCTCAGCCCGCGTTAATAGCTTTTCCCGTGGGAATGAGGTATTTTACCGCGGTAAAAGGTAACCTATGTTACTCAGGGTGAATGTAGCTTTCTAATGGTGAAAGAATTTTTGAAATCGGTTCAGTAGTTTTTGAGTTTATTAACAAAACTGTTTACACTGCTGGCAAGGCAGCATCGATCGTTGAGGAGATCTTTCAAGTGGACTTAGTCCAGCAAACGTCTTTCAGCCAAAATGATGACGATGCGTATAACAATCGAAACCCTACACCGTAATATTTGTCCTTAGTACTGGCTAGACGTGGAGAAGCCAATGTGCCGGCAACTGGGCCTGTCTATGCTGGAGCCGACTCTTCGTTTTTGCGTGAAGTTCTACACTCCTGACCCAGCAAGACTGGAAGAGGAGTTCACCAGATACCTGTTCTGTTTGCAAGTCAAGCGGGACCTGGCTCAGGGATGCATACAGTGCAACGAGAACACCGCTGCGCTTATGGCCAGTTATATTGTACAAGGTGAGGAAATTATTTTTTAATCCTTCTGTTCCTTTGGTTTGTGCAGTTTGTTGATTGTCGCGTTGCTTAATAACGCTTTAAAGTCTTAAGGCTGTTTGACAAAAATGTGTAATGTGTATTCTACAAGTATCAACCTTTATTCTCTTTTCTTTAGTGTTTATACTTAGGTACCTTCTACCTACTCTCTTATTACAATGGTACTTTCATTGAGATAATAAGGTGCTTGACCGCCACATTGTTCCTAAAGCAGTTCCGATTACTGGCACTCTTAAAAAACACCCTATATTGAGAGTTTTTTACATTAGAAATCATAAGATTTTGTAATAAGTACTACTTAGTTTACTAATACTGGGAACTAAAATGTAAATAAAACATATATATATTTCGTGTTGGGAAAAGAGTCCTAGTTTCGTATTACATTTAAAAATAAATATACTGAATTTTAAGCTGACTATATCATTTTGTCACAAATACTCGAACGTGACACCTACGTGGAAGCACCACGTCATGTAATTTATAAACTCGGGGTGAACTCGGTGAATTATTGCGACGCCTGCCTTCAAAACTTTTCAGTTTTCAGCCAGCTTCTTCCATTATGTATGTTACTTTACAAGTATACGTAGTTCTGAGAAATGCCAGAGGTAACTGAAATCGTTACGTTTTTGTAGAATCTGAAGCATAAGATGTAGCAGCAAAGTAAGTTAGCGGATCTTTCGTTATCTTTGGATCGTCGCGTCGGAGGAGGTTATTTTTGAAGCTTCCGTATAAAGCTTTATAAAGTTTCGAAAATAACCTAACCAAACTAAATATAAATAAATAAATAAATATGTGGGACATCTCACACATGGCCACCTGACCCCAAACTAGGTAAAGCCTGTACTATGGGTGTCATACAGCTGATATACATACATATATAAATATACAACATCCAGACACAGGGCAAACACAAGTGCTCATCACACGAATGTTTGCCCTGGGCGGGATTCGAACCCGCGACCCTGTGCTCAGTAGGCAGACGTACTACCAACTAGGCTACGGGGCCGTCCGTCGTTATTTTTATTAAGAGAGAATTGTTATGATTCGTTTTTTAGATGGATAAAAATACATTAAAAAAAAGCAAAATAATACATTTATAGAAAAATTATTACAGACATAAAAAAAATCTTGCACGATCGAGAGTGTTCTTCCTAGAATATTGCTCCACGTCCCCTACAGTTAGAGACACAGGTGGAAAGTCAGGCTAACTCGGTTACGTTACCATCCGCTCTGTCATAATTTATTCGCGGCGGACTGCAGTCGTTCCGTCCCCAGAGTAACTATTTATTAATCTGTGCCCCAGAGATGAGGGGTGTGACCACGCGGTTACCTACACCTACTGCTGTGAATAGCGATGATGTTGGAATTACAAATAATTTTTTCAACCTATTTTCAACACTATCCAGGCTAAATATAAGCAATCTGTACTACCAAATAATATAACAATTTATTAGGTAACAGAAAGTAAATAGTGCACACTTATTTCATGAACTATGGTGAAAAGTGAAAAAAATAAGAATTTATATGTCATTGCAGACCTGTGTTGCAGCTAAATCGTATGATTGCTCAAAGAGTATTCAGTAGAGATTCGACACAATAGTTAGCAATTGTGTCATTGTGGCGTAGGTAGGTAATAAAATAAACATGAGTAATGGATTTGATAGTTCAAATAAGGAAATGTTTAAAATGACGGCCCCGTAGTCTAGTTGGTAGTGCGCCTACCTTCGAAATACAAGGTCGTGGGTTCGAATTTCGTCCAGGGCAAACATTAGTGTGATGAGCGTTTTTATTTGCCTTATGTCTGGATGTTGTATATTTTTATAATTATATTTTCATCTGTATGAGTATGTATGTATGTATATCAGCTTCCTAAAAGCCATCGTACAGGCCACGGAATAGGGTTATATATCCATGGTGCAGGCTCTATCTAGTAACTCTATTTGTTTTTGTCTGTTCTGTTTTTTTTGTTTGTTTGTTGTCACCTGCCGCAGGCCGCAGAAGAATATCAGCGATTCGCTAAAGCGGATCACGCGCTGAGCTGTGAGCTGTGGCCTTTTTAGCATTTGTGACACACTATTTTTATAATATTTATTTTTTATTGTGTAGGTACTTTTCTTCTTTTTTTATCTGTTTCATTGTTATACTGTTATTTAACTGTAAAGTGTATCTTTGTGCTGAATAAATGTTTGTCTATGTCTATGTCTAACTAGTTAGAGGTCAGATGACCGTGTGTGAGATGTCCCCACATTAAAACACATTATAAATGATTTTTTATATTCTATTCTTTTCTATTTTACATTATATTTTAATTTGTAGCGGAATGCGGCGACTTTGTGCCCGAAGACTACCCGGACCACACTTACCTCAGCGGGTACCAGTTCTTCCCCGGACAGGACTCGGAGTCCGAGAGAAGAATTATGGAGAACCACAAGAAACATATGTGAGATAGCAACCTTACTTTGTAGC
This sequence comes from Teleiodes luculella, assembly GCA_948473455.1. Classification (NCBI taxonomy): domain Eukaryota; kingdom Metazoa; phylum Arthropoda; class Insecta; order Lepidoptera; family Gelechiidae; genus Teleiodes; species Teleiodes luculella. The sequence goes on from OX419585.1 coordinate 13,152,856, forward strand.
CCTTTAGTTTTGGGGTACAGCCGTCCGCTCCCCCGCAAGTCCGGTGAACCATGATTCGTCAAATTTTGCGACACTCAAAAGATAAATTAATAGACCCTTAGTTAATGTAAATAACCCTGTAATATATGATATAGAACTTTGTATTGAATTCAAAATTGGATGTGTGTGATCTGTTAATTTAAAGGAATCCCTATAATGTACAAAATATGACGGAAGTCGTCACAACTAAAATCTTCTGATAAGGTTCACCTAAATTTTAATCAACTCTATCTGATTCTGGTAACCTTGATGATTCAATGAACTCAATTATGATAATAAGCTTTCCGTGTTGCATCTCCGCTCGCGCTAACAGATTATCCCGTGGGAACGAGGGATTTTCCCGCGGTAAAAGGAAGCGTATGTGTTATCCTAATGTCATCGCCTGATGTATTAGCTAAAGTTCACAAGTTCAAAGTATATATTTTTAACTTTAGGATATTTACATCACTTAGTTAAATCAGTAACATAATTTTTAGGTATATTATTGGCAAGTTTTATTAAAATCTATTCAATTCTGTAGTTTTTTTTCGGTGAGCGGTTTGTATACGATAGGGACTTTGTTGAAGTTGACTTTATGGGATCGGGAAAACTTTTGCGATGTATTAAATGTATATGATTTGCTTATAAATGTACAGTAGCCAGCACATGCGGCTGGACATGTTGACCTTGAGAGCGCCCGTATTCCGTAGCGGTAGGGGTGAATATCGTAGTGCAAATGTCCAACCGCATGTGCTGGCTTCTGTACGTTTCTTTTTATGTGTTACAGCGGCCAAAGTCCCGCGGAGGCCGATTTGAATTTATTAGAGACCGCGCGAAGATGCGAATTATATGGTAAGTGGGGTCGATTTATCTTATCTTTGGAACAATCAATCTTTATTTCGTGCCAATGTCATGTTTGAGCTTAAAATGTTTATGTTATTTGTATGTTGATGGATGGCGAATAAAAAAATATGGTTACCTACTACTATTTTGAATATGTACTTTTTCCACTAAAGTTTGTGGACTATTAATTGAATAAAAACATTAAATTAAAAAAAATTAAAAACACCCTCCACAAAACCGTTACTTGATCCTTTTAAAAACTAGGACAAAGCTGATAATCTTCAAATAGCTCAAGATATTTTCAAGGATCATAGCTAAGAACACCCTTGAAAACAAATTAAAAGATGCAACGCCTGTGGAGTTTCTTCCGGCGAGTTCTTCTCCACAGAAGACAGTCAAATTGTGAACTCGCCTCGACGTCGAAAAGTGATTTGTAAAATCTTACTTCGAATAAAACATATCATTTCATTTCATTGGACCATGAGTAAAATTATTCCTAAATAAAATCATCTGTACTCCTCAACCCAGGTATAAAAATGCACCCGGCGAAGGACCACGAAGGGGTCCCGCTAAACCTGGCCGTGGCTCACATGGGGATAGTGGTGTTCCAGAACTGCACCAAGATCAACACCTTCAGCTGGGCCAAGATCCGCAAGATCTCCTTCAAGCGGAAGAAGTTCCTCATCAAACTGCACCCTGAAGGCTATGTGAGTGTCTCGTCTATTCTGTAAGCCTAGTACGTGCGTGTCAAGACCAAGATCCGCAAGATCTCCTTCAAGCGAAAGAAGTTCCTCATCAAACTGCACCCTGAAGGCTATGTGAGTATCTCCTCTATTCTGTAAGCCTAGTACGTGCGTGTCATTGTTATTCTTTCATTCATTGAAAAAAGTACATAATATTGTTCTTTATTTCGCGAAACCGAACTCGTCTAAAACACACAACCAAATCACTGTTAGAAATAATTATGTTCAGAAATCAAAATAATAGGCGGCGAAACCTTTACATCTCCGACGATGGTCTTATACCATGGTTCTATAGCGAGTACTTTGCATATTGGCAATGGGTTGCCTGGTAGAAATTGCTACTTTAGCAATAAGGCCGCCTATTTGTACACGTATGTTGTTGTAACTTTATTGTTTGTAATTTATTACTGGTGTGCAATAAAGTATATTCTATTCTATACTGTTATTTTGTATTGTATCTATGCGACGCCACACATTTCTGTAATTTTTTATCAGCTGAAAATATTTTTGGTTACCAGTAACACATATTTTAGGGACTTGCGAACTATTTGTACTCTAAGCCTTATTCAGAAAACTCTCAGCAGTTCGCCGTGGGACCGGAGCTTTAGATAATTTAGGAGACCTAAACGATTTGCTAGTTTGACAAGTTTGACTGGCCATTGTATTAAAATTCCACTTTAACCTTCAACTCCCTCAACTTTCGGTTATTATGATGAACTTTGCGGAACTTGAGTGCTGGAAACGGTTTAATTATTCACGAGTTCGCGGAGTACTCGGGACGGCCCCGTTTTTATTTTACTAACCTTCAACATTCTTTTTAGTTCGCAAGTTTTTTTTTTCAAATTTTTGAAATACTCGCGTGTTCGATATATACAGGGGGCGCCTTAGAAAATAGTTAAAGGACATACTCAGTAGAGTCTAACTTGCTCAGTCAATGAATATGATCAACTTTAAAAAAATCTTTCGCCGGAACGAAAAATAAAAATGAAATTCTCCTTACAAACAGTCTGATTAACAGTCCCCCGGGCTGGCGTCTTTTGAGCGTCTTTCCAGCACTGGCCATCGCGCCTACAATCACAGGCAGGAAAGCGAGTGAAACAATTGAAAGTCGTGTTCGCAAAATAATGTTGTGTTCCAAAAAAAAACGCAGCGCTGGCGTCGCGTTGATGCTGGAGAGACGCTCTCGAGACGCCAGTGTGAGGGGGTCTGTTAAATGACTAATTTGTATGGAAGTGTCTCATTTATTGTTTCCGGAAAAAATATATTTTCCTATCATGGCTAAAAATAAAAAATAAATAGGTACCATAATACAATAGTTTTATTTTTATATTGCGTCACAATATTTGATGAAAGGCAAGTATTTAAATTTTTATACGTATTTTTACTTTTAACACAGTAACCGCAGTCAAGGGGGTTTATGATATGTCGTGAAAGGCATTACGACTTTATTCTGCGGGTTATAAAATGAGATTTAACTTTTACATTCCAACGTGTGTGTAAAGTTGGGCTTTGTACGAGAGTCGGGAGAATAATTTTGTTAATTAATGTCAGCTTCATGCTTTATCCAAATTAATATAACTTTATCTTATCTCAGAAAAAATATTCCAGTTAATAAAACAGAAAGCAAATTACTCTGCGTAAGGGACGGCTTAGCAAAAATTTAAAGGATATGCGCTGACATCTGATGAACATTCCAAAAATCTTTCTTTTTTTCGTTTCTGAAAAACGTATCTTAAGGAAAGTCGTTCAAAACTATTGAATAGCAACGTCTTCTCATTTGCTAAGTGGCCGCTCTTATTCTCATCTCTCAATTGATTAAAAATAACAAGAGCACTCTACCTAATAATGCGCCTATGTTAGCGTATCAGATGTAGGTTGATGGATTCCCTAACTGAATCCATACATACATACAGTCACGCCTCTTTCTTAGGCAGAGACCACTTCCTTCCACTTGCTACGATCCAGAAACACTTCTTTCGCTTCATCCACATTCATTAATCTCCTCATGCAAGCTCGTCGGTTTACAGTACTTCTGACCTGACCCGACCTTTTGTCAGAACGTCCCCGATTTGATTTAGGAACGTTCGGCTTGGACTCATCAAAACCATATTTTTTAAAATTTTCGCTTCGTTTTTAAATATAATATTTTAAGACTATCTGTTCAAAAAATAACAAGAGCACTCTGATTCCAGGGCTACTTCCGCGACGTAGTAGAGTTCTTCTTCGAGGGTCGCAACGAGTGCAAGAACTTCTGGAAGAAGTGTGTGGAGAACCACGGCTTCTTCCGCTGCTCGACGGTGGCGCGCCTGCCCAGGCACAAAACCAGGGTTATGTCCAGGGGATCTTCCTTCAGGTCACTAATCAGAAACAATTACTTCTTTCTTTTTTGGTCAGCTCTGAATTAATAATACTACTTCGTACCTCGTAATAATAATAAATATGTAGAACATCTCACACACGGCTATCTGACCCCAAACTAGGCAGAGCCTGTACTATGGGTGTCAGGGAGGACAGACACAAAAGAGAGAAAAGACACAAGGCAAACACAAGTGCTCATCACTCGAATTTTTGCCCTGTGCAGGATTCGAACCCGCGACCCTATGCTTCGTAGGCAGACGTACTACGTACGTAAATAAGAAATTACAGATAACGCAAATTGAAGTATTCATTGCGATTTGCGACCGTTGCATTGTTTATAATCATCACACAGTTGAAAGCTATTGTTTATTGACTAAAAGCAAGGTTTATTGAAAAGATTACTCCAGATAAGTACGGTATCCTATGTAATCGACCAGACTTTTATCAGCAAATAAATGTTTGTTTTACAGGTATAGCGGGAAAACACAGAAGCAAATAGTGGAGTTCGTCCGAGACAACTACGTGAAGCGACAAACATTCCAGAGGTGGGTCTTCAATACGCTTAACCCTTTATAAGGCAAAACAACTTTATAAAATGCATTCGTTTTCGACTTTATGTTGCGGGTATAAGGTTAAAGTTAAGGTGGCAATATGGTGGCCACTGCCTTGTAAAGGTTTAATGTTAGCTCTACGCATAGGACCGATTGTTCAATGAATACATTTTATGCATTCTGTAGGTTACAAGATGTTCAATTACTATGAATATTGTTCAATTAACTTTTTCTTTGATATTGATGTTTTGTGACCGAAAATTACATACCAAATTGGTCATCTGAATAATAAACTATTCCTAAATTTGAAAAGTTATCTTGATTTTGCAATGAAAAATACAGACTTATCCCAATACAAATTTAAACATTTTTTTAGAAAAAATATGGTGAACTGAACCTATTTTCAACTCTTCTTATTTTTGTTGAACAATCAGTCTTGGCGAAAAAATACGATGCATGTATATATAAGAAGCTT